>OZ010672.1:65296460-65976460 GCA_963932185.1 Troglohyphantes excavatus
GTTGCAGACTCACGATAACTTCGTTCTTTGTTGATGCAATTTATCTTCTTCCTTACAAAAAGTTTCCTGGAATAAAGAATCCAGCAACTGTTAGATAACGACTATATGTCATCTTTTTGGCTACAGAAGATGCTTCCCTTCAAACGTTAATGAGATATCACCGATGCAAAATGATTTGAATTGAAGATTGATTTTGGACTATGGAGCAAAAGCATCTTCAATTTTCAATACCTGAAAATATTTACGCTTAAGGGGATACAATACCCAAAAATTTTCAATTTTATTTTTATTTGCTAAAATTATAGTTCGGAATCTTCTAAATATCCTTGCAAAATTCTAGAACTGTATCTATATTTTAATAATTTTTTTAAGATTTTATTCTAGATTGACAGGTATGTTTTTTAAGGTACAAAATTTTAAATCTTTTTTTCTCAGTGTATGGTTTTTCTTGATATTAAGTTTTTAGAGACGATAAGACTTTTGTATTGGCTTTATTATTGGTGAAATGTATAATTTTTAAGCATATTGTAAAATACGTGTATATTATAAATTGGCATGCAAATTATCTCTACGAGTAGTATTTTTTTAAAAAAATTAATAAAATAAAAATTTGAGTTTTAAGAAAAGTATTTTTGTTATTATGAATAACTATTTACATAAAAAATTAAATAAATGTAGTATACAACATTTTATTGTCGATTCTTATGTATTATAGTTCAAAGAATCCGAGAAAAAAATTATTTTAATATTAAAAAAGCTTTCAAAAATTGAAAAAGTTTAAATTTTGAAATAAATATAAGCAATTAAGGAATTTTTGTGTGAAATATTATCCTCTTACAAAAATTAAAATAATATACCTTAAAAGTTCTGTTAAAAGGTAAATAAAAAAATCTAGGTGGTACCTGGTACATTTAATAGGAAACAACTGAAAAATTATAACAATAATTACTCACCACGGTTTGTTGTGAATCGTCAATGGGTATTGATGCTCAATAAGCCAATATATACGAAATTACCGAAAAAACATTAAACGTTACTGAACTGTGTTACTTCGAATCAATACGTTTTTCTATGTTTACTCATAATGCTAAAGACAAATTGTTGTTATTACTTTTAAAAGTATCATGCATTATTTAAGTAGTGGGGGCCAATTACCAATTGCGGTTTGTACACATGCTACTTTGTCGTTTTTAACAGGCGGTACTTGAATTTATAGATGAGGGGCTGTGTCCTAGAGGAATACGATTTTGCTTGTAATAGTTCTAAAACCATTTCATAAATTTATATTTGCGTAATTTGTTTTTAATTAGATAAAAAAAAAGTAATTATCCAGGTAGCACAGCAATATTGGCTAATATCGGGAAATAGAGTTTTGTAAACATTTGCCAATATGGCCAAATGTCGGGTTAACCGATGTGAAATGGTTAACCTTCATTGGCCAATATTGCCGAACAGATATTGATCAATTGTTAAGAGAGGTAAATTTAAATCTGCATAATAATATAAAATTGTAATATATATAAAAGTAATTATCTGAAGTGGCATAGAAATATTGGCCAATATCGGGAAATAGGGTTTTGACAACATTTACCAATAAGAGTGAATGTCGGGTGAAAGTTAACCAATGCCAAATGATTAACTTTTTATAAATATTGGCCAATATTGCCTAACCGATATTAGCTAACTGTGTAAAGCGGTAAATTTATATCTGCATAATAATATAAAATTTTAATAGATATAAAAGTAATTGCCCAGATATCACAGCAATATTGGCCAATATCGTGAAAGAGAGTTTTGTGAACATTGACCAAGTTGGGCGAATATCGGGTTAACCAATGCCAAACGTTTAACTTTAAATGATAGTGGCCAATATTGCAGAGCATTACAGGTCAATATCGGATAATGTGTGGTCGTCCAATATTGTTAAGCATTTTTGGCCAATATTAGTGAATGTCGGTATTAGGGCACAGGTGTATTTATTTCGACGTTTCGTTGTTTTAAATCCATGCGAAGAACGGGTATTTTTATTAGCTGTTCAATAAATTTTTAACTTTACGAACCATGGAGCCTTTTAGCCTTACACAGTTTAGACATATACGCTTTTCTGCCCTCACAATACGATTTTCTGTGATGACTGTACTTTATGATTAAAATTAACGATCAATACAAGCTGAGCCATGCTTACGTGACCAAACAGAAATGGTCTGGATTAGTGCGGAGCAGTGGCGAGATTTGTAAGGCTCAAAGGGCTTTCGTAATTTGCATTTAAATATTAATCTTTGGTACTTATTGCTAAAGAAGTTCTTTGGAATCGTTCTTTTCGATCGAAATTTCGAGTCAAAGTTCGACACTTATGTCTAATTGGATTGCGAAGTTTTGAAAATGGCCTCGATTGATTTTTAGAATTTCGTGCTCTAATAGACCGAAACGGAACACTTATCATGGCTTTGTATGGCCATTTGTTTATTTGGTACTTAATAAATAATAAAGTACTTTGGCTATTGAGTCGTTTTAATGGCATTTAGCACGTATATATTAATAATAAGTATTCGAATCAACTAAATTTTTGATTAAAAAGAATTTCGTTTAAAATCTCTAGATAATAATTAAATAAAAAAACTCTAGATAATATTTAACTCTAGATAATAAAAAAAACTCTAGATAAAAATTTATTTATATAAAAACTAAAATAATCCCCGTTGTTTAACGACTAGGGAACTGGACTGTAGTGCTGGGTGATCAGGGTTTGATTCCCAGGTAAGACGTGGTTATACTTATAGATCTGGTTGGTATAGTTATGTGAATTTACATTATATATATAATGTAAGAAGATATATATATATATATATATATATATATATATATATATATATATATATATATATATATATATATATATATATATATATATATATATATATATATATATATATATATATATATATATATATATATATATATATATCGCTTAAATCTGTGCAATCATAATACCCATGAGCCATTCTTCAGTATCATTATGTAGAGGAAAGAAGCCATTACGCATATGTAACGTGCTCAGATGGCACCGTTGTCGCATCATGAAACGGCCTATTTGAGTATCTCAGCAGTACGTTCGTCGATTCGAGCGGGAGTGGTCGCATTTGAGAGCGCTCACTCTGTCATTGTAAGTATCCCCCATACAATCTGTTTATTTTTTTGTTTTAACTTGCTGTAAATACAGAAACAGTGAGTTATATCGGTAAAAAACGTTTTTCTGTCTTATTTTGAACCGTATGGGAAAAATCTTCTCGGCGTTTCTTGATCTTAATTTTAAAAGTAATTAAGGAAGTTACCATAACTATATTTTAAAGAAAATCACAAGAATCGTTATCAAGGAATACATTCGAGGAATACATTCAGTTCTCAATAGATGGTATTCGGACCCAGGAGAAAGCTCAGTGTGTTGATTGTGTATTGGTGGATTAATGGTTTGGATTGGTACGTTGAATGGTTAGTTAATGTTTTTAGAAGAAAAAAACTGTGTATAAATAACATTTTATTTATTGCTGTTACACGTATAAGCAACATAATTTATCTACTTTATTAAATATTGTGTGTCAATGCTGTAAAGATAATTTTACTACACCTATCCTCAGAAAAATTATCAGTGCTTTAATAGTGTATTTGTGCGTTAATAGTGTATTGGTGCGTTAATGGTTTCGGAATAGTACGTTGAATGTTTGCTAATGGTTTTGGGAAAAAAACTTTATATAAGTAAAATTTCATATTTTGCTGTTATATTAACAAGCAGCATAGCTTAGCTATCTTGTTTCTTTCAGCTTTTATTTCTTTTAGTTTTTTCTTGTCACAAATGTAAAGATAATTTTTAAACATCCTGTGTATGTTCTGTGATACCAAACTAATTATTTTTCAATAAACAAAATAAAATAGGTATAATAGGTATAAATACGATTGTTTTGAACTTTATTTTATAAACAATAGAAGCAAAAATACACATATAAAAATTTATTCTACTTTATTTGCTAAAATGACTGACAAAAAAGTGACAAAGAAAAAGAAAATAATTATATTCGGGGACAACCTAAGTTGAACCTGAAGCTGAAGCTATGATATGTGTAAATATTCAATTGCTTTAGGGTCAACTTAGGTTGTCCCTGAGTATAGTTAGTAAGAAAATTATTTTATTTTACCTAAATGTCATAATAATAATGAAAATAATAATTGAAATATATATTTATTTGAAAACAACGTTTTTCGAAACTGTATCATATGTATTTGAATTAAAATGGACCTATCAAAAAGTAAATATATATACCAGATATATATCCAGAATACAATATCCAATACTCCTAAAACTAACTCTAATTATATAACTATTTCCATTTCGTAGTTTATTCTCCAGTTTCCATGTAAATTTCGATCCGTGTTTCTCAATTCGCTAAAATATGTATCCTTTTGATCATAAACTGTACACTACTTTTTCATTACATGCTGCATTCATTTGAGCTGAATTTGTGAATGGAATTACTCTTTCCTTTTACTTTCTATTAACGGTTCTTGAAAAATGTAGTTTCCAATTGGTATTTTCATACTGCGAATAAAAGGAAAATTTGTTCGTCCGTCTTCCTTATTAAAATCTTTAGAAACCAGACTTTTCCAGTTTTAACAATTTGCTTTCCTATGGAAGAAAATATCTTCATTTAGTAATATTGATAGTTTTTTTTTCGTCAGATATTGAATTTCTATCCTCAAATTATAATAAATAAATAAATAAATAAATAAATAAATAAATAAATAAATAAATAAATAAATAAATAAATAAATAAATAAATAAATAAATAAATAAATAAATAAATAAATAAATAAATAAATAAATAAATAAATAAATAAATAAATAAATAAATAAATAAATAAATAAATAAATAAATAAATAAATAAATAAATAAATAAATAAATAAATAAATAAATAAATAAATAAATAAATAAATAAATAAATAAATAAATAAATAAATAAATAAATAAATAAATAAATAAATAAATAAATAAATAAATAAATAAATAAATAAATAAATAAATAAATAAATAAATAAATAAATAAATAAATAAATAAATAAATAAATAAATAAATAAATAAATAAATAAATAAATAAATAAATAAATAAATAAATAAATAAATAAATAAATAAATAAATAAATAAATAAATAAATAAATAAATAAATAAATAAATAAATAAATAAATAAATAAATAAATAAATAAATAAATAAATAAATAAATAAATAAATAAATAAATAAATAAATAAATAAATAAATAAATAAATAAATAAATAAATAAATAAATAAATAAATAAATAAATAAATAAATAAATAAATAAATAAATAAATAAATAAATAAATAAATAAATAAATAAATAAATAAATAAATAAATAAATAAATAAATAAATAAATAAATAAATAAATAAATAAATAAATAAATAAATAAATAAATAAATAAATAAATAAATAAATAAATAAATAAATAAATAAATAAATAAATAAATAAATAAATAAATAAATAAATAAATAAATAAATAAATAAATAAATAAATAAATAAATAAATAAATAAATAAATAAATAAATAAATAAATAAATAAATAAATAAATAAATAAATAAATAAATAAATAAATAAATAAATAAATAAATAAATAAATAAATAAATAAATAAATAAATAAATAAATAAATAAATAAATAAATAAATAAATAAATAAATAAATAAATAAATAAATAAATAAATAAATAAATAAATAAATAAATAAAAAAAAAAAAAATAAAAAAAAAAAAAAAAAAAAAAATAAATATATATACTCCCTCCTCTGACCGTGGCCTCCGTGGACGAGTGGATTAAGGCGTCAGCTGGGAATCCGGGGGTTCCCGGTTCGAATCTGTGCGACGGACTAGACTAAGAATAGTAAAAAAGTAGTGATATTGCTATCGGAGGGTTGCCAACTTCGCTACCAAAATACTAGAATGTCGTCCAGATCATCCACAAAAAATTAACGGCGTGTATACGGGACTGGTGCCCGATAAATCTGATCGGGGTCCAAAGTCCCGACGTCTATTGAAGGCTTTGGGTGCCAGCTCAGGTGTAGTCCTTGTCATCTGACCATGGTTCAAAAATACGAGGCATCGTTCCCGGGTCTTTTCTTCGAGATAGGCCCCGAACCGTCGCCAATAGCCCACTGTTCTGCTCTAGTGCGACGTTAATTAACCAAACCAAACCCTTCTCTGACCGTTGTACCACAGTCACTCCGCACTTGTCACAGGTTTACACTTCTCGGTATTTTTCTGTTCGTCGTGAACTGCTCTTCCAATCTGTTTAAGTTTCATATGCCGCAATTTAACTTTAGAGTGTGCTATTTTGGCTTCATTGTGAAATCTTCTACAATCTTCTGTCCACTACACACAATTGTCACGCAAACGGTGCAAACTGTCAACTAGGCAAATAGAAAAGCATAACTTATCATTCTCTTCAAGTTAAGCACGTAGTCCTCGAACACAGTCGATTAGAACAGAAATTAACCGTTGTTAAACAGGTCAGCGTATGCCCCATTTTTGACTCATTTTACACTGACTGTGGTACAACGGTCAGAGAAGGGTTTGGTTTGGTTAATTAACGTCGCACTAGAGCTTAACAGTGGGCTATTGGCGACGGTTCGGGGCCTATCTCGAAGAAAAGACCCGGGAACGATGCCTCGTATTTTTGAACCATGGTCAAATGACGAGGACTATACCTGAGCTGGCACCCAACGCCTTCAATAGACGTCGGGACTTTGGACCCAGATCAGATTTATCGTGCACCAGTCCCGTATACACGCCGTTAATTTGTTGTGGATGTTCTGGACGACATTCTAGTATTTTGGTAGCAAAGTTGGCAACCCTCCGATCGCAGTATCACTACTTTTTTACTATTCTTAGTCTAGTCCGTCGCACAGGTTCGAACCGGGAACCCTCGGATTCCCAGCTGACGCCTTAATCTACTCGGCCACGGAGGCCACGTTCAGAGATGGGAGTGGTTTAATAGCCAACAAGGTCGATACGGCCCACCTTTTCTTTTTGTAGGTCATTGATCCCCCATAGGCTGATTTCCCTTGGCAATAAGGCTTTAAATTTTCAACAATATTTTGTCGCTCAAGTTTTTGCCGATGACCGTTGTATCTGGACCAATAAGACGTATTCACGTAAAAATCTCCGTTATTATGCCATCGCGACATCATAAGTTGGTACTGGTTAATGCAATATGGAGTTCGTCCCTGCCGATAGAAGAAAGGAGTATAAATACTAGAAACAACACACAGAACCATTTGGCTTGCGCATAATTTCATTAGATGGCGAAAAATCCGCTTTGATGTGAAACTGAATGACTTTCATATAGTCTGGGCTATACTACTATTTTTTATTAGGACATATGAAAGCTAGAGTGTATTAGAATAACTCAAAATCGCTCGAGGATTTCGAATAAACTATCCAAAATGAGATTCATGTATTCCATACTACAAGATGGTCACAAATTATTGGGCGATTCTCTTTGTTTTTTTGTTTAACTACACATAATAAACCCTTCTGTTTGCTATCCTTTGACTACTTTGTTTGTTTTTACTAAAGCTATGCGACTTGTTTAAAATATAAGCGAAGTAGTTGGGTAAAAATAATGTTTTATTATGTGATGCAGCCAAGCATTGACCATTGCCCAATAATTTGTGACCACTCTGTATATTTAAAGCAGTCTCAGTCAATCTAGCATCTCTATTAAACTTCAACTATAAACTTTCAAATGGCTGCCTGATAAAACCGGGAATTCTCCATATGTTTTTATATAAATACCAAGGACCAACTACAGGCTACGGCCACACCTAAAGCGCTTTAAACCTATAGGGTAATTACGTGTTTCCAGGCTCTAGGCCAACTACAAGCTACGACCACACATGAAACGCTTTAAACCCATTGGGTAATTGCGTGTTTCCAGGCTCTAGGCCAACTACAAGCTACGACCACACATGAAACGCTTTAAACCCATTGGGTAATTTCGTGTTTCCAGGCTCTAGGCCAACTACAAGCTATTTCAATACGTGAAACGCTTTAAACCCATTGGGTAATTGCGTGTTTCCAGGTTCTAGGCCAACTACAAGCTACGACAACACGTGAAACGCTTTAAACCCATTGGGTAATTGCGTGTTTCCAGGTTCTAGGCCAACTACAAGCTACGACCACACGTGAAACGCTTTAAACCCATTGGATAATTGCGCGTTTCCAGGTTCTAGGCCAACTACAAGCTACGACCACACATGAAACGCTTTAAACCCATTGGGTAATTGCGTGTTTCCGGGCCATACACTGTAAAAAATTATTACGACGTTACACCACAATTTGGTGCCCATTTACTGCAATCAACATTTGGTGCTTAGTTTCACCATTTTACCTTGCTGCCACGGATACCATTTAGTGGTGAAACATTGCACCAAAACTCCTAACGTTGCATAAAACTCAAAATTCAAGATTTCTTAGTATTTTAGTTGTAGTATTTTTTGATCGAAGCTGGAAACACTAGCTCACAACTTATTTACTTTTCTTTGTCAAGTCCTTCGATCGGGATCGAACCAGGAATCCTCTGAACGCCTTTATCCACTGGGCCATGGAGGCCCTTGTTCGTCGGTGAATTTCTTGTATGTGATTACTCGGCTTGTTGATGTAGAAACAGCGAAAATTTCGGTAGCAGTTAAAGAGGTTGAACCAATTATCGGTGAAATCTCCGCTTTTTTCAGATAAAGGATTTTATGGTGTAGATCTTTGTTTTGCACCAAGATATGGTACATCGTTGAACTGAAATTTTTAACAGCGTAGGCTCAACGAGGTTATTCATATGATGGTTTATGATTTTTTTTATCTCAATATAGTCAAAACTGCACTTATCTAAATTTATGAGATATTTATTTTGAAATATTCCTTATCTTATTTTATAAAGATTTTATTGGCCCCAAACTAGCACTTATACAAAGTGTTCACGAATCAAAACTTACGGTACAGGAAAGACTTTGAGTACCCGATTTTTTTTTATAATTCTCTAAACATACACCTTGTTTGATGTCACACACTTAAACCAGTCTCTGAGAAGGAGACGAAAATAAATTAATGGAATTTCCATAAAGATGTAGTTGCAACATTAAATACACTTAGTTAAATGTGGTTATCTGTCTCTATTGCATGTCTATCCTACACTTATTATCATGTATTTTGGACCACACTAGATTTTTCTTTTTTCAACGCAATTGCAATACGCGTAAAATGTTAGCAAACTTTTTTCGAACATTGAAAATCGAATTGAATACATTAGAATATCGATTATTCTGCTTTTGTTTAAATGTCAGCCTCAGCTTATTAGCAAGTGTCACGCAAGTGGCTCTTTAATGTTAAGTACGAGGTATTACTTTCTAAAATGCATACATGTGCAACTGCTACAGTTAAACATTGAAAGACTGATAAAGTGTATTGCGCGTATTTGTACATATTTGTATGTTATTTACGTGTATGCCCTTAGTAAACTTTATAAATTAATTGTATTATTCAATAATTGTCTTTGCATATCCCGGTATCTGAATATCTGTGACTCCTGTGATCGTGGACTCTTGGCTTCTAATAGATATTTCATTAAACATATATTTAAAATGTAATATCGGAAAAAGAAAATTTAATACAAGTATTTGTACATATTTGTCTGTTATTAATGTGTATGCGCTTAGTAAACTTTAGAAATTAATTACCTTATACAATAATTGTCTTTGCATATCCCGCTATCTGAATATATGTGACACCCGTGATCTTAGACTTGAGGCTTCTAATAGGTATTTCATTAAACATATATTTAAAATGTAATATCGGAAAAAGAAAATTTAATACAAGTATTTGTACATATTTGTCTGTTATTAATGTGTATGCGCTTAGTAAACTTTAGAAATTAATTACCTTATACAATAATTGTCTTTGCATATCCCGCTATCTAAATATCTGTGACACCCGTGATCTTATATTTGTGGCTTCTAATAGGTATTTCATTAAGCATATGTTTAAAATGTAATATGGGAATAAGATAATTCAATACAAGTATTTGTACATATTTGTCTGTTATTAATGTGTATGCCCTTAGTAAACTTTATAAATGAACTGCATTATACAATAATTGTCTTTGCATATCCCGCTATCTGAATATCTGTGACACCCGTGATCTTAGACTTGAGGCTTCTAATAGGTATTTCATTAAGCATATATTTAAAATGTAATATCGGAAAAAAGAAAATTTAATACAAGTATTTGTTCATATTTGTCTGTTATTAATGTGTATGCGCTTAGTAAACTTTAGAAATTAATTACCTTATACAATAATTGTATTTGCATATTCCGAAATCCTACTATCTGAATATCTGTGACACCCATGATCCTGTACTGGTGGCTTCTAACAGACATTTCATTAAGCGTATATTTATAAATTTAATATCGAAATAAGAAAATGTAATATACGTTTTTGTACATATTTTTCTTTCTAGTAAACTATAGACATTAATTGCCTTATAATGTCTTTGTACATTCCATTATCTGAATATGTATGACGCCCGTGATCATAGATTTGTGGCATTTAATAAGCATTTGATTAAGTCATATAAATTAAAAATAATACTGAATTAAAAAATATATCCAGCGTAAACAAAAGATTGCATAAAATTAAGAAATATAATATTGTGATACAAATGTTATGTTTTTAACTATGATTACTTAAGTTAATTCTACATTTATTTATGAATACCATTTTTTCAATATCTGTAATATAATATGATATATGAATGCATATTTTTTCGCAAAACGTATTTAATAATATTCGAATAATAAAAATTAACCAAAATAAACAATTTAATTCCCATTGTGTTTATCTAACTAATAGCAAACTTCTCAATTTGTATAACATAAACACCATAAATAAGTTAACATCGTCAGTATTGTAACAATTTACAAAAACAATAAACAAAAATTGTTTAAACTTTTAAATTTTCCATTCATGGTCTAACAATTTAAAGTTTAAATAAAATACACTTTACTATCTTTTTTTTATTTGAATATTCAAAGAAATCTTGAAAAGGCGAATAAATTTCAATGCAGTTACGAATATTTTGTACTATTTCATGGTGAAATATTTTTATTTCAAATTTATTTTCTCAGCTTATTACAATACTATACCAAAGTACTTTTCTTTCGAAAGATAAGAGTTTTTTCTGTCGCATACTTTTTAAAAAGTTCAGTTGTTTCTCGGGAGCTTGAGAGTTTTTGAGAGTTTTGTTTTTTCCGAGATGGGACCCTTTCCATATCACAATTCCCTTTTGCTTGAAAGAACTTTATTCAGGAGTTACTTATGAGAAAAAGACTTAAATCAAATTTTTATATGCGTAACATCACACTGTAAAAGATACTTAAGGATCAGCAAAATTTAATAGTGTTAAGTACTTTTACCACTTATAATAGTTCCGACTACTTACTTTTTATATTTGGAATAAATAAAATAAATCAGTTTGACATACCATGGAAAATCAGTTTTTGTTTGATATTTCAATAAGTTTAAAAGAGTTTTAATGCTTTTCACTCTATATATGATACATAAATATGTGTTCGGTTCAAATAGAATTAGATAATTTTTTAATAATAAAAACAATTTATGCACGTAGTGTCAAACAGATTTACAATCCAATTACATGTTATTTCGACATCAATGCCCTGGCCGAAATTCGAACCCAGACCCATAGCATGGCAGCCCAGTACGCTACCAATACACATATTTTATCGGTAAGTTAATATGCACTTATCATGTATTTATTTATTTGTACTTATGTGTATCATATAAAGGACATCAATTTCTGGCAAAATCAGTATTAATTTTCTTTAATGTAAAACATATTTTTATGAAATTAGAAGCTTGGAACTGTGAGGCGATTTTTGTGCCCTCTCAAAAATCAATCACTAAACTACTAAAATCACTGTAATAAAATAACTGATTTACTAAAATAACTGAATTACTAAAATCACTGTATTAAAATCGCTGAATTACTAAAATCACTGAATCACTAAAATCACTGTACTAAAATTACTATACAAAAATCACTGAATTACTAAAATCACTGAGTTCCTAAAATAACTGAATTACTAAGATCTCTATATTACTAAAATCCCTGTAATAAAAATACTGAATTACTAAAATCTCTAAATTGCTAAAATCACTCTAATAAAATTACTGAATTACTAAAATCACTGAATTCCTAAAATAATTGAATTACTAAATCTCTAAATTACTAAAATTACTGAATTATTAAAATCTCTGTACTAAATTCAGTGAATTATTGTAACCACCGAATTACTAAAGTCGCTGATATACTAAAATCACTGAATTACTAAAATCATTGTTTTAAAATCACTGTAAAAAATAACAGAATTAATAAAATCACTTGAATTAGTAACATCACCGAATCACTAAAATCACTGTAAAAAAATAACTGAATTAATAAAATCACTTGAATTAGTAACATCACCGAATCACTAAAATCACTTTACAAAAATCACTGAATTACTTACATCACTGTACAAAAATCACTGAATTACTTAAATCACTGAATTACTAAAATCACTGAATTACTTAAATCACTGTACAAAAATCACTGAATTACTTAAATCACTGCAATACTAAAATCACTGAATTACTAAAATCACTAAATTACTAAACTCACTAAATTACTAAAATCACTGAATTACTAAAATCACTGAATTACTAAAATCACTGAATTAATAAAATCATTGAATTAATAAAATCACTTAACATTCTCCAGTATTTAAAATGAAAAGCACTGAAAAAGTAATTTTATTTCCATTTCATTGACATAACCCAAAATTATTTTCTTTACCCTATAAAAAACTGCCAAAAGACATTGCTCTCCAAATTAACGCAAGAACATCATTCAATACCACCTCAAGCATGTTACGCAGCGCCACCAAAAATAAAAAAAATGTTTTCTTAAGATTTTTTATTAAAATATCTCACTAATTGCATTCACATTTCCTATACTAATCGAACAACTTTTTTATCCCTTTGTTTTTCAAGAGCCCCCATTAAGCATTAATAGCCTTCTTCTCTAAGTCACTAAAATCTCCCATACTGAATATTAAGGTCCTCATGCAGAAACAAGGTTTCTTTATTAACGAAAGCTTACTTAGCCCAAAGAATTTAATTTCGCCCTATAAATTCTCCGGATCCAATTTAAGGGACGGCCTCTAATGTTCTTAAACAAGAGCTTTATTGTACGCTCTCCAAGGGATAAGACTCGCTGAGAATTTAGCGTGCCTTCCCTTAAGTCTCTTAATTATTTCCGGTCGAAATACCATGTGTCCTGCGAATAGTTGTGTGTCTAGGCAGATACAATACCATTGAATGAAAGGCCAAGAACTCACAATAAATACCTCTTTTCCCCCTTTCCAAAGAAGAATTGGAACAATGGTACCTATTCCCTGAAGCCACTGGTTGCTCATATTGCCTTTCTTCCTTTATTCTCTGGGCTTGTTAGAAATATCTTCAACTATTGAAAATGGCTTTTAGGTGCCCTTTCGAAAGGCGCCAATAAAGAGATCTTATTGGTTCTGACAAGGAGTGGCCTTTTGGTCGTTTTGTGGGGAAATTTGCTGTTTTTTTTGTTGTTGTATGGGTTTTCGATGTGGTAGTCGGGAGTTGTATTGAAAAGATATATAAATTATGGTATGTATCTTTTCTTTTCGGTGTGTACTCAGAGGGTAATGTTGACTAGACGTCCTAATTACGTCCTATATTCATCTATTTTTTTACGCTAGAAGAAGATGTATTTGCTAAACTTTTATGTCAATATGTATATAAGCATATATGTAAGCTTCTTTATGCTCGCGTATCGCCTAAACGACTTGATTGGCTCGAAGAAATTGTGGGCTTAGTGGAAAATACCACGAAGTCACAAAAGTCGGTTTTGAGATATTTTGGGTTTTGTTTTGACAGAGCTATAGTAGACTGGGTTAAACTCAAAATGTAAATTTTTTTATTTCTCAATTATACTTTTTATTGACTTGCGGATTTTTCGTAACAGCAGTTTACTTTAGTACAATGCAAGCACATTAAAAAAAACTTGGAGACATGGACTTAGTAAGTTTTTCCGTCAACCCGACGTAGTAAAATATATAATAATTTTTTTATGATTTTGGGCTTGTTATATGCTATGCATTTTTACATTAATCTAATATGGCACATACAATATGTCTTTTTTAGTGTAAAAATATTTTGAAATCATTCAACAAATGGTGTAAAAGGAAACGGCAAATCAAAATGATTTCCCAATTATAAATATTATACATAATAACTTACTTTAATGACAGAACATACAGACCGAACTTCTGTCAGAAGATTCATTTTTGTACATGGCCTCCCACAAATATCTGCGTTCTGCTCGTTTTGTATTCATTTTAAATTTAGAATCGTGAATTGAATAGTTAAGTGGTCGAAAACACCAATTCTCACTTACACACAGTTTGTTTTACAAGCTCAATTTACTTTTATTTGGTAGCAAACTTCCGAATTTGCAAATTCTCGTAAAATAATTAGAGTTGGAATTTTTAAACTTGTTTTGCACCAAAGTAGGATTTTCCGGTCGTCTTTCCAGAAAGAAGGAAAACTTTCGATTCGATCGAAAATGTGAGTCCTACCCGCAGTACGCAGCGCCCTTCCGAAAGAACGTTGTACATTCTAGCATTAAGGGGACACGGTACCCTTTCACATTTTTTTTTTATTTTCAATATTTTTTTTTATTTTTTGAATGCAAAATACTTTAATATATAATTAGTGACAAAATTGTTAAAAAAATTTCATAAAAGTTTTTTAATAAATTCAGAATTAAATTTTTAAATTTTTTTTTGCTGTTTTTTAAATTTCCTACTACTTTTTTAGTTTTTAATTTTTTATCACTAAAATGGAATAACTGAAACACTTATGGAACAACTTTTATTTAAAAAATGAGTTAATAAAAAAGTATAAAATTACTAATACACAAAAATTAAAAACTAGAAAAAAATTATTATAAAAAGAACCACCTTTACATTATAAGTCTCATTATAAACATTATTCGTACTCTAAAATAACAAGTTACTAGTAATATTTAATACAATTATATTAAATAAGAGAAGCATATACATGGCTCAACAGTTTTCCAGTTAAATCATATTTTGTTCAAAGGGATTCATCAAAAAAAGAAAGAAAGAAAATAGAGATAGAGAGGAGAGAGAGAGAGAGAGAGAGAGAGAGAGAGAGAGAGAGAGAGAGAGAGAAAGCGAGAGAGAGAGAGGGAGAGAGAAAGAGATATAGAGAGATAGGGAGAAATATAGACGGAGGGAGAAAGAGAGAGAGAGGGAAAAAGAGAGAGATAGAAAGAGAGAGAGAGAGAGAAAGCGAGAGAGGGAGAGAGAAAGAGAGATAGGGAGAAATATAGACGGAGGGAGAGAAAGAGGGAAAAAGAGAGAGATAGAAAGAGAGAGAGAGGGAGAGAGAAAGAGATATTGAGAGATATGGAGAAAGATAGACGGAGGGAGAGAGAGAGGGAGATATATAGAGGAGATAAATTTTTAGTTACTTGAAATTTCTTTCTTAAGATATGGTTAGAATAATTAATTATGAGAATAATAACTCACTACTTCCGGTTTTTTTCAGGTCTTGTTATTTTATTAATATTTTCTTTGTATTTATGTCAAATGTAGGCCTTTGCATTTATCCCTATTTGCAATAGACATAGTCAATGGACATAGTCATAAACTTTAAAAAACTTAACGATAGTTTATTTGAACTTTTAAATGCGATTACATAAATTATTAAACTTTTAAGTGAAATAAATGTATTCATTTGAGTTCACTACATATACATTATATTAAATAGGGAGAAGCATATAAATGGCTCAACAGTTTTCCAGTTAAATCATATTTTGATAAAAGGGATTCATCAAAAAAAGGAAGGAAATGAAATAGAAAGAGAGGGAGAAATAGAGAGAGTCAGGGAGAACGAGAGAGAGGGAAAAAGAGAGAGATAGAAAGAGAGAGAGGGAGATTGAGATAGAGAGAAAGAGATATAGAGAGATAGGGAGAAATATAGACAGAGGGAGATGGAGAGGGAGATATATAGAGGAGATACATTTTTAGTTACTTGAAATTTCTTTCTTAAGATATGGTTAGAATAATTAATTATGAGAATAATAACTAGCTACTTCCGTTTTTTTTTCAGGTCTTGTTATTGTATTCATATTATCTTTGTATTTATGTCAAATGGATGGCTTTGTATTTATCCCTATTTGCAAAGGACATAGTCATAAACTTTAAAAACTTAACGATAGTTTATTTGAACTTTTAAATGCGATTACATAAATTATTAAACTTTTAAGTGAAATAAATGTATTCATTTGAGTTCACTACATATACATTATATTAAATAGGGAGAAGCATATAAATGGCTCAACAGTTTTCCAGTTAAATCATATTTTGATAAAAGGGATTCATCAAAAAAAGGAAGGAAATGAAATAGAAAGAGAGGGAGAAATAGAGAGAGTCAGGGAGACAGAGAGAGGGGGAGAACGAGAGAGAGGGAAAGAGAGAGAGATAGAAAGAGAGAGAGGGAGATTGAGATAGAGAGAAAGAGATATAGAGAGATAGGGAGAAATATAGACAGAGGGAGATGGAGAGGGAGAAATATAGACAGAGGGAGATGGAGAGGGAGATATATAGAGGAGATACATTTTTAGTTACTTGAAATTTCTTTCTTAAGATATGGTTAGAATAATTAATTATGAGAATAATAACTCGCTACTTCCGTTTTTTTTCAGGTCTTGTTATTGTATTCATATTTATCTTTGTATTTATGTCAAATGGATGGCTTTGTATTTATCCCTATTTGCAAAGGACATAGTCATAAACTTTAAAAACTTAACGATAGTATATTTGAACTTTTAAATGCGATTAAATAAATTATTAAACTATTAAGTGAAATAAATGTATTTATTTGAGTTCACTACATATACATTATTTCAATGAAATAGTCATAAACTTTAAAAACTTAACGATAGTTTATTTGACCTTTTAAATGCAATTTAGTAAATTATTAAACGTTTAAATGCAATTCTGTAAATTATTAAACTTTTAAATACAATTCAGTAAATTATTAAACTTTTAAATGCAATTCAGTAAATTATTAAACTTTTAAGTGAAATTAATTACTTTATTTGAGTTTATTACATATACATTATTTCAATGAAATATCATACACTTTAATAACTGAACGATAGTTTAATTAAACTTTTTAATGCAATTGACAAAATTATTAAACTTTTAAGTGAAATAAATGCTTTTATTTGAGTTTATTACATATACATTATTTCAATGAAATATCATAAACTTTAATAACTGGAAGATAGTTTATTTAACCTTTTAAATGCAATTGATAAAATGATTAAACTTTTAAGTGAAATAAATGTCTTTATTTGAGTTCATTACTTATACATTATTTCAAAATCGCATAATTTTCATATTTTTATATTTTAATTAGACTCATGGAGAAGTTGAATAAGATACATCAGTAGATTTTTAATATATAAAAAATAATTATATTGTTAATATATTTATCACGACAAAGTTAATTGAAGTTTTTTTTTACCTAGAATCATAAGTTTAAATCCTAAACAGGCTGATTTTTCACAAAATTGAAGTCAAATATGGTTTTTACAACCCCAAAACTTATAATTTTTACAAAAAGTTGAAAATTAGCAAACTTTGTTAAATGTGGCTGATACTAGCAATTAAGTTAATTGACAATAATGTTTCAGTTGAAATGTTCTAATATAACAAAAATAATAACTCCTTTTTAGAAAAATTTCTTTATTAACAAAAAATAAACAAACAAGACAAAATACAATTTGGGATATTTGCAAAAGCTGTACAACAAATTATAATAAATTATTTTCAGTTCCGATTGTCCGTTCCAAGTTTCAGTCAATTAATAAAGTAAATCTTTTCAAACCTATTAAATAAAATAAAAATGGGAAATTAGTAAAAATAACACATATTTTCTTACTAAACTAAATATTTTAATATTTATGTAGATAATAATATTACTTAATGATTTCTTAATGCTCTGATGGTATAGTAATAAAAATGCATTAAACAACTTTGAAATAATTGTATTAAAATTGGATATTCGGTGTAAATTCAGGTAGATTTGACTTCAAAAACTGGAAGAGTTTTATTTGAGTAGCCCAAATTCAAAAGCAGTTATGTATGAAAAATCGAAAAAATTATATTTCGTGTCAACACGCATTTTATAACGTTGGCTTCGTTTTTGAAATATATAAAAGAAGCAAAACCTGTTATTTAATAATAATAAAAATTCAAAAAAGAAGTCACCCAGAAGCAAAAATAGCTATATCCACGCTAATAAAGATTTATACATGTCCAAAATCAGTTTTATCCAACAAATGTGAATGTAAGCGTCAGTGAACGCGATTCCTGATTGGTTTTAATGTGGATATAATGGCACCTGCTCCTTAAAAAAACAAGATGGCTGCACATACATTTGCAAAAACAGTTAAATCCTGATTCCAGTTGAAAAACAAGTTATGTGAAAAATAAAATGTATATAAAACATTTTGCACATTTTAACGACAAATATCGTATTTATTCTCATTTTTTCAAAAAAAAAAATATTATTAACAATAGTCAAGTTTTGACAGATTTTCGCAATTTACTTAAAAAAGCAGTAGCTATGTATATAGCTGTTTTTAAATCTGGATAACTCATTTTAAGTTTTAGGTATACATTTTATATTTCATTTAATTAATTTTGATATAATAGCACATAATAATGACCATTTCATAAAATTTTACTCAAATTTGACAATTATTTATTTTAAATATGCCCTTATTATATATATTCAAATTCATGACAAAATTCATGAATTTAATATATATGTGGTAGTTTGTTACGAGTTATTTTCCTTATGGATTACACGGTTTGGCAAGGAAGAAATAGAAGGCTCAAAATTAAAGCGGGACAAATCGATGAAGGTCGATTTCGATAAAAAAAAATAATGCCACGTATAAAAACCTTATCAGAGAAGGCTGTTACTAAGAATACCTAAAAGGTGTAAGCAGACTCCTGCATAAGGGAAGATAATTCTTTTAAAAAAGTAATGTTAATCCTCATTGTTGCTAAATATAAACGCTGGAAATTTTGAAAAACATCATTAATAAAAAATCTCACACATGCCACATATCCAGAAAAAATATTTTGAATTATTTAAATAGTTCAGTTTCTTTAAAAATATAATAACCCAGCAACTAAAGTCATCATAAAACCTTCATCAAAATGGTGAAACCGAAGGTTTTCAGCAGAAAATTGAAGTTTTTTCTAACATCTATTAAATTAAAAAGATTTTTGTTTTAAATTACTTCAGAAAACATGTAAAAAACCTTTAAAGAAACCTACAAAATACTTTCAATTTTAAAGCATTGAAACTAAAAAATAAAGGAGTTTTTTGTTTCAGTATCCCTTATGAAAACTTTTCAAAAATTATTCAAATGCTAACTTTTTTTTAAATAAAATATTTCACTGTCGAATTAAAATTAGCACAGATTAATGTGTGTCTGGAAGAGGAAAATGGGAGGGGAGTATATAAAAGGTACTAAAAATTGTCATTTTAATTCTAGTTAGAACTTGACAGATTCTTAACCCTCTGACGGAGCTGAACGATTTAAGTCGTCCATGGATTTCTAGTTTTTTTAGCTTTATACATAAACTTTAAATTCATAAAAATATTCGACGTTCAAATATTATTCAAATCTAAACCGGGTAGGGAGTTTCTTATATATATATATACATATCCAGCAAAAAAAGTCAGCATGAAACCTTCATCGAAATTGTCAAATTGAAGGTTTTTTGAAGGTTTTATAAAGGATATTGAAACAAAAAACTGCATTTTTTTAAAGTTTTTAATTTTCCTGCATAAAACCTTTAAAATATCTGCATTTTCCTTTCATGATTAAAAATTGAAGGTTTTTTGCAGGTTTTTTTTGAAGGTTTTTGAAGGTTTTATGAAGGACATTGAAACAAAAACCTTTAATTTTATAGATCTTCAAAAAAACTGCAGTTTTCCTGCATAAAACCTTCAATTTCAAAATTTTAATGAAGATTTTATGCTGACTTTTTTTGCTGGGTATATACATGCATTGGATGTAAAAAAAAAAGTATTGAAGATAAAACAATTTTACAGTTACATATTTATCTAACTGTTCTAAGGGATCGTACTTCCTGCTTAAATAACATATCGCTTTTACCATTGAAAAAAAATAGAATTTCTAAATATAATATTACGCGTATTATTTAAAAACTTCGTCGATAACATTTTTAAATAAATCGAGGCTTATGCATAATGCACAGGGATATTTTTCCGCCATTAACATTTCGCTTACCGTTCTCGAAAAAACTAATAACTACGACAAAATAAAATCGAAATCGTGTCAAATGTCAAAATCAGAATCATTGCGATGCGTGTAACAAGACGGTTTCTTCTTTATAATTTATCGATTTGTAAGCAAAAAGTTTTCTTTGTGAGGAAGAACATGTTTTCGAGATTTATAGCTTTCTTACTACCTCTTTTTGAATTTTAAATGGGCTATTGATCCATATTATTAAGGTAAGGGATCTTTCTTTTGAATAAAAAAGCCAATTTCGGTGTTATTTTAAGATTGGCTATATTTTTCGTGTCATTACAAACTTCAATAGTTTCGTTCCTGATATGTAAACTTCTTGATGTCGCTGGGTGATTTGAAAAACTTTTGCTCTAACTGACTTTAATTATAGTTGTCAAAGAATACGAACTATAATTTACGAAATCAAAAAGGGATTATTTATAATAATAGATATCGGTAAATATAAAGAAAATAATATAAAAAACTTGAGGAAAAAATAATCAGATAATATTATACGATTAAACTATTGTTGAAAAAGTTTACGAAACCTGTCAATAAGAAGTGAATAATATATATTAACTGCTATGGGATAAAAAATGTTGGGTGTAAGGAATCGGCCAGTTAAATATATTTTCTATTGGTTTTATCCTTGAGAAATATCGATTTGTTTCGTATAAATAGTTATAATAATAAAAACTAAAAGCCGATAACGTATAAATTGCTATAGGTAACAAGGGAAAATCTATTTGATTCAACAAACAAGAGTAGTTAGAAATAGCAATATTTTCAAACCTCACGTACGAATAAAGGATTTAAATGTAGACATAAGTTAATGAACTTCTGCATAGTTTAAGAATATTACTGAACTTGTGTGGGTTACATAAATATATTATTTTATCAATTTAAAAAAATTGAACTTTAATTAGTAATTTTAATAGTGCGCAATGTTTGGTTTATTAAGTTTTATTTTAACTCAAAATAAATAAAAGAAAAAAAACAATAAAAATACTGTAATAAATAATTAAAATAATCATTAACGTTTTTAAAAAAAGTTTTATAAAAGTTTAATTATATTTGGGGATTGGGACAAGTAGGACCAATGTATCATTGATTTAACATAGTAGGACATTGGACTGTATTGTTCTAGGCCACAGATTACTTTTGTGTTATAACATCTTAACACCACTAGGAAGAACTTTATACAAAGAGTTCATATTTTAAATAATTTTTCATTTATCTCCCTGAGCTCATTAGAAATACTGTACTTAATGCAACGTTTGTCCGACAAACATTTTTTTAATAAAATTTGAAAAGTTAAACTCACCTAAATCTAATCTTTAGTGATATCCATAACCATATACTGGTGAATAACTGTAACCCTGTTGTTTTCCACTGTTGGTGTAACCATACTTATCAAACAGCGCTTTGGTGTGAGCTTGTGAGTTATGCGACTGCCCTCCTGTTGAACTGTGCGCCCCCTGTTTCTCAACTGCCTGAGCACTTTGTGCTCCCACATTGTGATGTCCTTGCTGCGACTGAGATCCATATTTATTGTTTTGAGCAGCATTCTGGGCTTCGATATCATGGAATCCTTCAGACTTGTCATAAGAATAGGATTTCTCATAGCCACTGCCGGTGTCACTTGAATAGGATCCAGTGTCACTGTAGGTGCTCAGGGCATTGGAATTGTCCCCATGGGTTCCATGGGTGTTGTAGCCGCCAGCATTGTGGTGTCCGTCAGCACTAACGGCCTTTGCAGAATTTACTGCCTGGTCACCGTGCTGACCTGCAGAGTATGATGCCTGCGATGCTGCTTGTTGACCGTGAGCACCTTCGTTGTGGCCAGCATTTGAGTGGTAGGTGGCAGGCTGTTCCACTTTGGCGTAGGTGACTGGAACGCTTTGTGGCTGTACGTACTGCACGGGTGCATGGCTGTACTCAGGTTTAGGTGCAGGTGCTGGGTAGTGCTGGACCGGTGCACTTTGATATGCGACGGGGGCAGGTTGGTGATGTACTTCTGTTGGTTGATGGTGTACTGGAGCTGGCTGGTGGTGCACTGAGGCTGACTGGTGGTGCACTGGAGCTGGCTGGTAGTGTACTGGAGCTGGTTGGTGGTGTGCTACGGCAGATTGGTGGTGAACAACAGCAGGTTGGTGGTGTACAACTGCTGGTTGATGGTGTACAACTGCTGGTTGATGGTGCACAGGAGCTGGCTGGTGATGCACTACAGCAGACTGGTGGTGTATCACAGCAGGCTGGTGGTGTGCTGCTCTTGGCTGGTGGTGCAATGGGGCTGGCTGGTACTGCACAGGTCTACTTTGATGGTGGACGGGCGCGTATTGTTGTCGTGGTGCTGAATGATGTGCATATTCTCTAGGTTGGTTGTACCCAGCTGGATAGCCAGTTGTGGCTCCAACCAAGAAAATAACTGCCAGACAGACCTGCAATAGATTATTGTATTTAGCGCTAAATATTTTTAAATAATAATTTTGAAGTTTTAATCTTTAAAGATTTGTTTAAAATAAAACAGATTTTTTTGGTAAATTTAAAAATTAAATATAAGAGTTTAATTGCAGTAATTGTAGAAAGTATCTCTATGTTTCTTCTATTATCTGATTAATTTGATTCAGCTTTAAAAAAGCAGGTTTGGTGTTACATCTTTCGATTGCTAATGACAGTTTAATTTTTTATGAACAACGGAAATTTAGCAATTTTAAATATTTAATCGCTTAGTAGATTTATAGCTTTCAGTAGCTCGAATTTAACTGGTTGATTTGGCAAACTTTTAAAAATATTATTTTGGCGTAAGTCAAAAATATTTGAAGTGCAGAAAAAATATTTAATTTTTATAAAAATATTATATTTTAATAAAATAATATAACTTATATAAATTATATGTATATACATATACAAAATATATAAATTTATATAAAAATATTAGGCTAGTTGTCATAGTGTTTTGCTTTAAATTTTTTAATTCAACTTAATTTTAATCCTTAGATATAATATTAAAAGTTGACAGTGAAGCTACAGATACTTTACTTCAAATTAGTTATTGCACCAAGTTCCAATAATCATCAAAGGGATTGTAATTAATGTTTATACTACTTGAGTAAACAATCTCAACCTGATATGGGGGAGGGGGGCTTAAGTTAACATATCATTTGGGATGAGTTGACATATGCGAATTAATTATATTTAAATCTCAGTTATTAATCAAATAAACTTGAAATGAAAACTAAACACAATACATAATACATTTATTCTAATAAATCATAAATTCATGGTTTTATGTGCGCAAAAATTAATAAAATGTAACGAATGACCTAAAAACAAGGAAAATGTGAAGCGAAGCAAGTTAGCATAACACGTTTTTACAACGACAACCTACCTCATTTCTTATATGCTAACTCACCACAAAATACTTTTTCTTAAGACAAGTACACCAAGTTCATTACTCTTACAACCAAGAAAGATTTACGGATGTAGACACAATAGTTATTTACTACAGTTCGTTTCTTTAAATGTACAAAGATAAACTTACTTTTTCATAGTGGAGTCGCAAGGAGAAAAGCACTAGCAATAAAAAGGTTTACTCACTGTTATGGAAAATCTTCTTTCCATTTACGAAAAAAGTTTTACGGCAACACTAAAATTTTTTAAACAAGTGTGTCGTATCACAACGATCACGAATTGTTCTCACGAGAGCTGTAAACACACTGTGTCGATTTGTAGAAACAGAACACCTACTTATCTTTGGTGCAAACTAATCCAAGTCTCCCCTATATACTTCCCTTATATTAATACTTCCGCAAACGTAGTTTTTCATTATTGTTATCTTTGATTAATAAATCAAAATTACACAAAATATTTAAAATATTCACATGAGTAATTTAAAGAGTTATTGAAGAGAGCTGTAAACACATTGTGTCGATTTGTAGAAACAGAACACCTACTTATCTTTGGTGCAAACTAATCCAAGTCTCCCCTATATACTTCCCTTATATTAATACTTCCGAAAACGTAGTCTTTCATTATTGTTATCTTTGATTAATAAATCAGAAGCATATAAAATATTTAAAAAATTCAAATGAGTAATTTAAAGAGTTATTGAATAACAACATTTTATTAGTAGTACCGGATTTTTAAAAAAAAAGTTATTAAACTTTTGGGTTAAAATTAAAATACTAGATGCGGAATAATTTTAAATCTGGAAAATAGTTAAATAGCATCCTCTTTCTTCTCAATCTCATTGTATATGATGAAAATAGTATGCTTATAATTTTCTCTAGGCGAAATTTATTATATCTACATTAAGAACAAAAGTCCTATAGTATTTTTTCCGCACATTAATTTCATTGAATTTAAATTAGTAATTCTATTATTTGCCGATATTTTTTATTCATTCCGAAATATATTTTCTTTCCCACGTAGAATTTTCATTAATTCCCATTCGTAATTATAGAGATTCGTTTTTCTAACGAACATTATTGAAACTGCTTCTCTGTGAAATACAAATTTTTATGGGTATAAAGTTGGTAGTTTAACCTATAACATAGATTTCTTGAGAAGTTCAGTGTCATCAAAAAGACTAGGAACTTATTTGATTATTAACTGGACTGTGGTCCGTGTTATGAAACAATCGGATAACCGGTTAGGAAAAATCGTTTTTATCGTAAATGCAATACCAAGGTTTCACTTTATATGCTAAAAAAATCGGTAGCGGCACAGGACATATAGCGTCTACAATGGATGTGCAGCGAATTCTTGCAGCATGGGTTTTCCGATTGAGTGGTTTCCTTTAGAGCCACTTTTCTCAAAATGAATGTTTTGTGGGTTGACCGGTTGTTGCATAACACGGTCCAACTATCGCCATGTTAAATGTAAATTTTAACACCGAGACCTCGACTTGTATCGAGATGCTTCATAACATATGCATAAATCAGTAAATTTTAAGCTTTCTTCCAGGCTACTATTTAGATTTTTCTTAAACTCTTAAAGATTTTTATCTTCATGCATAAGTTAGCGTTCTAATCCCGTAGGAAAATGTTTCTTTTTATTTGGTAATAAAATGAAATATAATCATAAAAAAGTTTTGATAAAAATTTTAAACCCATTTTTGTTTTATATAGAAACTATGAATTAAAGTACTTCGAAGAAACTTCCGTAAGAAATTTTTAAAGTTATGCGGATTCAAAAGATAGCAAAATGTAATTAACTTTTATGCGTGGTTTCATAGTTTAATTAAACTTGCTTAAAAACTAGATTAAAAGCTTTTGGTGAGTAGAGATAGAATCTTCAAATGTATTTTTTTAACAGTATGTACATTTAAAAGTATTTTATAAAGCAATTTTTGAAGAAAAGTTTTACTAGAGAATCTGCTGAAATGATTTGGCATCCATACAATAAATTTTATAAGTCATTTTATAATAGTATCAAAATAAAATAAAAGATAAATGATTCTTTTTTAACTTATCAGCGGATCTATTGTAATAATATATATTTGTAATAATATATTTGTAATAATATATTTGTAATAATATATTTGTAATAATATATTTGTAATAATATATTTGTAATAATATATTTGTAATAATATATTTGTAATAATATATTTGTAATAATATATTTGTAATAATATATCTGTAATAATATATTTGTAATAATATATAAAACCATTGTAACAATATATTTGTAATAATATATCTGTAATAATATATTTGTAATAATATATAAAACCATTGTAACAATATATTTGTAATAACATATCTGTAATAATATATTTGTAATAATATATAAAACCATTGTAACAATATATAGTATAATATCCATCGCGGGACAAAATAATTTCCGCTATTTCTTATATACATTTTTCAAAATTACTAAACAAATTGTATAGTGGTTCAATATACTTGTAAAATCTTAAATTCAGAATTAAAAGTTATTTAAATCACGAATTTAAGCTACAAATTTTAAAAGCATGCTAAACTTGATATAAAAAACTAATAGTTGTAAAATATTCCAGAAATTATTTTCAAGACTCTTTTCTAGAAAGCTTTCAGCAATGTTTTGGAACTGTTGTACTTTTAAGACTTTAAAATATACTAAAGAAATATCACAGTCACCAATTTATCTGTCCATTGTTAATATTTATAAACATTAAAAATGCATTCTAGTTCTCAAAATGATAGAGATTTTACACAATCAATTTTTAAAAATACTTCAAAGTGTGTAGTCTGGCGTGAATAAAGGAATTAGTTTTCTAAGAAGCGATAATTATTCAAGAAGTTTATGCAAAGTAAACTAACATAATAAACTATAAGTCAAATTAAAAATTCTAAAGCGTCTTTAAAAATTCTAAATGCTTCCGACACAAGAATTTTACAAGATAGAATATTTAGTTAATATTGAACATTTCACAATGCTGTATATTAAATGCTGATATGCATCATAAATCTCTTAATATTTTAAAAAGAAGAGGAAATTGTCTTAAAGAAACTATTAAAAATGTAATCCGAATTATTCCCTCTGATAATCTTTAAAAAGTTGAAACCAATCAATAAACACTTTACAGATCTTAAAAGAGTTTATGGAATAACTAATGGCGTCGTCGTTTAAATTGAGTAACCACCAGAACAATAACAAATTTAGTTTGTATACAGGTCTGTGCCTCTAACTAACTAACAATGTCTTAACTGCCAAAGTGTGTGGTTTAATTTATCTAAGTAACACAATTAGTATAAATAATATCCAACAAAAAGCACAAAATATTTAAGATTGCTAATGTAGAATTGCACTGCACATTTAAGGGTTCAGCATTTGATTTATTTAAATAATATAAGAATTTTTGATCGAAATTCGTTAGTCTCAAAGTCTTATTATTTTAAACTTGACAACACAACGAAAAAGTTATTCTGAAAAAATCACAAGCGTTTAACAGCATATTCATTTAGATCACAGGACATACTAACTCATTTCGAGAAGTGACTTACCTGAAACACCATGATTGTAGTATCCTTTGAGACGATATTACCATGTCTACTCAGACAATATTTCTTCTATTTATACTAGTTTTAATCACCTTCAAAAATTCTAAAAGACTTAGATCAATCTTCAATAACAACGCCCAGTTTTTTTAATAACTACCCTCACTGAACCTTGAACTGGATTTTCAACCCTTGGACATTCGAGCCAGTTAAAGCTTTCTTTGACCTCCAAGGCCTTTCATCAATGGATATGCAAAAGTGAAAGCAGGAAATATCTTCCTCAGAACTCTCACTGGCAACAATCTTTGACCTCAATGGGTAGGAACTAATTAAAGGTGAGTGTTCAAGGTGTCAGTGTTCTTTCACTTACCTTATGGCTTCCATTTATTTGGAATTGGGTAAACATTGTGAAAATAGAAGACAATTTATCGATTCTTACTCAGTCAAACCTTGGTTTGAGGAGGTTCTGAAACTTTTTTGACCTTCTAATTATTCCGCTTCGTTTAAATGAACCTGGAATTATAATTTACAGATCATAAAAAAATATGTTTTTAAATGTAATTTCGCTGCCTACTATTAAAATTCTTCACAAATCTGTTTTAACGTTATAGATTTAGAATATTGAAAATTGCATACTGAAAGCTTCAAAAGACCAAAGTGTCACGTTTAACCTTTGCTGTATTTATTAACTTATGTGACAGCCTGCCTATCTCGGCATACGACAATTCAATTAATACATACAAAATACAATGCAATACATACAATATACAATGCACTACATACAAAATACAATACAATACATACAAAATACAATGCAATACATACGAAATACAATGCAATACATACAAAATACAATGCAATACATACGAAATACAATGCAATACCTACAAAATACAGTGCAATACATACAAAATACAATGCAATACATACAAAATACAATGCAATACATACAAAATACAATGAAATACATACAAAATAAAATGTAGTAACAAATTACACAATATGTTCCTGTAGATTTGATAAAAATATATTACATGTTAGCGTGGTCAGCATGTCACCGTGAGGTTAGGGCCCAAGTCCTCCTCCACACGATTCTTCATTATTTGTTCGATTCCTTCGTCGCTTTGTGTGTCTCTGAATATGTTTTTCATTTCTATTTTATTTATTTTACCGAAGTATTTTGTTCTTATTGTTTCATATTTCTTGCACTTTAAAATAACACAAAGTCTAATGCCAGTTGAACCAGGGCCACATACAATGCACATGTTTAATCTATTGATAAAAAGCATGATGCAAGAGTGGTCTAGTTATAAAAAACTTAAATTTGGCTCAAGGGACCCCGTGGCTTTCTTTGCAAAGAGCCACTCACTCATCTGTAAGGGCTACAGATGAGTGAGTGGCTCTTTGCAAAGAAAGCCACGGGGTCCCTTGATCCAAATTTAAGTTTTTTATAACTAGACCACTCTTGCATCATGCTTTTTATCAATAGATTAAAAATGTGCATTGTATAAACTATCTGTAGCAATGTGCAAACTTTTTTTTGCTTTTATATTGTTTTTTAAAATAATAATGCTTTTATATTGTTTTTTTACTTAAAAATCCATGGCAAAGCAGTCTTATTTAAATATTAATTAAACTATCCATAACAAAACCGAAGGTGGACGAGGTCGGAGCAAGGCTAGAAGGGTTTTAGGTGAAATGTCACTTCAGCAGATTGTATTGAAATGGATTGATCTCCAATAGAGGAAAGATACACAACCCTAGTAGCAATTCATCATTGGCCAATGACTGGCTTTTTATCGATTACGGCTGAAACGGGGAGATGCCGATCATCGTTTTTCCATCCAAAACTGTTCTTTTCATCGGCGATTGATGCGAAATGTCCGCTCGGTCGATGGTCGGACCGATCATCGGCATTCGATGAGTTACGTTGAAATTCGACGAGAATACGATGAATAAGGATTCCTTTCGCCGATGAGTATCGCATGAAAATAGATGAATATTAATCGGCAACTGATCTAAATATATATTACCGATCAATTTACGATAGCGGTACGTTGAAAAACCGATAGTATTAGATGACAAATTTTCTGCAAAATTAGGTACCTTGAAAATGATTAAAAATTACAATTATATATATTTTTTTATATAATTTGCAATGTTTTTTTTTTTTTTTAAAAACCTCATGCATTTTAAAAATATTGTGTTTCTTTGTATTGTGCATTTGACAAATATGTTATATAGTTTTCACATATCAAAAATATGGAAAAAATTATATTAACATGAATTTGCACAAGGCAGTCCTTAAAAATAATACTTTACATAAAAGTATAAAGAAAATTTATGAGGCTACACTTTAGCGGAAATTCTTTTCTAAAAAAATGCAAGCAGATTATTTGTTTAAATTGTTAAAAACACATGCTTTATTTTTTCACTAAAATTAACCTTTTTATTAGCACATAAATAGGTATTACATGAATAATAACAATATTGAAGTACAAAATTCTCAGACAGGAGGAATGATACATGTATAAAAGCAGCTGTAGTCGATACTTCCATACAGGCAATCAGAACATTAAACAATACAGTGTTTTGTGTGTCAGCTTGTATAGGTCAGCAGTCCATACAAAGCCTAAAAGCAATTGACCACTGTGGCATAGTGACGATACATCAGCTATTTTCCATACAGTCAAAATTTTTTACATTTGTGGTTCATTCAAATTCACTATGTAAAAGCCCAGCATCTGTAAAAGGAAAAACACTTGTAAAATGCAATATTGAACAAAACTTTAAACATTTAAAATACATATACTTCAGTACAAACTATTCTGTTAATTACAAAAGTTTGTAATTTCACTACTGTTGAAACAAAGAGATATACTGTTAATATTTGCATGTTGCACATACTTCATGCTAAACTCGGCAAAAGAAAAAGCTCAATAAATCTGTGAAAAAACTACTATAAAATTTCAAAAAGCTACTAAAAAATACCCCATAAAGGTATATATATATATATTTTTTTTAAATTAAAATTACCAAACCATGAAAGATGATGCTTATAAGATAACATGTAAAAATATTTACAATAAGTGAATATCACAGTTAAACCATACTGCTTATATATAATAAAATCATACGTTAACTATTATATATGTTATGTCACGTATACAAATATTTGCATCTCGGAAATAAAGAGAAAGGCACAAATATATATATATTATATTAATTGGTTATAATCACTGGGAATATCTCTCTATAAAAGTGTCAATATAGCAATGATCAATAATATCAACCTTATTTTAAAAAATAGTAATGACTGGTAATATAAATTCAGAACCTAGAGTAGTAAGGAGGCATAAAGAGCCAAATTCATGCCATCAATTTCCCATTTTAAAAAAAAATCGAAATCTGCGGTGGCGACTGCAGCAAAAATTTTTAATGGCCACTTTTAAAAAGTTAGTCGCCACGTGGTGACTGTGAATTTTCGCCTTTACGAGCAAAACTAAAAATTTTAAACAAAATAAGCAATGTGATGCAAAGCCCTTCCACTTAAAGCATTAAGTGCATAATCCTACTTCAATTTTCTTAAAATTGTGAACAAAGTTATAATCTATCACATATAATTCACATATAATTCAACAACAAATATAAACTATTAATAGACTATTATTAATAAAGAAAATGAATATATATTTATGAATTATGCATACTACATATAAAAAAATCTGCACCTTATATAACTGATTTTGTGCTACTTAACTGAATTTGCAATGAAGTACAACCCAGGCATAACAAAAAAAGAAAGGGAAAAAATAATACGATTATCTGTATATACCAGTAACATCAATCTATATGAATTTGCTAACTATACATGTATTTTATTCGATTTTGAATCAAGAGATTTATTAAGATTTTCTGCATCTAAGTAAACATTTACCTTTTCATTGAATATATAATGACTAGGTAGACACACAATTTTGTAAATTTTATTTTTATATTCAAAATCTGAATATTCAGCACTATATTATTAGAAACACGAGCTAAAACAAAATGTTTTACTTAATGCAAAATTAAATTGTGGATATAACTAAGAAGTAAACAAATGACATATGCTTTTCCAAAATTATTGAAAAATATAACTTACAAGAAAAAGTTAAAAAAAACTTAATAAAACAACATTTAAACATTCAAAAATATAATTAACAAGAGTATTTTTTTTAAAGCATTAAAATAAAAGGAGCACCCAACTTACAATATGGTTTAATTTTCTTGTTGTTCTTTTAAAAACTTTCAAATCCAGGCAAGACTTTCACTTTTTTCAAGGGATACTCTGGAGGTATTTCGACTGCTATCTGACTTTGCAAATACACTTGCTTAAAATCTCGATCTTCAAGAATGGCAAGAATTTTCTTTTGGAATGCTAAAAAAAAAGCATAATACATATAAAATCATATTTTAATATCTAATTGAAATTAAGAACTTTAATAATATTCTTTTTGTTCAGAAGATTTCAAGACACCTGTTAGGGATGCTAAAGAATCGCCGAATATTCTGTTTACTTTGAAGTTGAATACCGAATATTCGGCAGCCGAATAACAACTTCCATTAAAATTCTTTATGCATGTAAACAACCCAAGTACCAAAGGTAAATGATGTAAAACTATCATAATACATGTAGTATAGTATTTGTATTTACTATAGAGTAGTAATACTATTAAATCTAATAATTAATAATCATAAATATTGAATCTATAGGTAGTCAATTCAATTTTAACTTAAAATACAAATTTTTTTTTTCTAAACATCTTTAAATTTTAGATTATTTAATATAAAGTTTGAGAGCCGGGTTCATTAAAGTTTTTGTCATCTTAGCATATCAAAACCTGTTTTGCCATGATCAAAATTTAAAAAAATACTGTTTACAATTAATGGGTTCTGAAATTTTTTTAAAGATATTTTAAATTTTACTCATTGATTAAAAAATCTGAAAATTTCTGAAAGTATAATTAAAAAGTAATTTATTTCCAAAATTTACTAATTACAAGCAAACAATTTTTCCAATATGATTTTTCTTTCACATACTACTTTTACGCGTTATTTCTATGACAGCTATTCGCTTAAATGATTGGCTGAATATTAGAAGTATTCAGCCCAACCTAATATTCCACATATGGGCCAAATACCGAATATCAACCAAAAATATTTGTGTGTCAACATACAAAAATTCAAATACATATATAAATGCAATCTAATATTAGAAGTTTATTGATAGAATAAATATATTGGTCATTACTACTTTCTGTATAAGAAGTTATAATTTGTAAAAAAATTTACAGTACTGAATTACTTTCATCTGTATAGCGATTATCCCTGGTAACAAAAAGCGGTTTTGTTAACAATCAAAGAGAATTAATTCATTCCCTGCGGGGTTGCTGAAAAGGAGTAACTACATTTGGTTGGGGTTATTGGCACAAGGGCCAAACTGCGCCGAACACTAGATTTTAAACCAACATTAAAATTCTAAAATTACACATTAAACAAACTAAATTTCAAAGCAAAGGTAAAAATCTTGTGAACTACATTTGGGGGACTAGTCAATAAATTTTAAGCCCCTGAACACGCAAGATAACAATAAGTTAAGGTTGGGGTTACTGGTAATCCTATTCGAATTCGAGAGTAAAAATTGCAGTTCCTTAAATTGCTTACCCAAAACACACTATATATTTAAAAATACAATGCGAAATTTATATACTTTCAAGACCTATATAAATTCTCTTATGTGGTGCAAAACTCACAATATATTTTTTCGTGTGTTGGCAAATGGAATTTTTGTTTACAAAACATACTGTTGTTGTAAGCCATTTTATGTTTCGATAGTATATTATTTGCTGCTGTGGTGTTTAAAGAGGAATGCTAGAAATCATTTTCAAAGATCTAACAAGAATATTATAAAAACTATGATAAGTGAAGTAATGTAATATTACAAAGGAAGCACAGTAAAGGTGTAATGCAAGAGTTCATTAAAAATGAAGATCACTTTGTTGAAGAACTTAATATCAGATACATGACTGAAAGTTGCTATTTTTGAGGGACCTATGTTTATAAAAAAGAAAAGATCGAAAATTCTAGATTTGTAATCTAACAATACAGCGGAAGAAAAAAAAACATCGTCAGCATTTTATTCAAAAATATGCACCGTATTTTGTAATTCATGTGCTTTTATATCAAAACACTAATTTGGTGACATTGATTTAGATGCCTTGGCAGAATGCCCCCCCTATTTTTAAGTTTGGTTAATTAACGTCGCACTAGAGCTGCACAGCGGGCTATTGGCGACGATTCAGGGTCTATCTCGAAGAAAAGACCCGGGAACAATGCCACATTATTTTAGAACCATGGTCAGATGACGAGGAAGCACCTGAACTGGCACCCAACGCCTTTAATAAACGTCGGGACTTTGGACCCCGATCAGATTTATCGTGCACCAGTCCCGTATACACGCCATTCATTTTTATAGATGTTCTGGACGACTTTTCTAGTATTTTGTAGAGAAGCTGGCAACCCTCCGATCACAAGATCACTACTTTTTACTTTTCTTTGTCAAGTCCATCGCCTGGCATCGAACCACGAATCTTTGTATTCGCAGCTGACGCCTTTAACTGCTCGGCCACGGAGGTCTCCTTATTTTTAAGAATATTTTCAATTAATAATATTAAAAAAAACATTGTTGTTACCTAACCGTACAGTGAGTTGGTTTGCAAAGTAAACCAATAAAGATTGCATAGCAATACTCTTAAACTGGTGGTTAACGAGTGTCAGCAAGTAAGGGACAGTGTCCCTAGTTAACGAAAAAAAAAATTAAACATAATTTACCTTCTCTCGATCTAACCACCATCGAACATTCTCAGGAGGAAATACATAGAACTCTTCTTCACACAGCTGGAAGGAAACCAAATTACTGGAGCAGCACATGACATAAGCAAAGGGCCTGCAAAACAAAAAAAATTTTAAAGGCAGCGCAGGCATTTTATAATTCTAATTCGGCATATTTTTTTCCAAGATATGTTGTAATCTGAAATATTTGATAAAAAGATCAAGTCGGAAATTTTATTTCTATTATATTGTTGTACACAAATTGATTTTTTTTAGGTCTGAAAGCACCTTTAGAATTCAAAACAACATCCATACATTCAATTAATACCATGTATCAAACGAACTTTACAGTACACATCTATTAAAAATAATTCTGCATCATTGAAAAAGTAGAAATTAATTAATTTTTAAGAATCTTTTGGCAACTTTTTAAAGAATTCTGACCTTTTATAAATGAAAGATCAAAATTTTAATTGAAATCATTATTTGCGATTTTATAAATTAAAGATTTTAAGGGCCCTTGATTAAATACCCACCAAAATATAGTTATTTTTACGGATCGTGCGAACAAACCTGTGCATAAAAGAACATTTAGATAAATTTGTTCGGTGCATGTCCGACAAAACTTTTAGATAATTTTCAGACCAATCCATGTAAATAAAATATCTTAATTAATAAGCCATCTTTTTTCTAGGGGTTATTTGGTAAATTTTAATATATTGCAGACTTTTGTTTAGTTTCAATGATAAAATTGTCCATAAAAGAAATAAAACTATGTCAATTAGCTAAACAGGGATAAAGTTTGATAGAGATCGATTTTAAAGAATAACACTTACCTTTTACAAAGATATAGGATATATTCCGTATTCATCCTTTACCGCCGTATTCCGTACTTGTTTTAAATTAAAAAAAAACATTTTAAATAATAAAATAATGCAAAACTACCCGCATGCAAGTAGGCTTACAATTACAAACAACAAGCAACCAAACAAACATGGCAGCCGGACGTTACGCAGAATCTCGTACAGTAAACGTGATAAAACGGGAATGCACGTGACCTATCGTATTCTCATCATTTTCGATATCAAAAGTCATCGTTTTTTGAAGGATTTGAGATGATCGATTGCCGATATCGGTGGTGCACGGTGGGGTATCAGTGTTCGATCGTACGATGAGTTGCCGATTAATCCAATGAGTTTCGATGATCGACCAAGCAGTTACCGAGGATGAATTGCTACTAGGGAAGCTGTTTGGCTGATGCCACAGTCCCCTATCCACTCCCCGTATGTGCTTTGCTTTTTCTCGTATGATTTTATATGCAGGCGCCTAATTTCCCATTGAACGAAGCTAAAATGTATGTCAATCGTGCTATTTGTCACGGATTTGTGCCAGAATGGACGCACTAACATGATATTCCTATTCAAATTTACAATTTAAATTATTTAAAGACGTTTCACGTTAAAAACCGATTTTCTATTTTATTTAAAGAAATTGTTTCCTTGTCAACGCAGGGCCCCACATAAAGCGGGACCCTGTGCGACTGCACCTGTGGCACACCCTAAGGGCGGCCTTGCGTTGAAACGCAGGTGCATGGATGTGTTTAAAAAAAACCTTGCTTGGTACTTGGGAAAAGCCCATTTCCGGTGAGCGCTTGTGTTACGTACAAATCTCTCACAATATGTTTCTTCCAATTTACTTTATCTATTATTTGGTAGTGGTCTACATGTTATTGCCGAATCCCATCTTTCTTGTCATGTTTTAATAATATCTTTCTTTGATGTTTAATAACAGGTATTGTATATTCGATTATTAATTATATTTAATTTTGAAAAGTATTCTTTTGTATATTTAAGTTATAGATACACAGCTTTGGGGGTAATCCCTTTATAATGCATGCCAAACTTTTATTTACGTAAAGTGTTATAAAAATAAAATTATATATTTTATAAAAAGTTGTTTTCATAATGCTATAAATAACCATTTTTAGAATCATTAATTACTAATAGTTGTTTTAATAAATAAGAAAAAGGATTTTTTATGATAAACGTATAGTGGAAAATTGACTTTTCAATCCATTTCCCTGATGTACTCAAATATTTTATATCGCGTTGCTTACATTATATTCTTAACCACCTGACGGATATGAGTATCTCCAGTTTTTCCAGTAATACGCATAATATCAAAGTTCATAAAAAATCTCTTTTTTGAAATAATTTTCAAATTTAAAGCATTAGGTGGACTTTTGGAAACCTTCTCTTCTGATATAATTTTTAAAAAAAATGTGTAAGAAAAGGAATGTGTTGGAAATAAAAATAAAACTTTCCTGCAGAACTACAGATCCGAAATTTTGGTTATCGTCACAGAGGGTTAAAATATTTCCTAATTAGTTTTTAAAGCAGCCGAGTTTATTTTTGATTATTGTAAATTTATCAAAATCACACTAAAAATATATTAAACAGTACAATTTACTCTTTTGCGGAAATTTTACTTTTATTACTTCATACACTCATGTACCTGATTATTTCATACTTTTACACGAGCAATTTTACCCTTTTGCATTATGGTAACTTTCGCACAACCCCTTTTCCAATATCGTTGATTAATAAGTTATCACAACACAAATCATGTCAAATCCTTTTAAGTATACATTTAGCATATCTAATGTAATAATTGGAAAGTCATTTTTAATGCAAATTGATATATCGGATAGCTCGGCCTTTCCAACCTCTGAAGACACGAAAATCGATACATGGAAACTGAATGTGCTTTTCCAGTTCGTGTTTACCCGATTCTAAAGCCACTTTCCTGCATTAAACTGAACTAAATGAGTCGGAAACATTGGTATGTGGTACATTTGAATTCGATATTTGCTGCCCAGTTGGAATGTGACGGGAAAATTTTCCAATCAGTCATTTAAAACTCGATTAAATTATATATTAGAAGATTGATGAGTCTACCAAACAAATTAATAATTATATGTTGCTACAATTAATCAATTTTAGAATCAGTAATAAGTAATATTTTGTTTAATAAATAGTAATAATGATTTTTTATGATAAATGTATACAGTGTAAGTAAAGTATTAATTGCTCCGGTTACAAAAAATGAGAACAATACCTTTATAAAAAACCTGCATAAATTCATGAAACCTGCAGGTTTTCAAAATACTTTTAAAAAACCCGTGTGTTTTCTACGCTGTTAAAATTTATGACGACCTTGCACCAGAATTTGGTACCCATTTAGCTGCAACCAACAATTGGTGCTTAGTGTCACCATTTCAGGGTTCTACTACGGATACCATTTAGTGGCTAAAGTGATCACTCACGCCTAAGCTGGAGTATCGGGTATATAAAGTGAACCCCACAGTATCCCCCCTCTTAGTGAGTCGGACGGAGGAACGAATGATTTCAATGCCCGTGAAATGTTATCACGTGAAAGTGGTTGATGCAGTGAAGTGTTCCTCGGTTCGATACCGATTGTAGCCAAATAGTATTTAGCGCCACAAGTATTTAGTTTACCTGGATATTAAGTTTTTAGGCCCTTTTTTATTATTAATGGAGATATATTTAATATTTAAACGTTTTGTAAAATATTTGTATATTATAAATCGGCATGCAAATTAGCTCTATGATTAATACTGTTTTTTAAAGACAACCAAAATAAGTATAAAAAATTGAGTTTTATAGAAATATGTTGTGTTATTAGCAATAAAAATCTATTACATATATTATACAAAGTGCTAATGCCAATTCTTATGTATTATAGCGTAAAGGTCTAAGAAAAATTTTGGTAAACAAATAAAAATATTTAATAAAGTCTTACGTTTAAAAAAAAGGTTACAAAAATTGAAAAAGTTTAAATTTTGAAAATAAAAATACAAAAAATATGAAATATTTATGTTAAATACTTTTCTCTTATATAAATTTAAACAATATACATTACAATTTTATTCAATAAATAAATAAAAAAGTTTAGGTAGTACCATGTACCGATAAGTAATATTTTGTAATACATATAAATAGGACTTTTGAATTTAATACCTATTTTTTTAGACATTTGTCAATAGAAATGGGCTCACTGAATTGTATACAACAATTTGGGATTTTTTTCGACAGTTTATTGCTCGACAGTTAACGGCGCCAGTTAATGTTCTGTAGGAACGAGAAACGACCTTTCTTTCATCCAATTCCGTCTGTTAAAGCTCGTAATTTTATCGGAAAAAAAATTATCTTTCTTCTGAAAAAGTTTGAACAAAAATACATGAACTCAAGTTTTTTTACGATCCCCCTGTGTAAAACTTTTAAAATTACTTTATTAAAGAATTCTTTGATTTTTACAATAAACATTTAGAAAATAAATCGGTATGATCGTAGTTATAAATACAAAAAATACCCAGTTTCAATTACTATTTTTTTTTAAACCCAATAAAAAAAATAACATTATAGTTATTATTTTAAGTTTTTCAAAACATTAAAAAAGTATCTAAATAAATATATCCATCTGTCTTTAATGTTCATATAAATCATATAAACGGAAAACTTAAATAACACAATACATTTCTATTTAGACATACTTTAAAGTTTGCAAAACAAACCTCATTCTTAAAAAAGAAGACCAAAGACACGATCGTTACATACGACAAAAGTCCCGAAAATGCTTGCTGACGAGTTTTTCCATCCATAAAACTGTTTGTACCTCATGGGTTTTCTGCTAATTCAGCTGTTCCATTGTTTCTCGCCTTCAGCCGTGAGTGAGTAAATGTAAAAGAGCGATTTTCTTTTATTTTCTGAGATATCGAAAATACGCTTTCCGATTTCTTCTTCTGCTCGACATTTGCATCAGCTGGAAGACAAAAGAAAGCAGCAAACAGAGTTAGAGATAAACAACTCGCTTTCTGCACCAGAGGGTATTTTGGGATAAGGGGTAAAAAAGATTTCCTTGTTTTAAGTAATTTTCCGAGAGAGCGGACACCAAATAAAACTTCGATGTTAAATGTACGATGAATTGTATCGGTATATTTAACTTTGCTCGATTCAATCCTATCATGCGTGTTGATGTTAAGAACGAAAACGACCATATGTGCTTATACGCATTGTTATGTGCTTGTTTTAAAAATACCTTTAAATTAAAATTATATGTGTTTATTTATTTGTCTGTTAGTATGCCTGTCCCTCAGAACATTTATCAATTTATTCATTCATTTACTTATTCAAACATTTATAAATAAATAAATAAATAAATAAATAACTAAATAAATAAATAAATAAATAAATAAATAAATAAATAAATAAATAAATAAATAAATAAATAAATAAATAAATAAATGAATGAATACATAAATGAATGAATGAATGAATAAATAAATAAATAAATAAATAAATAAATAAATAAATAAATAAATAAATAAATAAATAAATAGATAGATAGATAGATAGATAGATAGATAGATAGATAGATATATAGATAGACAGACAGACAGACAGACAGACAGACAGACAGACAGACAGACAGACAGACAGACAGACAGACAGACAGACAGACAGACAGACAGACAGACAAACAAACAAACAAACTAACAAACAAACAAACAAACAAACAAACAAGCAAGCAAACAAACCAACAAACAAGCAAGCAAGCAAACAAACAAACAAACAAACAAACAAACAAGCAAGCAAGCAAGCAAGCAAGCAAGCAAGCAAGCAAGCAAACAAACAAACAAGCAAGCAAGCAAGCAAGCAAACAAACAAACAAACAAACAAACAAACAAACAAACAAACAAACAAAAAAATAAATAAATAAATGAATGAATGAATGAATGAATGAATGAATGAATGAATGAATGAATGAATGAATGAATGTATAATTTTTTTATTTATTTATTTGATATGTGTGGCTCTTGTTATTTTTAGAAATGTAAATTTTCGAGTTTGATGAGAAATAACTTTAATAATGGATGCCAAGAATTCCCTCAGTGTTTAAATTAAAGTCATTAATTAAAATATAATTTCTTTGTTACGAGAATCTCGAGAGACTAACCAGGTGTCACACTCATAACAATACATTGCTGCATTAAAGATGGAAGCTCAAATTTAATTAAAGTTTCCCGAGATATAAATTTTTCATCAAAATCAAAATGTTTTTCGCCATTATTTACATAACCACAAAACAACGAGATATCTTGTACTTTTTTCCAAAGTAATCGATTTATAGAACATCCGTGGACGAAATGAATCTCGTCTTTTTTACGAAACGATTAATCAGAATATATTCCAGGAAACAATCCACAAATATAAAAATTATTTATAACAATCTCCCAAGCATTCCGCAACAAATCGGAACTGCAAATTCCACAATATTACGGTCTGTCTTGCCTTAACAAAGTGAGTGAAATTTCATTATGATTAATCACACATTAGAAGCATTAGCTCCATTAGGGGACATCGATTGCAGCTTCACATTCGAGCTGCACAGTACGAATGTCCATTATTGGAGATAAGGCTTCGCGTGCCGAAACTGCAAGAAATGCAAGTCGACGAAAAGTGGTCATTAAGGCAAACTAAACACCGGCTGATGTCTTTCACATTCATTTTGAAGTAGCAAAATATTGTGATCTTTTAAAGGTGGAAGATGTTTGGTTATTATGAATGTCTTTTATGTTCTGTCTTGGGTCCATTAACATATGTAATCGATATTTGAAACTGTCATGTGTATTTTTGTAATTAGTTTCAAATTTCATTGTCCTGATTAATGGGAGGGAATTTCTAGATATTTATCAGTGATTAAGATAATTACAGAATAGTAATAAAGATAATTACATAACAGTAATTAAGATAATTACAAAACAGGACTAATATAATTACATACATTTATTAAGATAATTACATAAAAATGATAAAGATAATTACATAACAGTAATTAAGATAATTACAGAACAGGACTGATATAATTACATACAGTTATTAAGATAGATTTTTCGATACTGCATATCATCATCATCATTGGCTCAACAGAACAGTGATCGAGATAATTTCAGAATATTTATTAAGATAATTACAGAACAGTGATTTAGATAATTACATAACAGTGATTAAGATAATTACAGAACACTGATTAAGATTTTTCGATACATGCATATCGTTGGCTCGACGGAACAGTGATTGAGATAATTAAATAACAATGAATAACATCATTGCATTAAGATAAATAAATAACAGTAATTAAGATAATTAAATAACAGTGAATAAGATCATTACAAAACAGTGATTAAGATCATTACAAAACAGTGATTAAGATCATTACAAAACAGTGATTAAGATCATTACAAAACAGTGATTAAGATCATTACAAAACAGTGATTAAGATCATTACAAAACAGTGATTAAGATCATTACAAAACAGAGATTAAGATCATTACAAAACAGTGATTAAGATTTTTCGATACATGCATATCATCATTATCATCATTTGCTCGACAGAACAGTGATTGAGATAATTACAGAATATTTATTAAGATAATTACAGAACATTGATTTAGATAATTTCATAACAGTGATTAAGATAATCACATAACAGTGATTAAGATAATTACAGAACACTGATTAAGATTTTTCGATACATGCATATCATTGGCTCGACAGAACAGTGATTTAGATAATTTCATAACAGTGATTAAGATAATCACATAACAGTGATTAAGATAATTACAGAACACTGATTAAGATTTTTTGATGCATGCATATCATCATCATTGGCTCGACAGAACAGCGATTGAGATAATTACAGAACAGTGATTAAGAAAATTAAATAACAGTGATTAAAACAATTAAATAACAGTATTTAAAATAAATAAATAACAGTGATTAAGATCATTTCAAAACAGTTATTAAGATTTTTCTATACATACATATGATCATCATCATTGGCTCGACAGAACAGTGATCGAGATAATTACAGAATATTTATTAAGATAATTACAGAACAGTGATTAAGATAATTTCAGAATAGTGATTCAGATGTCTAGGTAGCACAGATTTTCGAATACAAAAATACTTTTTAACATTCGAATTTGCCTCCATAAGCATAATAAATAAACACTTTGAAATTTCGATAAACACAGAATGAAAAAAAAAATGAGTTTTATTCAAAACGCAACAGAAAACCGTGGCATCACCCACATAAACGCATTGTTGAAGTGGAACTTCGTTCACCTCCATTAACATATTATTTTAACTGTACAAAAACATGCAGCACACAACAGCATCGGTACCGACTTAAACTTGTAGTTGACTTGTACGCATGCACTACTCATCCTTGCGTTTCATGTTTGATTTCCGTGTCGAGGTCGTTCAAATTCACTAACCTAGCTAAAGATGTTTTACTTAAAAAATATGAATATTTGAAATTATTGTTTCATAAAATAATAATAGTAAGTAAATTTTTTTCAACCAATTGTACTGTATAAATTTAACTGCTGTTTTTTAACCAATATATCCCTAGATAATGGTAACATTTTTACACATCTAAAACTGATGCTCATACATCTAAAATCTTCAAAAAATAGAATGTATTTTGCGCATTATCTTTATTTCTAAATTATTAGAATAATGTTTCATACTTAGATTAAAATCAAGAGTTATGCGTTTCTCATAAAATAGACGAAAAAGATTAAACAAATGATACATGCAATTATCTCTTTTGAGTTATATTTTTTGATATTTAAGCACAGGCTTAAACTCACGTAAAGATGTCATGCATATTTTTAAGTAATGGCGTATTTAAATTGACGTTGCGAGTGCTATTAAGCTACTAACGATGCTTAAAAACAAATCCCATTAATGATATCTACTCTTTTTAATAAAGTATTTTAAAAAGATAATTGTTGGTTGTTTTTATGAGACACTTGTTGTGATGATTTTGTTGGTGTATTTTCAAAATTCTCGAAACTGGAATTCTGAAAGGTATCGTTTATTTCAGAAACCCGCTAGGTGTATTTTTTTTTCTTTTCGGGAAACAAATAAAACATTCTATCTTTGATGTAAATATAGATTTTGGCTTTAAAAAATATTGGGAGTATTAGTTAACATCTTCTCGAAGTGAATGTTACCTGTAATTAAATTGAAATATTTATTTCGTACTTTAAAAAAAAAAATTAAATAATTTTGCAATTAGCGTGTTTCTGCAATAAAATACGTTTTTACTGAAAAATCGTGCATTTTTAGAGTTAATTTGGCAGTTGATGGGATTGCACATAAATATGTGTTTTCTATATGAAATTCTGATTCCTTAAAAAACAGATTACAAAAGAAAAATATTTCAGAAACACGTCAATTATCAATTATCTTACTTCCTATTCTTTAGGACACTTTTTTAACATTTCTTCTGCTTATAACTTCTTCACGTCGTCCTGATAGTACAACGGATAAGGCGCTGTACAGCGGTACTTAGGATATCGGTTCGAATCACGGTAAATCTTGGTTGTGATTATCGATATTTATTGAAATTGGTTTATGAAGGCAGCCTACGTAGATAAGCAACTGTTCCTTTTTATTCAGTTTTGCTAATTGTACTCATTTTTGAGTGCATGTCTTTTTCGAAAATGAAACTTACGTATTCGGAGCTATGATACGTATCGAATGTACTCAAAAATGAGTATATTTTACATACTTTTGAGTACATATTTTTAATAGTGTAAGTTCGATTTCTATAAATGTACATATAAATAACATATAAGAAAACTTTAACGTTAAACCCTAACCCCTATAGGTGTTCTTACGTTTAAACCTATGATAACGATTATAGGGAAAAAATGCGATTTTTGTAAATTATAAAGTTAATTATCCAAATTAGTTAATTAAATTTTAGCCAACAAATGAACCAAATTCTTTAATGCAACCAAACCATTATCCTCCATCCAAAATGAATTCCTAACTTTCAATAACGGAATATGAACTCTAGAATCTACTTTTGACATTTTTCATTTCTTTTCCATAAAAAAGACGAAACAAAAAACCAGTCTTCACATTCCCAGCATGTGACATCTTGTTGAAAGTCGGCAGACTCGTCTTCAGACAGTGGAATCAAAAGAAAAGAGTTGAAGTAGTATCAAAAGCAAAAGGAGTGGCGCGTTTCTCTGTAGAAACCTGAGAAAGATGTATTAAAGATTCAAGGCACAAGACACGTACAAGAAGGGGGAATGATAGGGGCTGCGACAGCAATATACGAAAGGATTTCGCTTGACAAGTAAAGTTGCAAAAACTTTGGGACTATAAAATTAAATTTCTGACTGTAGTAAAGTGGAAGGGGGGAAGAGGTGTTAGAAGAATTGGGATTTTTTGTTTATTTTTCATTAAGTAGACTCTGTAACTATAAAGGTATAGATAGTTTGTTTTTATAGATAGTATAGGTGTTTCAATGTAATTTTTAGTTTTATTTTTTCATTGGAGATTGGTATATCCACTGTAAAAAAAGGTGCTTAAAAATGAGTAAATGAACGTACTGTTTTTTTTAAGTATAATTGCATCGTAAATGAGCGATTACGTACAGGTGTTAGAAGACAGGAGCAGGTGTTAGAATAATTGGGATTTTTTTGTTTATTTTTCGTTAAGTAGACTCTGTAACTGTCAAGGTAGAGATCGTTCGTTTTCATAGATAGTATAGGTGTTTCAATGTAGCTTTCCGTTTTATGTTTTCATTGGAGATTGGTATATGCACTGTAAAAAAAGGTGCTTAAAAATGAGTACATAAACGCACTGTTTTTTTAAGTACAATTGCATCGTAAATGAGCGATTAAGTACAGGTGTTAGAAGAGAGGAGCAGGTGTTAGAAGAATTGGGATTTTTTGTTTATTTTTCATTAAGTAGACTCTGTAACTATAAAGGTATAGATAGTTTGTTTTTATAGATACTATAGTTGTTCCAATGTATTTTTTAGTTTTATTTTTTCATTGGAGATTGGTATATGCACTGTAAAAAAAGGTGCTTAAAAATGAGTACATGAACGTACTGTTTTTTTAAGTACAATTGCATCGTAAATGAGCGATTAAGTACAGGTGTTAGAAGACAGGAGCAGGTGTTGGAAGAATTGGGATTTTTTGTTTATTTTTCATTAAGTAGACTCTGTAACTGTCAAGGTAGAGATCGTTCGTTTTCATAGATAGTATAGGTGTTTCAATGTAGCTTTCCGTTTTATGTTTTCATTGGAGATTGGTATATGCACTGTAAAAAAAGGTGCTTAAAAATGAGTACATAAACGCACTGTTTTTTTAAGTACAATTGCATCGTAAATGAGCGATTAAGTACAGGTGTTAGAAGAGAGGAGCAGGTGTTAGAAGAATTGGGATTTTTTGTTTATTTTTCATTAAGTAGACTCTGTAACTATAAAGGTATAGATAGTTTGTTTTTATAGATAGTATAGGTGTTTCAATGTAATTTTTAGTTTTATTTTTTCATTGGAGATTGGTATATGCACTGTAAAAAAAGGTGCTTAAAAATGAGTAAATGAACGTACTGTTTTTTTTAAGTATAATTGCATCGTAAATGAGCGATTATGTACAGGTGTTAGAAGACAGGAGCAGGTGTTAGAAGAATTGGGATTTTTTGTTTATTTTTCGTTAAGTAGACTCTGTAACTGTCAAGGTAGAGATCGTTCGTTTTCATAGATAGTATAGGTGTTTCAATGTAGCTTTACGTTTTATTTTTTCATTGGAGATTGGTATATGCACTGTAAAAAAAGGTGCTTAAAAATGAGTACATGAACGTACTGTTTTTTTAAGTACAATTGCATCGTAAATGAGCGATTAAGTACAGGTGTTAGAAGACAGGAGCAGGTGTTAGAAGAATTGGGATTTTTTTGTTTATTTTTCATTAAGTAGACTCTGTAACTATAAAGGTATAGATAGTTTGTTTTTATAGATACTATAGTTGTTCCAATGTATTTTTTAGTTTTATTTTTTCATTGGAGATTGGTATATGCACTGTAAAAAAAGGTGCTTAAAAATGAGTACATGAACGTACTGTTTTTTTAAGTACAATTGCATCGTAAATGAGCGATTAAGTACAGGTGTTAGAAGACAGGAGCAGGTGTTGGAAGAATTGGGATTTTTTGTTTATTTTTCATTAAGTAGACTCTGTAACTGTCAAGGTAGAGATCGTTCGTTTTCATAGATAGTATAGGTGTTTCAATGTAGCTTTCCGTTTTATGTTTTCATTGGAGATTGGTATATGCACTGTAAAAAAAGGTGCTTAAAAATGAGTACATAAACGCACTGTTTTTTTAAGTACAATTGCATCGTAAATGAGCGATTAAGTACAGGTGTTAGAAGAGAGGAGCAGGTGTTAGAAGAATTGGGATTTTTTTGTTTATTTTTCATTAAGTAGACTCTGTAACTATAAAGGTATAGATCTTTTGTTTTTATAGATATGATAGGTGTTTCAATCTATTTTTACGTTTTATTTTGTCATTGGAGATTGGAATATGCACTGTAAAAAAAAGGTGTTTAAAAATAAGTACATGAACATTTAGTACATGAACGTTAGTTTAAAAATGAGTACATGATTTGTTTAGTACAATTGCATCGTAAATGAGCGATTAAGTACTCAAATTTAAGTAATCGTACTTTCCCAAAAATGAACAGTGTGATTTAATATTGCTGATATCAGGTTCTGTTCAAGCCATTCTAACATAGCAATTATTTTGTTGCAATTCAGTTATCTTACTTCCCGTTCTTTTGGCACACATTTTTAACATTACATCTGATTATAACTTCTTCACATCGCCATGGTAGCTTAACGGAGAGAAGTGTTAAAAGAATTGGGATTTTTGTTTATTTTTCATTAAGTAGACTCTGTAACTGTAAAGGTAGAGATCGTTTTTTTTATAGATAGTATAGGTGTTTCAATGTACTTTTACGTTATATTTTTTTATTGGAGATTGGTATATGCACTGTAAAAAAAGGTGCTTAAAATGAGTATATAATGAACGCACTGTTTTTTTAAGTACAATTGCATCGTAAATGGGCGATTAAGTACTCAAATTTAAATAATCGTACTTTCTCAAAAATGCACAGTGTGATTTAATATTGGTAATCTCAGCTTCTATTCAAGCCATTTTAACAAAGCGACCTGGTAAATTGAAATATTTGTTCAGAAAATGGTTTTCTACATTATTTTATGTTGATTGCTTAAATGGAAAGTGAGTAACTGCAATTCAATTATCTTACTTCCCATTCTTTCGTCACACTTTTTTAACATTACATCTGTTTACGACTTCTTCACATCGCCCTGGTAGCTTAGCGGATAAGACTCTGGACAGCGGTGTCTGTGGATCTGGGTATGATTACTTGTAAGTCTTGGTTGTATTTGTCGATGTTTATTGAAGTGATTTATGAATGCAGTCTATGTGGGCTAGCATCTGCTCTTTTTGTACATTTTCATCCATTGTACCAATTTTTAAGTACATCTCTTTTTCTAAATTGAAACTTATGTATTCAGAGCCATGATAAACATCGAATGTATTCAATAATGAGTACATTTTACTTTTTTTAATGCCTATTTTTAACAGTATGCTCAATATATTCTAAGTAAAAAAATTGAGGTAAAAAAAGCATATGATTGGATTTAACTAAATTGCAAGTTTTTAATTTTTCTGTGACAAATATAGCCCAAAATTGTTGAATTATAAAATATAATTACTCTATAAAACCTTTTCAAAAAGTTTCATTCATCTATTTAAATTTAATTAACCCGCCGATTCTCAAGGCCGTATATATACGTCCAGGGATATCCAGTTTTTCTAGTAATGCATCCAATTTTTAAATTCATAAAAATACTTCGTTTTACAATATTTTTAATTTAAAGGTTCTAGGTACAACTTACAAGCTATATCTTTACAATTAATTAAAAAGAAATAATATAAATAAACATGACCAGTAAAATTTATTTAAATTTCCGATCAGTGAAACCTACTTTACAATTGCAAAGTAAGCTTCAGGTATATAACTAAATTAATAAATTATGCCACTGTTAGCTGTTAAAATGGGACTATACGCTAACTGATTATTTTTATATTTAGAAATAAGCTATTTATCTTAAATTTTATCTCTGTAACGAAAGCATGTTATACGACATAAAAAGATACTAATTAAAACACAAATATCTAAATAATGAATGAAACACTTTGATTTACAATACAGAGAAAGGTAAAATAATTCAATCAGTAAATTTCTTTCTGTTTTAAACAACTGGTTTGGATTTGTTATTTATCAAGTAATAACAATAAAGCACAAATGAGAGTGTATAATCTTTTGACTTTTTTATTCTGTGGAAATAGTTTTTACAATTTGTTTTCCATTATTTTATGAATTCTTACGTTATTTATATATTTATTCCATAAATGACTTTTTATATTCATGTACCGATTCAATTACCTTAAAACCATGAACTTTTTTGTATAAATAAATTTTCTGTTATTTAAACGAAAGGTTTATATAAGAAAATAAAAAAAGTGATAAACCTTCAAAGTTTTGACAAAATATACAAAAGCATTATTCATTTTTATAAAATATATTCAAAATATATTCAAAATATATGCAAAATATATTCAAAATATATTCAAAATATATTCAAAATATATCCAAAATATATCAAAAATATATTCAAAATATATTCAAAATATATAAAAAATATATTCAGAATATATTCGAAATGAATTCAACCATAACACCTACAGAAGGAATTCAATCGGTTTATATATATTCAGAGAGATTTGAAAATGAACATAAATATGTTCAATGCTAAATTCAAATGTACTACAAAACTTTAATAACTGTCGTAATATATTTGAATTACATCACAGAGTGTAATTTAATATAAATTGCTCATTATATTTTAATTTAAATTAAATTTACATCATACTGATCCAATTTCAATATTTTGCGATAGGATTATTTGGGATAAGTTTTAGAATTCGTCGAAGGTCTAATTTCAAGCTATTTATTTGTATCAAACTATTCCAAAGTCAGATGTTTTGGTATAGAACATACCGATGTATTAGAGTACATATGTGTAAAATACATATGAAAACACAGGCACTTAACACGTATACGTAAAAAATTGATATATCTTTAAAAATATTTTTTGTTTGTGGATCACATTCTACTAGACATTTAAGCCGTACACTTTCAGGCCCACTCTACACGGACGAAAAACGCAAGCGGGCTTTTTCAGATAGTTCTCTGATTCGAGAATGAAAACCACGTGATTTGTATTCTCAAATCACCGAACCATCTGCAAAATCTCGCGCTCGTTTTTTTCGTCCGTTTAGAAAGGAACTAAACATAACGAATATCTGTTGTGTATTTGTTCAACTGTCGATTTGATTTTAAATTATATTTTTGTAAATAATTTAAAATAAAAACAAAATACATATATAATCAGTCATAATGTTGTGAAACAGTGAACTTGTAAAATGTTGTCAAAATGTATTATTGTAAAGAATTATATCTGTTTTATTAACTCTAAATTTAATTTTTTATTAACATTGCATTATTTAGTAGGCTTTATTTACCCCGCGCTTTTATCTATTAAGCAAAATATTTAAACATTTGTTTTCGAAAATCAGCAGTTTTGTTTATATTAGAAGGTTAAAATAAGGAGGATGAAGCTTTGCCAATTGCAATGACCTTTATCTTTTCAATAGCAACTCCAAACCATATCACGTACTTATTGTGAGCAAACTGCAAATAAGAATAAACAGTGAAGTCAATAATAATTTCCTAATCATCAGTTTTTACGTTGTTTATCTTAACGATGCTTTTTTACTAATGAGTACATTGTAACGATTTTATATTTAATTAGAGTTAATGATTGTTTCTATATTGTTTATTTATTACTTAAGGGAAGACAGTAGGCTTCGACAACAAAACTCAGTCGTATTTCATTTAACTTAAAATTGCTCCACATTATTCAACATTTTGTTTAAAAATTTAATACAATGAATAACTAAACATTTGTTATGTATGATATTACACTTAAAAATTTGGTTTTGTATTAACAATTTTGATCCATTGACGTTCAAGCAATTTTTGTAATTGAAAAGTTGATTTTATTGTGTTGAAATTTAAATAATTTGCCCTGGTCATATTATTTTATATTACTTATTTTTTTGCAATTAATTGTAAAGATTTAGCTTGTATGCTGTATTTACACCCTTTGAATTACAAAATTATTGTAAAATGAAGTATTTTTGTGAATTAAAAAATTGGGTGCTTGAATAGAAACGTATATATACGGTTTTGAACGTCAGAGGGGAATAATAAACCTTTTTCTTCTTTTTCTTAAAACTGATATTTTCAGTACATTGGTACACTTTTCTCAAATTCTGTTCAATATTCTATTTAAATTTTTTAAACAATAATAAAAATACCTAAGTTTTACATAGTGAACCTAAAATATTTTTTAAATTATGAAAAATAAATACTTTATGCGACATTTTATGTTGCGAAAAATATAAATTTTTGTATATGCAAATTAATTTTTTTTCACATATTTTTAAAATAATATTGGGTGAAAATTAGATTCTCAGTTTTAATTAGAGTGTTTACTTGCATTTGGCAAAAGTTTCATGTAAAGTTATTCAGAAAAGTGTACCAACCCAAACGTTATCAAGCAATTCACAGAAAGCATTTCCACTTCTTCAGTGTTTATACTCCAGATCCTATAGGATATTTGCAACATTGAGGCCCTGTAAAAGGAGCGGCCGATTCTGATAAACACTAACTCCACAGAAGCATTTCTAGACTGGCAACACGCGCTTCTCGCATGCTTTCGATCATAATTATAATACCTTTAATTTACCTTTAAATATAAATCTGTAACTTATATTTTCCTCATTGAATGTTACTTGTTTTCTAAATACTATGCCGCTCATCAACTTATTTATTATCTTTAAACCTAACCTTCTGAATCTAAACTAAACGGAGTAAACAATAGCGTGACCGATAAATCTAATATTCTAAAAATATGTGAAAAAAATTTATTTGCATATACAATTTTTTTTATATTTTTATCAACATAAAATGTCACATAAAGTATTTTTTTATATAATTTAATTTGAGAAATGTTTATAAATGTACTGAAAATATCAGTTTTGAGAAAAACACAAAAAAAGTTTATTATTTCCCTCTTACGTTCAAGGCCGTATTTATACGTCCAGAGATCTCCGGTTTTCTACTCATGCACCCAATTTTTAAACTCAATAAAAATACTTCATTTTACAATATTTTTTTTATTCAAAGGATTTAAGTACAACATACAAGTTAACTCTTTACAATTAATAAGAAAAATTAAATAATATAAAATAGTATGACCAGGAAAAATTATTTTAATTTCAAAGCAGTAAAAAAAAACTTTACAATTGTAAAAATAGCTTGAGCGTCAGTGGGTTAAAATTGTTTATACAAAACTAAACTTTTGAAGTATAATAATCATAAAAAATATTTAGTAATTGACTATATTAAATTTTATTAAATAAAATTTGAAATAATTTGCAATTTTAAGCTGAATGAAACACGGTTGATGCTTGTTGTCGAGGGCTACTATCTCCCCTTTAATATCATATGGTTTGTTCAATTGCTTATATCAAAGGGAATCATTCCTTTGTGTAAATAAATGAAACCTTACGTATATCGGAACAAGGAATGTGGCCCGATCAATACAGAATGACTTCTCACATCTTTGGTCAGATAATTTGTACCGTCAGTAATTGCTGCTGACACGCTGGAAGCTGTCGCGAATGCTGAGAATGGAAGGACAAAGACTGTCGGAATCCGAAAGGATTCAATTAGATTGGAAGCGTTGCGTAATTTTCAGAAATTGTCGGTCTTCTTCAACAGTTAAGACTGCAAATTCGCAATTTAGAAAACGGATGGCGGTAACGAGTCTAAGTATTGAGAACCTTTGCCTATTACTTCGGAATTACTGTGGCTTCTTTGCGTTAGAAACTAATTATTGGTCAAGTGTGAGTTGGAATCTGTTCTATGGACATTTTGAGTATTGAATTTGCTGATAAATGCTATATTACCACCATATTTAATAAAGTGAAACCTCTCAAAGGAAACTATTCATGATACCGTAGATGGGGGTTACTTAACTCTATTTGTTTGCATTCCTCAAAATTAGTAAGGTGTTTGAGTACCATGTAATGAAGCTCTTGTCTTACTGTTCTGGTATCAATATATTCTGTGATAACTGAAGATACTGATAATTTATCATAATTTGAATATTGACTTGTTTACTACAATTATTATTATTTTTCTCTGTGGAGTAAAGTTTGAAGCGGGAGTAGGATACTTTACTCCAATGTCAGAAATTAACTTTTTTTCAATGCTAAAGCTCGGTTGGTGTAAATAAAACAATTTTATTCTTATTAAGCACCATTAAAAATATATTTTCAAATTTTGATGACCAAAAAATCAATTTCTTTTACTAAAAAATCATTTTAAAAATAATTTTTTTTAAAAATAATTTCTAAAGTTTCCTTTTTTAATAAGAATCGGCGAATTCGGATTGATTTGATAGTCCAATTTTGCTCATATACTGCATTGGGGAGGGCCTTCCAGAAGTTACAGTTAGAGTTCAGTGGTTTAAACCGAAGTTATCAAAATCATTCCATGATACCCTTTGTGCATTTGGCATACCCCAATCAATATCTACTAGGAAGTTGAACTTTTGTCATAAAAATTTATAGATGTATAAAAATGTAAATATAAACTTTTTCAAAAAATTCCACGCTTGGAATTCCTTAAAATATTGAATAGCTCAAAAGAGTTTTCCCAGTTGAATTTATTCTCATCCAAAAACCAATCCTGTTTTGTTTAAATTTACATTATGTACCCTTTTTCAAAATCTGTTTTATTCAACGTACGTGCTATACTGAGGCTCATAAATGGCATATGGCTCAGTTATAGTCAACAATATTTGTGTATCTACTATAATACCAAATTTTATTTTACAAACTTCATCCACAGTCTGGCATATTTTGTTGGACATTCATGTTAACATTTTAAATCATAGATTATTTGGGAGCGTTCTTTTATTAATACGCCACGGTATTTTTCTTCATTTTTTACGCCCTCGCACCCCCTCCCCCTTATGCCACGTCACGGCAAGTTTTTCCAGTTAAAAAACACAGTCATTAAAAATTCCATTATGCATATTTTATCAAACATTCATTAGAAAGATGAAGGAAAAAAATCATAATTTTCTTCTACAAACTTTTGCTACGTCGCAGAACTATTAGAACCCACTTCTTTCATGTCACAACACAATCAACTGTTATAGTCTACAATATAGTTATTGAGGGCACACAACTACTACTTGAAAGTAACAATACGGCTATTCACGCAATGACAACTATCGGACACACAACTAATAAATTATTTAATTACATGCAACTTTAAACTCAAATTGTATCCACTCACTCAGCAACTTATTAATTGAACAAATTATCCTTTTCGCTCGCTACCGCATCAATAGCTAAACAATCGACAATTTGGCGATTTTGCATGGATTTCGGTAATACAAGTTTGGCGATTTTTCAACTTGACCTTGACAATTTCGAAATCTGAGATTTGTCAGCTTCGAGTTGGACGCAATTAAATAATCAGAAACAGTTGCAGTGTGCTTTTTCAGTTGCTCAGTGGATTAAAACTTGCAATGCAATGGTTGCTAGGGAGTGATTGGCCTAATATATATGGTTCCTAGCACAAACATTGGACACTTACCTATATAAATTATTAAATTAGATTTTAAAATATTATACATTTAAATCTAATGCATCCTACTGAAAAAGCATATTAGTAATTGTTGCTAGAGACCGACTGGCCTAAAATATATGGTCCTAGCACAGACAATGGACACTTACCCATAGACATTATTAAATGAAACTTTAAAATATTATAGATATAAGTATAATGCATCCTACTGAAAAAGTTTATTAGTAATTGAAGGGTGTGCTTCAAAAAGGATGTAGCTCCACTCTAGGGGAATTTGGAGTTACATGTTCTATATTAGCTCCACCCTAAGGGAATTTGGAGTTACGTGTTCTATATAGTGGTAAATAAACTTGTTCGTTTAATACCAGAAAGATGTAGCTCCAATCGTTAGTTCTCGGGTTACTCAAGAAATGAAGCTGTCTGTCTCATTAGTTCGTTGCAATATAGAGGTAGCTCCTGGAGCTACCGCCATTTTCCCCAAACGACTGACGTGCTTTGCTTACAGGAAGGTTATACAGCACTTAGAAACAGTAGAGTTTTTGGTTCTTTTACGTTTTGTGTTTCTACGATGGACTACATTCAAACAACGCAGCAGATGAGCCGGACGTTACAGAGGGGGAGTGTGATGATTAAAAATGTAATTTTCTGTTTTTAAAGCCAAGTTATATGCTATATATCAATTGAAGTTTTCTTTAAATAACATAATATTATAGTAAATTGCATTTTTTTTTTGTGAAATATTTTTCATAGAGGTAGACAGAGCATCTATTTGGTTGCAAAAAAGAGGTAGCTCCAACAATCCAACATGTGCCACGTCATCTGGAAGATATATTTTTGAGTGAAAATACTGTCATAATATGTAGGAACCATTAAGACGATTGATCAAAAAGAATATCTTCACAGAACGTGAAATTTTGAATTTTCAAACGTTTTTTACGATTTTCTGTAAATTTGAATAATTGGAGCTACCTCCTTTTTACAGCAAATACCTCAATTGTTGCTGGAGAGCGACTGGCCTAAAATATATGGTTTCTAGCACAAACATTGGATACTTACCCATAGACATTATTAATTAAACTTTAAAATATTATACATCTAAATATAATGCATCCTACTGAAAAAATATATTAATACAGAAATATGCTTTTCATATTAGTAAGTGGTTATTCTTTTAGCGTGTTTTTAAAAACATAATTTTAAAGTAAAGACATAAACCCAAGCCTTATTACGCTAAAAAAAACATATTGTGGGTGCGGTCATATTTAAGGCTTGGATGTTTTAGAATATCCTAACGTTAAGGAACAATAAATATTCCGCAGCATAATTTCTGCCTCATAAAACTTCAACTGCACCTCATTGTTTCGAAAAAGCTATTATTCATGCGTTTTTCGACTTCAAAGAATTTGTTTACGAAACTGTAAACAAAAATAAGCCGAGACAACATTCTAATTTCGTAAAAAGAATTTTGGCTATTCATTTTGGGCTTGTTTCGCAAACGTAAGATTTAAAAAAACATTCTTTTGTGCGTGTTACTTGTTTTAGGTGCGTGATTCTTACCTGAATGTACATTAAAAGGATTAAATAGAGTTATATGATTAATGGCCGACTACCCAATACATATTTGAGAAACGGAAAATTCGTGTTGCGTTATCTATTGTTAGATTTCTTTTAGAAATGGGACTGTAAATTGGAGAAAATGATAACTGCTTTATTCTATTGATCAGAAACCCGTTTGAGAAGCATACAATTGTTGAAGTTCATAGACAGCATTGGTATGCTTTTAGTTAATTAGGAATGGAAGTTGACGTTAAGGTAGGGAAGTTTCTTAAGGAGAATTATGCAATAGCGAAATTTTAGACCATTTTTTAAAACAAATAGGGTAAGGTGGGGGAAATGGTTCATGGGGTAAAATGTTTTTTTTTAATTAAATATTAAATTACGCATTGTTAAACCTATGTTTTGATCACGTTCTTTTTTTCAAAATTTAATTCGTTAATTCAAAACATTTGAGGAAAAAAAAGTATATTTCTTGGAAAATTAATTCAAGTCTAATATTCGATTTATTTGAGTATATATATGAAAAAATTTGTAGTTTCATACATGCAAATTAGAAAAGTCGAATCATTTACCAATATTCCTTGATTGTGTGTATTTTAATAAATTTTTTTAATGAAAAATTTCTAATTTATTTAGCTTTTTTTTCAATGTTTTTTAGAGTGGAAAACATGGGCTTTATGTTATTAATCTTAAATAATAGGAAATTCGTAAAAAAATAACTATCTTTGGCAAAAGGGCAATTATTCTACAAAAATATAAATTTCGAAGCTTATATATGATAAGAGTTAACTGTAATATATTTAACACTGTTTATTTGTTAATATAATTGTGGTGTTTTGGCAGAGAAAGGAATACAAGTAGGTACACAAGACATTATTGAAATTTATTTAAACTTTAGATTCAAGCTAAGATAATATTTAAAGATAGGAACATTTAAGTGGGCGCCTACAGTATTGACCCACTGGGAGAACACGGGACTGATTACATGAAGATTTTCAACATGAATAGGATGTTGCCACCACTAAGTTACAGGTTTAAATGCATGGGTTGTTCTATTACAAACAAGCAGGTGTGATGGGAAAATGATCATTGATTTCCTACAATAAGTCACATACCTGTTTTTTTAGTAAACTGTCAACAAAAGAACATATTTTTATTTTTTTAAAAATAGGTGTCATTTGCTTTTTTCATTAAAAGTAAAATATAATGTTTTAAATGAAAGGGAAAATTCGCAACGGAACAAATTAAAAATAACTTAATACAGCAAATATTCTTGAATCAAAATATAAAAAAAATTTTACTGGCATATATTCTTTTTCAAAGATAATAAATAATAAAAAAGTCGATTTTTTAAAAATGGTGGATTACATAAAAGGATTTGTACTGAGTTTGAACCTATTTTATATAAGTTACTAATTTGACAAAAAAAATGTTTTGTAATGCCTTTTGCACGATAAATCTAAAAAAAAAAAACATATTACAACTTTTGTGAATCGAGGAAGGTTACCTTAGAAAAATAATTACTATTAAAAATATTTTTAAAAAACTTAGAATTAAATAAAATATACGATTATATTTCCAATAAATAAGTAAACGTTTTTATAAAACAATTGTAATTTTACAGGTTTTTTTTTCAACAAGTTGTTGGACTTTGAACTTCAAAAGTCAATTTTATAAACCCATTTTCCCCCACCTTACCCTATTTTCTAACCCTTATTACCCTTATTACCCTTATTATCTTTACCCTATTTAAACTGATACTAAAATCAGGAAAGATTCCAGATATTTCCTTCGTAAAAGAATATTACATGAAGCTTTTTCTAAGAAACAAATGTTTATAGTTTTACGTTAAACTTATTTTCTGACGAACTGTATTTTTGACAAGTGGATATTCATTCATTTAAAAAGTAATTAATCAAATTAGACTTTTCTTTTAGAAAGGAAAATCTTCAACCAATTAACTTAAACTAAGTTTTGAGGTCTCCCAAATCCCCAAATGAAGTTGATTGATGAAGATATTGTATTTTAATAGAAATTAAAACTCTACTTTTAAATAACTGTCGTTTATTGTGTTTTAAGTTAAAAAAAAATATTTAAAAAAAATATCCATGTATGAAGATTTATTGGAGCCAAATACATAAAAAATGCTATATTATTTTTAATTTAATGCTTGTTACTTGAGTAATTACATTCATTACTGTCATAACAAAATAAATATAGTATCACATTACTGTCATGCTATATTTTAGGAATTTCTTCAATTTAGATATTTTATCTATCTCGTTTATTTTGAGTAATTGCTTAAACACTATTTTAAAAACCCTGCTTAAATGAAAACTGAGTTATTACAACTCAATTATCTTACTCCACATTATTTTGACACACCTTTTTTTAACATTTATTCTGTTTATAACTTCTTAACGTTGCCATAATAGTTTAACAGATAAAGCACTGGACTGCGGTACTAAAGATCTGGGTTCGATTCCCAGTAAAACTTGGTTATAATTGTCGATATTTATTGAAAGTGATATATGAAGGCAGTCAATGTAGGAAACCATCTACCCATTTGTATTCATTGTACTTATTTTTGAGTACATGTCTTTTCCAAAATTGGAACTTATGTATTCGGAGCCATTATAAGCATCAAATGTACTCAAAAATGAGTACATTTTACTTATTTTCGAGAATCTATTTTTAACATTGTATAACTATTGTTTTATGACATTTGTTAAATGTTTAAAAATACAGGGGGTTGTGAGAAATTGCGATCTGAAGAAAGTTTTAGATCACCAACACAGGCACGTAGGTATAGATTTTTCATGGGGGTGGTTCAGTGACTGAGTAACTTATCCCCCCCCCCCCCCCCAACAAAAAAATCTCCCCCCCCCCCTCCCACTTTTTAAAACTTATTAATTTTTATTCAAGTAAACAGGAATACGTTGGCATATTAGTATCGAAACAGCTACATTTGTCATTTATTTTTCATTAAATCGTTACCAATATCAATCATTAACTATTTTTAAAATTAGTAAATATCACTCCCTAATTATGAAATAAATTTAGAGAAAAAAATTATATTTTGAGATTCCTTGTTTAAAATAATATATGGATCCCGTTTTAAAATCTTTCCCCTTCGTCGCCGAAATTCAAATGCTATATAATGAAATACGATGACGTCATGCTACGCTTAGTTTGAAATAAAAATAACCTTAAAATATGTTTCTGAAGCCTTTTGAAAATTATTTTCCGTGATAGGACCCCTGGAAAATATCAGGTTTTCCCTCATGCAACTCAACAAGAGGTATTATACTAGAAATTGAAATTTTTCTAAATTTTTAAAGCATTTTTATGATTTTTACATATATCAATTTTTAATTTTTTTTCTGGAATTCAATGGGAAGGGTTTTTTAACCCCATGAACCACCCCTTTACCTATGTGCCTGCACCAACATATACTTGGCTCTTCTGGATGACGAAAACAATTTAAATGACAGTTTGTGAGAAACTAACTTTTTAAACACAAGAATATGTTGTTCTCTTTCCTTTTGAAGAACAGAGAAAAAAAAACAGGTCGTTATTTTGGTGACTTAAAGGTGACATTCGCTTGTAAAGTGTTAATAAAATATATTTATACCAATATGATGACGTATTTTTAAATGGAGTTAGATAAAGAACAAACCAATGAAAGAAAAGCGTTTTATATATCCCAGAAAATGCATACTGTTAAAAATAAATACTCAAAACTAAGTAAAATTTATTAATTTTTAAGTACATTCGGTGCTTATCATGGCTAAGAATAAATAAGTTTCATTTATGAAAAAGACATGTACTCAAAAACAAATAAAATGAGTAAAAAGAACAGTATCTTGCCTACATAAGCTACTTTCATGAATCACTTTCAATAAATATCAACAATTACAACCAAACCCTACCGGGATTGACCCTAAATCCTCAGGCACCGCAGTCCATTACCTTATCCATTACACTACCAAGGCGACTTGTATAACTTACTAACAGATAAAATGTTAAAAAGGTGTGCCAAAAGAATGGGAAGTAAGATAATTGAGTTAACTCAGTTTCCATTTATGCAATCAACATCAAACAATGTGGAAAACCATCTTCCGAAAAAATATTTTAAGTTTGTCAGGTCGCTTTGCTAAGATAGCTTGAACAGAATCTGAGATGCGTAATATTAAATCACACTATAAATAATTTAAAAATTTTAAATTAAATATAAATATTTAAAATTAAATCACACTGCTCATTTTTGAGTAAATACGATTACTTAAATTTGTGTACGTCATCGCTCATTTACAATGCAATTGTACTCAAAGAAAAACGAGTAGGTTCAAGTACTCATTTTCAAGTAATTTTCTTTTACAATTCATTTCTCGCTCGATTTGAAGAACAGGTAACAAAATAACACGTCGTTATTTTGACGACTGTGAGTCACCACTCCAAAGGGTTAATAATCAAGTTTAAAATTAAATATAGAAATTTAAAATTAAATCGCACTGCTCATTTTTGAGTAAATACGATTACTTAAATTTGAGTACGTCATCGCTCATTTACAATGCAATTGTACTCAAAGAAAAACGAGTAGGTTCAAGTACTCATTTTCAAGAAATGTTCTTTTACAATTCATTTCTCGTTCGATTTGAAGAACAGGTAACAAAATAACACGTCGTTATTTTGACGACTGTGAGTCACCACTCCAAAACGTTAGTAATCAAGTTTAAAATTAAATATAGAAATTTAAAATTAAATCACACTGCTCATTTTTGAGTAAATACGATTACTTAAATTTGAGTACGTCATCGCTCATTTACAATGCAATTATACTCAAAGAAAAACGAGTAGGTTCAAGTACTCATTTTCAAAAAATTTTCTTTTACAGTTCATTTCTCGTTCGATTTGATGAACAGGTAACAAAATAACACGTCGTTATTTTGACGTCTGTGAGTCACCACTCCAAAGGGTTAATAATCATGTTAAATAGAATTAACTTTGAAAATAATAAATAATCAACCCACTCCAACTATTCCTACCTCAATCACCCAAATAAAAATCTCCCTATCTCGGTTGATTGTCTCTTTCCTTTCTCCCCGCTGATCCTTCATAAGAGACGTACTTGACATGAACCAGTTGCTTGACCTTCTCATTGCAATTGATTTCCTGCCCTTCAGGCCACCGCAGCCCTTCACATTGAGATGCTTGCTCGGGGAAGAAGGGTTTCTCTTAATCACCTGAGGAATGTCACACTTAAAGGAATACGCATATGGGTTCATTAACAGGGAAGAAAGACTCCGGGACAATAAAAAGGGATGGGGATTAGGGTGTTTTTTTAGGGGTATGATTATTTTGTGTTAGAGGAATTTTGTTCGGATTTTTATTACAAAAAGAATGTAATTGTAAGAATATGTATAAATAAAAAAAATGGATTTGTGTAAACAAAATAAGAAAAATTAAAATTAAAGAATGGTTTGTTCAAATCAGTGGTTTTCTCAGTGCATTGCGGACCCACTGGTATCCGCGGGCCAATGTTAGGGAGTCCATGGAGTTACAAAGAGAAACATGTTTTGATAACAAAATGTATGTAAGAACATGTTTAATTAAAAAACCTAATATGTGTAAGTGAAATAAGAAAAATCAAATAAAAAAATGGTTTGTTTAGATCATTAGTATTCAAAAGGTTGTCGGCGGACCCACTGGGATCCGCGGGTCAAAGTTAGGGGTCACAAAGAGAAACATGTTTTGACTATAAAATGTATGTATTGGTAATAACATGTATAAATAAAAAAACATGATATATGTAAGTAAAATGAGAAAAATCAAATCGCAAAATGGTTTGTTTAGATCAGTGGTTCTCAGTGGTCCGCGGACCCCCTGGGATCTGCGGGTCAATGTTAGGGGATCCACGGGGTCACAAATAGAAACATGTTTTGACTACAAAATGTATGTATTGATAAGAAAATGTGTAAATAAAAATACCTAATATGTGTAAGTGAAATAAGAAAAATCAAATTAAAAAATGGTTTGTTTAGATCAGTCGTACTCAAAAGGTGGTCCACGGACCCACTAGGATCCGCGGGTCAATGTTACAGGGTCCACGGTGTCACAAAGAGAAACTTGGTTTGATTACAAAATGTATGTATTGGCATGAACATGTATAAATAAAAAAAAAATAATATATGTAAGTAAAATGAGAAAAATCAAATTTCAAAATGGTTTGTTTAGATCTGTGGTTCTAAGTGTTCCGCGGACCCACTGGGATCCGAGGGTCAATGTTAAGGAGTCCACGGGGTCACAAAGAGAAACATGTTTTGACTACAAGAACGTGTATAAATAAAAATATTTATTATGTGTAAGTGAAATAAGAAAAATTAAATTAAAAAATGGTTTGTTTAGATCAGTACTTAAAAGGTAGTCCGCGAACCCCCCCCCGGTATCCGCGGGTCAATGTAAGGGGGTCAACGTGGTCACAAAGAAAAACATGTTTTGATTAAAAAATGTAAGTATTGGTAAGAACATGTTTAAATAACAAAACTTAATGCGTGTAAGTAAAATAAGAAAAATCAAATAGCAAAATGGTTTGTTTAGATCAGTTCCTCAAACAGTGGTCTGCAGACCCCCTGGGATCCGCGGGTCAATGTTAGGGGGTCCATGGGGTCATAAAGAAAAATACACATACAAGATTCTGCTAAACAAAATAGAGTCGGGTTATTCAAATATATAGTCGTATTGGTTTTTTTTAATATGTTTGATCAGAAAAAAGCACAATTCTTTGCAAAATTTTGCTAAAGACGCACAAATGTTTTTCTCCTCAAAAAGTTTTATCTATTTAAAAAAAAAAACGATGTATTTTATTCTTAATAAGCAAACATTTTCAAAACTGTAATTTAAAATTTAAAAGTAGTAGGTGTTTTAAAACCTTTAATTTCTTAAAAAAAACTATTATATTTTATTTTATTGAAAATTAATTTTATTAAAATTTTGAATAGATTACACCGTTTAGACATTTTGCCATTATAAATAAACATATATATCTACCAATAACGCAACTAAATATACATTTATTTTAGCACATTTCTGCCATTTGGGTAAAAATCATTAATCCGTATCTGTAAAGATTTGACTTCAGTTCCACACGTTCATAATAATAACTGTTGCAAAGGCTTGATCATTACCTGATTTTATTATTTTATGAATGTCATTCTCATGTCTATTTCAATAAAATAATTTATACTTTGAACATTTATACACTAGATTTCGCTACAAATGTCATTCGATTCAGTCAAATTTATTTTTAATTACTTTTCGTAAATGTAACGGTAATTTTTGTAGTTGAAGCATTGACATTTAAAGGGTTTTGAATGATTTTACGCTCTTTATGTGACAAATGGAGGATATATATATATATATATATATATATATATATATATATATATATATATATATATATAACCACAGCTTGTGTTCAAGCGATCTTAATAAAACATGACAAACTTAAGATAATTGTACAGAAGATGGTTTTTCCCATTATTTTATGTCGAAAATGATGCTCATATATATATATATATATATATATATTAAGTTTGTCATGTTTTATTAAGATCGCTTGAACACAAGCTGAGGTTAGTAATTTTTAATCACACTGCTCATTTTTGAGAAAGTACGATTACTTAAATTTGAGTATGTGATTTTACTCATTTTTAATTACCTTTGTTTTTACAATGCAAATTTGACTGGGATATAAAATACAAGACTAAAGTTTACTAAATATGTCCTTTAAGAAATAAAAAAGAAATCCATGATCAAAATATTTTTTTTTAAATAATAAAATAAAGAATTCAGTATTGATAAGTTTTGGAAATGTTTTACAAGTTTAATGAAGATTTCGAATGGCAAGGCTTGTACATTATCTCTTTAATTTTCCACGGAACAACTTCCTATCCTATATACGAAAAACTTTCTTTTTACTGGAAAAAATTATATTCTTTGAATTAAAGGGGTACATCAAGACTTTTATTATATACTTTTGAATTACTTTCACCTGGCTTAGCCATCAAGGTTTCTTTCTTCATTTCATGGACTCTCATCACGTTGCTATCTTATTCGACGCATTTTTAATAGGGTTCTATTCTTTGGCTACTGTTGTTTAATGTTTTTATTAATCATACTAGCAATATGGCCCGGCATTGCTCGTGGTGAATTTGCGAAGTAATAGTTGAGCAATTTTTTTGTTAGCGTAGCTAGAAGCATATCACTTTCTGTGTACTGTGAAAAATAAACTTTATATCAAAATCTAGGTTTATTCTATTACTTTAATTAGTTTTCAAGGTACCTAAATAAATTACTTTCTAATTTTTATGTTCAGGACTTTACATGCTATTGCGACTACTATTTGAAGTAAGAAGTTCCACTAGGAATAATGATATGAAAATGAACAAGTTTTATAACTTCTGAACGGTTGCAGACATGCATATGAAACAAAGTGCAGATATTAATTTAGAAGATTATTGATAAAATGACGCAGGTTTCATAGAAATCCGTTCAGTTGTTTTTGAGTTAAAACCGCACAAACAAATATACAAAAAAATTAAATGTAATTTTCTGTATCAGTATATCTCAATTCATGCAAAAAACAAACTCAAAATGAGTAGTTTTGTTCTCTCTCCCTCTGTATATATATACATACATATATATATATATATATATATATATATATATATATATATATATATATATATATATATATATATATATATATATATATATATATATATATATATATATATATATATATATATATATATATATATATATATATATATATATATATATCTTACAAGTAAAATAAGCAACTTCGGGGGTAATTTAAAAATTATAATCAAAATCAGCAGTTACTGGACGAGTTAATTCAAATATGGGTTGTTTATTTGGGTACATCCTTCAATATTAATAAATATCATGTTTTGCACATGGGACACAATAATTACAAAGGTAATAAAGAAGGCCCTGAAATAAATGCTAGTGATATTTTTAGGGATCTAGGTATGTTGGTTAATGGGGCTGTTAAAACTGAACTTCCATTTTGGATAGGAAGTAAAAAGGTTAAATAAATCCTAATTGGAGTGGATTAAAAGAAATGTGTAATCTAATTCTAAAGTTGTAATATTGCCATCGTATAGGGGGTTTGATTATGCTTCATCGTGAGACTGTAGTACAACTTTTAGTCATCCTATCTTTAAAAATATATTGATTTGTCAGAATGGATTCAACATAGGGCTACGAAATTGGTTCATGCACTATTAAAATATTTTTTTTGAATATATTGGATGCTGATCATGGCTCTGAATACATAATTTTCAATTTTGAAAAAGGCGTGCACTTAAAAAAGAGTACAATGGGTAAAAATGAATAAAAAGAGCAGATGCTAGCCTACATAGGCTGCATTTATAAATCTCTTTCAATAAATATCGACAATTAATGTAATAGACAATTAACTCAATAAACATCCAATACCTTCCGGGAATCAAACCCACATCTGCAAGCCCCGCTGTTCAGAGCCTTATCCGTTAAGCTGCCAGGTCAACGTAAATAAGTTATAAACAGAAGTAGTGTTAAAAAGGTATGGCGAAAGAATGGGAAGTAAGATAATTGAGTTGTAATAACTCAGTTTCCATTTAAGCAATCCACATCAAATAATGTGGAAAACCATCTTCTGAACAACTATTTTAAGTTTGTCAGGTCGCTTTGTTAAGATGGCTCGAGCAGAAACTGAGATTAGCAATATTAAATCACACTGCTCGTTTATTGCGAAAGTACAATTACTGAAATTTTAGTACGTCATCGTTCATTTACAATGCAATTGTACTCAATGAAAAACGTACTTTCATGTACTCATTTTTATGCACCCTTTTTTACAGTGTGGTTTTTTGGGAATTAACTGTAGAGACAGTCTTAGATCTTTAATCATGTATATATTCGAGGAGACGAGGAATAGAAGCAAATAGGAATACGATGCAAATGTACTCAAAGAAAAACGTACGGTCATGTACTAATTTTTAAGTACCTTTTTTTACGGTGCGGTTATTCGGGAATTAACTGTAGCGACAGTCTTAGATCTTTAACCATGTATACATTCGAGGAGACGAGAAATAGAAGCAAATAGGAATACGATACAACTGTACACAAAGAAAAACGTACGTTCATGTACTCATTTTTTAAGGACCTTTTTTACAGTATGGTTCTTCGGGAATTAACTATAGAGACAGTCTTTGATCTTTAACCATGTATACATTCGAGGAGACGAGGAATAAAAGCAAATATGAATACGATGCAATTGTACTCATAGAACGTACGTTCATGTACTCATTTTAAGCACCTTTTTTTACAGTATGGTTCTTCGGGAATTAACTGTAGCGACAGTTAGATCTTTAACCATGTATACATTCGAGGAGACGAGGAATAAAAGCAAATATGAATACGATGCAATTGTACTCAAAGAATGTACGTTCATGTACTCATTTTTTAAGCACGTTTTTTTACAGTATGGTTCTTCGGGAATTAACTATAGAGACAGTCTTTGATCTTTAACCATGCATACATTCGAGGAGACGAGGAATAAAAGCAAATATGAATATGATGCAATTGTACTCATAGAACGTACGTTCATGTACTCATTTTAAGCACCTTTTTTTACAGTATGGTTCTTCGGGAATTAACTGTAGCGACAGTTAGATCTTTAACCATGTATACATTCGAGGAGACGAGGAATAAAAGCAAATAGGAATACGATGCAATTGTACTCAAAGAATGTACGTTCATGTACTCATTTTTTAAGCACGTTTTTTTACAGTATGGTTCTTCGGGAATTAACAATAGAGACAGTCTTTGATCTTTAACCATGTATACATTCAAGGAGACGAGAAATTGAATGGACCTTATTCAACTATATAAATTTACTAAATCGGGTAATCTTGAAGGTATGACATTTAATACTGCCAATGGGACTAAATGTAATGGGTACTAGTTACACAAATCGCAACTGAATCGGGGCGGTTGAAAGCATTATTATTATAATAGAGTAATAGATAGATGGAGCAGTTTGCCTGGGATAGTTTGTGGTTAATTCGTCAGGAGTAGTTAGTTTAAGGGGGTCCGATACCTTCGACATTTTTTTCTTTATTTTTATACTTGTACAATCCAATTTTTTTTCTCTTTCTAAATATGCATAAAAAACCATTTTAAGACGCTCAATTTTTTTTTTAAATTGCACATTTATTTTTAAATTAACATTTTAGTAAATTTTTTAACGATTTTAAAATTCCTACTCCTTTTTTGTTTTTCAATATTTTGAAGCAATTTTTTTTATTTAAGATCTTGAATAATATGTAAATAGATGTATGCATTCAAATTTTGATTCAGATACATCACTTTAAAAAAATAAAATATATTAGAAATTTTGGAAAAAAAATTGACGAAAAAAAATAAAATTCCATTTTAAGTGGTTTTAAAAAACAAATTATGGTAAAAATAGGAAATCTGAATGCATACATCTATTTAAAATATATTTATCTTGCTATACACACAAAAATTATGATTTTAAGTATAATAGTAAAAAAGCCTTAGCATTTTTAGTGTTCATTAAATTTCAAAACCACGAACAGAGATATTTGCTTTTAAAGTTTACATATGATACAACTATGTTATAGGAACACATCATTAAAACATTCATAACTAAAAAAGTAATAGGAATTGTTTGAAGCAGTTTTTTGTGAGTTATTAAGATAAGTTTGAATATTATTTTTTAAATATAAAAAAAAAATGACTTTTTTTGCGAATTTTGGGTATCGGACCCCCTTAAAAAAAAATCGGCATTAGGAGTTGTTAAAATGCGTTATAGAGGACCAACCTTGGTGGCCTTTGAATCTGAAGTTGGTCGTCATTATTTGTATTTGTATTACAGTTTCCGTTTTAATAAACTCATATTCTATTTTATACATTACAAACAATATGCGTTATATCTTTCAGTTGTGATACTTTCATAAAACATTTAAAATTTCACGACGATAGAACTGAAGCTTATGCACCAAAAGAGAAAGTTTCTACATTCTAACCTTTTAAATAACAATTAATTATAAGGGGAAACGGACATTAAATTAAACTTAGTTTACGCAAGAGGACGTCATTGTGAGAGAGTGAAAATAATGAAGTTAGAATTTAATGAATTTTAGGACGCTAAAGTTGACATTGATATCAATTAGAGTTCATGAATATATTCTTTAATTCTGGAAATATTTTTCCACTACAAAAATATTTGAAATGGGTATAATATGCCATAGACGGAATGAAAACTATAAGTTAGTAATTATAAATAACACATATTTTTGTATACATGCTCTTAAAATTATATTTATTTTAACTTCGTAATTTATTTTTGAATGAGTACTTTAAAATTAAATTTTTATAAAAATATACCTTAAATATTGAGTTTCATTCTTCATAATTGTATTTTTATGTAAACATTTTTTATATGTATTATAAATTCTATGGTAGTGACTTTTACGGTTAGTATTATTTTAAATAGCTTTGTGGTAAATAATTACTAGGAATTTTTTTGTAACTTTACAAATCTCCTTATACAAAAACATCAAATAGTAGTTGTATGTGTATTTGGCTTATTCATATTTTAACCTTAAGCTCAATATTTGAACTGGGTTTTCATGTATCTATATCTACTTCAAACGGTCAACAGCAACACCGGGCCACATAGCTTGATATACCTCTTTCTGAAACCAACATGTCCTCACGCAGCTATTTAAGGCTTCTAAGTGAAAACATTATTTCTATCATGTGGATTTCAAATTGACATAAATCCAACCGTCCAATGATTTTTAATTTATATAAAATAATTGTAAATAATAATTTATATAAAATAATTGTAAATAATAATTTATATAAAATAATTGTAAATAATAAATTGTATAAAATAATTGTAAATAATAATTTATGTAAAATAATTGTAAATAATAAATTGTATAAAATAATTGTAAATAATAATTTATGTAAAATAATTGTAAATAATAATTTATATAAAATAATTGTAAATAATAATTTATATAAAATAATTGTAAATAATAATTTATATAAAATAAATAATAATTGTAAATAATAATTTATATAGAATACATGTAAATAATAATTTATATAAAATAATTGTGAATAATAATTTATATAAAATAATTGTGAATAATAATTTATATAAAATAATTGTAAATAATAATTTTAATAAAATAATTGTAAATAATAATTTATATAAAATAATTGTAAATAATAATTTATATAAAATAATTGTAAATAATTATTTATATAAAATATTTATATAAAATAATTGTAAATAGTAATTTATATAAAATAATTGTAAATAATAATTTATATAAAATAATTGTAAAAAATAATTTATATAAAATAATTGTAAATAATAATTTATATAAAATAATTGTAAATAATAATTTATATAAAATAATTGTAAATAATAATTTATATAAAATAATTGTAAATAATAATAATTTATATAAAATAATTGTAAATAATAATTTATATAAAATAATTGTAAATAATAATATATATAAAATAATTGTAAATAATAATATATATAAAATAATTGTAAATAATAATATATATAAAATAATTGTAAATAATAATATATATAAAATAATTGTAAATAATAATTGTAAATAATAATTTATATAAAATAATTGTAAAATGATAAATTTTATGAATTACACTAATAAAACTTCTTAATAATAATAATAATAACAATATAACAATATATTTTTTATTTTTAACTATTTGTCAGTAATAGACTTATTCGCAATACGGTCCATGTGGGCCCGTCCATTAAATTGCTAAGTTGACTTATAAATAAATATCATTTCCCTAGAGATTTATTAAAAATTTGTCCTTTTGGTCGTATAACTTTTGTGACGAAATTTATAAATAATAAAAATGGCTATTCATTCTCCAGTAAGCTTGAAGCTGCCCCTTTATGACGTTTTCTCCCGCCAGGTGTAATAATGGGCCCACCCACGTTTTCTTCAACCTTGGATCACAGCTAGAAGCAGTTTGGATCGTATAAGTTTGAATGGGTGCTCTGCGCTGACGTAGCCCCCGTGGCCTAATGGATAAGGCATCGGTCTCCTAAACCGGGGATTGTGGGTTCGAGTCACACCGGGAAAGTTGTGAAATTTTTCTTTTGGCAATGCATTTCGGCTATATTCTTAATAAGTTGAAGGTGGATATCTGAAATAAGCGGAACCGAATTCTCTGAAAAATTGTAAGAATAATCAAATCGATAACAACAGAAAATATATTGATAGCAATATCGTTACTGACAGTGTAAAAGGTATTTTGTCTAAAAATTCAAATATTTTATGATTGCTAATTAATATTTTGTGATTTCCACTAGTTGCCAAATCTCCTGATGTTATCAACTAGTTCAATAAAAAGATATGCAACCAAATGAAAAAGGTTCTATCAATATATTTACCCTAAAATAAATAATTATTATTTTTGCTCGCTTGAAAAGAGCTAGGGTTTGACTTAGAAAACATTTACATTGTCAACGACGATATGTTAAATACAAATTATAAATTTAGTATGAATTAGATTGAGATATATTTTTTATTTTTGAATATTTCCGCGCAACAACAAAATAATTTTGATCAACATTTATTTACAATCTAATAATTTTATTTTTTCATAGGTATTGATATACTTCATTTCCTGATGTCATCAGCTAATTCAATAAAAAGATACAACCAAATGAAAAAGGTTCTATCATAGTAACATCCTAAGGAACTAATTATTATTTTTGTTTCCTGAAAAGTGATAGTGTTAGACTTTTTACTCAGTCAACGACAATTATGTAGCATACAAATTATAAAGTTAGTCTGAATTAAAATTGATATATACTTTTTATTTTTGAATATTTCCGCGCAACAGCAAAAAATAATTTTGATCAAAATTTATTTATAATCTAATAATTTTATTTTTTCATAGGTATTAAGATACTTCAATTCCTGATGTCATCAGCTAATTCAATAAAAAGATACAACCAAATGAAAAAGGTTCTATCATTGAAACATCCTAAGGAACTAATTATTATTTTTGCTCTCCTGAAATGTGCTGGTGTTAAACTTACGACCTTTTACTATGTCAATGACGATATGAAGAATACAAATTATAAATTTAGTATAAATTAGGATTTATATAATTTTTTATTTTTAAATTTTTTCGTGCAACAACAAAATTTAATTTTGATCAAAATTTATTTACAATCTAATAATTTTATTTTTTCATAGGTATTGAGATACTTTCATTCCCGATGTCATCAGCTAATTCAATAAAAAGATACAACTAAATGAAAAAGGTTCTATCATTGAAACAACTTAAGGAACTAATTATTATTTTTGCTTTCCTGAAAAGAGTTAGTGTTAGACTAACTTACGACCTTTTACTCTGTCAACAACAATTATGTAGAATACAAATTCTAAAGTTAGTATGAATTAGAATTGATATATAATTTTTATTTTTGAATATTTCCACGCAACAACAACAAAATAAGTTTGATCAAAATTTATTTACAATCTAATAATTTTATTTTTTCATAGGTATTGAGATACTTCAATTCCTGATGTCATCAGCTAATTCAATAAAAAGATACAACCAAATGAAAAATGTTCTATCATAGTAACATCCTAAGGAACTAATTATTATTTTTGCTCTCCTGAAATGTGCTGGGGTTAAACTTACGACCTTTTACTATGTCAATGACGATATGAAGAATACAAATTATAAATTTATTATAAATTAGGATTTATATAATTTTTTATTTTTAAATTTTTTCGTGCAACAACAAAAATTAATTTTGATCAAAATTTATTTACAATCTAAAAATGTAATTTTTTTATAGGTATTGAGGTACTTTAAAACTTTATTAAATAGCTTCTGAAACATTTAAAACCTTCCACTAATTTAAATAATTGCCACATCTATCGAAAAACAAAATAAAACTCAATGAAATAACATGTTTAATGCCATAACAATCTAACTGAAATAACAACTGCCGTCCAAAAACATTATTTCCCTTTTGCGAATCTGAATAGCCCGTCACATTCGATTTTTCTTTCCCCAAAAACCAAAACAAAAAAACAATCCACCCAAAATCCGTTTCTGGACAGAAATAAATTCAAAAGATCGGTAAGATTGCCGTTCCTACTTGATAAACAAAAAAAAAGGGGAGACTGCATCGTAGAAATGACTTCCTTAGTTTGGCAAGAGCATTATTTTTTCTAAAGACCTGTCGAAAGCACCCTCCCCCACCCCTGAGATGAATAGTCTATCAAAGAGAATAGGCATTATTTCTCCCCAAACATTACCTTCGCTGCTGAGTGGTTTTGCATGCAAATTTCCCCGAGCAGAATCAAATAAATTGAAGTTTAAACATCGTGTTATCTAAGTTTATCCACTTGCTACTGCAAACGTGCGATGAATTTCAATGGTCTTCAGTGTGGGTTTAAAATCTTCCTTTTAAGTGGGCTCTTCGGGACAAAAACATATATTTCGGGCTTTTATCTTAAGGAATGCCGAGGAGCCGTCATTGAATTTCGAAATGCTAATATTAGCAGGTGTTATTAATTACCAGGGGATAATTATGTAGGTAATTTTTATCTTGTAAGATGTTTGTTGGCAGAATTCTTGGATGATTAGTAGGAGTAAACTTTGGATGGTGACATTATCTATTAAAAAATTCTGAATGCTGTCAAGTGGGGGATAATCACACACCAAATATTCCATAATCCAACACCCTTTAATTAATTTGAAAGGACGGTGCTGTACTTTTTTTTTATTTTGACAGTGGCACCACCTATTGTAAATTTATGCAGATATGAAGTTTACAATATGAGGGAACTTAAATTTAAAGTTCTTCGATTTTAAGAAACATACTGATATCGAAATGTTGTTTTAAAAATTGTTTTCTCTTGAAATTAATTTTATTCTTGAGAGAAAGAAATGCTTAACATTTTTATTTATTTATTTATTTATTTATTTATTTATTTATTTATTTATTTATTTATTTATTTATTTTTATTTATTTATTTATTTTATTTTATTTATTTATTTATTTTATTTTATTTATTTATTTTATGTTATTTTATTTATTATTTTATTTCTACATTTTTTTAAATTTAATTTAATTTAATTTAATTTAATTTAATTTAATTTAATTTAATTTAATTTAATTTAATTTAATTTAATTTAATTTAATTTAATTTAATTTAATTTAATTAATTTAATTTAATTTAATTTAATTGGATCGGATGGGATGAGATCGGATCGGATGCGACTCGACTCGACTCGACTCGACTCGACTTAACTCAACTCAACTCAACTCAACTCAAATTCAAATTCAAATTCAAATTCAAATTTAATTTAATTTAATTTAATTTAATTTAATTTAATTTAATTTAATTTAATTTAATTTAATTTAATTTAATTTAATTTAATTTAATTTAATTTAATTTAATTTAATTTAATTTAATTTAATTTAATTTAATTTAATTTAATTTAATTTAATTTAATTTAATTTAATTTAATTTAATTTAACTAAATTCAGTTTAATTTAATTTAATTTAACTAAATTCAGTTTAATTTAATTTAATTTAATTTAAAAATGAAATAAAAATAAATAAATAAATAACATTAACATTAAATTACTTTATATATTCTGTGGTGCTTTTGTTTGCTATAGGCCAGACTAGTATAATCTTAGTGGTTTTAGAGATAGAAAATTTAATATAGAATACTAACGCTTAATCTATACACAAATTTAACTCAAATTATCCAAACTGCATCCTAAGTCTGTTGTTCATTTCTCAGTTCATTCTTCAGTTAATTCCTAATGAAGGAAAAATAAAATGTTTTATATAATAGGTATCTAAATATTTTATCCCTAATAATACCTAACTCTAAAAATAAATTTCGATTAAATTATGATGTTCCAAAAAATTATCACCATAATCAATTCGAAAAGAAAATAAGTTGCTGATAACAAACTATCAGCAAATATCGTCGCTTCTTATTAAAATTTAATACGACAGGGAATTTAATGACACAAAACAGCATCGTATTTATAAGATAGTAGCATCTTTTATTGACTCTTCCAAAAATGATTGAATAAAAGAGTTCCCTAAAATGAATAATTCAGCATGGAAATTATGAATAGTTTTTGTACTGTAGATACATTTTCCTTTTTGCCATTTTGCTATTTTTTGGAGTTTTCTCTCAAGACCAAATATGTCCTTCAAATGAAATGTATTTCATTTTGACTACATTTTTACGAATAAATGATTTTATCAAAAAAAAAAAATTGTGAATTGTTTGAAATTCATTGTTTATTAGAAAGTAAGTTACTGTTTTGTTAAAGGAATGGCTATTTATGTCTCGTAAAATAGCTCTATAAATATAGTATATATATACTATAGTATATATATATATATATATATATATATATATATATATATATATATATATATATATATATATATATATATATATATATATATATATATAATATATATAAACAAAAAAAAACAAGCTTCTTCCAAAAATCAATTTTTATAATTCAAAATGACAAGTCCTAAACTTCAATTTCGTAAATTAAATTATATTTTTGAAAAATATAATGCAATTTTGTTATGTAGTGCAAATCAAATCATGATGAAATAGAAAGTGGTGAAGTATAAACGTTTATTCATCAGATGCAAAAGGATTGTAAGTCTTTCAAAAGAGATTGCAGCAGATCGCGTTTAGTGAATTTCTACAATTTGAAGTTTTTTTATGAATGAAAAAATTCTTAAAAGAGAGCCATCTGAAAGTTGCATTCGTCAGAGGCAAACGAAATTAAGAATTATAACCATCTTAAATTTCGTGTGATATCCTCGTTTGACGAAGATCGCAAATATTCGGACAAAAGGGATAAAAAAAGTTCACTATTTTTCTGATGTGAATATTGCTTATAGGAATGGGCAATTTCAAAAAAGGGGAGGGAAAAATCCACAAGCATTGTGAAAGAGCAAAGAGCATAACAATTAGGGGCGTTCATTTTTTGACAGGAGTCATTTACAATCCTTTCTTAAGTAAGCCATTTTTGGATTGATGCATTGTGAATTCCGGCTCAACTGCTGCCCCATTTCAAGTGTTAAGAAAAGTAATCCTTTACATATGTACAAACAGCCTACAATTATCTTTTATGTCACCAACTGAATACCTATAGATCTCAGAAACGCCTCTTTACTTTAACTACGTTGTTCAGCAAATGTCAAGTGGGGGTTGAGGGTACGATTGGAATACCAAGGCAGACCTACGTTTTTGAGAAAAATGTTTTTTTTAATAACAGGGCGCAAAGAAGATACTGAAAAAAAGGCAGGGCACATTTTTCACTTCTAGAAAGGGCACGGCTCATCGGCACTTACAAAAAAGGACAGGGCGCGGCGCCCTTTGAAAAATGCATAACAGGAACACTATATATATATGTATATATATATATATATATATATATATATATATATATATATATATATATATATATATATATATATATATATATATATATATATATATATATATATATATATATATATATATATATATATATATATATATATATATATATATATATATACTTGCGCACTCGAGATATTTTAAATTGTATTTAAAACATTGTAAACAAGGAATTTGACTAGCGATTTTAAGCTTTAAACTGATTTATCTCAAAACTATACATTTTGAACTTTGTTGTACCTTTTGTACAAAACTAGTGTATATATAGACACATTTTTTTTGAAAATTGAAGCACAGAACCTTCAGTCTAGTATATTACTGTTAAGCCAAAGTCTCTAGGGATTAATTAGACCCACATGCTGGACAGGTCCAATTAAGCTCATTTTTAGTTTATCAGCACACTATTTATTGTACTTATAAATTTTACTGTGTTAAAGGATTTTCTAACTAAAACTATTGTTATTTTCTTAAGGAATATATATGAAATGTAAATTTCTCATTACCTTGCGTGTGATTACAGTGTGTAAAAAAGTGAAGGTGAAAGTTACCAGTTCACATAAATTCTTGATTTTACCACAAAGCGACATAATATGTAATAGAACAATGTTGGGACGAGCGATAACGTAGTTTAACACTTCAGACACTAGCTATTGTCCCTACAAGTTGGAGAAATCTTTTTTACTGTGTTTAATGATTCTCCATCTAAATAAAACTATTATTATTTCCTTAAGAACTATATATGAAATATAAATTTCTCCTTACCTTGCGTGTGATTACAATGTGTAAAAAAGTGAAGGTGAAAGTTACCAGTTCACATAAATTCTTGATTTTACCACAAAGCGACATAATATGTAATAGAACAATGTTGGGACGAGCGATAACGTAGTTTAACACTTCAGACACTAGCTATTGTCCCTACAAGTTGGAGAAATCTTTTTTACTGTGTTTAATGATTCTCCATCTAAATAAAACTATTATTATTTCCTTAAGAACTATATATGAAATATAAATTTCTCCTTACCTTGCGTGTGATTACAATGTGTAAAAAAGTGAAGGTGAAAGTTACCAGTTCACATAAATTCTTGATTTTACCACAAAGCGACATAATATGTAATAGAACAATGTTGGGACGAGCGATAACGTAGTTTAACACTTCAGACACTAGCTATTGTCCCTACAAGTTGGAGAAATCTTTTTTACTGTGTTTAATGATTCTCCATCTAAATAAAACTATTATTATTTCCTTAAGAACTATATATGAAATATAAATTTCTCCTTACCTTGCGTGTGATTACAATGTGTAAAAAAGTGAAGGTGAAAGTTACCAGTTCACATAAATTCTTGATTTTACCACAAAGCAACATAATATGTACTAGGAAAAAGTGGAAAAAGCGATAACGTAATTTAACACTTTAGACACTAGCTATTATCTCTACCTGTTGGAGAGATAGTGAATCATGTCTATATTTTCATGACACCTAGTTGCGATTTAAAACATTTTTTGGGGGGTCCAAATTACGCTTAAGTGTTCAAATATTATAGTTGCAAAAAACTAAAACTAAAACTAAATATGTAATAGTTCGACCATCACAGTTATAAAAATGGTATTGTAAACCACTAGGCATATAAATTGTTGCAAATGCAAATGACGCAACACCTTAAAATCCTAGTTTGTCCCCAATTCTAAAAAATGCTGCAAATCTTAGGGTTACATTTTGCTAACCATAACGAGGCATACGTTGTTAGTCGACACGGACACCAAGGAGATAAAATATTGCTTTTGGGAATTTTTAGAAACCAAATTGGCGAAGTTAAGGTGTATTTTATTTAACCACTGCTTTGTATCTGACATTTAAAGTTTTTATTGAAGATAAATGAAACTGAAGCTTCATTCTAAAAACGAGTTGGGATATATTATAAGGCTTATCGAAGGGAAATGAGGTTCTTTGTTGATGATAAAAATACTAATTGCATTTCCAAAGAATTTCTTATTTAAGGAAACGCCTATATAAATGGAATTTCTTGCTAGTAAAAGCTCATTAAAGTCCTTTAGGCGTAAAGAAAATAATTATATTTTACGATATTTAGTTTATATTCTTTAAGTAAAATTAGTTTATAAAGTTATTATATTTATCTTTTGAAAAAGATTTTTGATGATCATTTTGAGTTTTCAAACTGTGCCCAACTTTGTCCGAACAATAACTTGAAAATAGTCTTGAATATTTTACGCCGTGTTCCATCATTTTATGTATTAATCTTGTTTCTTAAGTTGACAGTTTTATGTTACATTTAAAAGTTAAGAATTTTGACAACCACACAAATATAAATATAACTAACTATACTAAATATTTAACAAAAATATGTCTTATATAATATTTAACCAAAATTCAATTTACAAGCTTCGATACCCACATTTTAACACCATGATAATATATTATTAATAATTTAGATTGTTTTTAATATATGTTTATTGTTACACCTATTAGTGTTACATGTTTTATTTTTAAATTTCATACTATATATGTGTATTTATTATCATACGTTAAAAGTATTTTGCACAACGGTGATATTTTCATCAAGACAAAACATTGAAATTATCTATCTAGTCAATGTTTCCTTTCGTAAACCTCCTGGTTTAAATATTGTATAACTTTTTTATTATTGATACAATGGTTTTTAATTGTATAATTTCATTCTACATATACCTTAAGAGGGGAGTAAAATTATGTGTTATTTTATTGACACCTTAATAACCTAAAGATCTCTTTAGATACCCTATACTCTTTTCTTTCAAGCGGAATCCCCTTGTCTTGAATCACATAACATCGTGCACCATGGATCAGTGATCCTATGTACTTGATGTTATATTATTTGTATTTTTCTTTTTACAAGAGGAAGAACAAAACAGAGGGAAAAAGTGATTCTATTGATCCTGAACCATGAAATAGGCAATGGAAGCTGTTACAACATCGCCTGAGAAGAGAATTTCTATTAGAGAAACGTATATATATATATATATATATATATATATATATATATATATATATATATATATATATATATATATATATATATATATATATATATATATATATATATATATATATATATATATATATATATATATATATATATATATAAATTTTGTACAATAGAATTAAATTCATTTAAATTAATTATTATGAAATTTAATTAATTAAATTTTATAATATAAGCAAAATTATCATAAGTAAGTAATAAAGTTAATGAAATGTTGATTAACCATTTAGTGCAATCCACAATATTACATTCCTTGTTTTTATATAAACTTTTGAATGTATACTCTTCAACGTCATCTTGTTATTGTGTTTTTTCAAACGCAATGATTACTGTGCTTACTGAAAAATTAATTATTCAAACACATCTGTAATTTTGAGATGATTCCTAATAAATATTCATTTAGACATACTTTATATTAATATTTAAAAGGCGAGAATCAGGTTCAAATTTCGCAACGAAGCAATGGAACGTTATGGATGCTATCAGATAGCTCGAAAGGGCCAAATCAGCGATAACTCACATTTTGCAATGATGTGAAAATTGAATTATTCGACTTATGACGTGAAAATTGGACATTAAAATCTGATCCTTTTCCAGCTCCCTGATATTCTGAATAAATCATGTTAAGATTTCTCGAAAACAGATTTGGATTCGCTCGAGAATATATTGGAGTTTGCAATTACGAAAATATCTTTCGAACTTGGAATATTCCCTTATGAATTATATAGTTGCGTGATAATCTTGCGAATATTTTTACTCATAAGTTTTATTTAAAACTTTATAATTTCTTCCGGTTGGACGGAAAATCGAACTGTGGACCGGGTAAACGGATGTGTAAAAAATGGAACAAATCTCCCATGTGCTGCGAGGAAGAAAGTTCACGAATTAGTATATTAGTAACCCTTGTAATGCCACATGTCACATACTATATGCCCACTTAAAATCCCTATAACCTTTGAATGCCCAATAGTCATGAAAATGTATTATAGGTGTAGGGGCTCACTTAAAGTCTCTATTACTTTTAAACGCCCAATATCCATGAAAATGGATTATAGGTGTAGGGGCTCACTTAAAATCTCTATTACTTTTAAACGCCCAATAGCCATGAAAATGGATTATAGGTGTAGGGGCTCACTTAAAATCTCTATAACTTTTAAACGCCCAATAGCCATGAAAATGGATTACAGGTGTAGGGGCTCACTTAAACTCTCTATAACTTTTAAACGCCCAATAGTTATGAAAATTGATTATAGGTGTAGGGGAAGGGATAGTGGTCATGCTAAGGGGCCGTCCACAAATATATGTGACGCTTGGGCGGGGGGGGGGGGGGGTCAAGAAGTTGTGACACTTTGTGGAACATTTGGGGGGGGGGGAGTGTAACATGTAGTGTGAAATCACACACAGCGCCGAAAAAACATCGCAATTCAATAGAAATTACAAACAAAAAACAAAAAGACATTTCAGATACATAAAACGGTTTGGTTTCGGTATGAATCAATGTAGTTGCATTTTAACAATACAGTTGTGAAATAAATTTTAAATTACCAGCTATAAATTAGTGTTTTGTTTCTGAACTGATAGTATATGTATATATAATTTAATGTATTAGATTTATATTGTTGGTTGAAGACAGTGGCATACCAATTCAAAAATTATGGGGGGGGGGGAGTTCAACTAGTTCCATTCCCAGAATATTTACCAATATAAAACAAATGAACGCTTATAATTTCTTCAAGTTTGATAATTATATGTTAGATTAAAGGATTTGGTTGAAAAAACTACCCTAAACCTTAAATATAAAAATTACAGATCTATGTTATTTATTGAATTAACAATATATAAATCCCAATGGTACTTATACACATTGTGACATGAATTTCGCTTGCAAGTCGCTGGTTTGAAAATAACGTTAACGTAAGTGGAACTATTTGCGTTATTATGTTAGCATTAGCTAACATTCATAAGATAAATTCATATACAATTGTATCCTTGTATAATTGTACAATTTCATAAAACAATTACCACTGAAAATGACTGAAATATTACACTTGATGTTCTAGCTTTAGTTAGGAAAACTATTTGTCTTTTTTGAAAGCTCAAAACGATTTTTCATTTAGAAAACGATGTATATATTTTCCGCCCAATTTCTTAGCATCAAGCCTATTGCGGGGTATTTTCGCACAATTTCTTTGCTTTCAAACAGTTTGGCCTCGTTCTTTTTTTTAAAGGAAAAGGCAATTTATCAAACTGTCATATAACAAAAGCTACAATTTTGTAGACTCCAAACACAATATATTTCCCATCACTTTATATATCAGAGTTAAAATTTTCTAGGAGTGTCAAAAGTGTTCAACAGATAATACCAAATAAAATATTTTAGTAGTAGAAAAAAATCGCATTTTAATATTGTGTGATTTCATGTTGTGATAATGTTTAATATTTTATTTATTTAATAAAGTTTGCAATTTAATGTGGTATAATTTCATGTTATATTAGTTTGTTTTAAAATGTAATGCTTTCCGAATTACATCTTAATATAGTTTCACTAGTAATTCTGAGAATAGTAGACCTCGCAAACAAATATATATATATATATATATATATATATATATATATATATATATATATATATATATATATATATATATATATATATATATATATATATATATATATATATATATATATATATATATATATATATATATATATATATATATATATATATATATATATATATAATTTTACATTTCATTTAATAAATTTTTTATAATGAAAAGTGCGTATTTTTTAAATTTTGAATTATCGAAAATAATTTCATTCGAATTTTTTGCTAGGAGATTCTAGAAAACAATTCTCTATATAGAGATGTTCTCTAAGATTCTAGAAACCAACTTTCATGGACAAGGCACGTTCTAGGATTGCACTCCTTAATTATATTTCACGCCCGTAGGAAGATCTACATGAAAAAACAACGACACCATTCTTTTGTGTATGTAACTAAGGTTTTTTATCAAGGTTAACTAAGGTTATTCAACACTTTATTAACTAAGGTTATTCAACACGATATTGAGTAAGGTTATTCAACACTTTATTAACTAATGTTATTTAACACTTTATTAACTAATGTTATTTAACACTTTATTAACTAAGGTTATTTAACACTTTATTAACTAAGGTTATTCAGCACTTTATTAACTAAGGTTATTCAACACTTTATTAACTTAGGTTATTCAACACTTTATTAACTAAGGTTATTCAACACTTTATTAACTAAGGTTATTCAACACTTTATTAACTAAGTTTATTCAACACTTTATTAACTAAGGTTATTCAACACTTTATTAACTAAGGTTATTCAACACTTTAGTAACTAAGGTTATTCAACATTTTATTAACTAAGGTTATTCAACACTTTATTAACTAAGTTTATTCAACACTTTATTAACTAAGGTTATTCAACACTTTATTAACTAAGGTTATTCAACACTTTAGTAACTAAGGTTATTCAACACTTTATTAACTAAGGTTATTCAACACTTTAGTAACTAAGGTTATTCAACACTTTATTAACTAATGTTATTTAACACTTTATTAACTAAGGTTATTCAACACTTTATTAACTAAGGTTATTCAACACTTTATTAACTAAGGTTATTGAACACTTTATTTACCAAGTGTATTGTGGGTCTGACACAATATATTTGTGTTAAATGCTCACTGTTCGGAAACAAAAAAAACTGTGTACCATACCCACACGAAGGTATGGTTAAAATGAAACTTCTTTCGTGCTAATTAATCATTTTAAATGAATAATCAATCAAAAATTCCTGCTAATATTAATAATTGTTAACTTTGTTAGGCATTGTGAGAATGGCCTTGAGACCGCCAAACAATTCAGCCATCTTAAGAAAGAAGGCTAACTGTTAAAAATAGGTACCTCAAAAATAAGAAAAATCCACTCATTTTTGAGTACATTGTCAGATCGCTTTGTAAAGATGGCTTGAACAGAAGCTGAGATTAGCCATATTAAATCAAACTGCTCATTTTTAAGAAAGTGCTGTTATTTAAATTTTAGTACTTCTTAGTTCACTTACGATAAAATTGTTTTCAAAGAAAACTAGTAGGTTCAGGTATTCATTTTTAAGTACCTTTTTTTTTCTCAGTGCTATAACATCAAAAAGCAGAACTTTACAGGAAACTAGAAAAAAGAAATTTATTTCCTGACTCAAAGTTTTGATACTTCGAAAGGCTTTTATTGTCTAAGAGTAGTTGTTTGCATAATTTTTAGTAATAGTTATATTTTCTTTTACCACGTAAGTTTACCATGTTTTCTATATACTACCCATAATGGATTTTTGACCTTTTTTAATATTTACTTGCCTTATAAGGTTTTTTTTATTTCCCCCCCCCCCCCCCCCTCCCTGGAACTAGAGTTAGAGAACTAGAGTTATAAAATTCACTATAACTCTTCATTTCTTTTTCTTTTTGACTTGGGGATTTTTAATGTCAGAAAAAGGTGTTATTTTTAAGGATAATTCGAAGTAGTTAAAAAAATTAATTAAAAAAATTAATTTAGTGTTTTCTTTAATTTTGCCGGCTTAATTAGGAAGCCCTCTGTAAGATCGCTCTCTACGCTATTAAAATAGGTACTCAAAAATAAGTAAAATATACTTATTTTTTAATACATTCGATGCTTATAATGTCTTCGAATGCATAAATGTCAATCTTTAAAAAGACATGTACTCAAAAATTAGTACAATGATTGAAAATAGCACTTGCTAGCCTACATAGGCTGCCTACAAAAATCCTTTCAATTAATAACGGTAATTACTACCAAGACTTACCGGGAATCGAACCCAGATCCTAAGGAACCGCATTCCACGGCCTTATCCGTTAAGCTACCAGTGCCACTTGAAGAAGTTATAAACAGAAGACATGTTAAAAAGTGTGTCAAAAGAATGGGAAGTAAGATAATTGAATTGTAATAACTCAGTTTCCATTTAAGCAGTCGACATCCAATAAAGTGAAAAACCATCTTCTGAACAACTATTTTAAGTTTTCAGGTCGCTTGGTTAAGATGGCTTGAACAGAAGCTGAGATTAACAAAATTAAATCACACAGCTCATTTCTTATAAAGTACGATTACTTAAATTTGGGTACTCATCGCTTATTTTCGATGCAATTTTTCTCAAAGAAAAACTAGTAGGCTCTGGTACTCATTTTTAAGTACCTGTTTTTTGCATTGCATCTTAGCTTCAAAAGAACGAGACTTTACCAAATTTACCAAAATAACGAGGCGTTAGCAGTTTGAGCCAGGGTAATGACGAATATTTAAAATTTCCAATTGTAAAAATTAATTTAATTTTAATTGTTTAAACACTTAAAATTTGGAGCAAGCGACATCTGACCCACCGACACCAACTTAAACTTGTAGTTGGCTTGTATGCTTGCGCTCCTCATACTTCCGTTTCATGTTTGATATACGTGTCGAAATCATCCAGATTCACTGGGCTCACTGAAGAAGTTTCACTTTAAAAACAACGGAAATATATTCGTAAACAAATATATGACTATTAAGTTATTTTTATTTCGATTAAACAACAAAGAATCCAAGTATATCTATTTAAAAAAAAAAGTGGTTGAGTTCGAATAAATATAAAATATCTAGCAGTTAGGAAAAGCATGACAATATCCATTTCTTAAATCGTTCCAATAACAAAGAAGAATATACATTTTTCGATAACTGAAAAGTGAATCTATAGTATCTTAAAAAAATCTTCAGATCAAAGATATCCAATATTGACTTTCTTATGATACTAGGCTGTAAAGAAAATGCACTAATTAGAAAATATGTCTTTATTTTTAAAGCAATCAACAAAATAAACTAAAAGGGGATGTTAACAAATTATTAAAGGGATTTTCCTATTCCGTCCTATAAATGATTTGAAGGAGCATGATTTGCCATTATGACGCGGAATCGTGCAATTAAATACTCTGTAAACGGAATTCTTGATAGATAATATAGGTGAAAATCTTTCATCTATATTATCTAGTATACATGTTTTGACAAAGCTAATAATAGTTTGAACTAGGCTGTAAAGAAAAAGCACTAATTAGAAAGATGTCTTTATTTTTAAAGCAAACAACAAAATAAACTAAAAGGGGATGTTAACAAATTATTAAAGTGCTTTTCCTATTTCGTCCTATAAATGATTTGAAGGTGCACGATTTTCCATTAATGACGCTGAATCGTACAATTAAATAGTTTGTAAACTGTATTCTTGCTAGATGATATAGGTAAAAGTCTTTTATTTATATTATCTAGACAGTTTACAGTTTTTGACAAGGCTAATAATAGTTTGCTTCATTAATAACCTATAATATAACTTCAATTATCCGAACTAAAGTTATCAAACAAAGTGTATCGTCAATAATCCGGATCGATTTGAAAAAAAAAATCAGCATTATCCACATTTTAAAAGTTTCTTATCTGTGAATGACCTTGTTTTTAATAGTCACTAATTTACATTACATACTGAAGAAAAATTCGTTTTTTACTAATTCGTTTATAACTAAGAAATAACCTTTTTTTTTTAATTATCCAATTATCCGGATATTCGATTAACCGGATGGGATAGGGTTCCAATTGTTCGGGATACACTGATAAAAATAAGTAAACTGTACTAATTTTTGATTACATTCGATGCTTATCATAGCTCCGAATACATAAGTTTCAATTTTGAAAAAGACATGTACTCAAAATGAGTACAATGAATAGTTGTGAATAAAAAGAAAAGTAGCTTGCCTACATACCCTGCCTTCATAAATCACTTTCTATAAATATCGATAATTACAACCAAGACTTACCGGGAATCGAACCCATATCATTAGGTACCGCAGTCCATTACCTTATCCGTTGTACTACCAGGGCGTCATGAAGAAGTTATAAACATATTAAACGTTAAAAAGGTGTTCCAAAAGAATGGGAAGCAAGATAATTGAATTGCAATAACTCAGTTTCTATTTAAGCAATCAACATAAAATAATGTGTAAAACCATTTTCTGAACAACTATTTTAAGTTTGTAAGATCGCGATGTTAAGATGATTGAAACAGAAGTTGAAATTATCAATATTAAAACAAACTGCTCATCTTTTATAAAGTACTTAAATTTGAGTACGTCATCGCTCATTTACGATGCAATTGTACTCACTGAAAATCGAGTATGTTCAGGTACTCATTTTTAAATACTTTTTTTTACAGTCAAATTAGAGTTTTCAAGTTTCTCAGTTTTTTAAGTTAAGTTTCTCAGTTTTTTAAGTTAAGTTTCTCAGTTGTTTAACTCAGTTTCTATTTAAGCAATCGACATCCAATAATGTGGAAAACCATTTTCTGAACAACTATTTTAAGTTTGTAAGCTCGCGATGTTAAGATGATTGAAACAGAAAGTGAAATTATCAATATTAAAAAAAACTTACTTATTTTTTATAAAGTACTTAAATTTGAGTACATCATCGCTCATTTACGATGGAATTGTACTCAATGAAAATCGAATATGTTCAGGTACTCATTCTTAAATACGTTTTTTACAGTGAAATTAGAGTTCTCATGTTTCTCAGTTTTTTAAGTTAAGTTTCTCAGTTGTTTAACCCAGTTTCTATTTAAGCAATCGACATCAAATAATGTGGAAAACCATTTTCTGAACACAACTATTTTAATCTTATCAGGTCGCGTTGTTAAGACAGCTTAAACAGAAGCTGAAATTAGCAATATTAAAACTAACTGCTCGTTTTTTATAATGGACGGTTGCTTAATGATGCAATTGTACTCAAAGAAAAACGAGTATGTTCAGGTACTCATTCTTAAATACTTTTTTTGCAGTGTAATTAGAGTTCTACCGTATTAGATGACACAATCTGACATTTTATAGTTTTAACCAAGACGGCTTAAACAGAAGCTGAAATTAGCAATATTAAAACAAACTGCTCGTTTTTTATAATGGACGGTTGCTTAATGATGCAATTGTACTCAAAGAAAAACGAATATGTTCAGGTACTCATTCTTAAATACTTTTTTACAGTGTAATTAGAGTACTACAGTATTAGATGACACAATCTAACATTATATAGTTTTAACCAATTCTTTACCAAAACACTTAAAATTAAATTCATAATAGACACATATAATGTATCTTTACATGAAAGACGATTTAGTTTTTTACCTGTATGTCGGTTTACATATATTTGAGATTATTTATCCTTGTGAATCGTCTAAAGGACTGGATCTAATTCTTATATCTCAAGTATTTATTGAGTCGTTATCATTCCATTGCTATAGGCAATATTTTTTAGATAAATAAATATGGTGAACAATATGGCGCCATTTTGTTTATCGGCATAAATAAATGTTTACTAAACATAGAATGATTGGTAAAAAAAGTAGAAAAAGGGCATCTTAAAAGAATTCTAACTGTATTTGTCTTATACGCAAAAAATATTTTAATAATTTATTTTTAGAAAATACAATTGTTGTCTACTTTTGGATAGTACAAATATCACATGCAGTAAATAATAAATTCTAGGGTATAAATAAATATATAATGAAGTACGTTTATGGAAATAAACATAAATAAACATTAAATGTTAAATGAACGGAATAAATATCAAAAAATAAAGTTGGAGTAAGTATTATTATTCGTTTTATTGTTAGTCCATATTATTAGTCCTGGATATATTATTTGACTAAATAATAGAATTAAATAAAATTTACATGCAACTAGACCTCTAATGATGTGAAAAACATTTCCGGGCAAACCTTAAATAGTTTGTAATAATTTTTTCTTTCTTTGAGTTTTTTCCTTTGAGTTCCGCATTGTATGGTTTTGTGTATATTTTTATTGCCTCTTGGTTGTTTTGCATTTTTCAAAGTTTTACAAGCAATTTTTGCTCAATGTTTAATTTGAAATTGTGCTAATATAACTGGCATTTAACCATTTTTTAGTATTACTAAAATAAATCATTTTTAATCTGTTTAAATGGTAATTTTCTATTCTGCCGTTACAAGAAAGAAGGCCTTAAGTCAAAAATGCAAAAATTTCTGGAAACAAGAAAAACCAAATTTTTTACATGCATAAAAGTTTGGTACTATAAAAGGATTTTATTGTCTAAAAGTAGTTGTGAGCATTTACAACATTTTATTTTGCTGATTTATATTTTCTTTTACCAAGTAAGTTTACCATGTTTTTCTTTCTATATACAATTTATAATGGATTAAGGCTTATTTAGGATATAATATCTTCTTTTATCAAGCACCACTTCGAACTGGAGTTAGAGCCAATATAAATGTAATTGTAACTCACACTTATATTTGATTTATGAATTTTTAATGTCATAAAAATGTATTTTTTAAGGACAAATAAGTTAATTTGTTTAATAAATATTTGCAGTTCGTGCCTTTTAACTAATGATTGTTCTTAGAGATATATTAAGAAAATTACTCTCCTTAAGAAAATTACAAAAAACTGTATGCAATCAAGTGGAGCAGAGCGCGTTATTTCTGTTATCAAAGTTTGAAACCTTTATTTACATGAGAATTTTCAAAAAAAACTTTCTTTTAATTTGAAAAATTATTCATAATTATTTTAAAAATACAATAGAAAGTTATATTACATATACAAATAGAAAGTTAGTATATTTTTATTGAAAAATAAACGTTTTGTGTTTGAACTACAACATTATTAATAACATTTTATACTTTAATATGAATATTTTATTTCTAGAAACTTACGTGATAGACTTCGAATACCACTACAATTGAAATTGTTTTTTTCTAGAATGTTGGTTAAAATAATAGACCGAATAATTCGGTCTAATTGTGAAAATAGTTTTCACTTGTTACTTTCAGGATTATATTCTATAATAAAATTGATATTTTTTTCAACGTGCACACCTAACTATAAAAGAAAACACTGTCACATATTTAATTACACGTATATTCCTCAAAATGTTTTTTGTCAAAAATCACAAAAGGAATTCGCCAAAAAACGCAATTTTCGTGTCTATCGTCGTTTTGTAAATTTTGTAATTAACTAACGAAAATAGTTCATTACTTTTGAGGGAAAATTGAACTGGTGCATATTTTACAAAACTTTCATAAAAATTTAATGACTGATTCAAAAATTACTTAGTAATCGTACAATTGGCTGTACATGTGATGTTTTTCTCTATATTTATATATAGACATATATAAAAATAATAAATATAATAAATAATGTTTATTATATATATGATATATAATTTTAATAACACATATGCATTTTCTGTTTATATTTGAGAGCAGATGCAAATAGTACTGTATTATAATGTTATGTATTCCAAACCTAGAAAAAAATAGATTCTTTAATTAGTTTTTTAACATTTATATGTAATTTAAAACATATCTCAGTATTTGCTTATATGGTATAATAATATAGTGAAATAAAGGTCACGTTTTAGGCAGGGTATTTTAGTTGTCATTGAAGACATGTGTTGTGTTGATGATATTACTAACGAAATTCAAAGAGGAGGGATTTAAATGTGTGAAGAATGGCCATTTTCATATTTTAGAGTACAATTGAGGAGCAAGCATTCAAAACACAGTGGTGATTCGTGGAGAAACGCAAATAACTTTCCCTAAATGCATTGACTCGTACACAAATTCCAATTTTTGAAAGTCAATTTCAATGGGCAAAATGCGTTTTGGACTAGGGAAATAGTTTGACAGAAAATTCCGAGTCGAATTCAGTGATCTATTTGTGGCAGCCACTCCGACAAGACTACACACTTCGCAGCTTTCTTTGTGGCCTGGTTGGCAAACTTTTGCAGTCTTTTGCAATTGTCATCTGTAACCGTACTGCCTAACTATAACCGTTTTGTTCATTCCTATTTTTCGTACAGATTTGTATCACCCAGTCTCATATATTTTATACATATCTGTTCTCACGTACATTGTAAAAAAAGGTACTTAAAAATGAGTACCTTCACCTACTTATTTTTCTTTGAGTACAATTGCATCGTAAATGAGCGAAGGCGTACTCAAATGTTAGTAAACGTACTTTCTCAAAAATGAGCAGTGTAATTTAATATTGCTAACCTCAGCTTCTGTTCAAGCTATTTTAACAAAGCGACCTGCCAAACTTAAAATAGTTGCTCAGAAGATGGTTTTCTAGATTATTTGATGTCGATTGCTTAAATGGAAACTGAGTTATTACAACTCAAATATTTTACTTCCTATTCTTTTGCACACCTTTTTACACTTATTCTGTTTATAACTTTTTAAAGTAACCCTGGTAATTGAATAGATAAATCACTAGGACTGCGGTGAATGCCTGAGGTTCTGGGTCCGATTTCCAGTAAGTCTTAGTTTTAATTGTCGATATTTATTGAAAGTGATTTATGAAGGCAGCCTATGCAGATTAACATCTGTTCTTTTTATTCATTTTACTCAATGTATTCATTTTTGAGTACATGTCTTTTTCAAAATTGAAACTTATGTATTTGAAGCCACGATAAGAATCGAATGTATTAAAAAATGAGTAATTTTTACTTACTTTTGAGTACCTAATTTTAACAGTATTCTCTTGTTAAGTTTCAGTTTCGTAGTTGTTACGTTAATTATTAAAGAATTTTTGTTAGTCCGTTAACTTTTAACGTAATTTCCTTGCACGAGATACACCATCTCCTAAAGAACCTAAGCATTGACTGCCCCAATTTTGGGTAGGTTATATATTATTATTTTAAATTTTGTACAAAAAAAACATTTAAAATTTTTACTCCGTATTTGTGGTCATAACTACTTTCTTTTAATAAATATATTTCATTTTAGTGATTCAAAGAAAACTTGAATCGTAGTTTGAGTTAACACCCTAATATATAAAATATACATTTTAATACGAGGTAAATATATTTTCAACAACGAGTTTTCCAGTTTGTTATGATGAATTTGAATTACTTCAGGGATGTTTAGAAATTAACTTGTAAAACATTTATCGCGTTATATTTAAACGTATTTTAGACACATTTAATTTGACATTTCTAAATCGGGAGAAATATTTATTCTTCAATTGAGTTCTAATCAAAATATCATTAAAACATTTTTAAAAAATACTAACTAGTGGATCAAATGGCAAATACTTACTTAGTTTACTTGTATATATAGCTAAAATATTTATATTAAATAAATCAGGATATTCAGAATAGAATAAAATTAGAAGTGTTTTCAAGTTGTTTAGCAGTATCATTTACACGAGGCTGTTTACTTGCAACAATTGCCTGTGAGATTGAAAATCTCTCATGTTTGCTAGAGACCTTAAATTTACTGAGTTCTCAGAATATTCTATTAAGAAATGGAAGAAAAATAACAAAACTCTCAGACTAATAAAATGATAACATTATTTGGATGTTCTGTCAATTTGGATTTTCTGTCAATTTAACGGAATAATAAGTCATTATTTCTTTATTATCAGACTTTTCAACTCCTATAATCGAAAATCAATAATTACGACCTGCTTTAAAATATGAATAATTTCAATTTTTCATCATGTTAATGTTTTAATCTGACGTTGTTTTCTCCTTTCTTTGCGTCGAAATTTTGAACAAGTAGTAATTTTGATTAATCTTTATTTCTTTATTCTGTTTAGTTACTTATCTCACTTCTTTATAAATTTCTGACAAATGACAAACCCTATTTCTGACAAAAGAAAACACGTCGTGTCGTCTACCTCCTTTGTTTATTTAAAAAATCTCTCTCTGCTTGTATATATATATATATATATATATATATATATATATATATATATATATATATATATATATATATATATATATATATATATATATATATATATATATATATATATATATATATATATATATATATATATATATATATATATATATATATATATATAGGCAGAGAGAGATAAAGAGAGAGAGAAGTGCTACCGTTTTCAAAATCAGATATTAAAAATATAAAATATAAAAATTGAATTTTTATACATATATTTAACTGAAAATAATAGTATATGCGCTGAATTTCAATAAATAAACATACATTTTTTACAAAAAAAATTGCAATATCCGCACAATATTTTATTTTTGATGTATAAACTCTAATACAATAATTTACAATACGTGATAGTCATTTTAAAATAGTTTATTAGTACATCGGTTGTAATATGTGAAAAATACACCTTGAAGTATTTTTTAAATGCTGCAACCACTTTTAAAGAAGCACTATGATCAAAGTAAACCCACTACTTTTAAACATCTAACGTAGAAAAATGAATCAACGTTTATACACACCGTTCATTATAAGTATTAACCTGTTAACTGCGTTCCAAGGGCAACTTTTTTTTTTTAATTTATATAAATTAACGATTTAATTTAATTATTATAATTAATTATAACTTTAACTAACTAAACAGTAATAATTAATTTATTAAAAGTCTTCTGATTTTGTTATTCACTTTTTGAGATATCCTCTGAATTGGAGGTAACAGGCTGATACTCTTAAATACCGATATAGTGCATAAACGAATTACAAAAGCTTCATTTGGGGATATGTAGTATATCCGTAAAAGGACCGCTAGGTCATTTGGGTCAGATTTACTGTACGGTCACCCTTGGCGCGATTTTTTCCACATTTGGCGATAATTTTTTTAAATGGCAACCTCCTCCGATCCAACAAGGAATTGCAGCAACCCTATTGGACAACAGTTGTTTTCTTTAGATCTCGCTCGTGCAAAAAGTCGCTAAAATGGCGACTTTTTGCGAGATTTTGAAAAAGTCGACAAGGGTGACTGTACAGTAAATTTTTACCGATCATTTCAAATGAATATCCCAGAAATAGATACAGTTAAAACAATTAAATAAATTGTGAATTTATTAGACATCTAGTAAAAGTTCATTTAGTCGTCTCGAAAAGTAGTTAAAACTTTTGTTAATAGATGTCGCTATACTTGGCGCAAATTCTATTGTATACAACTGTCCTTTAAAATATGCTATGTTAATTTGAATGACTGTCGCAATAAATCTTAAATTTATTTCATTCTTTAACTTACAAACATTTCTAAGATACTCATTTATAAATTTACCGGGTCCTTTAAAGGACAACTTATATCTGCTAGCAAATTCATTGAATAAACTTTCGTTACTGAAGTTAAAAGTAGGTTTTAAATGTCGTATTTTCATAGAATAATGCTACAATTAAATGTAAAATAAAATTTCCGTCTCAGAATATTTTACTAACTGGCGTCTATTTTAATATCATAAAAGTATGAAAAGTTGAAATACTTATATAGTGTCCGAAATAGAGAGTTTTGCGCATTAATTCATTATGCATTAGAGATAGATTGACTTTTTAATAATAAATTATCGAAATAAAAAAAAATCATGAACTTACATCAGTTTAAGTTTACAATTTAAAATTTATCATTAAATACAAAACAATTTGCGAAATTAAGAGGAGTCAAATCAAGTGTTTAATGCATGCAATTCATGTTTTCAATGCTTTGTAATTTTATTAAAACTGCGAAGATATAGTTTTAAAGCTAGAGAGATAGTTTCAATTGTCGAATGCTGATGTATATTAAACGTTAGGGTGATGGGGGGAGGGGGTAGAATAAAATTTTTTAGTATATATCTTAGTAAAAATTAATAGCATTAACTTGTTATGTAACTTTAGGTGTTGTTTATTTACTTAGTTATATAAAATGTTTGTCTATCTTTAACGTATGAGGAAATAAAGCGCCTCATGACTATTTTGAGACACTGTATATTGTTATTGTATGTAAGAAAGTTTGGACCCTCAAAAATTTATTTATTTATCACTTTAAATTTACTAATAAGCTCAGAATCCGCCAGCTTTCTTTAAACACACTTTTGATCGGTTATTTTTGATTATCAAAAACATGTCTGGGACATGAAAAGTCGCAGTTTTGATATTTAGCGTTTTCAAAACAGTAGCTGTGATTTTCTTTTAAGGGGACACAGTACCCTTTCACATTTTTTTTTTATTTTCAATATTTTTTTTTATTTTTTGAATGCAAAATACTTTAATATATAATTAATGACAAAATTGTTAAAAAAATTTCATAAAAGTTTTTTAATAAATTTAGAATTAAATTTTTTTTTTAAATTTTGCTGTTTTTTAAATTTCCTACTACTTTTTTAGTTTTTAATTTTTTATCACTAAATTTTGTTTTTGTATTCCTTGAAATATAATAAACAAAACTGGGTATTAAATATTAAATAGTACTAAAATTAGATTTTATATAATTTTTTTTCTTCTCAAAAGCCAAAAAACCCTGAAAAATCTAAAATTTTCTGTTTGAATTATTTTTAAAAATAAAACTATGTGTCCTAGGGCTTATTCCATACCCAATTATGTCAAACACATATCTGATAATATTTATTAAAAAATTTAATCTCTATCTCTATTACAAAAAAAGCCTTAGCATTTCATATGCAGTAAAATGCGTTAAAAATGAACACTGAGAAAAAGTGATTTAAAGTTTTCAAATGTAAAAAAAACGTATTTATGGTAAATGTATCATACTGTCATCAAAATATATCATACTTTGCATCAAGATAAGTATATTTATTAACAAATACTTTTATACTTGGTCATTTTTTTAATTTTGGGGAACTGCCTTTCAACTTAAATTTCAATGCATTTTTCACTATAACATTAAAATATATATAACTCCATAAATACAAGCTATTTTTGTTTAATTTTGGAGTTCTCTATTCATTTACATGAAAGTACGTTTAAAAACTCACCATTTAAAAGTTAAAAAAAAAAAAAAAAAAAAATCTCCAGTTTTGTAAGCACATTTAGCCTTGTCACCCAATATAAATGCAAATAACTTCTTAAATATTTTAAATAAAACTCTGAAATTTTTCATACATGTTTAGAAATATTGGAAAGGTAATTTAAGCTAATAAAAAAAATCGATGTTTTGATTATTTTTAGGGTACTGTGTCCCCTTAATTTAAAAAACAGCCCATGTGCTAATTTACTAAATGATTTTGGATGGAAAGTTTTCATTATGGACTTTATAAAATTGAATTTTTTTATAATGCCGATTTTCTCATAACAGAAAAACCAATTTCTGAAAAAAAAATAACGAAATAAATTTAAAAAATATCAATTGCATAAGTTTAAAAAAATATTTTTTTAAACAATTTAAATAATAAAATTTTAAAAAAAATCAAATATAAATATCCCCCCTGCTGTTCTGAGAATCTCCGGTAAAAGGGTATTTTCGCACCATGGTCTTAAAAATGGCCAAAAGTATACTTAATTCCAAATTTATAAGTACATTTAATAATGTTGAAATCAAGGTTTTTTAAAGATTTCAAACATCTGTTGTCAAATTTTAAAATTATTACAAACTTTAATGATAACTTGAATCATGATAAAAAATAATTTCTCAATGTTTTGTACGTCCTCTTGTTGTAAATACATTTTTACCTGAACTAAAACAGCTTTTTCTAAAGAAGCGTGATTTACTTATGTTTTGTAGCAAAACATATTATTTCAAAACTTTAATCTGACTACAAATGAAAAGAAGTGCGTTAAATGTCCCATGTGATACACAGAGAACACGTATCTTCCGTACATGTACATTTTATATAAACATCCAATAATTAAGCTTTTAATTCTGAAAAAAAAATCAAATACTCAAAGAAAGACAACATTTCAGAAAGCGACATATATTATGGCAAGTATCCAAAATATTATTGATTACACCAAAGCACTCTTGGCAATATGTAAGGGGAAAATACAATAAATTATAATTGACAACATTCAGTGTTAAATGCAAACATGATATTCAAGCGTTGAGAATGGAAAAATACAAAGTATATCGAAAATGTGGTTACGCGCTTTATTTATTTTGTATACATATGCATAAAGGAAAAAAAATCAATGGCTTAATTATTCCATATTGAATTAAAATTCATGGAATATATGTAAAAAAATGCATGTAACTAATATTTACAATATTAAAAAAAATTCAGTTTTATAATTTTTTTTTCCCGAAAAATATTAAAATATAGAACTATTTATACGTGTTAACGTTAATTAATAACTCTATGCTTGTCAGATTCCGACTTTTTATTAATAAACTTTAAATCATACCGACCAGAAAATTAAAATAAAATATTTGCACCCACCCCTGAAGTTAGAAAAGTGATCACATGTTAAAATAATATTTATAAAGTCGTATAGTTTTATTATATTTATGGTAAAAAATGCAGGCATATTATATCTGCAATAATTGAGTAATTTAGTGCTATAGCATCGTAAATTTATTTTGGCAGTTTTTTTAATATTAAAAAAAAAATTCACAATTGAAATAATCACTCAATTGAAAGAATAAAAGTTCTATGTATTTTTTTCGTTAGACACGCATTGAAAATAATATACTTTTTTGACATTGTCAAATATTTTATGTCATCACGGCAATTAGAAAACAACATTTCACATACTAGTTTTGCCTCAAAAATGCCCACAAATTATAATGTATGATTAAACCAACAAAACTGTAATTTGTTTTTTGATACTTTATATGAATGATAATTTAATATTATCTTCAATAAATATTTGAAGCATGTTTAGCTTGAAAGTTTTTTTTAATCTACGAGAGTGATGCATTTGTGACTGTGCATTGGATGAAGTAAGGTTAAATTTCTCACTTTCTTCATTACCACAACTTTTTTAGTTGTTCTTACACCAATACTAATAAGTTTGTAGTATTTAGATTGCCATGACAATCAGTCACCATCATAAAACAATTATTAACGTGACCTATCGAAAAAAAATAAGAAGCCTCATAAAAAATACACACCCGAATTTGACACAAATTTCTGTTTTTTCTTCAGAAAATCGTGAATTTTAAATAGTAAGGTTGCATTTTTTCGATCTACAAAATATTTTAAACATGCGTCCATTTTCATTTTATTACGAAAAATATTTGTTCTTAATTTTTCCAAACATGATCAGTGGACACGAAGTTTTGGCACTAAACTTTGCAACAGCAGAGTAAAAACAAATTACCATCCTTATTTTAAGTACTTTAAATTAGATATGAAGCACGTAGCCACCTTATCGGAACACTCTGTGTCTGTTACTTAATAAAATTTAAATATATAAATATCCTTAATTATTAAATTTATTGCACACAGAAGCGACCATACATATTCCAGTCTCTGAAATGCATGTGGAAAAAATATTTCCAATAGTGGATTCAAAAATTACAAAATTCGAGTAGGGAAATAGGAATGTATTGAAATGTTAGGAGTATATCTTTGTTTGGAGGTAAGCAGTGATTTATGGTACAGCGAATAGCAAAAAAATGAAGCGGAATGCTCCAAAAGACGTCAGCACAGATTGATAGATATATATTTATATATGTATATATATAACGGCATAAGTCCCAAACAGCGGAAAAATTGCTTGAAGATGTGTTTTAAAAAGTTCCCAAAAATTGCATCTCGCAATGTTTTTTCTTAGGCACTTGATGAAGGATCTGCACATGGTCGCAATCATTTAATCTCCTTTTCCCCCCTGTGAAGCTAAAAAGCTGTTCACATTCTTTTGGACTCTTCCCCAGTGAAGCCAAGAGGCCGCGCAGATGTCTTTCGCACCTGCCTCTGCCAAACAAAGGGGCTGTTCAGATGCATTTGACCTCCTTCGCCTGTGAAGCTGCGGGTCTGTTCAGATGTATTTGGCCTCTTCCCCTTGTGTAGCTAAGGGGCTGTGGTGGTCATAGAAAGGAGTTGCCGCTTCTTCCCCTGCTTCATCATTTGGAACACTTTCTTCAGAAACTTGCCCTCGGGAATTCACGATTGATATTGACTTCTGGTAGCTGAATAGTTGCCGCTCCAGGCTGTAATTCTCAGCTTGTAAAGCCATGATTTCCCTTCTGAAACAAAATTATTTTTAGTTAAAGTTGATTGACTAATTAGCTATAGGCGTTTTACTTAAAAGTAAACTAGAATAAATACCATTAGTGTTTTGAAGGCGGACGCAAATCTCTGTCGTCACTAATTTAACAGATATTCTCGATAAATGCTTAACTATTCTGATAAGTCATTCGCATTAGAGTAACTTATAACGTAATTGAAGGTAGGGACACTTTAAAATTTATTTTTGTTGTAGGTGAATTACAAACTTAGATTTTTAGGTTCAATAAAATGAGGCACCTCAGTCTATTAGTGATAATAAATTAAAAAGCGATAATTCTTTTTCTTAAAAACTTTAATGTATTGTCGCTCTGAATTTGATCAACATTACTGTGATGGGTGAATATTTTCAAATGGATGAAGTTTATTTAATAATAATCAAGTTTTTATTAACTTTTGCAGTAAAAAATCAATAACTTCAAAGAAAATGTTAATAAAGTTTCGGTCTCGCGAATATTACTCACAATAAGTTTGAGCAACATTAAAATATAATATTTGTTTAGTATTATGTAACAAAGGCGCACAACAAAATAATTATCATGTGATATGAATATCAAAATATATATGTCACAAAACTGATATATCATTTCATATAAACTATTACCCACAACACTGCAGCCTGTAAAAATTATATCCATGTAAAAAAGTTGTCATAAGTTTATACTACGAGATCAATGTACCCAATAAAAGAATAATCATTCCATAAAAAACCCTAGCCAATCATAATATATAATCCTTACGGATTATGATTGAAATATTTGAATCCATAAATTCACTCACAAAGTTCAAGATCATTTGATATAATCGATTTCAAAATCCATAAAATGTAAACAGCAGAGATTATATACTGGGAAGATGCTCAAAACCACCCAACGATGCAGAAACCCAACTATGCATAACTCAGCGGCACTTTCTAACGATGCAAAAACGAGCTTGCTTCGATCCCAAATGAATTCCCATCGATAGGGTTGGTTGAAAATATATCATAAGTTATCGAAATACGATTCTATGTTCCACAAAACGGTGAAATTCTCGTAGGAGATGTTCTTTTTTATTCACCCCGAGCCCAGTGCATATTGGCAAATCGATAAAATATTTGAAGTCAGTTGGAAGCAGGGCTAATCAGGTTTGCGCGGAATGGGGAAGTAAAAAACTTCCAGAGATATGAAAATGTCATGAGTATAGAAAGCCATCCAAACTTCTGGAATCTGTTATGAAATTCGTTTCGATATAGATCCGGGCTTAGATGGAATTCCGATCGTCATAAGTTAAACTTTAAAATACTGTTCTTTTGAAAGGAGTTGAGTGAGATTTAGTTACTGCGTGGATTATGAACTCAAAATAAACGATAATTCGTAAAGGTAAAAAACTTTGAAATGTCATTCTTTAAAATGAATTAAATTTTATGAAAATGTCAGGAGTATAGAAAGCCATGCAAACTTCTGGAATCTGTCATGAAATTAGTTTCGATATAGATCCGGGCTTTGGAGATCAGATGGAATTCCGATCATCGTAAGTTAAACTTTAAAATGATGTTCTTTTGAAAGGAGTTGAGTGAGATTTAGTTACTGCGTGGATTATGAACTCAAAATAAACGATAATTTGTAAGAAAAAAAACTTTTAAATGCTATTCTTTAAATTGAATTAAATTATATTCGGTTGCAATATTTAAGTTTGATCTTTTCTTACGTGGATTATGAAGTCAAAATAAACGATAATATGTAAGGGAAAAAACTTTTAAATGTTATTCTTTAAATTGAATTAAATTATATTCGGTTGCAATATTTAAATTTGATCTTTTTCTACGTGGATTGTGAACTCAAAATAAATGATAATTTGTAAGGAAAAATACTTTGAAATGCTAGTCTTTAAATTGAATTAAATTATATTCGATTGCAATATTTAAATTTGATCTTTTCCTACGCGGATTCTAAAACTCAAAATAAACGATAATTTGTAAGGAAAAAAACTTTGAAATGTTATTCTTTAAATTGAATTAAATTATATTCGGTTGCAATATTTAAATTTGATCTTTTTCTACGTGGATTGTGAACTCAAAATAAATGATAATTTGTAAGGAAAAATACTTTGAAATGCTAGTCTTTAAATTGAATTAAATTATATTCGATTGCAATATTTAAATTTGATCTTTTCCTACGCGGATTCTAAAACTCAAAATAAACGATAATTTGTAAGGAAAAAAACTTTGAAATGTTATTCTTTAAATTGAATTAAATTATATTCGGTTGCAATATTTAAATTTGATCTTTTTCTACGTGGATTGTGAACTCAAAATAAATGATAATTTGTAAAGAAAAAACATTGAAATGCTATTTTTTAAATTGAATTAAATTATATTCGGTTGCAATATTTAAATTTGATATTTTTCTACGTGGATTGTGAACTCAAAATAAATGATAATTTGTAAGGAAAAAACATTGAAATCTTTAAATTGAATAGTATTTAAATTAAATAGTCTTTATTGAACTAGTCTTTAAATTGAATTAAATTATATTCGATTGCAATATTTAAATTGATCTTTTTCTACGTGGATTAAAAACTCAAAATTAAACAAAAGCTTTGAAATTGTTATTCTTTAAAAAGGGCTAAATACGATAAAGTAATATTTAAATTTTACTTTTTTGCTAGATTAGAGTAAGGCTTGGGAAAGAGGTCTTAAAAACTCAATTTTCGACGTTCAAAGTCACATTTCTCATTGGAAAACAATTGTAAAATTACAATTGGTTTATAAAACGGTTCACATATTTGTTGGAAACATAATGGTATATTTCTATTTCATTCTAATGTTTATAAATATTTTTCATAATTAATTTTCTAAAATAACCTACTAAGAATCATTAAGTTGATAAAATGAGTTATTGAATTTTTAGTCTGAAAGGGCAAGTTTAGAAAAAACTTTTAAGTCAAATTAGTAACTTGAATAAAATAAAATAAATAACAACCTTAAAATTTTAAATGCTTAATACATTTGATTATTAATGGAGAGTTTTTCTTACAAAAAGTAAGTTGTTATACGCCATTCGGCATTTTATAAAAATAAAGTAAATTGTATAATTGATTTCCTTAGGAATAGAACACGTGCTAATATTATTCTTGGTTAATTTTAATTCAGGAATCAATAATGTATTTATTTTATATTCAATTTGTTCTGCAAACGACTTTTATTTCATTTATAACATTATATTTAACTTCGAATAACAGAAAGCAAATGGTGGGCCATTTTTATATAGAAATATGTTCTTTAATTGACTTAATTATCTTAACATATTAGTTCTTGTCATTTATAAGCTTCGAAATTTATATTTTTGGAGAATTATTGCACTTTTTCGGAAAATTGTTAAATGTTTACGAATTTCCTATGTTTTAATATTAATATATCGAAAACCCAGTTTTCCCACTTTGCAAAATGTTAAAAAACAACCAAATTTTTTTTTTAATTCTAATTTTTTCATGGAAATGTACTAGGAATATTCCTAAATAATTCGATTTTTCTAGTTTATATATAGAAGTTTTCATGTATCAAACTATCACAATTTTCTTTTGTATACTCAAACAAATCGACATTTGGACTTGAATTAAAACATCCGAAAATATAATTTTTTGCTAAAATATAGTTCATTAGCGAAGTAAATTAACAAAAAAAAAGATAACGAGATCAAAACATGAGCTTAACAATGCGTAAATCAATATTTATTTTCAAGAAAACCATCTTACCCAAGGATTCAATTGCCCCCATCTTAACACCTAAGGATTACGAACCCAGTTACTCATGGATTATGATTTCAAATTAAAATATAAACTGTTATAAGAATCCTGTATCACTGCAAATAAATGCAGTTATAATTGTTCAAAGTAAGTATAACTGTAACAAATTATTTCCACTTCAAAATCCTCTTCCCCTTAAAGTATGGATTATGAAATTAAATTAATTTATATAAATTGCAATAAGTGACTTTTAAATATAATTTTTTTAAATGAGTTAAATGACATTAGGTTGTAATAATTAATTTTAACATCTTACTGAAAGGTTTACGAATTCAAAATAAAATATAAATTGTAATAAAAATTTGTGGTTGCATATAAAATAATATATTACAATATTTATTTCCGAAAAGTTAGGGCTATCTGAGAAGCATGCATGCAAAAACACACATGTAAAAAAATATAAAAAATCAGATAAGCATTGAATTTTATTTTTAAATAAAAGATAACCTCTGTCTGTTTTTGTTATTTAAAAAAAAAATTAACACATTTTTAAAAAAAATATTAAAAAAAAATCTTTTTATTTTAAAAATTGAAAATCTCGATATTCATAGAAATGCAAGTGCCTAACAAACGTTCCTGAGGTTTTCCTCAATTTGCGAATTTATGGCATGTTTGTTTTTGCATGCACGCTTATAACCTGTTAGACTTAAAAATATTATTATATTGCTTTTTAAATTAGTTTTGTGGCTGTGAAGAGTTTCGGAATTTATAATTTAAAGTTCCGTATATATTTAATTTGTTTTCGTGGCAATACAGCCTAAAACATAGCTATACACTAAACTTCTGCAGCGCATAATATATTTTTTTCATTTAATTTGTGACTTACGGCGTACTAAAATTACACTTACGGGCTAATGATAGCTGTTCGCAAATTACAACACTCTACAATAGAAGGCTTACCTTTCGTTTAAATTACAGGTTTAATCTTGCAAACTTTGGATTACAACCAGTTTGGTGCTTAAAAGAAATAATTGAAGAAAAAACAAAACTTAATTTTTCAGTTCAAGAAGAGTTTCCCATAATAATTTCTATTTGTGGAACCAATTACTTAAATTTTTCGTTTCTAAAGTCAATTAGTAGGGAACTTTCAAACTTTAGAGAAAATTCAATCCATCAATTCTGACGTTGGCAGTTTATTTCCCTGAATTTTTAACTACTACCCAGATGGGATAGTTAAATGGTGTTAGCTTTCATCCAACAACAAGTGTTATTGGATGAAAGCTAAGAATATGTATTATATTCCGTGAATATATATATATATATATATATATATATATATATATATATATATATATATATATATATATATATATATATATATATATATATATATATATATATATATATATATATATATATATATATATATATATATATATATATATATATATATATATATATATATATATATATATATATATATATATGGGCTTCAAACTCCATTAACCAAAGGGAAAACCTATTCATTTAAGTCAATAAGAGTGAAAAATTCATCCAGTAGCCGGGCCGGGAGTCGAACCCAGGACCCCATGTTTAGTGCACCACTGATCTATCCAGACGACACTAACCTTCAGAAACTTTTTACTCTAAACACAGATCGGATGGGTAGACACATACATATATACTACATAACACCAACTCCTGTGAAGCGCTTAAACTGCATTAACACAAGGAGCCGTGAATATGTGTGTATGTGAGTAAAGGAAAAATATGATTTTCCTTTTCAGTGGGTTCTTGCTCGGTCGAACACCAAACCATCAGAATTTACCCATAAAAAGCCCATAATTAGTGAGCTATCGTTGTTCCTAACACCGACGATTACAAACGATTATTTGTGTCCGGGATTCGAACTCAAACCCACGGCGAGCTGCACGCTCTATCCACTGCGCAATGTTGTTGACAATTGCAAATAATAAAGACAAGCTTCAGGTCGAAGTCCAGTAAGGTTGTATTTAATATTGTATCTATGATATCATTTTTCGTTTTATTTATCGTATACGAAGAACGAGTACATTGAAAAGGGAACATTTCCCTGGCTGGGATTCAGCGGATAGCGAACGCTGCTTAGCTACGAAATTCAAGTGATTTACTTCGATTAATGGAATTGGGATATGTGGTAAATGTGGAATTGATAATATTGTCCTAATTTCACGCCCAGAAGTGAATAGCTTAAATTTCGTCGCCAAACAGCGTTCGCTATGGCTGCTGAATCCCATCCAGGAAAATTTTCCCTTTTGAAAATAAGCTCCATCATATGGGAATCCCATACAATTTTAAACTTTTATTACACTACAGTACTTATTTAAGCTGTAAAAACCTCCGCTTTATGGGAATTACAGTGGATTATCATTGATTGACTAAAAGGTTAAATATCCATCCAAAAGTTATAAATACGCCATCGATTAAATAAATTACCACGAAAATATTTTGTTAGATAAGCACACAGAGAGGACAAATTTGCATCGTAAATTCGCCAGGGCTTTGAGGTGGCATGCCAATATTTTCCCGAACTTGGAAATTAGTGCCTATTAATTAGGTTAATTTGATATCCCTGCTTAATTAAGGTACGCATACTAATTTACAATTAAAAAGTAACTTTGTGTATTTGAATAGATGTTAGCTAGCTGTTTGATACCGCGTTACTTTCGAACCTGTTAAGGCATATACATTAAAAAAATCATCTGAAGGGACTCGAACACGCAACCAAGTGTTCCGAAGTCCCAGCGCTACTGACCAGGCCCTAGAACTATTTTTGAAAGATGTTTCTTTGTGCAATAATTCTTTAAAAACTTTTTTTAAACAAATTGATAATATTTATGAGATGAACGTACAATTTGTGAATGCTCCGTGGAATTATCTTTCTTTTGATACCTCACCTGTTCAGATTCGTCCTTTGCATCAGGCGTAAAAGGGTTCTATAATACATAAATAATTTTAACTAGCCTACCAGTGCGATAATTCTCGCATGCAAAATTCTATTTAGTACCGCGTTCCTGGGGAACCCGTTAAAGAATATATATATATATATATATATATATATATATATATATATATATATATATATATATATATATATATATATATATATATATATATATATATATATATATATATATATATATATATATATATATATATATATATATATATATATATATATATATTCGAGTGATCCCCGTTAGGACTAGAACATCCGCGAACTATTGCTCCAAATTCCTACGCGCTACCGACTCAGTTGCAAAGGTACGTTCCAATTTGATCTTCGAAATACATTTTTAAAATGTTTTTTTATAAAATAATTCTTTTAAACGCATTTTTTTTAAAACAAACCGTTGGCATTTATGAGATGAACGTAGAACTTGTCACTCATCCGGGAAATTATCTTTCTTTTGATATCTCACTTGTTAAGATTCGCCGCGTGTATAAGGTGTAAAAAGGATCTATAGTACAAAAAATATATGTGATAATGGTAGTCAAATGTTGAATTTTTTTTAATTCCTCATCAATCATACTCTTGTAAATTCCGTATTAATATATTTTTTATTTTATAAACGGGATTTTATAATTTAAAAAAATATCCCGTTTAAAATTTTTATTTAATTTTTTTCCAAACTAAAAATTTAAAAAATTTAATTTGATTTTTTTCAATGAATCCAATCGTTGGAATTTTTTTCCTGATTAATTTAAGATTGTTTTCCTAAAAAAATTAATTATTAAAAATAATTAAAAAAAAAATACAGGCCTTTTGAGCAGGAATCTACGTATGAAAACAATGGCTGAGACACAGTTCTTCTAAAACTGCTGTGATTCAAATTGAAATATAACAGACTCATGATACGAAGTTTGTGAAATTAAACTTATTTATTCCAACCAATAGTTCTATAGTCCGCCATATAAGCTTGGTGGGATTCAGGATGGCTGTAATCGGGTTGTATAAGGTAATTTATTTTTAAAGGAGATTAAAAATATTCGAAATATTAATTTGCATATTTTTAGATTTTGTGAAGTTTGTCTAAATTGTAAAATCGCTATTTAAAAAATCGTCACAATTATTTTTGTACGGTCCACTACAATTTCTATTTTCAAACTTTTTTAATTTAAAATTTTTCTAATTCCAATTTTTTTTAATTCATAATTTTTTTTAAAAATTCCAGGGACATAGTTTCAAGTTAATAATTAATAATATTTCCTTGTAATTATCGGATATTTAAATTTATCGTTTTGTAGATGTGTAAATTATAAAAAAAAATTAAACAATTAAATTAATTTTCATTAATTTGACTACTAAAAATAAATTTTAAAAGAGTAACTTTAAAAATGATACATTTAAAAAAATTACAGTTTAAAAACATGAAATTAAATAGCATTAAATTTAAAAACGGAAAATTAAAAACATTAAAATTTAAAAACATTAAAATTTAAAAACATTAAATTTTAAAAACATTAAAATTTAAAAACATTAAAATTTAAAAACATTAAAATTTAAAAACATTAAAATTTAAAAACATTAAAATTTAAAAACATTAAAATTTAAAAACATTAAAATTTAAAAACATTAAAATTTAAAAACATTAAAATTTAAAAACATTAAAATTTAAAAACAATACAATTTAAAAATTTAAAATAATTACATTTTAAGTTATTTAACTATAAGGTTAAACCAAAGCAAATGTAATCAAAGTTATATTATGTTCTTACTTCATTTGATGGCAATGCAGTCTACGAATGTCATCATACTTATGATATATAGCACTGAACAAAAGTAGAGAGTCTAGCCACTCGATTTGAATTGTCACACTCTTTGGATCTTTGCAGTTGTTGGAGAAGTCGTCAACCTACAAAATAAAAAGACATCGGAGAAAATACAATAGCATTCAAGTCAAAGGACAACGAAGTAAATATAACAGCTTTTAAATGAAAAGACAACGGGATAAATACAATAATACTAAATTAAAAGGACAACGAGGTAAATACACTATTACTCAAATAGAAGGATACTTGAATGAATACAATAGCATTCAAACAAAATACAACGATGTACATACAATAACATGTGAATAAAAGGACAACGTGATAAATACAATAGGATGTAAATAAAAGGTCAAACGGGATAAATACAATAGTATTCAAATAAAAGGACAACGAAGTAAATATAATAGCATTCAAATAAAAGGACAGCGGGGTAAATACAATAGCATTTAAAAATTCAACGTGATAAATACAATAGCATTTAAATAAAAGGACAGCGGGGTAAATTTAATAGCATTCAAATAAAAGGACAGCGGGGTAAATACAATAGCATTTAAAAAGACAACGTGATAAATATAATAGCATTTAAATAAAAGGACAACGAGGTAAATACAATATCACTCAAATAAAGGACAGTTGAATGAATACAATAGTTTTTAAGCAAAAAGGACAACGAGGTAAATACAATAGCATTCACTCATCAATTATTTGTAATTAAATTATATAGACATTTTCTCATGATAGGTAGATATTGATATTTTACTATTTTAATAGAATCTTAATTTGTTTCTGTGTTACGTCAGAAAAGCTTACGTTATCTCTTTATGCTGATACTCTTCGTTGAAATTCAGATATAACCAGCCGCTTACCTTAATCATTCATGTATATATTTATATAACGTAATTGAATATGTAGAAAAACAACCTAACCAGTTGCGATAATATACGGTTTAAATAAGAATAAATTGCAACTAATAGTTAAATAAAAATTATAACAACTTAAGGATATCAGCTTAATATTGAGTGAAAAATAAAAAAAATTCAAAACAATTTGAGTAATTGAGTTTATGAGGTGCAATGCAAGACAAAAACAAAGAAACGAAATCTTAACATCCTTTGCCAAAATGTATATTTGTCTTAGAAAACTAAAGCCATTTTACAATTTTACAAAGAAATATTTCCAAAGTTTACGACTATCAAAGACTAGATACGAACAAATTTGGTCACTACTATACTATTTGGTCAATTTGTATTCCTACTATTCCACTATTTGGTCACTTATTCCGCGGATCAATAACGCATAAAAACGTTTATAAACATCGTGCTATTTCTAGCCAAACTAGTAATGTATTAGGATGCTTTCTAAATTCTTAAGAAAATACGGATTCGTTAAAAATCAAGAATTTTTTTTAATTCATAACTGTTTTTGTAACAGATAATCTTTAAAAAATAATTGCATTTTCTAATCAACTTCACATAAAATTTGGTATATTTCAGCAAATATCAGCTTTTTTATATTATCAGAAATCATAAAACGTGAGAAACTTTTAATTCAGATGATTTTTTTCTTTAATTTTTATAAGACTTCTTTAATCGTAATAAAAAGTTTAATTAGAAGAAAAGTCGTCATTTATCTGTCACACTCTTTAAAAAATCAAAATCTCTCTCTCTAAATGAAACTTGCATAATTAAAAATGTGACTTAAATCATTGTTCCATATTAGTTAAACTATTGGAAGAACAGAGGATCTTATGCGAACGTATTATTACATTTTTTGGGGGATTTGAGATTTTCTTATACGTTTGCAGATGTTTCACAAGAACATTTTAGCACTTTTTTCAAAATTATGTGAAAATATCCAATCGACATTTAATTGACATATCCTAACAATTATAATTAACCAATTGTCAGTTACCAATTAATAAATTATTAATTAACCAATTAACGTATTAATTAAGAAATTGCCGATTAATAAATTACTACAAAACAAATTGAAAACTAACAAATTGTCAATTAACAAATTGTCAATTAGCCAACTAGTTATACCACAACAAACCAATTATAAAAATGGTTGCAAAACAATTTCTAAAAAAGGGAATTTATATGTTAGTAAAAAATAGCTGAGTAAGTTTTATGTAGTAAAAAATAGTTTTTGAACACATAGAAAAATATTTTTTTATAAAAATATACATAAAATTGAACAAAATGTTTCTCATTTAAATAGAAATCTCATTTACTAACGTCGTATTTCAATATTTAAATATACTTATTTTTTTAACCTTATAAATGTTTTAAAAATTAACTACAAAAACAGTTTTACCGTTCACTTAAAGACAATATTCACGTAACTATTTTCTCTAAATCATTAAAAAAACTATTTTTTAAATCTTTTAATATAAAAACAGTTTAATTATAATCAGTGTTGCGAATTAATGATGAATTTTATAACCACATATTTTAAATAACGGCTTAAAATAATGGCCTTCCTTAACATTTACAGGGCGGGTGGCCGATATTTCGGCCAGCACCCCATGTTAAAATCAAACCCCTGCCTTCTGAAGGTTAAAAGATTCTTCAACAATAACAGTATTTTGTTAAACAACATTCGTCCTTATTTTGAATGATGTTAAAGTACCTTTCGAAATGTTATACATTTGAAAAACAATTGAACTTAATATACTTGTTTGATCGAGTTAAAATACATAAGACGATAATTGGAAGCTATTTAATTTAACTGTTTACTAGCAAAACTAAAGCTATTTAATTAAACTATTTACTAGGAAAACTGAGGCTATCAAAATTAACTATTTACTAGAAAAAACTGAAGTTATTTCAATGAGAAACTAATTTTTTCTATTTAAGCTAAAAACAAAATGTTTATTGACTTAAATTTCGGAAAAACACTCTTTAAATATTACGGGGCTAGCTTAAGTAATATTTAAAGAGAACGAACTCTTACACAAACAAAAAAAAACTATTTATTAAAAACCATCTATTAAAACTGACAACTACCAGGAAATTTTATATATTAAATTGCAAATTCAAAAAAGCAAACACTCCGTTAAACTGAAATAGAAGTATTCCTTAAAAATAAATTAGAATAATGTTGTCAAAGCATAGTTCGAAGTATACTAAATATGTTGAAGTCTGTTTCATTAAAATACGACAGAAGAAAATACTTAATAAAAGAAATTCAGAATTCGGAGAAAATTGAGTAAAAAATAAGCGGAACCGTTAAAAAAATCTTTGACAACAACGAATTTCTGCTGAAAATTTAATTTTGTTAACGTGTTTTTCGACGTTTCGCTACTCTTCTTTGCTTTCTAAATCACCGTTTTTGTTCAACTTTTTGTTTAAGTCGACGTCGATATTAAAGCGGAGAGATTGTTCAAATACGACCATTTAGAGGATCTTAAATGGCTTACTTTCACGGTTATTGGAAAGATCTTGCTCTTGTTTGTTGCGCAGGAAAAGTTTAGGGACTTTCGCCTATAAACATTTACGAGCAATTCTTAAGAGGCTCCTAGGTTGTTGTTTAACAGAGTGAAAATTACTAACTCAATTACTTGTAAAAGGGTTTACTGAAGAAAAGTTTGGTAATTGCGGTTTGTTAATTGCATGGATAAGATTATTCAGTATAATTACTTTAACTCTTTGTGGCGATTGTGTAAAGACAGATTTTTAGAGTAATTTAATGATTAAGGAAACTAAATTTTCTGTTTAGAAACTAGTTGTTTGGACCAGCGTTGATGGGGAACCGTTAAGGCATGTCATTAAAAAATTGAATGGCTCCCGCCCGGATTCGAAACCCGGACTCGAGCCCGGACTCGAAAGTATTGTTCTGAAGTCATGTGCGCTGCCGACTAAGCTAGAAAGGCACGCTGTAGCTCTTGGAAATATTTAAAAAAAAACATTTTTTAAGCAAATTTCTAAAATTTTAAAAATTATTTTAAATAAAAGTAAATAGGACTTTACAAATCCGAGTCTCAGGTGCGGATCTTTAGAATAAAGAATTCACGGTAAAATAAAGGTTACAAATGAGTACCTAACCCTACTCGGTTTTCCTTAGTATAATTGTATGGTAAATAAGCGATGACTTACTCAAATTTAAGTATCTGTAATTTCTCAGAAATGAGCAACGTACTGTATATTGCTAATCTCAGCTTCTGTTCAAGCGATAAAACCTGCTAAACTTATAATAATTGTTCAGAAGATGGTTTTCCACATTATTTGATGTCCATTGCTTGAATGGAGTTATTATAATTCAATTATTCTACTTCTCATTTCTCATTCTTTTGCCACGGCCTTTTAACATTACTTGTTTATAACTTCTTCATGTCGCTCTGCTCACGGCCTTGGAGTACTACGGATAAGACCGTAAACTTCGGTGCGGACAACATCAAGTGGACAGATTGGATTCGATTTACATTTTGGCTCCACGAGCTCGCGGACTATTATGACGTCATCGGGTTGATGCGTCGTACGCATCGGATGGGTGTTTCCGTATGCGGACCTACTCCGTGCGGGACTTCATCGAGACTTTTATTATTCTTTGTCGTCCCGGTGCCTTATGCTAATTTAGGTAAGTCCTAGTTGAAATTGTTGAAACTTATTGAAAGTGATTTATGAAGGCAAGCAAATGCTCTATTTACTCATTTTTGAGTGCACGTCTTTTTCAAAAATGAAACTTATGTATTCGGAACTATGATAAATATCATATGTAATCAAAAATGAGTACATTTTACTTGTTTTTTAAGTAAATATTTTTAACAGTGTTTAATAAACATTAAACAAAATTAATTTGCGAAGTACAGAAACTATAACTTGGACTAAGATAAAAAAAAAATCGTTTTTCCTGTCGATAAATATTTTTCCCATAATTTGAATATATTTTTTATTAAAAAGAGTTTAGTAAACTAATAATATAAAGTAAAACATATACGTAATTAATATTTAGTTATTTAAACATCTTAGCTTTAATCGATCTACTAGTAAAAAAGAGTGGTTCACAAAATGTCTCGTGTCTTACCTGAAGTATAGCTCTTTAATTATTTGTACAAAACAAGTGGAAAACAAAATTTCGTGTCAATATGTCTACACTGACACAAATACAATTTTGCAAAAAAGTAAAAAACGTTATTTTTTTTATTTACGTTGCTTCGTTTTATGATCAAAGATTTATCAATTTTCTGAAAAAATCTTATTGAAGATGAAACTAAAAAAAAAAATCCCATCGAATGAATTAAAACGAAAATATTGTAAAATATGATGTTACAAAAAGTTATTTATTGTTTTCTTGAGAGATTCATTCCACAGACTTTTGATGGCTCATTCTACGCACCGTAGTTTGTTGGTAACTTTGCACGAATGAAAGAAATAAAAGGGAGTGATTTATGACTTATGCAGCTGTATTTCTCTAGAAAATGTATAGGCTCTACAGCAATGATTGTGAATAGTCACGCTTTTCATAGTGAAAAGAAAGCCGATTCCTTAACGTTTGGAAACATTAAAAAATATTAATATTTTTTATTCAGACAGAATACTAACGTTTTTAATATTTTTTTATTTTTAATATTTTTTATTTTTAATATTTTTTATTTTTAATATTTTTTATTTTTAATATTTTTTATTTTTAATATTTTTTATTTTTAATATTTTTTATTTTTAATATTTTTTATTTTTAATATTTTTTATTTTTAATATTTTTTATTTTTAATATTTTTTATTTTTAATATTTTTTATTTTTAATATTTTTTATTTTTAATATTTTTTATTTTTAATATTTTTTATTTTTAATATTTTTTATTTTTAATATTTTTTATTTTTAATATTTTTTATTTTTAATATTTTTTATTTTTAATATTTTTTATTTTTAATATTTTTTATTTTTAATATTTTTTATTTTAATATTATTTATTTTTAATATTTTTTTTTTTTTTATATATTTTTTGTTTTTAATATTTTTTATTTTTAATATTTTTTATTTTTAATATTTTTTATTTTTAATATTTTTTATTTTTAATATTTTTTATTTTTAATATTTTTTATTTTTAATATTTTTAATATTTTTTATTTTTAAAAAAAATAATTATTTTCTTTGTTTTTAATATTATTTATATTTTTAATACTTTTTAGAAATATTTTTTATTTTAATAATTCCTGAATTTTTATAATTTTTAATTAATTTTTTATTTTTAATATATTTTAATTTTTAACTAATTATTTATTTATAATATATTTTAATTTTTAAATTTTTTTTTATTTTTAATATTTTTTCTTTATGTTTAATATATTGTTTTATTCCTAATATATTTTTTATTTCTAATATATTTTTTATTTCTAATATATTTTTTATTTTAATATATTTTTATTATTTATATTTTATGTCTTATTTTAATAATTTTTCACATTTAGTAATTTTTTATTTGATTTACTGCATCTAATATTACAAGCCTATTAATTCAATGTTAATCTGAGATTTATTTAAAAAAAAAAACAATAATTCTGTTTAAAATTAGTAGTCTTTTGAAATTGTATTTTAAATTTGAGTTGCAAAAAACAACGCACATCAAATTATTATATTTAAAGTATATTTTAAAAACAAAATTGAGATTTCTTTATTTTAATAGTAAGATATTCAGAAGCTGTACTAAAAATATTCACAATTTTATTTTTCATGAGAGCGATAAAAAATTCAGTTAATACCGTAAAATAATACCGTATTAAACTTTATATTTCTTCTTTCCGTTAAAATAAACTTGGTTATCTATCTCTTTGTCACGCAAAGCACACATTTCAATACTTTAAAGCATCATAACTTTTCAAAATAGGTTATTGGAGGGGATGTTCACGTTCCGAGAAATATATATTATTTTCTTAATTTTAAAAAATGTAAAATATTTTAGTATGGAATTTTAAACATAACATTGATGGAAACCCTCAAATTGAATTGTACCTTAAATTGTAAATAAAATAATAAGTTAAAATTAAATTAGTACTTGTCTAGTTAAGGTTGATTTTGGACTAGTTAAAGACACTGAATAACACCATATTGGTTTCATCTAAAATATATTTCGTATTCGAAAGCACACGCTGCAATATGGCAGGTATATTAGGAAGTAAAAAGAAAACACTGTAAAAAAATAGGTACTCAAAAATAAGCAAAATGTACTAATTTTTTAGTACATACGATGCTTATCATAGCTCCGAATACCTAAGTTTCATTTTTGAAAAAGATATGTACTCAAAAATTAATCAAAAGAACAGTTGTTTGTCTACATAGGCTGCCTTCATAAATCACCTTCAATAAATATCAACAATTACAATTAAGGCTTACCGGGAATCGAACCCAAATTATCAAGCACCGCCGTGCAGGGCTTTATCCGCTGTTCTACCATGGAGACGTGAAGAAGTTATAAACAAAAGAAATGTTTAAAAGGGTGTGCCTAAAGAATGGGAAGTAAGATAATTGAGTTGTAATAACTCAGTTTCCGTTTGAGCAATCGACATTAACTAACGAGGAAAACCCAGAGAGATGTAATATTAAATAGAGAGCGCCTTCAATACCAGACTCTCGTAAGGCCGCGGTGTCAACATTGAAAAGAAAAACCCACATCACGTGGTTATAGCGCTACCACATTTGGCATTCAGACATCTGCAGGAGTTTCAAATTTGGCGCACTTTCTTCTCTTTTGGTGATAAGGAGTTCTGTTATTCAACTTTTTAACATATATGTGCGTATTTACTTATTTTCAAACAATATGCGCTAAATATTTCCTCTTCATTAACGAAACGAAAATATTTTCTTTGTGTTCAATACTCGAAGAAGCGAAACTCTTTTTATTTCTCAGGTTTTATTGTTCATATTTCCTTATTGAAGTATACAAAATAACAATTGAAAGAACTTCGCTTATGGTAAATTTTTTACATAAAAACGTAATGCAATTATTTCAAAACTACAAAGTAAGAAAAATCTCCTTAATATATCTGTTAAACTCCCTTAAATTGTGCCACTCGTTAAAAAAAACTATATTTAAATACAAAATTAAACAAAAAAATATATTACAATACTTCGATCTCGTTTAGTTCTTAAAGTCACCAAGGCCTGCCAAGTAATATTGGCGCATGAATGAATTGGCATTTCCACATATCACGTGGTTTCAATGATGCACACACGGAAATCAGCATTTTTATTCCTCTATTTGTATCATTACTCTATGGGAAAACCATCTTCTTAACAAATATTTTATGTTTGTCAGATCGATTTGTTAAGATTGCTTGAACAGAAGCTGAGATTAGCAATATTAAATCTAACTGCCCATTTTTGCAAAATTGCGATTTCTTAAATTTGAGTACGTCATCGGTCATTTACGATGCAATTGTACTCAGAGAAAAACGAGTAGGTTCATGTACTCATTTTTAAGTACCTTTTACACAGAGAATAAATAGCATTCTATAACGTCAACTATTAAAGCATTTAAAAATGTTTCTCACAACTTACAAAAGGATGTTATTTTGTCTAGGCTTCACAAATAAGCCATATTCGACTGACTCACAAACATATTTTATTTTTCGTACCAACACTGATTTTTTCTCGGTGTAGCTGCGTTTTATAAGTTAATAATTGTATGTATGTTTGTCCCACATGTTGAAGCATGTGCTTCTTGATGTAGTCGCGTACAAAATGTTTGTTGCACACTTCACATGTGTGCAGAGATTCTTGTCTGTGGATTTTCAAGTGCCTCTGGAGGGATCGTTTGGAAGGAAGCACAATTTTAACTATGCAGAACTAAAGCATTTCGGTCGTGCCAATCCTGTATTAAATTATTTAATAGTTGTTGAACCACATCCTAACCAATTTGACTTTCTCTATCACACTAGTCTGATTAATGAAAGTTAAATTTTAAATATTCGTAATTAAACAAATGTTAGGCGCAGCCTAGCCAATTTGGCTTTAGTGCCAAAAGTATTTTGAAGTATTTTGACTGTGCGAACATCATTAATTGGTCGATTCCCTTAAACTGTCAAAGTTAGAATAAACATCAATCACGTGAAAAAATTACAAATATTTTTTAAAGACTTGACTCGAAGTGATTTAATGCCAAAAGTCCCATGTGTCACCATATTTTTTTCTTGGTAAATCTTCTAAACTTTTCTTCTTTCAGAATATCTTTGAACAATAAACATCTACTCTATACATTTTTTAAATGTTTAAAAAGTGCTGTTTATTTTTTTCGAGAAAAATAAAATAAAATTTAGACTTGGTTCGTGATTAAAAATATATTTTTTTGGTGTCATATAAAATACTAAATTTTTATCCAAATTAAAATGTCCTCTATTTAAATATTTCTGTCGACTAATAATATTGATTAATCCTTTGTTAAATGAGCAAAATTAAAATATAAAATCTTTTCACTTATAGAGAATTAATTTCCATTTCCAACTAATGCTTTTTTTTAAATTATTAATGATTTAAATAGAAATTGAGTTTTAGAATATTATATATATATTAATTTTTTAATTTTTTTTTGTCTGACTGAAGTAGGCAATATGTCCAATATATCAATTAGAGATCTGTCCAGTTGACTATTTTATGCTCCCAATGTCATAGGACAGTAGGTTTAAACTTATTTTTTTCACTTACCCCTTGATAAAATTTTTCATTTCCTAGTACCCCCTTCTCTCAAAACCCTTCTCACCTATCCCTGTTCCCCCCAAAAAAGTTTGTTTTTTTGTTGGACAGTAATGTTCTTAGCTGATAACTTAATAGACTCAAATTGATGGAACTTACAAAGTTTTAATTTAAATTTTATATTACATTTATGTATTTTGTTTTAAGTGTTTTCCCTTATTACTAATATTATTTTCGCGTACACCCAATCAGGGCCGCCATTCAATCGCGATGTAGACAGTAATGTTCTTAGCTGACAAATTAATCAAACGACTCAAATTGATGAAACTTACAAGATTTTAATTTAAATTTTATATTACATTTATGTATTTTGTTTTAAGTGTTTTCCGTTGTTACTAATATTATTTTCTCGTAATCCCAACCAGGGCCGTTTTTCAATCGCGGGGTAGACAGTAATGTTCCTATTTTACAAATTAATCAAACGACTCAAATTGATGAAACTTAGAAGATTTTAATGTTGATTTTACTTATTACATTTATGTATTTTATTTTAAGTGTTTTCCGTTGTTACTAATATTATTTTCGCGTACACCCAATCAGGGCCGCCATTCAATCGCGATGTAGACAGTAATGTTCTTAGCTGACAAATTAATCAAACGACTCAAATTGATGAAACTTACAAGATTTTAATTTAAATTTTATATTACATTTATGTATTTTGTTTTAAGTGTTTTCCGTTGTTACTAATATTATTTTCTCGTAATCCCAACCAGGGCCGTTTTTCAATCGCGGGGTAGACAGTAATGTTCCTATTTTACAAATTAATCAAACGACTCAAATTGATGAAACTTAGAAGATTTTAATGTTGATTTTACTTATTACATTTATGTATTTTATTTTAAGTGTTTTCCGTTGTTACTAATATTATTTTCGCGTACCCCTAACCAGGGCCGCCTTTCAATCGCGTGGTAGACAGTAATGTTCTTAGCTGACAAATTAATCAAACGACTCAAATTGATGAAACTTACAAGATTTTAATTTAAATTTTATATTACATTTATGTATTTTGTTTTAAGTGTTTTCCGTTGTTACTAATATTATTTTCTCGTAATCCCAACCAGGGCCGTTTTTCAATCGTGGGGTAGACAGTAATGTTCCTATTTTACAAATTAATCAAACGACTCAAATTGATGAAACTTACAATATTTTAATGTTCATTTTACTTATTACATTTATGTACTTTTTTTAAGTGTTTTCCCTTATTACTAATATTATTTTCGCGTACACCCAATCAGGGCCGCATTTCAATCGTAGGGTAGGCAGAAATGTTCTTAGCTGACAAATTAATCAAACGACTAAAATTGATGAAACTTACAAGATTTTAATTTTGATTTTACTTATTACATTTATGTATTTTATTTTAAGTGTTTTCCGCTATTACTAATATTATATTCGCGTACCGCAACCGGGGATGCCTTTAGAAATCGTGGGGCCATGTGCGAATATAGTACCGGGGCCCTCTTAGTCCTACGCGTAAACGTATGAATAGGTTATAATAAAAAAATATGAAACTTTGTCAGATATTCGAAAACCTTCTCGGGGCTACTCAGGACAGGATACGTTAGATGCGGTTATATTTCATTTACATTGAATATGCATTTGATAACCAAAGTACGCAAAAAGTCCAAAAAAAATATTTTATTTTATTTATTGAAAATTAAAAATATGCATGATATCTGATCCAACGAGATTAAATTCATGACAATCGAACTATTTCACGCTAACTCTTAAAAGCGTAGAATTGTGTTTCTATCCTGATAGCTTATATAGTTGATTTTAAGGACTTTTCGCGTCAAGAGAAAAACCATAAATTAAATGTATCTGACATTTTCATTTTGCGCATTTTCTTTGACGCGGGGTCCCTAAAGAAGCGCGGGTCCCTGTGCAGTGGCACACGTCGCACTCCCTTTAAGGCAGCCCTGCTCCCAACCGAACCGCCACGTACCCCCAGGGGTACGCGTACCGCGCGATCGAGAACCGATGTCATAGGATAAATCAGCTTTAGCAATGTAGTTTGTGTATTGATTTTAACTTGTCCAAATGGCCATGAAAATACAGTGTGTCCGAGAATCGTTAGAAACAATAGGTCATGTATTACTAACACGGTTTCTAAATTTTGGTTTTCCATAATTGTCATTCCCGAAAGTCAATAGATGGCGTTTAATAGGGCCCAATGAGGTTGTATGAGAAATTTGTAATGCCATTGTCATACGGCAGATTGCCATTGTAATACGGCAGATTGCCATTGTCATACTTATGGAGTTTACCAGTTTCTTTATGCTGCTTCATAGATTACTTATTTGAATTTATTGAGAAAGGCCCAGCAAAAAAAAAAGTCTGCATAAAACCTTCATCAAATTTATGAAATTGAATGTTTTTTGCAGGTTTTATAAAGGATTTTGTAACAAAAACTGCAGTTCTTTTAAGTTTGTAATTTTCTTGCATAACACCTTGAAATAATTTGCATTTTCCCTTCAATAATTTCAGTGTTTCAATATTGAAGGGTTTTTGCGGGGTTTTTAAAATAATATGTAATAATATAAAATATTAAAAAAATAAATCTTTAATTTATAATGTATTAAAAAAAACTGCAGTTTTCTAGCAAAAACCTGCAATTTCTCAATTTTGATGACGGTTTTATGCTTACTTTTTTGCTGGGGGATATTACAACCATATTCTACGCGGTACCGTCTTTTAACTTAAGTAATTGACTATAATTTTCCAAGCCACGACACACATATCGTCTTTTGCTATACCAGTAGTTTCCACCCTTTTGGTGGCCACGGACCACTGATTTGAAAATTAGATAAATCGCGGACCACCACATTAAAAGAATTCTGAAGTACTAAATGTAATTTAGGTACTTAATATATAACGTTTATTAAAGACGTGCTTATTTAGTAAATAAATCTATTCATTAGAATGTCAACAGTTTAACGTAATATGTTTTATCAAAGTAACAATATCGAACTCATTTTTGGTTATTTGCTATAATAATCAAAGAAAACACGTGAAAGAATTAAATTGAGAATACAATTTTGATTATGAAAATATTTTTTTGTTTTAAAGTATACATCTTAATCAACACTCGCTTTTAAAAAAGTGAAAGGAAAACATCTATGGTATTTAACAATGACTCCACGGATCACTAAGAACCCTTTCGCGAACCACGGGTTGGGAACCATTGTCCTATACGGACGACAATGGCATTAACAGACTAGCATCTCTATGTACGCTCGCCTGTGTGAGGAAAATCATCTTGGCGCGATAATTGTTCCAGCTTTGGCGATATTGATAAGTTTAGTATTTCGCAACCCTGTGAAAGGAATTGCTGTTCGACATTTTGACTGACCTTTTTTGTTTTGTTTTTTAAATGGCATTGTAATTGTAGCATGGAGAAGAGCTAGTTTTTTCGCAATAAATTGCGACCATGGTAATTTCATGATTTAAGAACATGCATTCGATTTATTATATTTTAATATATTTATTTGATTGTAATTCGCAATTTTAATATTATTGTAATTATAAAAATGATTTTACGAATATCTAAAAAATTTTATTATACCATCGTGGGACATACCATAAACCAGGTTGGCCATTTATTCACCCCGAGACCTTTGTAACATTAACTTTGTAATATTAAAATAGTATAAATTTAGTTTGCTTATAATTACAGAAAAGGATTTATGAATTATAAGAAATGCTTATGTGAATCAAAAATACTCCATACACAAATACAATTTCTTTATAAACATTCGTTATGTATTTCAAATTAACCTTATATAACTTCCATAAATTACTTGCTTTTTTTCTGTTTCTTATTCTTAATTTTTTTTTCTACAGAATACTTAGTTACAAAATATTAAAGATATTATACTTTGTTTATTAGTTCAAATTTTTAATGTTTTATAAGACTATTTTTGAAATAAATACTACACTTTATTTCGAGCGCCCACTCTTTCCTCATTAATAAGCAGAAAATTTCCCCCTCCCTCCACACATCTACGCCAAACAGTTGAATATCAATAAAAAAAAACATCAATTTAGACAACCATATGCTGTAAGCTTGAATCTCCCGGGGAAGGGAATAAATGCCATACAAGGTTGCAACATTTGGCAATTTATCCCCTCACCGCCAAACAATTATCGCGCCAAGATGCTTTTCCTCACACAGGCGAGCGCACATGGAGAAGCTAGTCATTAACAGTGATTGCGAATTTCTCATAGTATTCCTCGGGCATATAGCGCCACCTGTTGGATTTTAAGAATAACAATTATGAAAAGCAAATTTAGAAACCATGTTAATTATACGTGACATAGAATAAAATCCACTACTTATATGTTTTTTACATAATTTTGAAATGTGTCCAACAATTCACGCATGGATGACCTGTTTGACTTCTATATAACCACTATACTTACCACAGAGACTGGAATATCTGTCTCCATTACAATCCCCATATCCACCCCTTCCTGAATGTAGTAGTTCCAGTGGGGGGCATTCAGGACGACCATGGCGTTACTCTCCTTACTGGCTACATTACCGTCATTTCTCATTACGTAAGCGTTCCATGACACATACCTTAGGAGAGAAAATACGGAATTTTTAAACAAAGGTAAACTAAAATACTAAAATCCTATGTAGTAAATACACAATGACAATTAAAAATTTAGTTTATGCTCAATATTTCCAGTTGGATAAAACACTATGTTCTACTTAAATGAAAAAAAAGTATTTAGTTGTTTTTTTATAAATAGCATGAATCATTGTCTATGTATAGGAAAAGTAGTTATTATGTCTTTTGCATAAAATGTTCTATTTGACATACTGTCTTTCAAGCATAGATATGTTATCCAAATAATATTTTTATGATTAAAAAAGCAAAATATACCATTTACTTGTAGGAACATTTTTCAATGTATTCGATGTGTTCATTGAGATACATAATTTTTTTTATAGTAAATATTTTTCAATCTTGCACATCTCATTAATTGTTCAATTTTAAATTATTGTACTACACATTAATAAAACTTTAAAAAAAATATATATATATTATTGCATAAAATTTTCAATAAATCTCAAAAATCAAACATTTTATTCATTGACTTTAGCAACTTTGGAACACATACCACAAAAATACTGTGCTGCTCATAGAAGAGGTTGATGCAGCGTACACCCATAGGTTGAGATTTTCTTATGTATATTGGTGTCCACTAGTGCTCATCCCACAAGTTGAGATTCACTATTTTATCAAATAGCTTACCTCGGGTGTTTTTTTTAGATGTTCACTTTAGAAACTTTTGAGCACTCCAGAGTAACCCCATAGCATTTGCAGTTCAACCCTTAAAATACGCGTACTCCAAGTTGAGAGCCAATATTTTAAATAGTAGAGTGCTCAATAGTTTGTCTGAAGTGGTTCTTGATTTGTGAAACGTAACGATATTTGCTTACCCCTAAAATTCTTTTAGTGTATTCCTTAAAGGTGTGTATTACACATATTGAAGGTAACTGCCTGATAAGGTAAGGATGTCAAACAGCTTACCTGTGGAGATCTCTGAAAGGTACTTCCGAAAAAGTTATCGTTTTTTGCTCATTGTTGACATTTTGACGTATACCCTTTAGGATACGAGTACCACATATCTAAAAGCACAACCTTAAACCTGAGAACAACAGAAGAGCTTACCTGTGGTTTTAGTGAGAACCACTACTTTCAACTTACATAATTGACTAATTTAGAACTTTATAGTTAAAAACTGCATAGCTTAAAATCATAAATGACTGCTTTAGAAACTGTATAGCTTAAATAAGTGACTACTTTAGAAAATTTCAAATTATCACTGCAAAATACTATAGATTTGTTTAAATTCAATGGGTTAATGTATCATGCCTGAAAAAAACACCAATAAATCAGGGAGTGGTCAAATATTTTAACTGGGGGTGAGTATTTTTGAGGTTACTTTTATGAACTGAAACCTCCTGAAAAATTCTCCAAAGGGTATACGTAAAACAAAATCAGAACAATTAAATTAAATAAGAGACAAATAGCTTACCTGAGAAGGTCTAACATTTTGTGGTTAGAACATACAGGACAAAAAGTCATAATGTGCATCAGTCATGTCGCATTGAGAAGTCTCATTAAGCAACCATAAAGCCAATATGATAATACTGAACTCCATTGATTGAAAAAGCCAAACAACTTTTTTCAGTCCCGCACAACTTTTCATCATATATGCAAACTACACAAAGTCAGACCTTGAGTGAATGGACCACAGACCTGTACACAAACTGGGCTTCGCATAAGTTGTCTGGTGGTTACACAATTTGAACGACGAAATTAGTTACCCCAGAATCTTTATAAAACCCTCGTGTGTATCGGTTGGTATCAACCTTCTTAAAGATTATGAGAGTGAATACTTCGTAAAACAAAATTCTATTTACATGGATATAACTATCATTTGTAATATTTTGGAAAATCATGTCCAATTAAAAAAATTATGAAACCAAAATGGCATGACATCACAGCATTAAAAAATCCTATGTCTGAGGATTTCTAATAGCGGAATTCAATTTGTGTAACCTAAAGCCGTCATGCGCAGTCCAGTGTATGTAAAGGTCAGTGGAATGGGCGAATAGCTTACCTGAGGTGATTCCTTGGAACATGGTGCAGATCCGAACAGAACAGTTTCAGCTTCAGGCACTCCCCTTCTATATCGCCCTCAGCAAGCCAAGCATGTTTCTCTCTATCATAGCAATTCGGGGTTGCGTCGCTAGGGTCACGGTTTTGCAATGGTATAAGCAGCTCGCTGACTGCATGTGCGTAACGCATCTCAACGTAAATGCGCAGAATGCCCCTGTGTAGCAGATCGGCTACACCACACTTGAGTGGGAAGCCTCGTATTTTTCCAGTCATGTCCGACGTCTGGCTGAGGACGCCGGAATCGAACACTCGGTCTGCGTCACCTAGTACGATGCGGTACTGGACTCGAACGGCATGGTCAAAGCCTGTGAGACGGTTCAGGAGGATCTTGGGACGGTTGCTGGTGTCTTGGTCTTCGGGGTTGCCTAAAAAAAATATAAGTTTAATTTGTGGTAATTGATCTTGTATTCTTTTACACAGCTAACTCTTGATGATCGAGCATCAAATGCAGAGGTAAGAATACAAATAAACCAGTATCCACCATGCTTGTTTTTCAGGAAATTACTATAACAATAAAACGTACAGACCAAAGTCATTCCGTAAGCACTTTTGTACATAAAATATGTTACAGGTATTTTTATTTTTTATTATATTTATTATTATTATTATTATATTTTTATTTATTAATTATCTGGTAGTAATACATACTGTCCTGCCAAAAGGAAAGCAATACATCTATATGATATTTAAATATGAACCTACAGGCAGTACGCTGCAAGGGACATTGTACGTTCTATTATTAAAGTCCATAAGTTTCTCATAAATCGATATATTGGTCAGTTTGTATTATATTGTGTGTTATTGTTTTTGCGTTTAATAGCCACAAGGTAAATTTTTTGTTATAAAGCTCATAAAATCTATACATATCGATAACTCAAATAGGAAAAAAAATAGACTTGGTATATTTGTATTCTCATCACTCCAAATGTGGTAGATGAAAGAGGCTACAAAATGTTACGGACATTTGGCGGTATTGGCCTCTTTTAACAACTCTAGTAAAACGACAAAATTCTTCCCAACTTATTCCACCTTAGACTCGGCTGCAAAGCGTTTTACGACTTTTGTAGTTTGTTGCTGAATTCAACTATTTTCATTATATATTCGAAACCGTTAATGGTACACTTTGTGTTAGGAACTAAATGATTAAGAGTCATAGTATATTTTATGTCTAACATTTTTTACGGTTTTTATATAGGCTTGAGGACATAAATGTATACTGAAGAGGGCTAGAAAAAGTACACAGAATAAATATTCGGACGATGTTTATGTGACGCTGAAATTCGCCAAATAGAAGCAATTGCGCGAACTAAACAAAAAGTTTAAAACGATGTGAACAACCACAGTCTTCAAATACTGGAAGACTGCCAAACAACACCTGTAAAGTTTATCACATGGATTAATAGTAAAGTGTTTGGTGGTATTAGGTATACTTGTGTTTGTTAACCGTCTTACCACTTTAATGCTAAATAGATATATTTGAAGAGTCGTACGACACGATACAAACTCTTTTTAAAACACTTTTTTAATCAAAGTATATTATTTAAATTTATTTAATATAAGAAAAAAATATTTTAAACAAAAATTCCATATCAGTTTGTATTTTTTTCAAAATTTAAACTTTTTCAATTTTTTAAAACTTTTTTTAACAATAGTTTTTTTAAAAAATATTTATATTTTTTCATCAAATGTTTTCCTAAGTTTATTTTAAATATAATCGGAATTAATTTTTCATACTACATGTATTTGATTTTTATATAAATAGTTATTCATAATAACAGAAAATTAGTCCTGTAGTCCTTAAGACTATTTTTTTTATTTAAGTAATTAAAAAAAACAACGACACCTAGACCTAATTTGCATGCCAATTTATATTATGCACATATTTTATCATATGCTTAAAAAATTATATATTTATCAATTAATAATAAAAAAGCCTTAGCGTTACAAAAATTTAATATCAAGAAAAAACAAACACTAAGAATAATCGAACAGTTGGATTTGAAGCATAAAAAAGTAGTGTGGGTGGACAGCCACTTTACCAATTTTCGATGCGGCAGTTAACGTGTTAAGTCAATACTTTAAAACTACAGAAGTGTCAGGTACTTGAGGTATTTGACATTGTCTATACAAATGGAACTAAATGCTAGTTGAATTAACGATAAAAATGTAAATTAAAGTATTCAGAAGCAAATGAAATTGATACAAAAAGTCAAATAACAGATAGAGGTCAAATATAGCTGTGCCATGAGTCACTTGTCCATGAATGTATACCCATAAAAAACCCAGCAAAAAAAGTTACCCACAAAAAGAAAACCCTTAAAATGTAATAACAACACTGAAATCAATATTTCTGAGAGAGTTTTAACAATTTAATTTCTAAACAATGTTGTGCGAAATCGTTATTTACTTAAGTTATTTAATAAAAAATAGAAAATTAATTAAAAGCAACCAACATCAATGCCTGAAATTTAAGCATAATATATTAATAATGATTTGACTATTAATATTTAGCTAGTGACTTATTTACTACTTTTAGACAAAATAAGTACGATATCATTTGATCAATATTATTGTTAAATGATATCGTATAATGAAAACAAAATTTTATATTACAGAAAACAAGACAAACCACATTTATTATATGCATCAATATTTTGATACTTTAAAATACTTTTATTGTCTAAAAGGAGTTGTTATTGCATGTACAAAATTTTATTTAGGTAATAGTTATATTTTCTTTTACCATGTAAGTTTATCATGCTTTTCTATTTACAACTCATCAGGGATATAGGATTCTTTTATCAAAAACTGTCTCGAACTGGAGTTAGGATCGAAATAAATGTCACTATAAATTACCATTATATTTAATTTATAGATTTTTAATGTCATAAAAGGGTGTATTATCTTTTATGACATTAAAAATCTCCAAGGCCCAAATTCCGTAAAAAATTGAATTTTTTTGTTTCTTCATGAAACGATGATATACATACTTAAGAAGGTGTGTACAAAATTTAAAAACAATAAAAGAAGCAGAACACATGTTTTTGTAGATGTTTATATACCATTTATCATATATCTACACAATTTTCGTCTGCAACAATCGTGATTTACTCAAAATATTTTTTTTTTACATTTTGGTCACGTTTAAAATGCTAAAGGCTTCGTAACTAATTAACTTAAAATTAAACTGTTAATAGTTTTTGAAGGTCTAATATTTTATTCATAAAAGTATGACTATATTTTTAAAATTAAGTTATACATTATTTTTTTACGAATTATTAAACATAAAAATTTGAATATTTTTTAGGTTTTGAACTTAAAATAAGTTTTTGAAAACTATTAAAATTTAAATCTGCAAAAGTCTATTCACATTTCTGCAGTACATACATTGACGTTTTTTAATCAATTAATTTTTTTAAACATTAAAAGTTGAAGGAGGAGTAGTGTTTTTTAAAAAAAAAAGTCTATATAAGCTTAAAAAACACACTAACTAACAAAAATATTTTTTTTAAATATATTATTGTTTTTGATTATTGTTCATAAAAAGATGTTCTAATAATATAAAAAAAATGGTATTTCTGAATTTATTAATAAACAAATTAGGATTCGGTGCTCGGGAGAAGCAAAAAATTATTTAAAAATTTGGGAGTTAAGACATTTTAACTTATGACAGCTGATTAGATCTCACAAATTTTTGAAATAGTTTAAATTTCGCTTCACACGAGTACTATTACCAATAAAACGACTTATACAATCCCCAACCAAAACAGCAAGACTAAATAAATCCAAACGATGTCAGCTTCTGTTTTTGTGATAAGTGGTGATATCTCCCAGTCGACCCTATTTTTTGTTTATGAATCTCGAGTTTTTTTCATAGCGACAGTGTATAAATTAGCGATTCAAATGAAGGCTTCGTTTGGTAACTTAGCAACTCTCATAAGTGCTTCTATTTCGATATTGAAATCTCACTGGGCTCCTATTTAACATGAGTACGAACGTGAATAGTATTTATATTGATTTCAGGAAAGTCCCTGGGGTTTTATTCGTACTCAGCATTCGAAACATGTTAAATAGAATATAAATGTATTACTCGCTTAAATTTATATACATTTTTATAAACTAATTTGTGATTTTGCGCTATAAAATCTAATTGTGTTTGTAAAGGCTTGAAATAAATGATTATAGAACAATTGGATTGAATTAGAATTTTCTTATTTTTTGTATGCACGTAATTATTAGAAGAAACAAAAAAAAATATTTTTACATTTAAATCAAAATTAAGTTTACAATATCTACAAAATACGCATGTAGTTATCTCATATATTTAAGAGTATGTAACGTTTACCAATGACTATTTTCCTTTAATTACCTAGTTTTTTCGGAAACCAGACGGACTAACGAATGGTCGAATTAAAACAGAACATCCCTAACACTGACTCAATAAGTATAATTAATATTAAAACATAATATGATCAACGTGATAAGTATAGGTTCCATTAAAAGTAAGTTAAGTAAATTTATATTAAAACATAATATGATCAACATGATAAGTATAGGTTCCATTAAAAGTATAAGTTCAATTGGCGACGTGACATGGAATTCAGACAAATGTACAAAAAAAATTATAAAAAATTAAATAAGCATTGAATTTTATAAAAAAGGGGGCCTCTATCTGATTTTACATTTGAATCTTAATTTATCCAAACATATCCCTTTCATTTAAAAAGCTGAAAACAGGATCTTCGAGCCAAAGCAAACATCTGCAAAAAAAACGATTTATACAAAATCAAACATATCATATTATCCAATCACATGTTGAGAATTTTACCACGTGATTGCGCTTTCTTTTGGTAAAAACTGACCTAAGAGTGTTGTAACCAGCCGCGCATAATTTTTTATCGGAGCACGATTTTTTAATATTTGCTGTGATTTTTCTTGTAGTATACCATCATAAAAAATAACAGCAGTTCATGACTTTATAGCATTTCAAGAGAATGCAAAAACTCGTTGAAAGGGAAAAAAGGGTAAACGTTAGGGTGAAGTTGCAAAGAAGAAACATTATAATGCTTCAGTTGCCTCAAATATTAACAGCAAAAGTAAACAACAAATCCTAAGTAAAAAATACAATATTTCACTTCGTCGTAGAAGTTATGGGACAATTCTACCGTCAATTGCAAAAAATCAAAGAACCGGTAATACTTCTAAATAGTTCATTTCACAGGCAGGTAAATATTTTAATGTGGAGTAAATACAATACAGCGTTTTATTTCATTTCCAAAAAAATATATATGCATATTTATTTCTTAACCCTGCATTAGTAGCACCCTTCAAAATGATGAGTATTTACATTGGCGATATTTAAACATATTTTAATGTTGTATATGAAAGAACAATTTAATATTTATTGTTTTGAAATAGTTCTGTAGTAACGTTACTTTATACCATACTAAGCTATTTTTTGTCATTCTGCTATGAATTGTTTTTTAAATCTATTTACATTTATAAATGGTAAGTAATGGTAAATTTAGGTCGCAAATATTCAATATGTATGGCAGTAACTTTAGTGAAGTCGTTTTTTTTTATAGGTTTAATATTTTTCTATTAATCTTTAAAATCTGACGGAATTTATTATTGGCTTAAACAGAAACTGACAAGTCATCAAGGCGTTCAATCAAAACGAAACATGTCAAGTTAGATCCGTTCATAAGCAAACATGTTATAACTAAAACTTCGAATTAATAAATTAAAAATCGTTTTTAATATTATTCATTTAGTTGGAGATGTTTATTGTATCCAAAGTTATGAGTTTGCTGAGTTAGAATTTATAAATTCCTTAAGCAAATTTCTAAAATAGTTTTTGCTGTTTTATGCGACTTGCGATCTGACTAACATGTTTGTTTTTGTTTGCGCTCTCCTCATATATCTCATGGGGTCTCTGCAGCAATAAATGAAATAATCGTGTGTGTTAGATGTCACTCATGAAACATTACAAGTATCTCATGCAAAAGCAGCATTCAATAATACATGTCACTAACAAGTCCTGTGTTTCTAATGTACATGTGGCATCACATTCTGACTAATTGTTTACACTATACGAGAATATAATATTTACGCATTCACATGGATTGTGTTGTCTCACTCAATATTCTTGTTATAATCGGAACATTAGAGACTATTAACTGAACCAAAAAAATACACACACATGTTAAAAATAGGTACTCAAAAATAAATAAAATGTACTCCTTTTTGATTACATTCCGTGCTTATCATAGATCCGAATACATGTTTCATTTTTGAAAAGACATGTACTCAAGAATGAGTACAATGAGTAAAAATGAATAAAAGGAGCAGCTGCTAGCCTACATAGGCTGTCTTCATAAATCCCTTTCAATAAATATAGACAATTAAATTCAAGACTTACCGGGAATCGAACCCATAACCTCAGGCCCCGCATTCCAGTGCCGTTGTATTACCAGGACAGAACAAATGTAAAAACCGAAGATATAAAAAATATGAACAGAATTACTTTTAAAACTGTGTGCTAAAATAATGGGAAGTAAAATAATTGAATTGTAATAAATCAGATTCCATTTAAGCAATCGACATCAAATAATGTGGAAAACTATCGTATGAACAGCTATTTTAAGTTTGTCCCTCCTTTTTGTTAAGATGGCTGATACAGTAGCTGAAATTAGCAATATTAAATCCCACTGCTCATTTTTTAGAAAGTACGGTTGCTTAAATTTGAGTACGTCATCGGTTATTCACGAGGCAATTCTACTCAAAGAAAAACGAGTATGTTCAGGTACTCATTTTAATTACCATTTTTTACAATGTACTATTTTCTCATTTTTGAAAATAATAAATATCCTATTATAAAATAAATACAAGTTGTTGTTGAAATATTTTTAACCTCATATAAAATGTTCTTGATACTATATATTTTTAAATCGTATATAGACTATAGATATTCTGTGTGTACGATTTCTAATATTTTTAATTGAAACAACATTAAATAATAAATAACAATAACAATCGCATAATTTCAAACTCACACTCGACAATTTACATGTTGTATTTTCCAAATAAATATGAGGGAATATTAACTTCATTCATGAAAGGATATTTGCAATATTTTTTTATTAAATAATATAATGTTTTTCTCTCAATAAATGTTTGAATAATTTGTGGTTAATTCTGTCAACTACTTTAAATAAGGTGTAATTAAAATTGTCACAAATTTAAATAGTTGCAAATTTAAATACATGTTAACGTAAAATGTGAAGGAATGAAAATGTCATTAAATGATGAATATTTTTTTATTACCTCTCATGTGAAAATCTAACATCATTTTTATTCCGTAATATGAAATATTTTTTATTACCTCTTATGTGAAAATCTAACATCATTTTTATTCCGTAATGTAAAATATTTTTTATTACCCCTCATGTGAAAATCTAACATCATTTTTATTCCTTAATATGAAATATTTTTTATTACCTCTCATGTGAAAATCTAACATCATTTTTATTCCTTAATATGAAATATTTTTGGCAAATTTTATTCTTGCATATGAAATCTCATTTATCCAAAAACATGACCAACATTTTTTTTTATAAATTATACGTTACTTCAGTAAATAACGCTCTAATATTACCCTTTGCAAGTTAAAAATAATGCCCTGTTTTAAGGTAAGAAACTTGAAGGTCTAAAAGGAAGTACAAAGTTAAAAATTAAAATGCTTTAATATTAAACCACGGTTCTTTGAAGAGCTTGTGAAGCATAATACGTTGCTTAATTTGAAAAATAAGAAAGCTAATTTAATTAGAGAAAGTTAAATTTCCCTAAAGTATAATTAAAATGTCTTTGATTATAATTTGGAAAAAAATGGCTTTCTGAGCTTAGAAATTTTAACAATGGCTATTTTTATCTAAACACGTACTACGGTTTTTAAATTTCTTCATTATTACTTTTACTTTAAAGTTTGTTTAGCAATGAAATATTTTTTAGCGAATAAAGAAATTTGTTTTATTTGTGAGTATTTTTAAATATATTTCACAACAGTTTGGTTAGAAAATATTTTAAAGCAAACATAAAATTAAAACATGCGTACAATTTATAGAAACTAAAAATAAGCAAATAATTTATAGAAACTAAAAATAGGCAAATAATTTATCGTTAATTAAGTATGTGTTTCTAAATTTAGTATTTATAAAAGATTTTGTATCTAAAAATAGCCTTAGACTTAATGAAAATACGTTATAGTTTTGTCATATATTTTTATGGATATCAACAAGTATTAAAAACAGCTGTAAAATAAATATTGCAATAATTATAATCAATTTTTTCCCTCAAAAATATCTAACTGTAGAAGACTTTTGATACATTTTATTAATGATACCTGTAAGGAGTTTTACCTTTCACAGTTAAAGGAACCTTATTTTTTAACATGATATTCCAAATATTGGTTATATTTAAATATTTATTTGGTTGCAAAAAACAATTTAATCTAATATGTTAATAAAGCTTAGTTGTGATCTTAACTAGATTAAGAAATGTTGAGTAAACATTTTTGATTAATCATGTGAATAAAGATACCAGGGTTCAACGTTTGGCGTGTACGTTTGATTGTGCAATGCATCTTTCTTAGCATCCCATGTCACAAAGAGTAAACGAATTTTGATGCTACATTGTAATCCGAACTATAATTTTATATGAACATATCTTTGAAAGTTTCCAATTTCTCAAGCTGGAATGGCAACTTAGACTTTGACTTTTGTGGGGACAAGAAAGTCGAATTTAATAAAGTTGTTTTAATTGTCATAGATTATTTGCATCTTTACATAATCTAATCTAATTTACATAATTTTTTTCTCTTTAAATGATTTTCTCAAAAAGCAAAAGAAAGTTCTTGGCGGTCGAAATCATTTTTTTAGAATTCTACATTTTTGCTTCGTGAAAGTTTCTCGGTCTGACTAACACATGGCGTCATTGTTGGCTAGTTCAAATACAGCTTATTGACGAATAAATTATTATGGCTGGTTGGATCCTATATACGGCAGGCCATGTATTTCTTAGCATAAGGGTTTCATCAAAGAGGAAAATATAAAATTAAAAATGCCGAACAAGTCAAAATTAAACATAAGTATATGAAAAAAGTAATTTGCAAATTTTCGTGATAGATCGCACATGGCTTCTTTTAGTTATCAGTGACTACTCTAAAGAGTTACATCCTTGACTTTGTGTTTTAACAAACGCATTCTATTGACACATTTATTGGATTTTTTCTTTATCAAAATCTTTACTAGTACTCTTCTTTACTAGTACTAGTTCTCTTGACTCAACTTTGGAGTGTTGTCTCAGGTAGTTTGGTTTAGTCTACAGACGATTTAGGTCTATAGAAGATTAGGATAGTCTCCAATCTAACCTACAAATCTTGATATAGCACCTGTAAATCTTTCCAACATTCTGAATTGTTGTCTGAAATTTCACACAGACTCAGTAAATTCAATAATGTCTTCAACGAGGAAATGGCTTGGAGTGAGTGCAGTTATATTGTTTCCATACGAGGTTAGGAAACAAGATGGTATGGAATTTAAATTGGCATAGATTTAGGCTATAACGACAGACATCTCTTCGATTAATAATAATTTATTTACTAGTATTTAGATTAGAATGAACTTAGTGACTTTCACGGCTGATTCCCATAACCCGCCATGATGTGGTTTAAATGGTAGAATCAAATGCTAGATGTAATTATATATAATTTGTCTTGATACAGTCGTTGAATTATTCATTTAAAATCCTTGACGCGAGTTTGAATATTACTGAAATTTGACTCTTGATGACAGTACATATCTAAGTATTAGTCTCTGCAGAATAAAGCTTTGAAATCATATGTGGTAGTTGCATAACTACTTTGAGATTAAAAGGTTTTTACCACGAGGTAAATAAATAGAGCATCATATCCCTTATTGAATAGAGCTTTGCGAGTATTTTTAATGTTTATTTCGATTGGGCCAAAATAGTTCACACCAGTATAGAGAATGGCCAGTAAATATTTACATGAGGATGGAGAAGAATTTCTATTTGTTGCTATGTGGTAGGGGCTTTAGTTCCCAACATTTGACGCATTCATGTATAATTTTTATTTACTCTTAGTTTCCTTAATGAATTAGATACAGGTATTATCATTGGATATGCATCTGAAAAAGTTAAATTAGCTTACGAAATCGCAAGTTAGAGATATTGCATAATCTTTCTTATAGCAGGAAATACAGTTTTATTCTACTGTGCAATACTTTCTTTAGGAAATCCAGAATTTTGATCAAGATTGACAAAAAAATATTGAAGCTTTGTTTAAATCTGTCAACGGCGTCAAATGTCCGAAAATGTTTTTTTTCTTTCAAATTTTAGAATTCTGAATAAACCCAAGACAGAATCATGCAACTTTTACTCATTCAGTAAAATAATAAATATTTTCAACTCATTCGAATTTTGTTGCGACTTGAACAAAATGAGTCGATTTCGATTGGACGATTTTGATTGATGGATCTCGATTTCGGAAATGTCCACGTTAATGATTTATACTCAGAACTAAAGCTGTAATGATAACCAGTTAGAATTCTTAAATCAGATTCTTAAATTAGATTTCATTGTTATGTAGATTTTGAGGAATTAAAATTTTTGACTTTGTACTTTGTATGTCTTTGGGAGTAAAAGAAAATGGTACATACCTGTACTGAGAATTTGGTACCTTCTCATGGATATCTCTGACTCTGCATTCAACTAAAATATTCTAGACACTCGGTTGTCTCAACCAAGCTAAGACAATGAATGAATTTGTACAGGAAAATATGTTTAAAGGACAAAGCTTTATTTTAGAAGGGATATATACGAAAAGTTTTACAGCGAGTGAAGTTCTGAATTACTATAATTGAACAATAACACAAGCTTAAGTTTTGAAAAACGAAGAATTTCATGGTCCCAATTCTCACTTGCTAACCATAGTGACGGTTTTAGAATGTCAAAATAGACATCACTTTTACCGTCAGAACTATGCTAAGAACTTTTTCATTTTCTTTCAATTATTGAGTATGTTTTCGAACACCTATGCATTATTGAAGTCTCATTTACAAAGAGAAAAAATCCGCTTTCCATGAGTAGCTTTTCGATTTTATTTTCCTTTTGACTTGTCTTTGGGATGTCTTTACCTCCTGAAAGAAGATTCTTGACTTATGTATGACTGGTTATATGGCATTCCCGATTATAGATGATAGATGAAACGGCTTTTTTCAGCAAGTTAGTTTCTTTAAGGTCCGTATTGTTAAAACTGCAGATGATTTTATACCGAAGAATACTGTAAGTAGTTTGGAATCAAATTTATATTTTCTTCAAATAATTATTTGATAATTTGTTTGTTGCTCATCAATGAGTACTTGTCTGTACATTTTCTTGATGTCGGAGGAATAAGCAAGTTTAAAAAAATGCCAGGCATCCAGTAAAACAGAAAGATTTTTTCTGGACATTTGGATCCTTTAGTGATTTATCATTTAATGAGTGACCCAAAGTGGTCATTTGACTTTCTTGTTGTGTTACTGTCATCTTTTATAACGATAAAGTGAGAGAGATAATAGCCTTAATAGCCCATATTATTAATCTTAGCATCGTTAGTCCACTTCGAACTTATGGCTTAGTTCCAAATATTTATTCATGCAACTTGCCAGTGAAGAGTAGAATCTTTTAAAATTTTCTTTTTAAGCGAAATAAATGAGATATAGCAGTTTTCTTCGATTCGGCTATTTATGTAGATTTTGAGCTGTAGCTGAATTTTGTATCGCTACCTTTTACAATTTTAACGAAGTATATCTCGTCAGATTTGTCATCAGATTTCCATCTTCTGTTCGCTTGAACTTCTTCGAATTCCCAAATATGTTGCATTGAATGTGTAGATAGATATGTTTACTAAGCCAGCAAACAAACTGTGTGGTATCCTATTATGGATACTTTGTGAGACTTACATCTCACTACACCCAATAGAACCGACTTTCGTGCACACGACCATGGACTGTTATTTGAGCCTTTTAAACATTATTCAACAAACTGATGGATAGATAGATACATGTAACACGAATATTATCATATTTACTATTTCCAGAATAAGTCGTATCAGTTAACGTTAAACCCAATTTATATTTTTGATGTTAAGATTTGGAGTATAGCTTGGGGAGATATCTCAATACTAATAAGGAAGCTTCCTAAGTAATGATTTTTTAAATTATCGTTTTAGGAGTAACGTTAGTTAGAATGCATTACGTTGGGATTTCGCATTCCAATTAACTGAGTATTGGTTCTGTTTTATTAATTTTACGTTTTAAGCTAAGAACTCGGAACTAAATGTTATTTGAGATCCTAGATTTTAGAGAGCTCTCGCTTTAATTTCATTTCCAAATGTATCTGAAACCTTAACTATTGCATTAGTTAGCAGGACCGTGTTGATTGTTAATTGTTTGCTTTGAGCAATGCGTGAATTAACTTCAAAATTGTCTTGAGGGGGATTTTTGAGGAATTACTTTCAGTGTAATAACCAGGGAAATTGGAATTTATAGTTTTTGCTTAGTGTAACAAAGAATTATTTGCTTTTACGTTGTCTTACTGCATGCGAAGGCGACAAGCAAACAAAGTCTTTTACCTTTAGTTATCTGTGGCCTTTCAGAAGCAGACTTTCTGAGAAACACTTGAAACATGCTAAAGATGTGCTCAGTACCACAGAGATAACAGGTTGAAAAGTTAATATCCGATTTCTCTTGAGTTGGATTTTCTTCACACCTTGGATTTCCATTACTGTCTGAAGTTTCTTGGACAGCCTCTAGATAACGAAATCAATCTACAATTGATGTTAGTTCTTGAAAATTTCGAACATCAGTTCTTGAAAAAAGGCTTTCTTCCCATAGTTGTAAATTTTCGAAAGGTCGTATTTGGGCTATGATATAAGTGAATATTGGATGTAATGTTTTTGTATTTATTCTTATGTTTTTAAGTGCAGCTAAACTTTCTATGGGGTATCAAATAATGACTTCTTAGCTTGAGCGCTATCGAAACGGATGTGATTGTGCTGTGAAAAATATGTTTTTAAATTAACTTTAACTTGCAGTCATTTATTTTCATAATTGTCAGTTAAAGTTTTCTAAAAGTTCAAATAGTTTTCCGTGTTAATAACGAAATGATTAATGAGATTTTATGCTTCACCAGAGACTTGTGAGTTTCGGCAAAAAAGATTATGTATTTCTGATAATGAATTATTATCATTTATCATCCAAGACACCAAGACAAATCAAGGACACCAAGTAATGGCCACTAAATAAAGGAATTCACTAAATAAAAAAATTTGTACTTGAGGTAACTTTAATTCGTAAAAAATAATGTTTTGCAAGAAACTATCTTTCATACTTTGCAGGAAACTTTGTGTCATCATATCTTCGATATCTTAATAATTAGATTATATATATTTCTACTATGCCAGTGAACTAATACTTTAAATGGGAATTATATTTATATAAATCAGATCTCATTTAATCTTTTCTTGATCATTTTTAAATATTTCATAAGCATTTTCAAAGTTTTTAATACGAATATAAAAATAATACGTTTTAATTTTTAGAATATTTCTTAAAGTTTCTTACAAGTATTATCATACTGTTATAAACTATTTTGCATAGAGAGTAATAACTTCAATGTTAACTCATTGACTCAGAATACTTTAATTATTGTTCCATATAAAATAATTGACCTATGAGGGCTCAATGATCCAGGTTCTTACTTCTTCATACTGGAAACAATCGACTTAAGATAGGTAAAGTTAAGTTTAAATTTAACTCAAAAATATTTGTCATTTTAGAGAACATAATTTTACAATAATTAAAAATGAGTCAGAAAATAAATTGAACGACGCAAATTTACAATTTAGAGTTAGACTACAATTAGACAACGTTGCACTTTTACTATTCGATGTTATACTATAACTATACGACTTTAAACTATAACTATATCACAATTAAAAACTGCTTAAATTTTTAATAATATAAATCAAATAATATATTTTTATTATCCCAATGAAAATAAAAGAATAATTTTTTAATTAACTTTTTTTCAGAGGGTTTTTTCTATGTTTTACAAATTAATATAATATTTTTTAATAACATACATTTTTAAAAAATACCATTGTTTATCTATATCCAATATTTAGAAAATCAAATAGTTTCACTACCTTTTGGAGACCACCTGTATCCGCTCTTGACTAACATAAATACAAAATCTTAGTCTAAGTTAACAATGATACTCTTTTCAAACTCGTTAAACAAAGCTACAACGTACAGAGTTTCAAGTAGGATTAAAAATGACCCAAGAAATATTGTAGAGCTCAACTGTTCTTTGGTTCTACACCCCACTGTAGCATTAAACAAGAACCAAAGATCATCATTACTCTTCATTCGGAAAGATTTATGATGCTCTTTGGCCTGTGGTTGCCTATGAGAAGTTGGTTTTGTTGTAATCCTTGTCTAACTATACAGTTACATTCCGTTGCTGTGAGGTTCATTTAAAATTGATGGAAACTTTTTATTTACGTCGCACTGCAGTTACAGAAATAAGTCGTAATAATATCCAAGTTGAAATCTTTTATTTCGAAATTGAATTTGTTGGAAAGGTTATATTTATTTTTTATATTTTGTTGCGTTGTATTGAAGATTTTGAGAAGTAAAATGGTTATGAATTAGCATTAGAACTTATATCGTGATTGCACATATTAATAATAAATTAAAAACTATAGGCAATGTTTCAATGTTCAAGTCACCGAGTTTGGTTTGCTTTATTAGATAAAAGTTTAAAACGTATCATTTTGAAAATGGGTTTTTTACAAAGAATTTTTTTAATGTTTTAGAACTTTCGGAATTTACATTATTTATCAATCCAAAAAATAAATATAAATAATTAAACCATGTAAAAAAAATTTCAGATCACCATTTCGATATCAAAGTATTTTAGATTTGGGGCGTTTAAGTCTGCATTTGGACTTTTTAAAAATATTTCAATTTGATAAAAATGATTTAACTGGCAAACAAATGTTGATATAAAATAATTTGAAACGCTCTATCTTTCACCTCAAACATCTTTATCTTCCCATAACTATCTTCCAACATCCTGAGATATATCTATATATCGAAAATTAACTTCTCTCTCTCCTTAATTAACTTTTAATTCCTTTACTTATATCTTATTATTTTACTGTATCTATTTATTCAGAAATATCTCCTTTATATCCCTAATTGTATACTTTTAAATCTTCCCTTCCTACGCAACTATCTATACTCCTTAATTTATATCCCTGCACTTGCAAGTGTATTCCTATAATTCTAACTATATTCCCCTATATCTTATCTTTAGATCTTATTTTCAAATATACCTATATTTTATCTTATTCCTATATATCTGATAATTTCCCCATATATTTATATATTCCTTTAACTATATATCTATATTTCTATCACCATATATATATATATATATATATATATATATATATATATATATAAATATATTTTTCTATCCCTAATCACTTCTCCTACAAATTAAAGTACGAGGCAATGTCCCCGGGTCTTTCCTTTGAGATAAACCCGAACCGTCGCCAATAGCCCACTGTGCAGCTCTTGTGTGACGTTATTTCAAACAACAAACCACCCTTCCCCCTAACCATATATCTAATTCAAAGACTAACCTTTATAATTTCCAAAATATTGTTCTATATATATATAACTACTTTTTGCTATATCCCGAATTATTAAATATTTCTTTTAAAATAACGAACTTTCGATTGAACTTTAAGTGATTTACCACACCCATGCTCTATATAATAAGATCATTTTACATTATTATGTTATTAAAGAATTTTACATCCTTTCCAATTATGTAGTATAGATATTTCATATTTAGATCTAAACATGTATTCAAACTTAAAAGAATGTATATCGGCATTTCATATGTTCTTTCCAGAGCATTGAAAGTTTACTCATTACTTTTCCAATATAAGAGAATACCACCATTGATTCATCCTATACATTGTTCTTATGAAAGAGCAATACTATAAAAAGAAAATATTTCATATTTAGATTAATATTGATGCGAAACATGTATTCAAACTTAAAGGATGTATACTGAATTTCATATATTCTTTCAAAAACAGTGAAATATTACTCATTACTTTTCCAGTATAAAAGGTATACCACCATAGATTCATCCCATACATTGTTCTTATAACAGAACAATACAATACCAATGAAAATATTTCATATTTAGGTTAATATTGATTAGAAACATGCATTCAAACTTATGGGATGTATACTGCATTTAATATATTCTTTCAAGGGCATTTAAAGTTTACTTATTACTTTAAAAATATAAGCGATGTACACAACCATTGATTCATCCCATACATTGTTCTTATGAAAGAGCATTTCCATACAAAGAAAAATATTTTCGTTAAAGAACCTATATTTAGTTCAAGGTAAATAAGGATTTGATATCAAAACTGAGAAGAAAAAAAACAAATTTATATCATATCGATTCCAAATAGAAAGTAGTCTTTTTACTACAGAATTTTGTCTATAGTCTTACGACATCTAAAGCCGAAAACGTGATCATACTAGTAACAGAAATAGCTACGAGAAACAACTTTAGATGTAATTACATTCTAGACAGGCTCTGTTGCAAGTAGGACGGATTTTTATTGAAGCATATAACTATATTTCTCGGCAGGCAAGACGAAATAGCCGAAGGATGACGTAGTAGAAATATGATATTGAGAATAAAAATTCGACACTTTTTGAACTTAAAATGTTTTTTATAGCCTGGAGGAGATCGTTGACAATCCGAACTTTTGAATAAACGTCATATATTTATAAAGGATATTTGAAGATATATATGTTGTCGCAATTCTTTTTAAATAACTTCATAGGACTCTTTGGATCTCTAAAACTTCTTCATTTAGTTTGAAAGGTCTTAAGATAGATGGCAAAAATACCCTACAACTGTGACCTTGACATTGTGCATGCGTTACATACGTTCATGAAAAAACGGCGATGCAGAAGTCGCTCTTGAATTATTAACGCTCTTAGCTTATAATAACCAGTTCTTGGATTATTAACGCTCTTAGCTTATAATAACCAGCTCTTGGATTATTAACGCTCTTAGCTTATAATAAACATGTCTTGGATTATTAACGCTCTTAGATTATAATAACCAGTTCTTGGATTATTTACGCTCTTAGCTTATAATAACCAGCTCTTGGATTATTAACGCTCTTAGCTTATAATAACCAGCTCTTGGATTATTAACGCTCTTAGCTTATAATAACCAGCTCTTGGATTATTAACGCTCTTAGCTTATAATAATCAGCTCTTGGACATCGCTAACTCTAATGTGTGCACTAACATCAATTACGGAGACAACTTTTGTAGGTATATTTTATTTTACTATTAAGCTTTTTAATTAAAAAAAATCATTAAATATAGATACATAGTTTATATATTTTCAATCATAATAAATTATTTTCAGAATATTGCATAAAATGAAAAAAATAATCAAGGGAGCCAATAATTTTCTCCATTTAAAATACGCATAACATTAGGATCTCCAACGCAAATTGAGGAATGCAATCGATTTTTCAAAATCCCAATTAATGAAAGGTTAATCTAGATCAAATTAAATTAACGGGTAAATTAATTAAACGGGTTATGTTAAGAAAACTACATTTACATTACTTATATTAGAAATGAAGATACTGACCTGGTCTTTTATAAATTACACTCGCACTTCACTCATATGAATAAACATAACATAACCTCCAACTCACGAATAATATAACTGCACCTATTGCATCCTAAATGAAATGATCATCAGATAAGGTAAGGCTAATCCATCTGCTTCTCCGTAGACACCTTAAGCTGAAGATTATGTGGATTGTACCAGCTTGCAACCATTTTCCTATTTACTGGAAATGCAACTTAACTGGAGCCTCTTCCGAAAGCATCATACTTCTATAGGCTGTTCCCCAAGACAACCCGTATTCTACTGAAAGTGGCTATTTTCGCAAGATCTATGGACTTATAAACTAGAATGAATGTTATACTGAGCAATATTTGTGTAGATACAAGTGATATATACTTGAGGACTAAAGCCGAACAAGAAAATATTTTTTAACACACACTTTTGCAACTTAAATATTAAAAATAAAATAGTCTTTTAAGTTTTTTGTTATTTTCAGTATATAATTTCATTGCCAATATAATTTTTAAAAAAATATATGATTGCTTTTTAAATATTATTTAAAGAAACACAAAATATTTATCATAATCTGATTTTTTTTTTAAGTAATCACTTTGAATGTACTTCGTATGAAGCTTCATTTAAATTCAACGAATATTTCTAAAGTAATTTCGATTTTGTTAAAATATGAAAAATACCATCCCTGATAAAATAAGATTTTCGCTAAAATGAATAAATTATAAGAGGCAGTTCAATAATTTGATATCGAAAAAGTATTTAAAAGCAATAAATAAAACATTTTAAAGTATTTTTAACTTTTGTTAGGCCCCTATAACATCTTGTAAATGATTAGTATTATTTAATATATTATTAGCATCTAAAATGTTACAAGTTTAATGTACTTAAGTCAAGAAGAGTAAATATTTAATGTTAAAACACTTACTAGGTTGTAGAGTAGAAAATTTGAATGGATATACATGACCCTATCTCTTGTAGAGTTAAGTGTTAAAACCTCTTTATTAGTTACTTTATTAGTACTTACTTACTATGTTAAGTTATTGTGGCTCACATAGCAAAATTAGTATTTAGTTAATATGAGAGCAATTTAACTCAATTGTGAAGAAAATAACAATGTTTCAGCTGAAATAAATTTTGTAATAAATGAATGCTATTTGCAGTCAATATGTTCTTTATTATACGCAAATAGCGTTAAACTTTGCAAAGTCTAAATACTGTTTTCACTTAGTATGTTTATGAAATATTAATAAAACGTCGATGTTATATAAAAATATAATATGTTATGTATATTAGTCAAATACTTATTTTAAGACTTTGGTTATAATATATTAACATGCCTATAGTAAAAGTGAAATCCTTTTGATACACCTTCCCTCTTAATACCGTCCCCTTGAACCATTTGTACACATGTAATGCAGTCTATTTTAAGTGGTTCGATTTAAGTACCTTGTGGGTATACCGTCACCTTGAACTATTTATACGTATGTAATGCAGTCTATTTTAAATAGTTCGAAGTAAGTACCTTGTGTCCCATTACCGTTTCATTAAACTATTTATACACATATAATGCAGTCTATTTTAAGTGGTTCGATTTAAGTACCTTGTAGGTATACCGTCACCTTGAACTATTTATACGTATGTAATGCAGTCTATTTTGAGTGGTTCGAAGTAAGTACATTGTGCGTATACCGTCCCATTGAACTATTTATACACTGAACTCACATTTCCATTGAACTATTTATACCTTTTGCTATCCCTTCCCTCTTAATACCGTCCCCTTGAACCATTTGTACACATGTAATGCAGTTCATTCTATTTTAAGTAGTTCGAAGTAAGTACCTTGTGTCCCATTACCGTTCCATTAAACTAATAATACACATGTAATGCAGTATATTTTAAGTGGTTCGATTTAGTACCTTGTGGATATACAGTCACCTTGAACTATTTATACGCATGTAATGCAGTCTATTTTAAGTGGTTCGAAGTAAGTACCTTGTGTCCCATTAACCAATGTAATGCAGTCTATTTTAAGTGGTTCGAAGTAAGTACCTTGTGTCCCATTAACCAATGTAATGCAGTCTATTTTAAGTGGTTCGAAGTAAGTACCTTGTGTCCCATTACCGTTCCATTAAACTATTTATACACATGTAATGCAGTATATTTTAAGTGGTTCGGTTTAGTACCTTGTGGGTATACTGTCACCTTGAACTATTTATACGCATGTAATGCAGTCTATTTTAAGTGGTTCGAAGTAAGTACCTTGTGTCCCATTACCCAATGTAATGCAGTCTATTATAAGTGGTTGAAAGTAAGTACCTTGGGGGTGTATGCCTACATTCCATTCGAAGCCTCCGAATGCAAAATAGGCAGTCTCGGCGCTGCTGAGCTTGTGGTGCGGTCCAAAGGGTAAGTGACTCATGCGCACGTCTACTTCATACACCGTGAGAGGGTTGCTCATGGTCAAGTCCATCAGGAATTCACCATTCTCGTCTGAGAACTTGCGAGTGTGCAGCTCGCTCATTAGAATCCAACGGGCTGGGCCTTGGGCTGGCTGGTCCGCGTTGAAACGACATTGCTGCAAATGAACAAAATTTATTATTACGTCTACCAAAGCAAGAATAATTTGTCGTAGTTATGCAAGAAATATCCAACCCTTTATAAATTACATGAAGGTTGGATCTTTAGTCTATTTTTAAGTGGTTCTATTTAAGTACCTTGTGGGTATACCGTCCCCTCGAACCATTTATACTCATGTAATGCGGTCTATTTTAAGTGGTTAAAAGTAAGACAACAAAAACCAACTCCTTATAAATTACATGAAATTTGGATCTTCTGTTTGCATAACTTAGGCTAATTACAAGATTTGTTAGGGTCTATTCTAAAGGTAATTTAATATTGACAGTTGTGCAATAAAAACGGGCTGTAATATATTCAAAATAGCCAGTCGTGAAATTTAAGGCTTTGGAAGTGTTTTTTACAATATTGCCAATATTACCTCAAAGTAGGGGACTATATTCAAGTGGACTGGTAGATCGAAATAACCGGGAAGTCGTTTATAATAGGGTCCTGGATTTGCTATATTATCTCCAATATATATTGTATATTTACGCCCAAGCATACATTAATTCTAAACTTATTCAATAATTTTAGGTATTTTTTTTATGTTTATACATAATAATAAATCGCGTTATATTTTCCATGGTTATATTAGAGGGCCTAAAGTGTTTAGTTCGCGTTCATGAAATTAAAGACTTAGATGGAGAAAACATCATACTTAAAGAACTATGAAGTCAATGTTTTAGGTATTATTTAGCGAAATTTAAAATAAAAGAATATACTAGAATATATTGAATTAAGACAGATATCTAATTTTAAATAATAACATTCAATTAACATTGAGCGCTTGATAAACTCCTAATACAAAGCATGAATAAGTTCTTGCTGTTTTTTCTCAGTAAAAACAAATGTATACCTGTATATACCCATACCTGTAAATATATATCTGTATAAGGAAGTTTATAAGTGTATATATATACAACCTAGTACATATATAACTTAATTTAGAAACAATAAAACAAATATGTATTATTATAAAAAAGTGAATAAATTGAAGATGTGGATATGCAGATTTCTAGACTAATGAAATTAAATAAAATGAGTTTTTCTTTGATACATGACTTGTTGATCATATTTCAAGATCTCAATGAGTCGTATTCAACCGATTCATTTAATGAAAAAGTAAAAAGTAGATATTTTCTATTTACATATTTCCCATTAATTACTAATTATAAAATTTTATATGTGCAGCACAAATAATTGTAGATTTTATAAAATTTTAAGGACTGACAAAAAAAAACACCCTTCTTATCATTTTAACTTCCGATTAGTTAATTAGTTATTATGTTATTATCAATAATTGAAGATTTAGAGTACTCCTTTTAACTAAATAACATATATTTATTTCTCCTTGTAGCTTAATTGAACAGACACCAACATAAAAAACCAGGTTTCAGAACCAATTATAAAATCAAAGGTCTTTGCCTAATTAAATAAAAATACTTCCACTTAGTCAAAAATGTCGAGTTGCCAAGACACAGTACAATAAAAAACAAATCCTTTAAAAATCCAAACATATTACTCCCCCAAAAAAATCCAACACTAATTAAATTACAATTAAAAAACGTTTCTCATTAATATTTGATACGCGGAGCGTCAAATGAACTTATGTATAACAGATCCGAAACTTGCCCGAAGTTATGCTCCGTAATTCCGATATTGATTTTATAACTGTTCTACGCATGAGTGTACAGATAAGATACTCTCTGGGGGATCTGCTGTTCTTGTAGGGATTGGAGAATCCCCACACTTGAGGGATCACTCATTAATTTATTAATTAATTATTAATTAATTGGACTGCCGAATGACATCATAAGATTAATGAAACTAGATGGTGATTTTTTTTGGTTTCGTTAAATAAACGAAGCTAAAATATTTCTAGACACTTAGAGAAGGTCATATGTGAAGTAGGTTAAACATTTCTAGACACTTAGAGCAGGCCAAATGATAAATAAGCTATAAAGAATCGCTGAACACAATTAAATTAAAGCACTTGTTGAAATAAATTAACATGTCCTACAAAATAGTTTGTCACCGTGATTAAATAAATATAGAAAGGTTATGGGTCCTGGACTCTTACCAAATTAGATTGAAGTAAATAGTAGCTTAAATACATATTATTTTACTTTTAAACGTTAGTTCTTTAAATTATTACATTATTTTAACCATTACACCAAATTAATTCAATTGCCATAACTGTTTTCAACGAAACATGTCACTGGTAATTATGTAAACTTGTCATAAAAGTTTCTTGAGTTCAAATAACTGTTGAAGCGTTCTTTTGTGTTTTAATTACCTTAAATAATTTCGTATCTGCTTCTGCAAACATTTGTTTCATAAACGTTTCTTTGTTTGTATTTGCCTAATTAAATTATATCTTAAGTGTTAAAACGGTACTTTTTATTTTATTAGCATTAAAACTGTTTCAAGTGAAGTTTATTTGCGTTACAACTTTCAGGGAATTCTTTTTGTCTTAAAGATATTAACCCATCAACACTCAAACGAAACTCGAATTGTAAAACTTTTATTTTAGTTTAAATAATTAGTATTTGTTTGGTTTTAATATAAATATTTAAAAGTATTAGATATTTTTGATGGCGCAGCTTTTAAATTATACATTAAAACGTTGATTATTAATATAAATTTAATCTTAATATTAATTTAATCTTAATAATAATGTATTATTAATATTAACAATAATTTATTATTAATATTAATATTAATTTAATCTCAATAATAATTTATTATTAATATTAATTTACTATTTATTTATTATTAATATTAATATTAATTTAATCTCAAAAATATTTTATTATTAATATTAATATTAATTTAATCTCAAAAATATTTTATTATTAATATTAATATTAATTTAATCTCAAAAATATTTTATTATTAATATTAATATTAATTTAATCTCAAAAATATTTTATTATTAATATTAATATTAATTTAATCTCAAAAATATTTTATTATTAATATTAATATTAATTTAATCTCAAAAATATTTTATTATTAATATTAATTTACTATTAATTTATTATTAATATTAACAATAATTTATTATTAATATTAATATTAATTTATTATTAATCTTAATATTACTTTATTATTAATATCAATTTATTATTAATATTAATAATAATTTATTATTAATCTTAATATTACTTTATTATTAATATCAATTTATTATAAATATTAATATTACTTTATTATTAGTATTACTTTATTATTTATATTACTTTATTGTTAATATTAATTTATTATTAATATTTATGTATTATTAATATTAATTTATTATTAATATTTATGTATTATTAATATTAATTTATTATTAATATTAATTTATTATTAATATTTATGTATTATTAATATTAATTTATTATTTATATTATTTTATTATTAATATTAATTTATTATTAATATTAATGTATTATTAATATTTATGTATTATTAATATGTATGTATTATTAATCTTAATATTAATGTATTATTAATCTTAATATTAATTCACGGATTATACCTTTCTCCTCGAGCAAGAATGTTTTCATTGTGATCATTTGTCCGGCAGTTATGAGCCCATTTACCGAATGTGAGCCAACTTCAAGCGGCCGCCACGGGCAAAATAAATTTTCTATTTCAAATCGGAAGACTGATTTGGAATGAAGATTTATTATTAATCTTAATATTAATGTATTATTAATCTTAATATTAATTTATTATTAATCTTAATATTAATTTAATCTCAATAATAATTTATTATTAATATTAATTTATTATTAATATTAATATATTATTAATATTAATTTATTATTAATATTAATTTATTATTAATATTAATTTATTATTAATATTAATATTAATTTATTATTAATATTAATATTAATTTATTATTAATATTAATATTAATTTATTATTAATATTAATATTAATTTATTATTAATATTAATATTAATTTATTATTAATATTAATATTAATTTATTATTAATATTTATATTAATTTATTATTAATATTAATATTAATTTATTATTAATATTAATATTAATTTATTATTAATATTAATATTAATTTATTATTAATATTAATATTAATTTATTATTAATATTAATATTAATTTATTATTAATATTAATATTAATTTATTATTAATATTAATATTAATTTATTATTAATATTAATAATAATTTATTATTAATATTAATATTAATTTATTATTAATATTAATATTAATTTATTATTAATATTAATATTAATTTATTATTAATATTAATATTAATTTATTATTAATATTAATATTAATTTATTATTAATATTAATATTAATTTATTATTAATATTAATTTATTATTAATATTAATATTAATTTATTATTAATATTAATTTATTATTAATCTTAATATTAATTTATTATTAATCTTAATATTAATTTATTATTAATCTTAATATTAATTTATTATTAATAATATTTTTTATTATTAATAATATTTTTTATTATTATTAATATTAATTTATTATTAATCTTAATATTAATTTAATCTCAATAATAATTTATTATTAATCTTAATCTTAAGTTAATCTCAATAATAATTTATTATTAATCTTAATATTAATTTAATCTCAATAATAATTTATTATTAATTTATTAGTATTAATTTATTATTAATTTATTAATATTAATTTATTATTAATTTATTAATATTAATTTATTAATATTAATTTATTATTAATTTATTAATATTAATTTATTATTAATTTATTAATATTAATTTATTATTAATTTATTAATATTAATTTATTATTAATTTATTAATATTAATTTATTATTAATTTATTAATAATAATTTATTATTAGTTTATTAATAATAATTTATTATTAATTTATTATTAATTTATTATTAATTTATTATTAATTTATTATTAATTTATTAATATTAATTTATTATTAATATTAATATTAATTTATTATTAATATTAATATTAATTTATTATTAATATTAATATTAATTTATTATTAATATTAATATTAATTTATTATTAATATTAATATTAATTTATTATTAATATTAATATTAATTTATTATTAATATTAATATTAATTTATTATTAATTTATTATTAATATTAATATTAATTTATTATTAATTTATTATTAATATTAATATAAATTTAATATTAATAATTTATTATTAATATTAATTTAATATTAATGTAATATTAATTTATTATTAATTTATTATTAATATTAATATAAATTTATTATTATTAATTTATTATTAATATTAATTTAATATTAATTTATTATTAATATTAATATAAATTTATTATTATTAATTTATTATTAATATTAATTTAATATTAATGTAATATTAATTTATTATTAGTATTAATTTATTAAGTACTATACATTAACATGGGTCCAGCAAACGTTTTGGACGCTGAGTGAAAAGATTTTATTGACCCAAGAACGGGAAGAAACTGTTCCATAAAAAGAACGTAAACATAATACATATTCCTCTAGTGCAAAGGGTTCAAATACTATACATTAACAAAATATCTGGCAAATGTTTTGGACGTAGAACGGAAAATATTATTGACCCAAGAAAAGTGTGCGTGTTTTTTTGTCAAGAACATGCAATTCTCGTTCCATTTGAAGAACAGGAAACAAAAGAACATGTCGTTATTTTGGTCGGTGAGAGTCGCCACTAGTCCCCAAAAAGTTCAAGCATTTATGTTTTAACCACAAATACACACACAAAAGATTCACCTTCAAGTCAAGCAGTAAAGACCTCGTCTTGTACATTATTTACTTCCACAACCGCTATTTACTTGCAGTTACAGTGAAAACAAACTCAGCCCAAACCTCAGTTCCACGAATACCACTAAAGTTTGAACGAGATGCAAACTTGATTACGCATTCAGAGTTTCAAAGGCGGGAAACAAAGACGAAATGTAATTCCATTATTCGAAAGTTTGACCGAAAGTTGGGATTAATGATGATTTCATTATTCGTCTTTTGAGCGTCGGATGAAAGAACTGACTTTACGGGCGCGGGAATATTTCCGCACTTTCAAATTATTCCGGAATATTTTTAGATTCTAAGTACGTGGGAGTATGCAATTTGTTTTGAAGATGTAGAGGAGGGGGGGGGGGATTAAGCAGAAATCGTTGTTTTGAGATCAAACGAAATGATGAAAAGTAGTAATGCATATTCATCATGAATGTTGTTTGAAAAAAGAGTTTGGGAATCTCTTAAAATGAGTCATCAAACAAAATTATTGTTTAATAAGAAAACTCGTCACGAATGCCATTTGAGAATATTTTGTTTTTCAAATGCTAAGACTGTCCCACCAAAAAAAACAGCATAAAATCTTCAGCAAAATTGTTTGAAGATTTAATAAGAGAATTTAAAACAAAAAAATGGGTTATTTTTTTAAGTTTTCTGTTTTCCTGTATAAAACTTTTTTTTAATCTGCATTTTCCCTTTATTAATTTCAATGCTTCAAAATTGAACGTTCTTTACAGTTTTTATGAAAGATATTGAAACATATAGCTTAAATTCAATAGATTTTTTAAAAAACTGCGGTTTTCTAGCATAAAACATTTACTTTCACACTTTCTATGAAGGTTTTATGCTGACTTATTCTTTGCTGGGTTGATTAAGAGTTCTTTTTTTTCAAATATTCTTAAAATAATATTTAAAAATAAATTATTTAATAAATATTTATATAAGATATTTATATTTCTTAATAAATAATCAAGCAAAATGTGTACTTTAATTTAAAAATGCACGACATTTGCATTTATGTATGTTATAAAATATTTTGAAATGTAGTACATTTCAAAACATTTCGAACTGGAAAATATGAGCTCGATACTGTGTTTATATTTCGTAGAGTTTCTTAACATTTTGAATATACTATTTTAAACTTTTTGTAATTTGAAAAGAATTAAAAAGCAGCTGTATAAGTAATTGAATTTGCTATATATTAACTTTAATTTACAACAGTGTCCTGCTAATTAAAACAGAATGTGAGAATTATGAATGTATTTGGTGTTAGTAAAATAAGCGTTGCATTATATGAATAAAAAAGGAAAAATTGTAAATTAAACTTCAGTAAACATTATTTTGTTTTTTTTAACAAAAATAAAATTCCCTAACTTAATTTAATTAATAAATAGACAATTGTATTTCTTACTTTAAACTCTCTAACACTCATAGACGGGATATCAAATTAAGGGATTTCCAGTTTTTTTTTAGCAATGCCAATTTTTAAATTCATAAAAATATTCTATTTTACTTTTTTTTAATAACAAATTTTAAAGTACAACTTCCAAGCCATCTATTTACAATTAATTAAAAATAAATAAATAATATAAAATAGCACGCAGAGGAAAAATTGTTTAAATTTCCAGAAAGTTAAAACCACTTTACAATTGCAAAAACTTTGTGAGCCTCATCGCTTAAGACTTGCACGCTTTCTGTATAATTTTTCTTACTTTTTAAGTACTGAGCACGAAACTTTAGATAAGTTTGAGTTTTGCGAACGTGTGAGTTTTTTTAAACACTTCAAGTCTAAGAGTAACTAAAATTTTTTTTATAAAGAATTATATCTCGTAAAAATAGTTAAAGAGCTAAATATTTATACTGTTATGTTTAAAAAAAATCTGTTGATATTTTGTTTATATATTTCTCACGAAACATACAAAGGCATAATTTCAAGGAATAAGCAGTGTTTATGATTATTCGCGAATTATTATCATATGAATAAATGTTTTCTGGAAATAATTTTGTTTTATTATTAAATAGTTTTACTATTCTATTTTACAGGCATTTTCATCTAACTTCATAATTAGAATACTAATTAAATTTTAGAAATTAGTGAGAAGTTTCAAACGTATTTACTCTTAATTAATAATGGTATATAATTTTGTTTTAACTATACAGTGTATTAAAATTTCGGGAATTTATAATACATGTTAACCTGCTTTTTCAACAAATAATTGATATTAAGCTTTAAAACAGCTAAATAGTCATAAAGAAAATTGTTGAAAAAGCGATTATCCCTATTTTTAAGCGTAACAAATATCATACACAATCATAAATAAATATTATATACTGCTTCAGGTATACTATACAAATATCAAGTAAATGTCCCTTTATTATCTGATCTATTACTAAACAGCATTCATTTTACTTATACGCATCAAATTCTTTTCTTTCGAAATAATCTAAGCATTCCTATTTCTAAATGCAATAACACGTTTTAAATAATAACTCAATTATATACTCGTAAATAAGAACGTCGAATTCGTTGATAATCAAACAGCCCAATCAGAAGACGTACAGTGAATAATAAAATTTAACTTCCGTATCCAACAGGGATACCTAATTTTTATTGCAGCATTCAAAATCCCATCGTCGCATAACTAATATATGTTGACTGATTAAATAGCAACTGTCTAAATATTTTAATCTAACTTTCCTTTCATTGTAGAATCCTTTAATTCCAGTCATATTATAGAATATTTCATTCTCTCTTCCTTTTTTGTTATGAAAGCATTGTTTCCTTAATTCATTTTAACAAAAGTGCATATATCAATCCTTTAGCTCGAATGCATTTCTGAAATTTACACTCTCTTTATAATATTAATTTATACTTTCGATCTTAATGTTCTTTTAAGAACAGTGCTGTTTGATAACTGTTCTGTTTAATAACTGTTCTTTTTAAGAAGTGTTATTTTTAAAAACTGTTCTTTTGAATTTCTGTTCTTTTGAATGTCTGTTCTTTTTGAGAATTGTTCTTTTTGAAAATTGTTCTTTTCTAAAAACTGTTTTTTAAAAACTATTCTTTTTTGAGAACTGTTATTTTTTAGAACAGTGCTGTTTGAGGACTGTTTTTTGTAAGAACTGGTCTTCGTAAGAACTGTTTTTTTTTAAATAACTGTTCTTTTTTTAAAACTATTTTTTAAGAAGCCTCTTTTTTTAGAACTATACTATTCCGAGAACTGCTCTTTTTTGAGAACTGTTATTTCGAGAACTGGTCTGTTTTGAGAATTGTTTATTTTTGAGAACAGTTCTTTTTTTTAGAACTGTTCTTTTTTGAGAACTGTTCCTTTTATAACTGCTTTTTAAATCTGTTTTCTTGTAGATGTTCTTTTGGAAACTGCTCTTTCTCAGAAATAATATTTTTGAAAGCATTTCTTTTCGAGAGAACATATTTTCTTTATTTTTTTTTCGGGTTCTTCTTTTCAAGAATTGCTCATTTTTAAAGCTGCTGATATTTTTACATCTGATTCTGTCGTTTGCGTCTTTTGGAAAGTTAGCAATTTACGTTTTGCTCATAATAATGTTATACGAAATAATTTAATATCATTAATTTCTGAATCTTTAATAATATTACTTTTGCATTAATTTGAAGTATTTTTACTTATCATGAACCAAATCCGAAAAAGTTGAAGTAAAGGCACAACCGATGTTTTGTAATATGTTTAACTATCATGCAAATCGTATTTTACAATCATTTCAAAATATGGAAATGTAGCACTTTTTAAAAAAAAATACTACTTATTAGGTGTGTAATTAAGTATGCTCAGTTTCAAATAAATATTAAATTTGGAAAGGTGTTAAAATTCAATTGCAAGATTTAATGGTACAACAGTAACACAATGCGCTATATAAAATCGTGTAATAACAAATCGTTATTTTCTCTGATATAACAGACTCTCTCTTCTTAAGTTTATACATTCAGAGATTAATTCGCGGGCACGCCCGTGGAGTGCTATTTAGTGTTTTTGTATGTATATATATATATATATATATACCGTCCCTTAAGCTGCAGAAGAAGGATATTGCACAAAATACATATTTGAAAATTTCAAATTTTATCCCAATACGAGTTATTTATATGAAAAAGTGAAAACGTAGATAATACTAGTGCCACAATTTTACATCGTCGTGGTAATAAATTGGAAAAAAAACTTTACCAATCTCTTATGAAAATCGTTTTTCCCCGCGCTTTTGTTCTTAGAAATTATTATGAAAAGGAAGCTATGGTTATGGCTTCTGGCCTTACCTCAAAATTTGAATAACTGTCCTGGAATTTATTGGTTCTGCCGAGTTTTTGGTATCAGGAAAACCCTCATTGCTAGATTATAGGATGCATAAAGAAATGGTTTCTTCGCCTAGTCTCTTATGGAAAAATCTAGCTTCTTGTGAAAATCGAAATTCAAGACAGAAACTGTTTTTTGGAAATATTCGGAGGGGCGTTAAAAGAATATTTTTTCAATTTTGAATTCGCAGCCTAAAGCCATATTTTACATGTTGAAACATGTTTTCGTGCATAAATATTCGAAAATATATTTACAAACCATAAAAGGCTCGAATGTACTGTACTATAAAATACATAAACAATAATATTTTAAAATCTAGCAATTTTTTAATGTCAATAAAAATAATTAACCTTGATAAAATCAAGCATGTATAGCTGCTGATTTGCTTTTTAATTGAGTTTTTTACTGAAAAAACAAATGAAATTTCTAAAATATTTTAAATTAAACATTTTAAAGTTTAACAGAGGGAATGAGAATTATCTTTGCAACTTTGACACGCAATAAAACGCAAAATAAATAACATAGCTAAGTTATTTTGCTTGTACACGTAATAGCAACACAACACATGAAGTTTTATTTGTATGTAGTTTAAAAAACTTGAAAAATACTGCTTATTATAAAAACGTTACGTTTTGCTTACATATACAAGCAACGTAACCTACCTATCCTATTTCATTTAGGTTGTAGTGCATGTCAGAATTCTTAAAGTGGTTCTCATACTCATGAATAAGCTCATTGGGTTCATGGTTTATTAGCGCGTTAATGGTTTTGGAATAGTGCGTTGAATGGTTCGTTAATGGTTTTAAAAAGCAAACTGTGTACAAATAAAACATTATGTGTTGTTATTACATAAACAAGCAACCTTACTTAGCTATCTTATTTCTTTTAGATTATATTGGGTTTCTAAGTTGTAAATATACTTCTCTCATACACCCTGTACATATATATATATATATATATATATATATATATGTTATTGTAAATCACCTCTATCCTATCCTTAATACGGGTTTGGACGCCATCCCAAACATTCTCCCCTCAACTGACTATGATACAAAAGCACGACCTTGTTCCTAACTGTTTTGTTTGGGATCGATTCCTAACTGTCACCAATAGCCCATTTTTGCAGCTATGGCATATGTTATTTACCCAACCAACCGTATTATGAATATTCTACCTTTTCGAACATTCTCCTCTCAACTGACTGTGATTCAAAAACACAAGACATTGTTCCTAACTGTTTTGTGGTGGTCGGATAGCCCAGTGGCTAAAGGCGTCGGCTGCGAATCAAAGGATTCACGGTTCGAACCTGTGCGAGGACTAGACTAAAGAATAGTAAAAAAGTAGTGATATTGCGATCGGAGGGTTGCCAACTTCGCTACCAAAATACTAGAATGTCGTCCAGAACATCCACAAAAATTATCGGCGTGTATACGGGACTGGTGCACGATAAATCTGATCGGGGTCCAAAGTCCCGACGTCTATTGAAGGCGTCAAGTGTTGTCCTCGTCATCTGACCATGGTTCAAAAATACGAGGCATCGTTCTCGGGTCTATCCTTCGAGATAGGCCCCGAACCGTCGCCAATAGCCCACTGTGCAGCTCTAGTGCGACGTTAATTAACCAACCAACCAACCTAACTGTTTTGTTTGGGTTCGATTCCTAACTGTCACCAATAGCCCCTTTTTGCAGCTATGGCATATGTTATTTACCTAACCAACCGTATTTTGAATAACCTACCTTTTCGAAGAAGATCTCATTCTTGCTGAAGTGCTCCCTGTTGAGCAGGCAGAAGGTGTAATCCACGTAGCATCGCGTGTTGGCAGACGCGTTCCTCAGGATCAGGTGCACCCCGAGCATCCGCGAGTCGGACCTGTTGAAGCTCACCACCCACTTGTGGTAGCCGAACGTGAACTCCTTGGTGGTGGCGTCACGATGGAAATCACGCGTGACGGAGCGCGTCACGATGAAGGTGAAGACGCCGGTCCCCGCACGGTCCTTGGCCCGCGTGAAACGGTACAGCAGGGCCATTTAAGCATGGGGAGTCTTAGATACCACGGGTGAGTCCAAGTCCTGCAAGCAAAAATAATTCTCAGTTAAAAAGAAGTTCAGTTTAATGTGTTGAACATTTTGCGTACGTCAATTCAATGTGTTGAACATTTTGCGTACGTCAATTCAATGGGTCGGAACATTTTGCGTACGTCAATTCAATGGGTCGGAACATTTTGCGTACATCAATTCAATGGGTCGGAACATTTTGCGTACGACAATTCAATGGGTCACAAATTCTGTTCAGACAATTTAACTCCCTAGTGCATGATTTTTTTCTTTTTTAATGTAATAATTTTTTTTTTTCGTTTTGTTTTTGCCCCTGGACGGTTGCAAAATATACAAAAAAAATCCTAAGTGCCTATTTAATTAAATAATTAATTAAAACCGTTGTGTAGCGTATATGCAAATTCATGTGTAATTACTAAAATATTTTTTCAAAAAGTATGAAAATATAGTTATATACAATCTACGTACCTCTGGTATTAGATAGAATTTTTTGTAGAGCCAGATTATACCTATAAATAATAAAACAATCTTCGAAAACTTTACCTTCAAGCCATTTTTTAGAAGAACAGACCTCGAATCAAATAATTGCCTTTATTACAATCAATTTTATAAAGATAAGGAACTTAAACGCGGTTATAAGAACCAGGCACATGGTTCCCTACGTGACAATGCTATAATAGTTAGCATAAAACTCAATAGATGCAACTAGTGGTCATTTTAAAGTTGTGTAGCATATATTCTACACTATGCACCAGAGGGTTAATGCTTATCACCTTCTGTTCAAGGAAATTCAGTTCGCTCCTTCTTGTGTTCATGGTAATTCAATGTGTCAAGCCTTTTGCGTACGGTAATTCAATGCGCCACGCCTTCTTTTCAAGGCAATTCAATGCGTCACGCCTTCTTTTCAAGGCAATTCAGTGTGCACCGCCTTTGTTAAAGGTAATTCAATGCGTCACGCATTTTGTGTACAACAATTCAATGCGTCATGCATATATGTACCCCAAATCAATGCGTAATACATTCGGTGCAAGGTTTCGTCGATATTTAAAGTGCTAATGCAATAATACCTCAGTAAACAGAATTATAAAATAATTACAATTAGAACATCGATAAATGTTATATGTCATTGTATACATCGAAACAACGTCTACTTGAAACAAGAAAACAACTAAAAAAAAGGAGCAAACAAATTTCTATTTTAGTAATTTGCAATTACGTTAAGCATTTTCTTTGCCTTAATAAACATTGAAAAAATATTACATTTATTGCACCAATTTCTAAATGAATGGTTTTCGTCTATAATTCTATAAATATGAATAAAACAGAAATAACAAGTAAACTAAAACAAATAAACTAAGCGATTTCATTCATAACATATCATACAGACATTACACTTTCCTTTTCAAGTATATACTCTCAAAAAATTTGAACAATAATATACCCCATTTTGAGAATTCTTTACTTTTGTTTCAGCATAAAATACGCAAGCTAGATCTCCCCATTCCTTCTAAACAATAAAGCATACTCAGGGCGCTCATGCATAATAACTACGTGCATCTGATTCACGGATAAAAGAAAGCAGGAGTTTATGAATACCTCGCACTACAAATATATTTTTCTGTATAAAAAGAAGATATATTTACTGCAGAAGCACATAGTTTCATGTACACATGAGCCGCTTACAGTAATGCAGACTATCTTAGGCGTAAGTATGTGTTTATATTATTTTATGTGTTTAGTAAATATTCCTATTAAGAAAAAAATTTACATTTTAAAATAAAGTATATAACATATCGTCGGGTCATTTGAAGGTTAAGGTATTACATATAAGTTCCTATTTGAAGAACTCACCCCATGATATATCTATGGGGGAGTAACAATATAATTACTACACAAGTAGGAACTTAATTGTAATACCTTAATCTTCCTATAGAGTTATCTAGTTGTAGCATTGGGACGACTATTTTTGATTAATTTTATAGTTTATATTTACTAATGAGTTTAGAAATAATCTGTTTAGGAGCTATTCCTATTAATATTTTTTTTTACATTTTAAAATAAAGTATATAACATATCGTCGGGTCATTTGAAGGTTAAGGTATCACATATAAGTTCCTAGTTAAAGAACTCACCCCACGATATATCTATGGAGGACTAACGATATAATTACTACAAGTAGGAACTTATTTGTAATACCTTAATCTTCCTATGGAGTTATCTAGCTGTAGCATTGTTATGACTATTTGTGGTTAATTGCATAGTTTATATTTACTAGTGAGAATGTTTAAATGCATAAAAAATTTAATTTTTACAAACACCTTGAGCTTATAAAACATAGCTGTGTAATAAATTTTATATGAACCCATTTTTTTTAAATATAGTACACAGAATAAATGATATTGCTGCTTAAGTCGTGATATCCCGTAAGTAAAGGAAGGGAAAAAACTTTGTATGTTAGTCTGTAAAAAATATCCAGTAAATTTACGGGCTTTTGCCCGCCAGAAAAATGTCCGGCCAAATATCCGTAAATGCTTTGTCCGTAACCCATAAAATTATGGTATACCCCGTGAGATAACTACAAATGCCTTAAAATAATTATGTCACCCGTAAAATTTTTGTCAGTAATTTAAAATATGAATACGCATAAAATTGTGGCTCAGCCCGTAAAAGTTTTTCCCAATAAGTGGTGTCCCAGATGGTCACTCTCCCTATTACTGAGGTAACTTGGTGGTGCTTGACTTCTGTGATCTGACGAGAACATCTATATTCATGGTATAGCCATTGGCTCAGTGCCAGGTTGGGACACCAACTTAAAAGCACTGAATAATTTCCATAATACTTCTAATCGCTGTTACAAATACCAAAATTAAAAACAATTTTACAAGTTAATATATATTTATCAGCAGATCTTATACTTTATGCGTACCATAGGATAGGGTTTGACAGTTTTTGTATTAGGGGGGCTGATATGACGTACCGGCCATTGATCGGAAAGGCTTGCATACCAGATTTTTTTTTTTAGCACTACAACCCTGTTGATGATTAAACGAATGAAATAATTAATGAGATTAATAGTACTTGTTACGAAGTTCGTTAATGGCGTTTAGCCAGCCAGACGAAAGTCAAATAGGAATGAATCTCGTGACCACGTGAGCTTTACTGGCCAATTACATTAGGCTGAAAGTGTGAAGATCATTTTATGGGCATATACCTATATATTTTTTTTATCTTGTTGGATCTGCTTAGAAAATAAGGTGAATGCTCAGAAAATACGGTTTATCCGTCATTTCGGTAAAAAACAGTTTTGACCGTAAAATTAAACGGGAGATAGTCACATAAATTTACTTTTTTTTACAGTGATATAGTATCTGCAATTAGAACTGTATGTCGAAGAGAGAGAGAGAGAGAGGAAGAAATGAAGACCTCTTTATGGCACGTTTCGTAATATTTAATGCACCGCTAAGAAAATGAGGTAAATGTTCAGAAAATACGGTTTATCCGTCATTTCGGTAAAAAACAGTTTTGACCGTAAAATTAAACGGGAGATAGGCACATAAATTTACGTTTTTTTTACAGTGATATAGTATCTGCAATTAGAACTGTATGTCGAAGAGAGAGAGAGAGGAAGAAATGAAGACCTCTTTATGGCACGTTTCATAATATTTAATGCACCGCTAAGAAAATTATATAAATGTTCAGAAAATACGGTTTATCCGTCATTTCGGTAAAAAACAGTTTTGACCGTAAAATTAAACGGGAGATAGGCACATAAATTTACGTTTTTTTTACAGTGATATAGTATCTGCAATTAGAAATGTATGTCGAAGAGAGAGAGAGAGGAAGAAATGAAGACCTCTTTATGGCACGTTTCATAATATTTAATGCACCGCTAAGAAAATTATATAAATGTTCAGAAAATACGGTTTATCCGTCATTTCGGTAAAAAACAGTTTTGACCGTAAAATTAAACGGGAGATAGGCACATAAATTTACGTTTTTTTTACAGTGATATAGTATCTGCAATTAGAACTGTATGTCGAAGAGAGAGAGAGAGGAAGAAATGAAGACCTCTTTATGGCACGTTTCGTAATATTTAATGCACCGCTAAGAAAATTATATAAATGTTCAGAAAATACGGTTTATCCGTCATTTCGGTAAAAAACAGTTTTGACCGTAAAATTAAACGGGAGATAGGCACATAAATTTACGTTTTTTTTACAGTGATATAGTATCTGCAATTAGAACTGTATGTCGAAGAGAGAGAGAGAGGAAGAAATGAAGACCTCTTTATGGCACGTTTCGTAATATTTAATGCACCGCTAAGAAAATTATATAAATGTTCAGAAAATACGGTTTATCCGTCATTTCGGTAAAAAACAGTTTTGACCGTAAAATTAAACGGGATATAGGCACATAAATTTACGTTTTTTTCACAGTGATATAGTATCTGCAATTAGAAATGTATGTCGAAGAGAAAGAAAGAAATGAAGACCTCTTTATGGCACGTTTCGTAATATTTAATGCACTCACAACAACCTTTTTTGTTACCAGAACAAAATAGTGTAAAAATCGGTTTGTTTACCTTTTCGGACTTGTGTAGCATCACGGCTTAAGCAACAATATATAAATATTACTACTTAAATTTCCAACATAACTCGGAAATTATTCTGTATAAATATAAATTTAAATAAGTCTTAAAGCATGTGTTTAAAAAAAAAATAAGTAATTTAAATGAACACTAGTGTTTTGCTTGGAAATAGTAAAAAAAAAAAAAAAATTAATTTCATAGATGTTTTATATAATAAAAGCCAACTAAAATCAGTATTTAAGAATAATTGTAAGATATTTTTATAACATTAAAACTCAAATTTGAAGTGTTTTCAAAACTAATTTAAAGTTATACAATTAAATTATTTACTTTGACGTAAACAAATATAATATTTGTGAACATATTTTTCGAATTATACCGATTTAACAATGTCTTTTACTACAGCCTTTTGAAAATTTACGACTTTTTTTACTGCAAAGCATGCCTTTGACATGTAAACTAAAACTCTACTGTAAATAACGAGAGCCAAGTCATGTATAATTGATTCGGCATTTGTAGAAAAGGGATATGTTATATAGGCATATATTCACTGTTAAAATTAGGTACCTAAAAATAAGTAAAATGTACTCATTTTTGATTAATTTCGACACTTATCATAGCTCCGAATACATAATTTCACTTTTGAAAAAAAGATGTATACAAAAATGAGTAAAATGAATAAAAAAAAGCAATTCTTGCCTACATAGGCTGCCATCATAAATAACTTTCAACAATTACAAGCAGGACCTGCCAGGAATCAAACCCAATCCGTCCATCTGAGGTCGTCCACACCGAAGTCCAGGGCCATATCCGTCGTACCACCGCAGCGATATGAAGAAGTTATAAACATAAGTAATGTTAAAAAAGCGTGGTAAAATAATGGAAAGTAAGATAACTGAGTTGTAATAACTCAGTTTCCATTTAAGCAATCGACCTCAAATACTGTGGGAAACTGTCTTAGAACAAATATTTTAAGTTTGCCAGGTCGCTTTATTAAGATGGCTTGAACAGAAGCTAATATTAGCAATATTAAACCATACTGCTCATTTTTACGGAAATACGTTAACTTAAATTTGAGTACGTCATCGCTCATTTACGCTGCAATTGTACTTAAAGAAAAACGAGTATGCCCATGTACTCATTTTTAAGAACATTTTTTTGTAGTGTTGAACAACAAAAATAAATTCAATTCAATGGTACTCAATTGACGATTAATCACATTAGTTTTACGGCTGATGATGAAGTAATTGCAAAATTAAACATAAAAAGACTACATTTTCCCCTTAACAAAAACATCAAATATAAACTAATAATAAAACTACAAAAATGACTATTTTATAAAAATATATTTTTAAATAAACATATTACACTATCGTTTGAATTATCGATTTTCATATGTTTTAAATATTTTTAAAAATTAATTATTTTTAAAAAATAATTATTTTTAAAAATTAATTATTTTTAAAAATTAATTATTTTTAAAAATTAATTATTTTTAAAAATTAATTATTTTTAAAAATTAATTATTTTTAAAAATTAATTATTTTTAAAAATTAATTATTTTTAAAAATTAATTATTTTTAAAAATTAATTATTTTTAAAAATTAATTATTTTTAAAAAATAATTATTTTTAAAAATTAATTTTTTTTTAAAATTAGTTTTTTTTTTAAATTAATTTTTTTTAAAAATAATTTTTTTTTTAAATTAATTTTTTTTAAAAATTAATTATTTTTAAAAATTAATTATTTTTAAAAAATATTTTTTTTTAATTAGTTATTTTAAAAAAATATTATTGTTGTTTTACTAACATATTCAATAATTGGGAACTATTTAAATCAAATTTACGTTATATTTTTTTAGAATTTCAATTAAGAAGAAAATGAACGAAATCTTGTAGGATTAATATCCCCAAAAAAAGTAATAACTAAAGCTTAAAGGAAATAAGTTTTTCATTTCTCCAAATTCATTTAAAATATTGCAATTGGATAATAACACCAGGAAATTGCATTAACGTGATGTACTATAATTTAATTACGAGTATAAAAGAACTATTGTATTAATTTAGAAACCCTTAATTTATTTATAAGTATAAACAATGTATTTTTTTGTGAAATACGTCATTAAAAGAATTAATTTACCTTTTGCATGATAAATTTTCCTTACTGGTAATTGTATTAAGTTCGAAACTAGGGAATATAATCTCCTATTATTGGATACTTACAACGTAATTTCATCTTATATTTTTGAGCGTAACCAAATCTTGTGAAATTTAATTCATTTTGTTAGTGTACACTGATAATAAAGTTATGCAATTTCAATTAGGTGCTTGAAATCGAGTTGTAGGTATTAAGAAAAGAATTTTAAGTAGTTTTTTATTTAAAAAAAGTTATTTATATTTGGAGCTGGTGATTAAGATAATTAGAAAATAACAATATATTTGAATATATCAAAATAGACATAATTAAATATATATTCTAATTTCTTTATTAATTATTACTATTATGAAATTATTTTTTAAACTAATGTTACATAATGTATTAATAGAATTGATATCCAGATAATATAAGAATAATTATTAAGATATATAAAGAGTAACTAATTTTATCTCAGTTATTTATTCTAACTTTATGAAGGGTCCACGCTGGACTGGTCGGAAGAGTACCGAGCTCTTAATCAGAGGATTATGGGTTCGATTATCATCTTGTGAGTGCAGTGAACTTGTAATCGGAAGGTTGCTAGTTTCGTTCCTCGTCGTCATACAAAAGACTCGTCATGTAAAGGGGAATAATGTACCTTCAACCGGGAACTCTTTTTCGGTTTTTAAAAAATAGAGTATGGTTTGGCGCCTTGCCAGGTTCCTGAACTAACCAATCGAGGTCAATGTGGGCCTTTGAATGATTGATTGTTGGTGCAGGAACTTGCCAGGGCGCTAAACACCATCTTTTCAACATTTTAAAAGGAGTATAGTCCGATATCATGGGGCTGTAAGACAAAATTGTACAACCTCAAGGGTAAGGCATCAATTCTAGGAATAAACTTCATTGTTAAAAATTATTACGACTTTGCACCAAAATTTGGTACCCATTTATCTGCAAACAAGATTTGTTGCTTAGTTTCACCATTTTACGGTACTACAACGAATACCATTTAGTGGTAAAACGTTGCACCAAAACTCATAACGTCGCATAAAACTCAAAATTCGAGAATTCGATTGTACAATCTCAAGGGTGAGTCATCAATTCTATGGTTTACAACGCTGTAAAGATTATATGGTGCATTATTAAAAGTTGATTAGAGGGTTTGTTGCTTAAAGTCAAAATTCTGCTACCTCAAGGGTAAGGCATCAATTCTAAGAATAAACTTCATTGTTAAAAATTATTACGACCATTCACCGAAATTTGGTATCCATTTATCTGCAACCGCCATTTGTTGCCTAGTTTCACCGTTTTACGGTACTATAACGGATACCATTCAGAAGTGAAACGTTGCACCAAAACTCATAACGTCGCATAAAACTCAATATTCGAGTTTTTTTAGTATTTTAGTAGTAGTATATTTCTAGCGAAGTTGGCAATCCTCCGATTGCAAGGTCACAACTTTTTTACTTTTCTTTGTCACGTCCACCGATCTGGTTCGAACCAGGAATCCTCTGATTCATAGCCGAAAGCCTTTATCCACTGGGCCACGGAGGCCCTTGTTCGTCGCTGTCTTTCTTGGAGGAGATTCCCCGGTTTTTTGATGTATCGACACGAAAATTTCGGTAGCAGTTAAAGAGGTTGAATCAATTATCGGTGAAATCTCCGCTTTTTTGGGATAAAGGATTTTTGGTTATACCTACATTTAACCATAATATGGTGTATTTTTCTGCAGACCTCTATTTTGCACCAAAATAAGGTACATCATTGAACTGAAATTTTTAGCAGTGTTCACAAAAACAGTACAATTCAATCTCAAGTGTTTGGACTAATTTTTAGGGTTTGCAATGTCTCAAAGAATGCATTATTCGAACTCTAAGTTTGGTCTATTTTGATGGTTTTGCAACGTTGCAAAACAAAGGAATAATCTTACTTTAAAAGCCAACGCATCCCATGGGCGGGGTTTGTTCTCGAGAAAGTGTGTAACTATTTGGTAATCGGAGGGTTGTCAAATTCGTTAATTCGTAACCAAAAAATATCTACTATGTATAAGTGACTAGTGTACGTTAAATCTGATCGATCGTGATTTAATAGCCTGGCGACTATTGAGGTTACGTTGGGTGCAGCGCTCGAAATCGTTATTTGCATTTTGCACCTAAATATTTCAGTTCGATTACCGTAATTTTACACCCAGTCGTCAAAAACGTCACCCTAGGCGTCGAAAATTATTACATCACTTTTCAGTCCGTCTCACCTCCTATTCAAATCATATTGAATTCAATCAACCGATAAAGTGAAGTGTTTGCAATGTCAGACCCAACCTTCAACCAACGTCGTCTCAGCGTCTTATTGCTGCTTAGGCCGCTTTTACATTTAACGACACGACACCGATAAATCGTATACGATTTCAGTGGCACGATATCGGGGTACGCAAAATACACATACGAAGCCGGGCGCTTTTTCACTAGCCGATACGATAACGATATTGTCGTTGCCGATCAGACGATACAATTTATCGGAACGTTTTATCGTGGGCACGCGCCTTCTCTACTTCATCGTGACGACATTTTGAGTTTGTTTGGAAAAACTTGTTGCCGTCTGCTATAGTCTACTGTGTTTTTTTTATTTATATTATCAATATGGCTTTTAAGTTCGATATTGTGAACTTCTGTGAATTAGTGGAAGTAAAGACCTGTATTTGGGATAAGCGAGATGAATTTTACAAGAACAAGATTGTTCGAGAAAAGGCATGGGAGGCAATATTTAGACAAACCGTCGCCAATAGCCCACTGTGCAGCTCTAGTGGTTAGCTCTAGCTCTAGCTTTTTGTAGACGTTCAAATAAAACATAAAAATCTCCTTTAACATGTCTTGCTTTGATAAATACAGCAAATACAACAATCGCAGTTTGTTATAATGTAATTTGTTGCGATGCGCCATATCGAGAATAGATGTGCTCTCGGCAACAGACGAACGCGAACTGAATGTAAAAATGGTCGTTTTCGGCGAACGATATCGGTGCAATGAAAAACTGACCATCAGACGATACGATAAAACGTTGTGTCACCCCTTCGCGATCGTTCACGATTTATCGGTGTCGTGTCGTTAAATGTAAAAGCGGCCTCAAGGAAATAGTGATAGAGCAACGGATATTTTCTCTCAAAACATTATTTAAGAATGCTGTACACTTATCGTTTGTTGTAATTAACAGTCGTAAACGGCAAAAGTGTTTTGCATAATCTAAACTGATTTAGAAAATTAACATTTAATACGGATAATAACCTAAACTGGATTCATGAATGCATTATGAACTTAATTAGGGACGCAGAGTTTAAGTAACTGAATTATTTATTTGAAGTAATATTTACATTGTTTCACTCCGTTAAATAATTAAATCAAAGTTAATTTATTATTTATTGCGGATGATTGTAACTAGAGACAGAGAGACATTGCAAATGTAAAATTCCCTTGCTATTTCTTTGCTTTACAACGAAGAATTATTTCTAGAATAACCCGATAATAAACCCTTATAACTTAAAATCTTCGTTAGTTTTTAGAGTTGGAGGATGATATTTGAATTTTTCTTAAGTAGCTCTTAAGTTATTAAATATATTTATATAAAATCAATAATGTCTACGCTTTCTAATGATTCTTATTTAAGAAATTTAATTAATGTGAGTAAATATACTATTAAACTTGTTTTAAACGAGAATATATTTTTTATTTGAATTACATTTAGAAACCTGAAGTTATGTTAAAATTCTTTAAAAAATATGTACATTGGCGTCACTATCTTTCAGAGCGTTTATAAACCTATTTATAATAAATTCTGAAAATTCTAAATACTACCTATCAAGGCATAATAAATGTTTACAATTTGTTTCAAAAAGCAAAACGTTTCCTTTAAAAATATTTATAAACATGGAGAAAATCTACCCTCCTATATTCTAAACCAACTGAGAATAATTTAAACTTAAGAGAAGAGTTATGACTTAAGATCTTATTGATTATACACGAGATATTACGTTTACTGATCACCAATTGTTCCCGATTATACACATGATATTACATTTACTGATCACCAATTTTTCGATTATACACGTGATATTACGTTTACTGTTCACCAAGTTTTTGATTACACACGTAATATTACGTTTACTGATCACCAATTTTTCGGTTATACACGTGATCCTACGTTTACTGATCACCAAGTTTTCTATTATACACGTGATAATACGTTTACTGATCACCAAATGTTTCATTAAGACCAAATTAAAAAAAAATTATAAAATGTATCAGCTACAATGTTTTTATGTCAATTGAATTGAAATCTAACACACACACATAAAATCTATAACTATTAAAATAATTATGATAATATTAGGTAAAATATTTAAGAAAATATATAAATTTATCTAAGCTTGCTAAATAGCTTAAAATTTGAGTTATCACACACATGATATCACGTTTACTGATATCCAGTGTTTTACATCAATGCTCCCACTTTTTGAATATTCATAAAATATATTTACTCTATTTATTAATACCAATTGAAATGAGAAATAATTTGAAAGCTATCATTATAAAAATAATTTAAATAAAATAATTCAGTTAATATATAAATCTGTATTTGTTTCCTAAACGCTTTAAAACCTGAGTGGTTATAATTTTATACCAAGTAGAATATACCCGGTTTATTAAAAATATTCCCAAATTTTAATATTCGTAACCTAACCCTATACATATATATACAACAAAAAACAAAATAGGAAACTAATGAATAACGATAAAACGAAAAGGATATATTTTAATCAAAAACGCATAGCAAAATCATATATGGTACAGCGCTAAAACTACATGAAGCATAACGATACAAATATAATGTACAACATAAGAAAATGATTAATTTAAAAATGGAAATATCAAACAATGTTAAATTAGAATTGAAATGTAGCATATGTAATGAATGAAAAATAATAAAACTAAAATTAGAATTCTTAAAGTAATAATTATGATAATAATTAATTCCTAAGATAAAGCGAAAGACATAATCAAAACGGTACGAATTGAAAAATCAAATCTCTTTCTGTATTGGCAACGTTAAAAACAAATTTTCAATCCAATTGCTCTAGGAGTTGGATTGGAAATTTCTTTTTAACATTATTAATACAGAAAGAGCTCTATTTTCAATGCGGTCTTACAATATGGAAGACCGCATTACAATATACAATATAGATCTTAGATATATGAAGTACCGTTTTGATTATGTATTTCACTTTATTATATGATTTATTTATTATTTTAATTCTGAATGAATTCTAAGTTAAGATTGATTTTTTTAATAGTTTAAACTTCAAATAGTTAAAATCACATTAAAATCGCCCTATGTTGTTATTTTTTGATAATTTTTAAACTAAAAGCATTTGTTTTCAATTCTGCGTAAATAGACAGTATATGAAGCTACCATTTTAACTTTAATGCTCAAAATATTTTGTAGAATAAAACAGGTAACCAATTCTGCATAACTATTAAAACTGGCTCTCAACTGGTTTTTTTACCTGCTATTGTTCTGATTCAGCGATATCCTTTTCAAGTATTCTCTTTTACTCACCTTTAGTTTCTAGGTAAAAGCCACGTATTATGTTGAGAGCCCCAAAGGAACCTTATCTGTGCAAATTATAGTAGCAGCATAAAAAATAACACTTGGCAAAAAAAAGGAGCCTTAATTATTTTGCGATTGTTCTCATAAATTACACGGCTTCGTGCATGCTTTATTTATTTTAAACCAATCGCTATGTATTAAAAATATTTTTTTTATTTATACATAAAAATATAAAAAAAATTTAGAAAAAGATTGTCAATATAAGTTTTTTGTTGAAGTGCCACAATGGATGTTGTTTTATTTAATCACCAAATGATTCCCTTGGGCAAGTTATTTTATTTTTCTAAAGCGCTTTATTATAAAAAAGATGGTCGATGCTTAAATGTTATTCAATTTTTAAAGAAAGTTGTGAAATAGTGTTTCATGTTTTTGATGAGAAATAGTCTTACATATAATACCTATTCGGTAATTGAAAAAATAGTTTGAACTTTATTTTATATAACTTTTAAAAAATGCGATTCGAACAGCTTTGCTATTATAAAAAAAAAATCTGCGGATTGATGTTATTACTTATAAAACTAAATGAAATTCTTCATGAAATAATATATTTGTAGCATTACATATTTTATTTATCTATTAAACCATACCACCATACTAAAATTCACCAAATGTTGAACATAATGAAATTTATATTGATATAGATTTATCGGACATTTACATCAATCTTCGGCATATAGTTGTTAAAGAACATAGTATTTATATATATAGATAAATATATGCATTGATACTGCTTGGAACCCGGTAAATACAGTAAAATCCGTTTATAACGATGCCTGGTATAACGATACGCCAGATATAACGATGTAAAATGCAAAGGAAGTTTAGATTTCTATAGCAATCGATGTGAATTTTTTCGGATATTACGATGCTGGTTATAACGATAATCCGTGTGTAACGATTTAGTATCTCCCATCTTATGCTGATAAAACCGCTTATAACAATGAATACGGAGGGGGGGGGGAGGGCCGTTTGCGCAATAAACAAGCGTCAGGCGTGAACAAGCGTCAGGCGCAAGCGTATCACGTGAACAAGGATGTCCTGAAATTTTCAAAGAGATCCCTGGATCTTCTACAATGTTAACAAGAATAGGAACTTTTATGGAAATTTCCTATTACGATGTCAAATCTAAACAAACAAAAATTACCGAACATTCCTCATCAAAATAGCAGTTTATATAACTAAGTTTATCTAACTAGTATATGTAGACGATAAAATCATTATAAAATACATAAAATATATCTATATATAACTGTCTTGTATGTATGAGTATTACATTTTCTTATTAAGCGATATTTTTCGTAATTCGCATATAACGATTTCCGGATATAACGATCAAATTATGATGGTCCTTCGAACATCGCTATAAGCGATTTTTACTGTATAAAGTTCACCATCTGTTCTATAGACAAAAGTGCCTTTAAGTGAAAAACTTGTATAGATATTGCTCATATATACAGCCATTCTTTTAATATAGTCTATATATTTCGACAAGTCACCGGCAACGCAGGACCACACATACAGTTAAAAGTAAATGAATAAGGAATAAGAGTCATAGAAATTACGATATTTTTGAAACTCGATGCTTTTAATGTTATGTAGCAAATTGTGAAACTAATTTTACCATACCTTTAAAAATCTTTAAAAATTTACAAACCTTTCTTTTTTTTTTATTTAACAAGATTTTATTGCATTGTATTTTATTTAAACAACGATAAAAAACGGAAAATTTGTTTTAAATATTTATAAATTATAGTAAGATTTTAGGGTTGTTCAATTTATCTTCTCATTATTTGTTCATTATTCACAAGTTTTTAAATTGACCTTTCTTGGTAATAAGCTTAAAAATTAATTTAAGAATAATTTTAATCTCGGTCACATTTTAATGTGGGATATAAGAAAAAGTTGCTGCTATTATTGTATTGCATAATTGTAATTTTATCTCAAACAGATAATAATTGTATTAGAAACTAATCAAGGACGATCGGTATATCGGAGTCGTTGAAAGGAGAGTATAAGGAAAGGATCGGTATATCGAAGGGTCGTTATAAGGAAGGGGTAGGTATATCGAATTGGTGTTATAAGGAAGTGATTGATATATCGAAAGGTCGTTATAAGGAAATCGATTGGTATATTGAAGGGTCGTTATAAAGAAGGAATTGGTATATCGAAGGGTCATTATAGGGAGAATATAAACAAGGGATCTGTATAACGATGGGTCGTTGTAAACTGAATTTACTTTTTTGTAAACGTGGATAATGCAGATTTTATTTTAATTAATCAATTAGTTTCTGAAACATGATAGCAAAGCTGAACATGCTTTTTACCCACCTCAAACATTTTGCTCTGCCTTAACCCATTACTAACGTCTGAAAATATTCAAACATCCCTAATACCATAAACATTACATTTAAATACACGTTACGAATCCTCAACATCAAATTACATTACCCAACCGCAACCTCTCATCATCAAACGAAACACACAGCGTAAAAATCCGAATGATTAGATCCCACTAATACTCCAGCGACTTCAATCTTTACGCCATTAAAAGCCCCATGATCAGGCTTATCTGTATATTCTCGAGTAATACTCGTCACTAATCTATTTATCCGTCTCGGGCCCATGATGAATAACATTATTTATTTCGATATCAGGAGAGTTAATAGGGGGAGCAGTCGCAAATTGGATAGCTTCGGGTTGCTAGATAGACAGGGGTAGGAATGTCCATGCTTCCGATCTGGAAACCTTACTCGCCTTCAGTGGCGTTGCCCATGGGTCTGAAGTGTTGCTGGCATCAGCTGAAGTTACTGATCAACAATAAACGCATTAGGGTTCTTTTGAGGGTTGTATTGCATGTGGTATTTGCCTTATTCGGGTTGTTCGGTGGGAAGTTTATCCTGTGGGATATTAAATCATGTGGGTAGATAGTCTGGTCTGTGATAAAGTCGGGAAATAGTACTCAGTTGGACTAAAGTAAAGAATAAGGAGGAGTCAAATTAAGGCGTCAAAATTAATGTCGCCATATATAATTTCAGTTTAAATTTGAAACCCTGCACAATACTTGGGTTATAAATTTTACGCGCATGCGCAGATAGTTGAATATTGTTGTAGGTACTTATATTACGGTCCACCTTCTATAACGATATAAAATAGTTCATTTTTATTTAGTAGTATTCATCATTTAGAAATTAAACTCATTCATTGATAAACTAATTCAAACCATTAAAGGGAAATACAATAATTGAATAAACACAGTTTAAACTAAATATGATTACGTGGAGATCTTTAAAGTACTTAAAAGACGTGCTAAAAATATTATCTAAAATTCTACTGGTTATTTTAGATGTTGTGAAAGAAAAAAAGAAAGCGTTTTCGATTATGTTACTTTTTTTTAATATCGGTATTTTAACAAAATTTGCATCCCTTTTGTTTTTCCGGTAGGGGATACCCCCCCCCCCTCACTCTCTGTAAATATAACACAGTTAGTAACGGGTTTGAATCTAGATCCAATTAACATTCTCGTTAAATCAATGAGGTTCAAATAAAGAATTAAAAATAGGAAGGGTTCATTGGCAATTGTTAAATTGTCATAAGTCATAGAAAATAATCTTAATTACATTGTTAAAATATTTATTTGCAGAATTGTTTTTAGGAACACTGCATTAGTTACATCTTCCTGACGCCAATGTTATTCCAATGCGTCAATCTGACAGATGTCACTAATGCAATGTTAAACGAAATAGAAAGAAAATAGCGGTTATAAACAGATTAGCCTGTTAGGCTTAAATAGTTCCAGAAATAACGTTTACTGATGAAAATGTCATTTTTATTATTCTGTAATAATCCAAACATACACTGTTAAAAATTTCAGTTCAACGATGTACCATATCTTGGTGCAAAACAGAGGCTGTAACAAATTACACTATATTATGGTGGAATCTAGGTTGAACCCAAAATCCTTTATCGAAAAAAGGGAGGTTTCACCAATAATGTGTCCAACCTTTTTAACTGCCACCGAAATGTTTGCTGTCGCTATTTCAAAAATCCGAGGATTCCCCCCCAAGAAAGACAACGACTCACAAGGGCCTCCGTGGCCCATTGTATAAAGGCGTTTAGCTATGAATCAGAGGATTTCTATTTCGATCTCGATCAGTGGACTTGACATAGAACAGTAAAAAAAGATATAGGGTGGCCAGCTTCGCTATAAAAATACTGCTGCTAAAACACAAATAAAACTCGAATGTCGACTTTTATGCAACGTTGTGAGTTTTGGTGCAACGTTTCACCACTAAATGATATCCGTGGTAGCCCCGTAAAATGGTGTAACTAAGCACCAAATGTTGATTGCTGCTAAATGGGTACCAAATGTTGGTGCAAGGTCGTAATAATTTGTAATAGTGTACGAAAGTTTGATTTGCATTATGCAAATGAATAATATAACAAAACAATGATTAAAGAAAAGTCCAAGAGATTGTATGTAACTTTAAAAATATTATTTAAACTTACTTAATTTAGTAATAATAGTCGTATGATAATAGTAGAAAAATTAGAATATTCGAAATAAAAACTCTATAGTTTGATTTCTGCGATAAAAAAGGGGAATTTTTTTTAAGAGATTTTTGAAAAATAATGAATTATGCTCTTTTTTCCTAAGAAAAATATTATTTATAGAAAATGTATCTACCTAACGCGGAATGTTTACCAGAAAATTCCTTAAATGACTGGAAATATATGTTTCCACAGCACTATTTCAGTTCTTGACCGAATAATAACATATGTTAAAATATAATATAACAAAGAAGCCTCCTCGTTCATTTACGGGCTAGATTGGAAATTACATTATTGGTTACCCGACCATAAAAGAGCTAAAAACGGGCAATTATATTTTTTATGTTAGTATTAAACCATCAACTGCAGAAACCAACAAATGAGTAATCGATATATGAACAAGCGAGTATGAGATGCAAATGAGATATTTATACGTGGTTACGATTGAAATAATATTATGAACCTTTATTGGTAAAGCAAATGAAGGTATTTAGTTCAAAAGCGTATGACATTATCGGAAAGGCTAACAGCGAGACCGAATGCTTATGTTTCACTGTTGAAAATGTATTATGAAATTGACGAATTTTTACTAAATATGATCCAATTAAATTGTTCGTCAAAATGACGAAATTTGTTTCGTTAATTTTTCCACAAAATTGTGAAGTTAAAAGTTTGATTGGCGCAAAACTCAAAATGCTTTCTGTGTCCATTTTTAACTCCTGATACTCAAAGCCGTATATATGCGTCCATGGATCTCCAGTTTTAAAAAGTAGTACAAAAAGTCGCTCCAAGTACGGAATTAAAATAGCCTACGATGTATGTCAATAGCCTGAACCACCAGCACCATAGATATGACAAATAGAAAAACTGGCTCGATGATTGTGTACTGTATAAATTAAATACAAATTGGATGTAAAATGATTGAAAATATCTGTACAGTATTCCCTGATTTAATTATACGATATGGTATATGCCGAGCTAAATGTCTTAAATTTGTTTGTATATAAGTTAATTTAAAGTTTTTGTTTTCTGTATTAAATAAATCACTGGACCTTTTATTTGAAATATGCATTAAGTGTATGCGTTTAATATGTATTAAATGAAGGTGCGGCGAGGACGATGGAATGTTGAGGGATATTCTCCGCCGTGGCTGGGGGGAAATAATAAACCTCTAAGCATCATTGCGAGTTGGGTCTTCCACTTCCAGCCACGGCTTGAGTTGGAAAAAAAAAGTACGAAAAAGACTAAAGTTTACAAAAGTGGACATACAATGATTATGGTTTTTGCCATCGATGTCAAATAAATTATGTTATTTCTATATTTTAATATAATATCCAGACTTTCTATAAATATTTCTTAATAATAAACTAGTCGATATTAAATAGTTCGTCTAAAGATGTAACAGCTTGAGTTGGAAAAAAAGTACGAAAAAGAATAAAGTTTACAAAAGTAGACATATGATTGTGGTTTTAGCCATCGATGTCAAATAATTATGTTATTTCTATATTTTAATATAATATCCGGACTTTCTATAACTATTCATTAATAATAAACTATGTGATATTAAATAGTTTATCTGAAGATGTAACATATTTTTAACCCAGTTTCAATTTTATTATTTATTTCAAGTCCGATCTAATGAAATTTCTACCACCAGTTTTAATCTAAATATTTATATTAACTTTGTTCAGTTAGGCAATTTATTTGAATAAAAAGACAAATAAGTATCCAATTTCCAAACATACCTAGTCTACAAATAGCTTTCTCTAATAAAACGAGACTCCAAAATAATCGAAATAAATAATCCTATTTCCCATGACTAAATCATTATCCGATTAATTTATCTTACAAGTCAGATACGCAGTCTATTTGTCACATCATTTTTTTTACGTAGAAAAGCTTTGACTGCAGAAAATCCAATCATTTTAACTGTAATTAACTTTGAAATAAATCCAATTTCTATTTCATTCCTGTTCTTCAGAAAACTTTTGCAAGTTTATAAGCAATTTGTAGTACTGAAAGTATTTAAAGCACTTGAATATTCGTGTGTATTTTGTACAAAATGCGCTAAAAGTCGATTATTAAGTCAACGTTATGTGTAACAATATTTAAAAAAAATGGAATATAACTTTTATAATTTTCTAAACCAAACAAAATTAAATTGTATTTTATTAGTCTCAGAAGTGACAATAAAAATATCATTAGTCAACTTAACGTTTATTAAGTTGTAATGCAAATTGACTTATGCTACTTTGTCGCATATGTTTATTCAGCAAAAATTAGGGTCCGTTCGCCAAGTACTTATTTTAATTTTCGGTTATTCTGATATGTGTGTGTGTGTGTGTGTGTGTGTGTGTGTGTGTGTGTGTGTGTGTGTGTGTGTGTGTGTGTGTGTGTGTGTGTGTGTGTGTGTGTGTGTGTGTGTGTGTGTGTGTGTGTGTGTGTGTGTGTGTGTGTGTGTGTGTGTGTGTGTGTGTGTGTGTGTGTGTGTGTGTGTGTGTGTGTGTGTGTGTGTGTGTGTGTGTGTGTGTGTGTGTGTGTGTGTGTGTGTGTGTGTGTGTGTGTGTGTGTGTGTGTGTGTGTGTGTGTGTGTGTGTGTGTGTGTGTGTGTGTGTGTGTGTGTGTGTGTGTGTGTGTGTGTGTGTGTGTGTGTGTGTGTGTGTGTGTGTGTGTGTGTGTGTGTGTGTGTGTGTGTGTGTGTGTGTGTGTGTGTGTGTGTGTGTGTGTGTGTGTGTGTGTGTGTGTGTGTGTGTGTGTGTGTGTGTGTGTGTGTGTGTGTGTGTGTGTGTGTGTGTGTGTGTGTGTGTGTGTGTGTGTGTGTGTGTGTGTGTGTGTGTGTGTGTGTGTGTGTGTGTGTGTGTGTGTGTGTGTGTGTGTGTGTGTGTGTGTGTGTGTGTGTGTGTGTGTGTGTGTGTGTGTGTGTGTGTGTGTGTGTGTGTGTGTGTGTGTGTGTGTGTGTGTGTGTGTGTGTGTGTGTGTGTGTGTGTGTGTGTGTGTGTGTGTGTGTGTGTGTGTGTGTGTGTGTGTGTGTGTGTGTGTGTGTGTGTGTGTGTGTGTGTGTGTGTGTGTGTGTGTGTGTGTGTGTGTGTGTGTGTGTGTGTGTGTGTGTGTGTGTGTGTGTGTGTGTGTGTGTGTGTGTGTGTGTGTGTGTGTGTGTGTGTGTGTGTGTGTGTGTGTGTGTGTGTGTGTGTGTGTGTGTGTGTGTGTGTGTGTGTGTGTGTGTGTGTGTGTGTGTGTGTGTGTGTGTGTGTGTGTGTGTGTGTGTGTGTGTGTGTGTGTGTGTGTGTGTGTGTGTGTGTGTGTGTGTGTGTGTGTGTGTGTGTGTGTGTGTGTGTGTGTGTGTGTGTGTGTGTGTGTGTGTGTGTGTGTGTGTGTGTGTGTGTGTGTGTGTGTGTGTGTGTGTGTGTGTGTGTGTGTGTGTGTGTGTGTGTGTGTGTGTGTGTGTGTGTGTGTGTGTGTGTGTGTGTGTGTGTGTGTGTGTGTGTGTGTGTGTGTGTGTGTGTGTGTGTGTGTGTGTGTGTGTGTGTGTGTGTGTGTGTGTGTGTGTGTGTGTGTGTGTGTGTGTGTGTGTGTGTGTGTGTGTGTGTGTGTGTGTGTGCGAATATTCCTTCATTTTTATATCCATTTTTTTTATTTAGGTAGGGATGTTTTTTTTATGATTTTTTTTATCATAACCGAGGTTAATGGAATGCTTTATTATTTTGCCGCTATCAAATAATATAAACAATTGAGAAATTCAATAATAGGATTTTTGCCTTAAATCTGTCAATTTCCTTAACCTTTTGTCTGAAGAAGATATACTTATGTCGTATTAAACTAGGATTTAGGAAAACGTCATACCCCAAACTATCCTTTAATAATCCTACGTAGACATACAATTCTCAAGATCGATATTTAAAGCAAACATAATATTATTGTAAGATAAGTATTAGAGTAGCATCCATTTCTCGTAAACAGTATTGTTGAATACTGATGACATGGGGATACGGGGGGGGGGGCCGATTGTAATTCTAGTTCCAAATATTATATCTAAGGCTTTGTGTAATTCTGAGATTGACAGTTTCAATAGCAACACTGAATAACTCATATTTGTCGGTTCAAAGCTATCTCCACCGGATTGGAGGGGACTCTACATAGGAGAGATTTTAATTTTAAAAGAGTTCAATATATAAAATCTTAAAGATATATAAATTCCCATATAGATTTTTTTTAAGAACTCGTATTTTTTAAAAACTTAGGCTCATATTATAGAGAAATATATTTTAATTGTGATATTCAAAATGGGGAGTGCCGCCCCCCCCCCCCAAAAAAAAAAATCATGTCAGCAGAACTGTATTTATCGATATTGGGACCCTATTCTAAATATGGGTGCGCTCCCCCCTTCCCCCAACTACAGCGGGGTATAGAAAAACCCCATAAAATGAGGGGAGAGGGGTCGGATTTTTTTTTTAAATATATATTCCAGAACTGCAAATTAATTCATTTTTAAGTATCAAATGAAATTGCGATACAGTGCTTTTTGTAAATTTCCAATACTATGTTACAAAATTTCAACAATTTCAAGGAATCTAAAAGTGAAATGGCATTCTGGAATCTATGAAAATTAAAATAAATATTAGACTCGTCTTTATATTACTCGAAAATAGCTCTAAGAAAAATAAAAATGTAAGAAAAATAAAAACAACTAATTTCTCCCTAAAATGTAAAATAATATCATTGTAATTATCACAAATTAAACATATTTTATTTTAAGAACATAAGAGTATTAGGGTATATTTGCATTGTACAAAAAGAATTTCTCTTGATCATAAAAATATTGTAGTAAAATTTTTTCATTAGGATTATCATATTTCCAAATATTTTTTTCCCGCAAATTAATGTTTTTTGGTGCGTGGTACGAGCCCCTAGGCTGCCTAAATCCAGGCCTGCATGCCAGTCAGATCGCAAATCGCAGAAAACAGCAATAACGTTTGGTAGATGAATACCTTTCTATGAATCTCCGTTTTTTAAGGTTTAAAATGAAATATGTATTTTTGAAACGTTACATATATTTGCAAGAACGGAAAATGCCATTTTTTATTATAAAATTGTATCTAATTTTTTGACTTGTTTTGTTTTGTATGACCATTCACCGAATATGATAAATAAATCTGATGAATAATTATTTTTACAAATAAAATCATTCAAAATTGTTCTTCTGTTCTGAAAAATTTGTAATTTTCTTTTATAATGGATGTGGTTCAATTTATTGTGAATTATCAAATTTTAACGAATAAAGTCAAACAATTATATTTCAGAAAAATTTAGATGAGAACCAATTACTGCGGTAACTTTATAGAAACTAGTATAACTTTATTTTACCCCCATAGTGCATAGTGTCGCATATATGCTATATAACTTTAAAATGACCACTAGTTGCATCTATTGAGTTTTATGTTAACTATTATAGTATTGTTATGTAGGGAACCATGTGCCTGCCATGTGCCAATTAGTTGCTTCGAGGTCTGTTCTTCTAAAAATGGCTCGTGAAGGTAAAGAGATTGGTTTATTACTTATAAGTATAATATGGCTCTACAAAAAATCATAGCTAATATCAGAGGTATATAGATTGTAATTAACTATATTTTCATACTTTTTGAAAAATTAATTTGGTAATTACACATGAATTTGCATATACGCTACACACCTGTTTTAATTATTTATTTAATTAAATAGGCACTTACGAAAAAAAAATATTTCATTAAAAAAGAAAAAAATCATGCACTAGAGGGTTAAGTTAAACTATTTGTAAAATATGAACTTAATTATTGAGAGAATTAGGAAAAACATGTGCCTTATCCAAATAAAATAGATGTTGCAAAACATTTTTGTATTTCTAAAATCTTATTATTTTTGAAAAATGCTTCTTTATAAACATTTAACTAAGATATTAAAAAGCTGTTGTAGAAATCTCTGATGCTAAGTGCAGCCTCATCAGCCATATGTTATTCCCCATTAACTTAATTAAAATTTTTAACTAATTAGAAGATGATTAATTACTGCTTTAGTAATACTCTAAACAGTTAATGAAACTTTAATTGACTAGTTAATTTTTCTCGTTCATTTTGTTTACATTTTAAAACATATGTTAGATTTTAACAATACGAGACCGAACGATTTTTTTAAAAATCTGTCATACAGGAATATGAAGAATTTTTTTTCAGGTTATATGTTTTAATTTTTCTTTTAATTCCTTTAGCTTAATTAATAGGTATTGCATAAACGACAAAAAAGATTAAAATAAAAACAAAACTAGGAAACAGTCGTCAAATCTTTCTGGCTATATAAATTTCCACTTGCATATTTTCTCAAAACGTAAAGAAAAATAACGATAACGAAAAATAGTGTAATACTTTAAACAGTTAATTAAAGTTTAATTGACTAATTAATTTTTTCTCTCTCATTTTATTTTCATTTCAAAACGTGATAGATTTTAAAAATACCAGTCCGTACGAATTTTTTTAAATCTGTCACACAGGAAAATGAAGATTTTTTTTCAGATAATATGTTTTAATTTTTTTTAATTCTTTTAGCTTACTAGGTACTGCATAAACGACAAAAACAATTAAAAATAAACTAAGAAATAGTAGTCAAATCTTTCTGGCTATATAATTTTTCATTTGACTGTTTTCTCAAAACGTATAGAAAAATAGCAATTTAATGTAATCTCAATAAATAAATCATTCTACCCAGGGACAGAATAGACAAATAGTTTTTGTGAATAATAAGGGAATTACTTTTTATTAACATATTTTTTCCAACGTAAGAAACTTAACGGTCTGACGCTCATGGACGTGAAATCACGTGCATGGAGATCTCCAGTTTTTCCATCAATACATCCAGTTTTTAAACTCATAAAAATACTCAATTTTACAATATTTTTTAAATCTAACTTTTTTAGATATTACTTAAAAGCGACCTCTTTACAATGAAATAAAATTCAGTAAAAATAAATAAGTGTACGCCTAGGGAAAAATATTTAAACTTTCAAACAGTGAAAACAATGCTAAATAGCTACTAAAATAGCGTGACGTTAGTGTGTTAATGATACATTTAAATATGGGGCATTCCAGCGTAACGTGTGTGACATTCAGATAAAAAATGTAAGCACATTTGTAATTAGTTTGACTTTAAAAGAACTGCAATTTTGGAAGCAACCAATTGATATCTGTCATTGATGTCTTGAGATATAATTAAGCTCATTGGAATTTTTTTACGTTGAATGAATACAGAGATATAATTTTTTAGTTTTACGTGACGTGTGTCATCCATTTACAAGTAAATGGGTCACACACGTCACGTAAATATAATTATTTTTTTGTTTTGGGTGGTGAGGTTTACAGTTCCCAGAACTGCTAGTTAAAGATCTATTATATAGCTTCTATTTTAGTCATATAATTACAGTACAAAACGGAAAAAAATTGAAGTAACTTTTCATTAAAATTCACTTTGTTTTTCGTAGATACTTACACAGTTGCGTGCTGTTCACTACAAAATATAAGAAAAATAAATAAAAAATGTTTGACGATTAGATATTATTGTGTAGAGGGACTTGTTTCATGTTTAATCTTTAATAGTTATTTTTTTCACATTGGGTTTTGTATAGTAGTGTAGGAAATGGAAATGTAGAATGAGTGGGTTGAAATCTCAAGTATTGTACCTATCATTTTCCCTAAACTTTAAATTAGGACGCAGTATTTCTAGAAATACAAGTTCGTTGTTACTAATCCTTCCCTGGCTAGACCTTCGAGCATGAATGAACTGTAGTAGAGCGAATATGACGTCATAATCGAGAAACCAACATCTCAGACCGAATGGTCTCAGACACGTGACTTCTTTTCAAACTTATGAATTAAAAAATACTCGCGATTGGATGATGAATTGGGAAATGTGTAAAAGTGAAAATTTATGAATGGAATAACGTAATTAACACGTGTCTGAGGCCATACATGTTGGCCTCACTTTGATGTTAGCGAGATTATAACATTATGTTTTCTCTACTATGCTCGAAGGGCTAGACAGCTTCCATTCCATGAGTCCCCACGCCCTTAAACAATAGAGGGCCTGCAAAGTCTCAAACATTCCTCTTGAGAGCCGAAGACAAGATAGGATGTGTTCCGGGGACGCATTCTCCACTTCACACTTGGAGCATACCGGAAACTCTTTAACGCCGTGGTTATATAAACATCCTCGCAAGTGGCCACTAGCAAATCTACACAATGCCATCTGATTGGCTCTATCACAAGCAGAGCCTGATTACCGAATTAGCCCAAGAAGCCCAGGCTTACACTTTATATTTTTGAGGGACTTCCAAATCACACATTTTTATATAAATATTTAACAATTCTAACATAGTTTGCCACCTAATTTACCTTAAAAAGTGGCATTACTCACTTTAACAAAAAAAAAGGTATCACTTGTGTTAAATGTGTTCAAATATTGGAAAAATAATCAAAAACATACTAAAGAATATTAGCAATATTTTCATTACTTATTAATGTTTATTAAATATTATTTATAATGTGTTTCGTTGCCATCCAGGGGCCAGAATTTTAGTGCTCGATTTGATGTTTCAGGGTTTATATGGGAGCAATGGGGCCCCAATTTATAGGCGGGCTTCCCTTGCTTCAATATCTTAATCGGGCACTGATCTCAAGAGAAGCCAATAGATACACCAGGACTGTCTTGCCTATCCCACCCATGAGGTAGGGGCACCCTCCACACCTGTAAGTCCTTGATTTTCCTGATGGAGAAAAGTTCATCAAATGTGAGTGAGGAGTCAGAACGAAATGGTTCCGCTGAGTCATCATCACCAAGTCATCGGCAATATCATTTCCAAGTTCGTTATAATAGAGATTGCGTGTGGAATTAACAATTATTATTTTTTTTATGAAAAAAAAATCCTTGCAATTTTTTTTTAAAATATTAAAATTTACATAGTGTAAGTTGTAAAATCCCAGTGAGGGCAATTACCATTAAAGCCCTATAGCCAAATTTGCTACTGGTTGACTGCTATAATAGAGATTGCGTGTGGAATTGACAATTAATATTTTTTTATGAAAAAAATCGCTACCAATTAAAAAAACATATTAAATTTTACATAGTGTAAGTTAGAAAATCCCGGAGAGGGCAATTGCCCTTAAACCCCTATAGCCAAATCCTTTACTAGTTCACAGTGCTCCTTTCCCCAGTAACCTTAAGCACTTGTAAGTTAGAAAATCCCAGTAAGGGCAATTACCATTAAAGCCCTATAGCCAAATTCGCTACTGGTTGACTGTTATAATAGAAATTGTGTGTGGAATTGACAATTATTATTTTTATGAAAAGAATCTCTACCAATTAAAAAAATATATTAAACTTTAAATAATGTAAGTTAGAAAATCCCAGAGGGGGCAATTACTACTAAAGGCATATAGCCAAGTTCGCTACTGGTTGAATGTTATGATAGAGATTGCGTGTGGAATTGACAATTATTATTTTTTTATGAAAATACTCCCTACCAATTAAAAAAATATATTAAATTTTACATAGTGTAAGTTAGAAAATCACAGAGAGGGCAATTGCCATTAAAGACCTATAGCCAAATCCTCTACTGGTTGACTGTTATAATAGAGATTGCGTGTGGAATTGACAATTATTATTTTTTTATGAAAAAACTCACTACCAATTAAAAAAAAATTAAATTTTACATAGTGTAAGTTAGAAAATCACAGAGAGGGCAATTGCCATTAAAGACCTATAGCCAAATCCTCTACTGGTTGACTGTTATAATAGAGATTGCGTGTGGAATTGACAATTATTATTTTTTTATGAAAAAAATCGCTACCAATTAAAAAAATATATTAAATTTTACATAATGTAAGTTAGAAAATCCCAGTGAGGGCAATTACCATTAAAGCCCTATAGCCAATATTGCTACTGGTTGACTGTTAGAGATTGCGTGTGAATTGACAATTATTATTTTTTATGAAAAAACTCCCTACCAATTAAAAAAATATATTAAATTTTACATAGTGTAAGTTAAAAAATCCCAGTGAGGGCAATTGCCATGAAAGCCCTATAGCCAAATTCGCTACTGGTTGACTGTTATAATAGAAATTGCGTGTAGAATTGATAATTATTATTTTTTTATGAAAAAAATCCCTACCAATTAAAAAATATATTAAATTTTACATAGTGTAAGTTAGAAAATCCCAGTGAGGGCAATTGTCCTTAAACCCCTATAGCCAAATCCTCTACTGGTTGACTGTGCTCCTTTCCTAGTAACCTTAAGCACCTATATGTTTCATGAATAAACATGAATGAATCCAGCCATCTAGTTATTTTATCTGTTTACTACAACTATATAAATAGAGGAAAGTGAGTAAGAATACGTTCTCATCTTTTATTCTATTAGAGAGATTTTCTCCCCTTTTCTAGACTGATATAGGATATTGGTAAAGCTGTGAGTACACTTACGGACTTTGTGTATTATATTTAGGCATTTACAACGTAAGAATAAATAGCTATACATACTACTGATTCAGGTTACTTAGACTAGAAATATTTTACCTTGTGGAAAGTTTTAACCCTCTGACCGTTCAGAAAATTAACCAAATTGTAGAGTTGATTTCTCTGTTATGGAGTTTAAAGGATATTTAAATAAATTTATATCAAAACTTTAAAAAAAAAATTAAGAACACTTTTTTATTCTTAAAGAAATGGCTTTGAATTTATACCCCAATAAAAAAAGTTTGGAAAATATTAGGAAATGAAGTATTTTTATGAATTTAAAAATGGTGTGTATAGCTGGAAAAACTAAAGAAACAGAGATGCAAAAATATGTATGTAATGGTCAGAAGGTTTAAAGAAACATTTTTAATTTCGATGTTTTGTTTAACAAGTAATATTAATTTACGAAAAAATCATTTTAAATGGGTCAGGTCTTATTTTTGTTTGATATTATTTGCACTTGTTTTGTATTTTATTTCAGTTTTTAATTTATTTTAAGAAGTATTTAATTGTAGTTATAGAATATAGTTGCTGATGCTTGTAGTTATTGAATGACTTTGAGTATTATATACATTTACAACGTTTGAATACATAAGATATACCTACTGTTGATTCAGGTTTAAACTAGAAACATTTGTAAATATTTTAATTTGCTTCTTGTTGCCTATAAGGATCGTGTTAAACTGGATAACCCACAAATTAAAAAAATATTCATTTTCAACGTAAATGGAAAAGCTCAAGATTTCTTTTTCTATGCTAAAAAATTAGTTGACATACTGGATATGTAGTTCCAACATTGCATATGTAGTGATTTGCTGCAGCATGGATTTTCCTATTGAGAGGTTTTTCAAAATGTTTCACTCTCTCACCCTCTCTCTCTTCCTCTCTCTCTGTTTCGGTCTATCTCTCTCTCTCTCTTCCGCTCTCTGTCTCGGTATCTCTCTCTCGGTCTCTCTCTCCTCTTCCTCCATCTGTATCGGTATCTCTCTCTTCCTCTCTCTCTGTTTCGGTCTATCTCTCTCTCTCTTCCGCTCTCTGTCTCGGCATCTCTCTCTCGGTCTCTCTCTCCTCTTCCTCCATCTGTATCGGTATCTCTCTCTTCCTCTCTCTGTCTCGGTCTATCTCTCTCTGTCTCTTCCGCTCTCTGTCTCGGTATCTCTCTCTTCCTCTCTCTGTCTCGGTCTATATTTCTCTCTCTTCCGCCCTCTGTCTCGGTATCTCTCTCTCGGTCTCGTCTCTCCTCTTCCTCCATCTGTATCGGTATCTCTCTCTTCCTCTCTCTCTGTTTCGGTCTCTCTCTCTTCCTCTCTCTGTCTCGGTCTATCTCTATCTCTCTCTTCCGCTCTCTGTCTCGGTATCTCTCTCTCGGTCTCTCTCTCCTCTTCCTCCATCTGTATCGGTATCTCTCTCTTCCTCTCTCTCTGTTTCGGTCTCTCTCTCTTCCTCTCTCTGTCTCGGTCTATATTTCTCTCTCTTCCGCCCTCTGTCTCGGTATCTCTCTCTCGGTCTCTCTCTCCTCTTCCTCCATCTGTATCGGTATCTCTCTCTTCCTCTCTCTCTGTTTCGGTCTCTCTCTCTTCCTCTCTCTGTCTCGGTCTATCTCTCTCTCTCTTCCGCTCTCTGTCTCGGCATCTCTCTCTCGGTCTCTCTTTCCTCTTCCTCCATCTGTATCGGTATCTCTCTCTTCCTCTCTCTGTCTCGGTCTATCTCTCTCTCTCTCTTCCGCTCTCTGTCTCGGTATCTCTCTCTTCCTCTCTCTGTCTCGGTCTATATTTCTCTCTCTTCCGCCCTCTGTCTCGGTATCTCTCTCTCGGTCTCTCTCTCCTCTTCCTCCATCTGTATCGGTATCTCTCTCTTCCTCTCTCTCTATTTCGGTCTCTCTCTCTTCCTCTTTCTGTCTCGGTCTATCTCTATCTCTCTCTTCCGCTCTCTGTCTCGGTATCTCTCTCTCGGTCTCTCTCTCCTCTTCCTCCATCTGTATCGGTATCTCTCTCTTCCTCTCTCTCTGTTTCGGTCTCTCTCTCTTCCTCTCTCTGTCTCGGTCTATCTCTCTCTCTTCCGCTCTCTGTCTCGGTATCTCTCTCTCGGTCTCTCTCTCCTCTTCCTCCATCCGTATCGGTATCTCTCTCTTCCTCTCTCTGTCTCGGTCTATATATCTCTCTCTCTCTCTTCCGCTCTCTGTCTCGGTATCTCTCTCTCGGTCTATCTCTCCTCTTCCTCTATCTGTATCGGTATCTCTCTCTTCCTCTCTCTCTCTCTGTTTCGGTCTATCTCTCTCTCTCTTCCGCTCTCTGTCTCGGTATCTCTCTCTCGGTCTCTCTCTCCTCTTCCTCCATCTGTATCGGTATCTCTCTCTTCCTCTCTCTGTCTCGGTCTATCTCTCTCTCTCTCTTCCGCTCTCTGTCTCGGTATCTCTCTCTTCCTCTCTCTGTCTCGGTCTATATTTCTCTCTCTTCCGCCCTCTGTCTCGGTATCTCTCTCTCGGTCTCTCTCTCCTCTTCCTCCATCTGTATCGGTATCTCTCTCTTCCTCTCTCTGTCTCGGTCTATCTCTCTCTCTCTCTTCCGCTCTCTGTCTCGGTATCTCTCTCTCGGTCTCTCTCTCCTCTTCCTCCATCTGTATCGGTATCTCTCTTCCTCTCTCTCTGTTTCGGTCTCTCTCTCTTCCTCTCTCTGTCTCGGTCTATCTCTCTCTCTCTCTTCCGCTCTCTGTCTCGGTATCTCTCTCTCGGTCTCTCTCTCCTCTTCCTCCATCTGTATCGGTATCTCTCTCTTCCTCTCTCTGTCTCGGTCTATCTCTCTCTGTCTCTTCCGCTCTCTGTCTCGGTATCTCTCTCTCGGTCTCTCTCTCTCCTCTTCCTCCATCTGTATCGGTATCTCTCTCTTCCTCTCTCTCTCCCGGTCTCTCTCTCTTCCTCTCTCGGTCTCGGTCCCTCTCTCGGTCTCTCTCTCTCTATCTCTTCCTCTTTCTATCTCGGTATATGTCTCGGTCTCTCTCTCTATCTCTCTATCTCTCTCTCTCTCTGTATACCGCCATTTATAATTAACATTTAATAATATTTATTTTAAACTAATGAATTTTCCCAACGTATCTGGATTTCAATTTCGATTTTTTTTTCTTAAAATCATTGTTTAAATTTTCACAAAGTATAAATATATTTTCAGCAATACATAGTATTTACGTTAGTTAATAGTAATTAATAGTTCACAACTGCAAAAAATTAAAAGGTCCTAAGTTAGCTCCCACGGACCATCTCAGTTATCTTTCTCATCTTAACATGACTCGAAATTATATTTCAGTGTTCCCTTGTGTTTCTCACAAGTTAAATATTGAACCAACCCCCAATAGCCCATTGCATATCTCCAATGAGACATTACTTAAACCAACCACTGTATAATAACTATTAATTCTAATAAAACGTCTCCTTATTATAAATAGCAAGCTATACTAATCAAATTTCACCAACTAAAATTGATCATAGGTGGATAAATAGACTAAACATCAAGAACACGAGGAAACAAATACGAGCCTCGATAATAAGAACACAAATAAATTCATTTGCAGCAAACAAATCCTTTCGAGCATTTTCGCCAGACTTCTCGTAATTAGAAACAAAACCTCAATTACTTGGCGAGAATAAACAGGATTAAGCCAAGCCCCACCTATAAAAGGAATTGTGCGTGCTGATTTTGAAGGGTAAGTTCGAGGGTAAACTCTAGTCTTAGGGTTAGTGTCCGCCTGGAAACATTTGCACTTGCTGAGAAATGTTAAAGGATTTTACCCGTAATTAGATTCAAGGGGATTGCTCAGGGGGTATATTTGGAGAGAAAAAAAATATTTCGTTACATTCAACTCAATTACTTAGATATCGATTGGAAGAAGAATTTAATGGAATCTTTAAAACCTTGGATTTCGGTTGTCATTGAAACTAAAGTTAGATGATTGTCACAAAATACAAACTAAGTAAATACTTGTTAGAAAGTTTGAAGTTTCGCTTCAACCCTCCAGTTCCCAATGCACACTCTACATTGTTAAATATAGGTACCAAAAATAAGTAAAATGTACTCATTTAAAACCTTGTCTTTTGGTTGTCATTTAAACTAAAGTTAGAGGATTGTCACAAAATACAAACCAAGTAAATACTTGCTTAGAAAGTTTGAAGCTTCGCTTCAACCCTCCAGTTCCCAATGCACACTCTACATTGTTAAATATAGGTACCAAAAATAAGTAAAATGTACTCATTTAAAACCTTGTCTTTTGGTTGTCATTTAAACTAAAGTTAGAGGATTGTCACAAAATACAAACCAAGTAAATACTTGCTTAGAAAGTTTGAAGTTTCGCTTCAACCCTCCAGTTCCCAATGCACACTCTACATTGTTAAATATAGGTACCAAAAATAAGTAAAATGTACTCATTTAAAACCTTGTCTTTTGGTTGTCATTTAAACTAAAGTTAGAGGATTGTCACAAAATACAAACCAAGTAAATACTTGCTTAGAAAGTTTGAAGTTTCGCTTCAACCCTCCAGTTCCCAATGCACACTCTACATTGTTAAATATAGGTACCAAAAATAAGTAAAATGTACTCATTTAAAACCTTGTCTTTTGGTTGTCATTTAAACTAAAGTTAGAGGATTGTCACAAAATACAAACCAAGTAAATACTTGCTTAGAAAGTTTGAAGTTTCGCTTCAACCCTCCAGTTCCCAATGCACACTCTACATTGTTAAATATAGGTACAAAAAATAAGTAAAATGTACTCATTTAAAACCTTGTCTTTTGGTTGTCATTTAAACTAAAGTTAGATGATAGTCACAAAATACAAACTAAGTAAATACTTGCTTAGAAAGTTTGAAGTTTCACTTTAATCATCCAATTCCCAATGCACACTCTTAATTGTTAAATATAGGTACCAAAAATAAGTAAAATGTACTGATTTAAAACCTTGTCTTTTGGTTGTCATTTAAACTAAAGTTAGATGATAGTCACAAAATACAAACTAAGTAAATACCTGCTTAGAAAGTTTGAAGATTCGTTTCAACCCTCCAGTTTCCAATGCACACTCTACATTGTTAAAAATAGGCAATCAAAAATAAGTAAATTGTACTCATTTTTGATTACATTCGATGCTTATCATAGCTCCGAATACAAGTTTCATTTCTGAAAAATACATGTACTCAAAAATGAGCACAATGAATAAAAAGAGCAGTAGCTGACCTACATAGGCTGCCTTCATAAATCACTTTTATTAAATATTGACATTTACAACCAAGACTCCAACCGGGAATTGAACCCATATCAATAGTCCCCTCAGTCCAGTGTGTTATCTGTTGTACTACCAGGGTGACGTAAAGTAGTTATAAACAGAAGAAATGTTAAGAAGCTGTGTAAAAGAATGGGAAGTAAGGTAAATGAGTTGTAATAATTCAGTTTCCATTTTTAAGTAATCGATATCAAATAATGTAGAAAATCATGTTCTGAACAAATATTTTAAGTTTGTCAGGCTTTGTTAATGGCTTACACAGAAGCTGAGCTTCATTAAATCACACTGCTTATTTTGAATAAGTACAGTTACTTAAATTTGGGTACGTCATCGCTCATTTACGATGCTATTGTACTAAAAAAAACGAATAGGTTTAGTTACTCACTTTTAAGTACCTTTTTTACATTATAGTTTGGAACATAGTTTTTACACTATTTTTTTTCATTGCAGTGTGCACGTCTAGTGTACTTTCTATTGTGCTCTAATATTTAAAATAATGCTAATAGACAGCTCTTCTGCCATCTAGTGACTGCTTGAGAACCTTCGTACGCCAAAATTTACAAAAAATGCAAGAACATCAAAAAATATTGCAAAAAAAATTAATTTGTTTTTTTAAATTGCAAAACAATTTGTGTCTTATTGGGAGACCACAAGAAACTAATTTTTTTTAATAAAAAATCACTTCTAGGTCCTATTTGGAAACTGGAGAGTTAAAGGAACCAGAAGCGTGTTTAATTTGATCTAGCTGAAATAAAATATGTTTGTAATGAAGTCTTAATGGAATTTCATCACAACAGTGTCAATAGACGAGGTGAAATTTTGCTTTACTTTGAAAATATTGACGTATAACAGTTATTAGTTTCGAAACTCTAACTCTTTATAATTTTCCAACTTTATGCCCATCCTACACTGGATGAGATAAACGCGCAAGAGCTTTTGCAGATGGATAAATAATTGTTGCATACAAACCACGTGGTTTGTATCCACCAATCGCAGAGCCATTTTCAAAAACTCACGCGCGTTTATAACGCTCATATAGAATGGGCTTTAAACAGTACTTCCCATTTAATCTTAAAGTCGATAAACCTTTATTGTTGTGGTATCTACCAATAATAATCGGTAGGCACAATTCTTGCCAAACCCTATGATACGCAAGTTTTGGTTTGTGAATGCTTTGTACATATGCCTGCTTGACTTGCTCCTTCTTGCGTATTCGGCAAGCTTGTGATGTTCACTTCATCTACCCGATACTCCCGCTTAGGCGATAGTGATCAATTTGGCCTGACTGGCAGAGTATCGGCGTAGCAAGCCGAAGTTCCTCGGTTCGATACCGAGCGTAGCCAAGTAATTCTTACCGCCACATTAGTGACCCGGACTGCAGTTCAACGCAACCTTCGAACTAGCACTTGTGTGACCACATTGAATAAACCACTGCCACGTGTTAACGCTTCACGGCATTAACTACTGCCCACGTGATAACACTTCACGGGCAACTCAATTATTTGTTCTTCCGCCCGACTCACTGAGAGGGGGGTATTGTGGGGTTAACTTCATCTACCCGATACTCCCGCTTAGGTGAGAGTGATCAATTTGGCCTGACTGGCAGAGTATCAGCGTAGCAAGCCGAAGTTCCTCGGTTCGATACCGAGCGTAGCCAAGTTGTGTCTCACCGACACGAGCTATAGATCTCACCACACTTGTCAAAAGTTTAGATTTCTTGGTTTCATTTTGTTCGTCTTCAAATTCTCTTTCGACCTGTTTTCAACTTTATAATGCTTTAATTGATTTTTAGTGTGATACTTTGACTTCATACTGAAATCTTCTACAAATTGTCACTTTCTACTCCATAAAATATTCACTGTTTATCTGTCAACTAGTCAAATGGAATTGTAGGACGCGTCGTTCTCTTCTATTTAAGCATGCACTTTCCATGACCCGCCCATTAGAACTGAAGTTACAGTGGTTAAAATGATTAACGTATGCCTAAAATTTAACTCATTACCCCTCCATACAGTCAGAGTGGATTAATGGCTGACCTGATCAGCGCGCCCCACTTCTGCTACACGATGCAGCGTGTAAAGGAAGCATGTCTTCAAATAAATTATTTGAAGAACAGTTTGAGAAAAAAATAAAAAATTTTGCCCGTCATACAATTTAAACCTAATTATTAATCAAAATAGCAAAGCTAATTAAATATTTGCTTTAAAACTGCTCAATTAGTGTCTTGACAATTCCCATTAATAATTTACTTCTATATATTAAACTCAATATTACAAATTCATTGTTGTTCTAATCAACATCAAGGATGTGAACTTTATTAAAAATTAAACACACATTCGAATTCATTTAATTTTTTTATACGAGAAGAAATTTATGTTTTATTATTTTTGTAAGCACCAGTCAGGTGCAACAAACGCAATTTAATTGGATTATGATTTCTAGTACAAAAAGTTTCGATTTATATTAATATTTTTTAATTATAAAGTAATAGTTTCTTAATTTAAACAAACATAACTCGCAATTTATTTTATAGCGGACAATACTTGAGAACTTATTTATGTAGAGTATTTAATATGGTAATTTTAATTATGATGGCATGTTAATGCAGGTTTCAACAATAACAATTCAAATAAATTATGTGAAATATACAAATATTTTATTAATCACCAATGAAACAAATGAAGTGTATTTGATCATGACTTCGTAATACAAAGTTTTTATTTTGCCTATATTAAAATATTGAGTATAAAAATGTGTAAAAAGTATAAAAACGATTACTAATAATTTATGCCTCTAATTTATAATAAAGTAGACCCCCAACGACCACACAATATAGTGACCCATTCGTTATAGCGACTTCTTCGCTATAGTGACGCCTTATTTGTAGCAACTTCATCGCTATAGCGACCCCTTCGTGGTAGCGACCTCTTTGTTATAGTGACCGTTTCATTATAACGATCTCTTTGCTATATTGACCTCTTCGTGGTAGCGACCTCATCGCTATATAGTGACCTTTTCGTTGTAGCGACGTCTTTGCTATGATGGAACATTCATTGTAGCAATCCTTTGCTATATTGTCCCCTTCGTTGTATCGAAATCTTCGCTATAGTGACCCCTTCGTTGTAGCAATCTCTTTGACAGTGATCCTTTCATTGGAGCGATCTGTTTGCTATATTGACCTCTTCGTGATAGCGACCTCATCGCTATAAAGTGACCTTTTCGTTGTAGCGGCGTCTTTGCTGTGATGACTCATTCATTGTAGCAATATCTTTGCTACATTGACCCTTTTGTTGTAGCGACTTCTTCGCTATAGTAACTCCTTCGTTGTAGCAATAACTTCGCTATAGTGACCCCTTCGTTATAGCGATTTTTTCTCTATAGGTACCCTTCCTTTGCTGAATATCTGATCGCTATAATGAACACTTCGGTGTAGCAATCTCTTTGACATAGTGATCCTTTCATTGGAGCGATCTGTTTGCTATATTGACCTCTTCGTTGTAGCCACTTCTTCGCTATAGTGACCCCTTCGTTGTGATGACCTCTTTGTTATAATGACCGTTTCATTATAGCGATATCTTTGCTATATTGACCTCTTCGTGATAGCGACCTCATCGCTATAAAGTGACGTTTTCGTTCTAGCGGCGTCTTTGGTGTGATGACCCATTCATTGTAGCAATATCTTTGCTATATTGACTCTTTCGTTGTAGCGACTTCTTCGCTATAGTAACCCCTTCGTTGTAGCAATAACTTTGCTATAGTGACCCCTTCGTTATAGCGATTTTTTCTCTATAGGTACCCTTCCTTTCCTGAATATGTGATCGCTGTAATGAACACTTCGGTGTAGCGACCTCTTTGCTATAATGACCCCTTCGTTCTAATGACCTATCGGTATAATGACCGCTTGCATTGGAATAAATTGGCAAACTTTTAAGATTTAAATAATTTTAAACTACAAAGTTGCAAAAAAATTTTTTTAAATCTTTTTAAAAAAATTATCGCAACTTTTTCAGAAATGCACTGTCTTTTTTATTATCATTATAACACATTATAATTATCTGGCGATTTAAACTTGGATTCATTATCACATGTACTTTTTCTATTTATAAATATATGAGAACCAACTCAATTTAAATAACATCGCCAAACTGAAAACAACAAAAAATATCTCGCACCGTTTCAAATTATTTTCCCATTTGTTGCTTGTTATAGAAAATAATATTGCAACAAAACAGCATACCATTACTTCAACTCCAAGGAAATAAAAAAAGCAAACATTTCATTTTCTCCAAAAATGTTGAAAATTCCAATTAAAATATCTCCGGCGATTACATCTTCTCCAGTAACTCACGCTCTTTATTTCGCTTAAAAAGACATGTTATATTTCAAATGCTGTTAGCGATGCTATTTAAAGCAACATCTAGTAAAATTATTTTCAATTTATTCTATACTGGCAGTGCGGAATATTATGCCCTGTTGTAACTCTACCTTTCAGTATTTCGTCTGTTTGTCTGTAAAGTTGCTTTCTTGTTACACATTCACAACCAAACGCGGTGTTTGATTTTCTTAAAATTAAGCATGAATGTTGCTTAAAGTCATTAAAATCAACGTATATGTTTTTTAACCCAGAACTATTAGTATTATTCTTTTTTACAATTCTCTTTACATTACCAAATCAAAATTATTTTTTGCACTATTTAAAAAAAAAAATTGAAATATCCTAAATCATTGCAAGATATTTCACTTGGAAAATATTTATTTAAATATCTTCATTGAATATTTTTCTGAAACTCATTGCATTCGTATAAAAAAACAGACGCTTTCGAATATTTTTTTCGAGTTTTTCATAATTTGTCCCCTTTTTAATACTTTTCAGGTGGAATTGTATTAAATATTACTTTTAAAAACGGTGATTCAGAAAAAACTCATCTGAAAGTAAAATGCATTTTTAGTTTGATTTAGACATGTAGAAAATGCATTAGAAAGCTTTAAAAGCTTTTTTCATATGAATGTAATTGCCGTATTCAAATGATATTTAAATATGAGATCTAATACAGAAAAGAACGTTCTTTTGATAGTGCGCTAATGACTTCCCTCCTTTAGTAAAACTAGTTTTTAATAATTTATTTAATATAATATAATTAATACTGATTAATTTATTTAATTTTATATCAGTGTAAAATAATAGTGTGGATAATATACATATCAGTGTAAAAGTTTTATATAATGTCAGGTTTTGCAGTAAGTAGCTAGTAAAAAAGGAAATAGAATGTTGGGATTTATTTAAAGGAATGCATTATCTAATTCTAAAGATGGAATATTGCCATTGTGGGGAGGGGGGGGCGTTAAGGGGACCGACCACAATTGTATTTCAATATCAATATAAAGCTTATCTTAAAAAAAATATCGAATTGTAAACGCAGATTCAGCAAACACTGGAAAAAAGGTACTTAAAAATGAGTACCCTACTCGTTTTTCTTTAAGTACAATTCTATCGAAAAAGCGCGTTAAGGGGACCGACCACAATTGTATTTCAATATCAATATAAAGCTTATCTTAAAAAAATATATCAAATTGTAAACACAGATTCAGCAAACACTGGAAAAAAGGTACTTAAAAATGAGTACCTGCACCTACTCGTTTTTATTTAAGTACAATTCTATCGAAAAAGAGCGTTAAGGTGACCGACCACAATTGTATTTCAATATCAATATAAAGCTTATCTTAAAAAAATATATCAAATTGTAAACACAGATTCAGCAAACACTGGAAAAAAGGTACTTAAAAATGAGTACCTGCACCTACTCGTTTTTATTTAAGTACAATTCTATCGAAAAAGAGCGTTAAGGTGACCGACCACAATTGTATTTCAATATCAATATAAGGTTTATCTTAAAAAATATATCGAATTGTTAAAACGGATTCAGCAAACACTGAAAAAAATAGGTACTTAAAAATGATTACCCGAACCTATCGTTTTTCTGTGAGTACAATTGTATCGAAAATGAGCGATGACGTACTCAAACTTTAATAACCCTACTTTCTCAAAAATGAGCAGTGTCATTTAATATTTATAATGTCAGCTTCTGTTCAAGCCATCGTAACAAAGCGACCTGGCAAACTTAAAATATTTGTTGAGAATATGGTTTTCCACATTATTTGATGTCGATTGCTTAAATGGAAATTAAGTTATTACAATTCAATTATCTTACTTCCCCTTCTTTTGGCACACCTTTTTAACATTTATTCTGTTTATAACTTCTTCACATCGCCCTGGTAGTACAACGGATAAGGCACTCGACTGCGGTGTCTGTGGATATGGGTTCGATTCCCGCTAAGTCTTGGTTGTAATTGTCGATATTTATTGAAATCAATTTATGAAGGCAGCCTGTGTAGGCAGGCTACTGCTCTTTTTACTCATTGCACTCATTTTTGAGTACATGTCTTTTTCAAAAAATGAAATTTATGTATTCGGAGCTATGATAAGCATCGAATATAATCAAAAATGAGTACATTTTACTTTTTTTTAGTACCTATTTTTAACAATGTAATGGGTATTTGCTGTACTTTGCTTTAGCTACGGGTATCTTTTCTTGAATGATCAGAAATTTATTTTCTTTCGAGGGGACAGTACAATAGACAACCGGTTGCAGTGCTTGCTCCATCTGGAACCCCCATCCACAAGTCATAAACCGAAAAAATAAATGACCCATTTTATTATAGTATTCAAATCTGATTTTATTTTTCAAATTATTTCAAATTAGATAGACTGGATCTATCGAGACGGCCGCAGGGTTTAACGCGTGCAAAGTCAATCTCAAGTGTATGAAAACATTTTGGATTCTGGACAAACTCTCCAGACTTTCACCATTTCATCTTGTTCCGAGAACGACATTTTTGAGCTTCAAATGATTTGAAATAGATCAATTTTTGCAACGCCGTTCTGCGGCTCACTTTTCAGGGCACCTGGATGAAACCCCCGACCCTTATCCCTTTTTGTACACTGTTAAAAATACGTACATAAAAATAATTTTGATTACATTCGATTCTTATCTTAGTTCCGAATACATAAGTTTCATTTTTAAAAAAGACACACACTCAAAAATGAGTAAAAAAGCAGTTTCTTGCCTATATAGGCTGCCTGAATCACTTTCAGTAAATTTCAACAATTACAACCAGGACTTACCGGGAATCGAACCCAAATCGTCTACCTGACGTCGTCTCTGCACCGAAGTCCAGGGCCATATTCGTTGTACTACGAGAGCTACATGAAGAACTTATAAACAGAAGTAATGTTAAAAAGGCGTGGCAAAAGAGTTGCAAGTAAGATAATTAAGTTGTAATAATTCAGTTTCCGTTTAAGCAATCGACATCAACAAATGTGGAAAACCTTCTTCTGAACAATTTCTGATTTTAAGTTTGCCAGTTCGCTTTGTTAAGATGGCTTGAACAGAAGCTGATATCAGCAATATTAAACCATACTGCTCATTTTGCGAAAGTACGATTACTTAAATTTGAGTACGGCATCGCTCATTTGCGATGCAATTGTGCTCAAAGAAAAACGAGTATGTCCATGTACTCATTTTTAACAGAATTTTTTTTTACAGTGTATGGACGGTCGTGAACTCAACAATGATAACAGTACCACTAAAGTTATCATTCTAAAGTTATATCAGCTAAATTAAAATTTCCCGTTTTCGTTACTGTCTACTTCCCTTACAAATGAACCGATTTTAAAGACGTTGCACGTCAAAAGTTAAAATTACAAAAGAAAAATACCGGAAAAATTAAAGCTTTCAAATAAACTTTACAATTTCAATAATCGCTTGGACGTCGGTGGAAATTGAAGCTTGTAACTTTTTTATTAATGGTATGTACATAGGTAAAAGCTTATGGTTACGGGTGTCTTCTGCGTGCGTCACGCAAACACTTCGCTATGCAAATTGCTGAAGAAACAGGATTATGCGTTTAATTCCTTTTAACGTTAAAGGTATATAATCGATAAAATAGAGAAATACTCTTAATGAGATCCGCAGTAATAAAATATTCATATAAGTAATTCCTGTATAAAAATCATTCAAATTCAGAAAAATTTCATATAATCATATACAGAAATAATTTTTTAAACTTTACACGGCTCTCTTACTAAAAATATATGATCTGACTAGTTTCAAAACCAGATAAATAAATTTTCATAAATTTTACAGGAGCCGCCCAAAACGATTGACAGCCCACGTACTTTTGAATCTAAACCCATGAATTTGAATGCATTTTTAGATTGGATTCAGACATTTTTGATCAATGCCGCTTTGCAATGTGATGTAGTGCATTGAGTACTTGTGAGAATATTAAGAAAGCGATTTTGTGTGAACATTGTGGATCTATCTGGTATTGAAACAATAAAATCTATAAATATTAATAATAACTATATAACTAAAATTAAGTGGGGGGGGGGGGGGGGAGGATTGTATTGTAGCTGTATCTCTGGTATCGCGGTAACGAATGATCCGATTTTTGAGACTTGGTAAAAATCATAGTTTCCATTCTTTAGAAGGTTTTAACCTTGTTCGAAGTTTTTTCCGATATTCTCAATTGGAATGTACTTTATAAAACAGTAAAGAAAATTACCCAGTGTATTTTTTTGAATTAACCTAAAATTCTAATTTACTCTCCACTAATCTTATCAGCTGTAGAACTGACCTTAATAAAACATGTTAAGCCTAAAATTAATTCACATTCTTCGAGACAATTTTTTATTGGTATCCGGACATAAATTTGTTAATGATGATAAAATATCTATAATAAATACATTTTTAATAATAAAAATAATTTTTAAAGTAAAAATAATAATTTTTAATTAAAAATCATAATTTTTAAAGTAAAAATCATAATTTTTAATGATAACATAATAACTTTTAATGATAAACAAAATAATTTTTAATGATAAAAATCATAATTTTTAATGATAAAAATCATAATTTTTAATGATAAAAATCATAATTTTTAATGATAAAAATCATAATTTTTAATGATAAAAATCATAATTTTTAATGATAAAAATCATAATTTTTAATGATAAAAATCATAATTTTTAATGATAAAAATCATAATTTTTAATGATAAAAATCATAATTTTTATTGATATTTAATAATGATTCCATCTTAATGATTTTTTCTTAAAATCCATATTTTTCGCAGAAAAAAAAATGAAAATCAGAAAAAACGCGTGTATTAGATCTTCTTCATTTAATTAAGACGCATGCTTGTTTTATTTCTGTTATACGTAATTTTAATTGACCATGTACGCAAAACCAGCATATATTACTAGAAATCAAAAATGACAAACAAAAAGTATTTTTATTAGTAAATAAAAGTATCACACACTCATTCCCGCATATATTTATCATGTTGCATCAGAAATGTTATTCTAAATGAGCCCTCTAGTTTCAAACCCAGTTAGATCCAAATTTTTGAGCTATCATTTTTTTTACTATTTTTAACGCGTTTTCAATGTACTACATCATCTTGCAAAGCGGTATTGACCAAGTATGTCTGCATGCAGTTTAAAAATGCATCGGAAATCATGCGTTTAGATCCAAAAGTACGTGGCTGTCATTTTTAGCGTCTCCTGTAAAATTTATAAAAATGGATCTATCTGGTTTTGAAACTAAAGAGCTTGTTATTTTTCCGAAAAAAAGTTCTATACAAAACAATAAAAAAAGAACAGTAATTGAAATATAAAGTATTTCAAATATTTGAAAAGACTTAAAGTTTGATATGCTTTTGTTTGATTTAATAAAAATATATATTTTGTACACAATAAAAACAATATTATATCACAAAAATAAATAAAATTTTAAGTGAATATTTGAAGAATCCAAAAACAAAATGAAATATATAAACCGCCTAAGTTTTCAATTCCACTTTAAGTCACAAAATTTATTAAATTAAAAATATATATATATAATATTTTACAATACAATTTAATATTCGGATCTACAAAAGCGAAACCTAAAAGTTCTAAAACCAATCATAACGATGCAAAAACACAAAAAAGGAGTTCGGAAAACCGAAGTAGTCGCTTAAAAAGTTTTATTCCCCGATTCCGCATTCTCAATCCGCCTCCCCTCTAAACTTTCCCTCAATTTTTAATCCTTCCCCTTTTGTTCCAAAAGTAACGGAATTCCCTAACAGCCCATCCGGACCGCGAACTTATTAGCTGCCTGTTGCTCTCGCGCGAAACCCGTGCGAAAAATCCCCCAAAACGGGAAAAATCTAGGGGAAAAAATTTAAAATAAATAGGATGCGTAAGAAAAGTGGACACATACCTTCGCAAAAGAAATCCCCACGCTGGAGACTCATATTCAGGAAAAGAAGATCCAAGTTCGGTACGTTCGCCGCTATCCGAAGAACTTATGGACAGATATGTGTGATTCCTCCTACCTAAGTGCGATACTACTTCCACAGGCCGACTGTCTCTCTTTATCATGGGCCACGTGACTCGAAGGGGGAGCGCCGATTGGTCAGGAGCCGGCTGCTGACGTCATCACCCCCGGACGCAGACCAAAATGAATCGTTACACACGGTTTCGCATAGCCCCCCCCCTGCAGTAGCCACTACCAATGAATAATAATAATTTATAGATTCATTTTTTGATAATTTTTTAATGAAAGATATTTCAGAGATTTTTATTGACCAGTATTTATTATAATGCATAAAATAAAATATTCGTTTTGCGTCCCTCCCCTCATGGGCTCAGGTGTTGTCCTCGTCATCTGACCATAGTTCAAAATTATGTGGCAGAGTTCTCGGGTCTTTCTTTAGGGATAAATACCAAATGTAATGTGTAGTGCGACGTTGTATTTATTTAAATAATCAATCACTACCCTGAAGTGGGGATATGAGTTTTAAAAAATCCCAACCCTGCAGTAGACACTACCAATGAATAATACTAATTTATAGATTCATTTTTTGATAATTTTACCCTAAAAGATATTTCAGGGATTTTTATTGACCAGTATTTATTATAATGCATAAAATAAAATATTCGTTTTGCGTCCCTTCGCCGCACGAGCTCTGGTGTTGTCCTCGTCATCTGATCATAGTTCAGAATTTCCCATGTAATTCTGAACTATGGTCTTCGGGTCTTCCTTTAGGGATAAATACCAAATGTAGGTGTAGTGCGACGATGTATTCATTTAAATAATCAATCACTGCTCTGAATTGAGGATTATGAGTTTTAAAAATTCCCGTACTTAATAGTTATTTAAAAAACTTAAAAAATAATTTACAGTTTCGTTTTTTTTTTTTTTGATAATTTAAATTTTGTTTCGAAATTTTATTTAATATTTATTAATTATATTGCTTTAAAAAATGTAAATAAAAATATATCATAAATGGTAATACCTCAGGTTCAGGTGTTGTCCTCGTCAGTTCAGAATTATGTGACATAGTTCCCAGGTCTTTATTTAGGAATAAATAACAAATGTAGCTCTAGTGCGACGGTAGTTCATCCAATTAATCACTTCCCCTAAAGTGTAGATATGGTACTTAATGGTTATATAAAGCTTAATGGTTACACAAAAATGCTAAGATATTTTATAGATAAATGTTTTTGATAATTTTATAATATATATAAATGTAATATTCGGTTTGCGCCCCCCATGGGCTCAGGTGTTGTCTTCGTCATCTGACCATAGTCCGGAATTGTGCGGCATTGTTCCTGGGATTTTCTTTAGGGATAAATCTCAAACCTCCACCAATAATACATTCTGTAGCTCTAGAGCAACGTTAATTCAATCATTCAACCAACCAATGCAACTGAAAACGGGATATTAGTTTTAGAAAGATTCCGTACTTAGTAGTTATTAAAAAAACTTAATGATAATTTATAGATTCGAATTTTGATAATTTTACCTGAAAGATAATTTAGGGGATCTCTATTGACTAATATTTATTAGATTGCATTAAAATAATATATTCGGTTTCGGCTCTCAGGAGTTCAGGTGTTGTGGTCATCTGACTATAGTTAAGAAGCAATGTTCCCGGGTCTTTCCTTCGGGATAAATCTCAAACCTTTCCCAATAACCGATTGTGTAGCTCCAGCTCAAATTTAATTTAGCCATTTAATTATCTTAAGGGACCACGATACCATCTAAACTGTGTTTTTTTTTGTTTTTGTTTTTTTACTTTTCGAATAAAACTTTTAATGCATTATTTAAATTTATATCAGAAAACAGCGTTTCACACACAAATTCCAGAATTGTTAGTATTTCTTTCGAATTTTTTAAGCTATTTTAAAACGCGAAGGCTTTCTAAAAAATTGTATTTTTTTACCAAACTTTTTTCTCAAATCATTTTAAACTATAATAAATAAGAATTGAAATTCACATTTTGTATACTATACGTATTTGATTTTTATATAAATAGTTATTCCTAAAAACACAAATATTTTCATTAAAACTAAAATGGTTTTACTTTAATGCTTATAAAAAACTTACCCATAGAGGTAATTCGCATGCCAATTTATAATATACATGTATTTTATAATATGTTTAAAAAATGTATACATTGTATCTTATTGTTTCCAAATATTTAAGGTTGCCTCCGTGGCCCAGTGGATAAAGGCGACAACTAGGAATCAGAGGATTCCTAATTCGATCCTGTGCGACTTTTTGGTTTGGATTGGTTAAATAACGTCGCACTAGAGCTGCACAGTGGGGTATTGGCGACGGTTCGGAGTCTATCTCAAAGGAAATACCTGGGAACAATACCTCGTATTCTTTAACCATGGTAGATGATGAGGAAACACCTGAACTGGCACCCAAAGCCTTCAATAGACGTCGGGACTTTGGACCCAGATCAGATTTATCGTGCCCCAGTTCCGTATACACACCGTTATTTTTTGGGGGTGTTCTGGACGACTTTTCTAGTATTTTGTACCAAAGCTGGCAACCCTCCGATCACAAGATCAGTACTTTTTACTGTTCCTTGTCAAGTCCGTCGCACAGTATCGAACCAGGAATCATGTGATTCCCAGCTGACGTATTTATCCACTGGGCCACGGAGGCCAATTTTTCCTTTGGGAAAAATCCGGAACTGTTGTCAATATTCCTCAAGGTCCTCATTCCTTGTTAATTCGTCAAGGTCCTTAGAGTGAGGTCCCCAGTTCTCCAGTGGATAAAGGCTTTCGGCTAGTAATCAGAGGATTGCGAGTTTCAGCCCGACCGACAAAGAAACGTAAAAAAGTAGTGATCTTGCAATCAGAAGGTTGCAGTTTTGCTACGAAAATACTAGAAAGTCGTTTAAAAATATTCAACAAGTTATACTGGCGTGTGTATGGGACTGATGCATTATAAATCTGATCGGGCTCCAATGTAATGACGCCCATTGAGGTTGCGTCGGGTGCCATCTCAGGTGTTATCCCCTTCATTTGACCATGATTAAAAAATACGAGACATCATTCCCGGGTATTTCCTTCGAGATAGGCCCCGGACAGTCACCAATAGCCTACTGTGAAGCTCTAGTGCGACGTTAATTAATCAAAACCAAAACAAAACAAAAATTAGAGAACAAATTTTTATTTCATATAGAATTCATGATAGAATTTTTCTTTAATAATGATAATTAAAATCTTACAAAAACAAGCCGGCGTAGTGGCTAGTGACGTACAAAACTCGGCTGACAATCAGATTGGCTTGGTTTAGTTAAATAAATAACGTCGCATTAGAGCTGCACAGTGGGCTATTTTCGACGGTTCGGGGCCTATCTCGAAGGAAAGAATTCACTTAAAAATTATTTTTAAGCCTTTAGCAAGAGCAATATAAGTCCAAGTTCAATGTTTTGCAATGACATTGTAATATTCAGTTTTTGGCATCTCCTAAAAAGTTTAACAAGTATGACTTGGGCCCGTTTGTCTCTGTAGTGCAGATTTAATACGCACCAGCTTCCTCTATACGCGACTCTTGAACGAATTGGATTGAACTCTCAACCCTCCATTTACCAGATTGTCGCTCTTGCAATCCGACCAAAAAACTATTCATTTAAATATTTCTTGCAGCATTATTAACAATGAATTATATGTATATTTACCTGGTATAAGGATAGTTTGTGAAAATATTTCGATCAATAATATTCGTATTTAATTAAAACAACATATGACAAATTACATCTTTGAATTTAAAAAATGAGACGAAAGGGTAATAGTTGTCCACATAATAAACAGTTGACATATAGCAAATATAACTTAATTAATGAGAACTTCGTCTGGAATCTAAGAGTATTTCCCAAGAGAAAACAGCAAATTTAAGAGCCTTCGAAATTTATCTTTTTTTTTCTTCATTAATTCAGTTTCAGAATATACTATTATTTCTCTTTTCAATGCTGACTAAATTTAGTTCCTACGATAATTATAAAAGCGCGTTTGTCATTTATTTGTGAAACGACAAGTCATGAAAAGTGTTTTGGGTGACTTTCTTTTTTTTTATCTCGTTATTTAAGAATGAAGATCTTCTAAATTCGATGTTAATTTTCTTGTGAACTACAATACTAATCAGCTTTTCAAATTATGAAATGTAATTATTGTGTATAGTTGAATATTTTATTGATGTTTATATAAAACGTCAGAATTGAATGAATTGGCCAAGCTTGAAGTTTAAAAATCAATAGTTTATATCAGCTATTCTCAACTTGGGGTATGTAGCGTTCCGCATGAGGGTATTCGAAACTAATATTATCAATAGCGGAAAACATCTAAAATAAAAATAAATAAATTTAATAAGTAAAATCTAAATCTATAAGTGTCAGTAATTTGAGGGACTTGATAAATTTGTCAGATATCAGTAGTATTTTTACTTTAAAAAAATGTATGCGAACAAAAAGTAAATTTAAATAAAAATAAATATGACTATTTTTTGAAGCTTCACAAGTTGTATATGCCATCTAATTAGTATTTCAGAAATTATTATGTTTTTTATTCACAACAGTTTATTAGAAAAATGTAACTTTTATATTTTGTAATTTAAGTTTTAAAATTGATACAACCCAACTCCAAAAGTAGATTTTTCTCTACAACTGTATAAACATGCAAATTTATTCATACCGTTATTCCGATTTAACGATGAAGTTATCGCTCTATAGTCTGACTTGTAGGAATTTACGACTTTAGTCAGCTTCAGAAGGATGACTTTAACATGTAAACTAAACCCGCCTTACAAATAATAAGAATATAAAAGATTTCATAAAATCGGCGTAAAGCTGAAATTGAAGATAGTACAAGGTTTAGTTTAAAGATTCAGGGATTTGTAGTTTATTTTAACTATACAACTAGCTCATATTGCTTGTTACAAGCCGGAATCGAATACTTCGGATTCTTTAGAAAATATTTTTTTAAATAGCTCAAGTTCTCCTTTCATTCATTGTTATGCGGAACTTTAATTTTCTTCTTATAAAGAATCTGAAGTGTTTATATATTATATAAATTATAAATCATTTCTAGAACAAAATTTTAGTCAAAAAGAAAAAAGTTATAACACTCATTACTATTTTGAAATTAATTGCTTAAATAAAGCGAATATGATGTATTTTGTCTTATTTTAAAGGATAGTTTTAAATAAAGTAGACGGTATTGTATTAATCCTCTTTCGGTCATGGACGAAAAAACGTGTACAGGGATTTCCAGTTCTTCCAGCAATGCACCCAATTATTAAGTTTGTACACAAATACTCTACTTTACAATATTTTTTTAATTTGAAATTATGGTACAATTAATGTACTCTTATAAATCATTTCTAGAACAAAATTTTAGTAACAAAGAAAAAAGTTATAACACTCATTGCTATTTTGTAATTATTTGCTTAAATAAAGAGAAAATAGATGTATTATGTCTTGTTTTAAAGGATAGTTCTGAATAAAGTAGACTATATTGTATTAATCCTCTTTCGGTCATGGATGTGAAATCGTGTACAGGGATTTCCAGTTCTTCCAGCAATGCACCCAATTATTAATTTTTTGCGCAAATACTGTACTTTACAATATTTTTAAATTTAAAGTTGAGGTACAATTAATATACTCTTATGAATCCTTTCTAGAACAAAATTTAGTCACAAAGAAAAAAGTTATAACACTCATTACTATTGTATTTTGTAATTATTTGCTTAAATAAAGTTAATTTGATGCATTTTGTCTTGTTTTAAAGGATAGATCTGAATAAAGTAGACTATATTGTATTAATCCTTTGTCGGTCATGGACGTGAAATCACGTCCAAGAATCTCCAGTTTTTCCAGCAATGCACCAATTTTTACATTTTTACACAAATACTCTACTTTACAATATTTTTAATTTTAAAATTGAGGTAAAATTTACAAGCTATTCCTTTAATTTTTAAAAAAATAATATTAAAGTTATACACAAGAAATATTATTTAAATTTCCATACAGTGAAGAAGTAGAATGTTCCAGTTTCCAAAATTTTCACGGAGGTCTCTAAACTCTACGTTTTTTTGTATCATATAATATCAAAGTACATCTCCTTTTTCTTTATCTCTACACTGTAAAAAAAAAAGTACTTAAAAATGAGTACCTGAACACACTCGTTTTTCTTTGAGTACAATTGCATCGTAAATGAGCGATGACGCACTCAAATTTAAGTAATCGTACATTCTCAAAATGAGCAGTGTGATTTCATATTGCTAATCTCAGCGTTCGAGCCATATTAACAAAGCGACCTGACAAACTTAAAATAAATGTACAGAAGATGGTTTTCCACATTATTTAATATCGATTGCTTAATTACTTCTCATTCTTTTGGCACACTTTTTTAAAATTTCTTCTATTTATAACTTCTTCACATCGACCTGGAATAGATAAGGCGCCAGATAAGGCGATGGTCGGTTATTTTAATCAACCAACTGTCCAGTCTGGTTGAAAGCGCGGCCGCGGAAAATCTCTAGGACATGTTCCATGCCTTATATACAGCCTGTCTAAGAGAAATTAGCCGAACAGTAAAGCTGGGAAACATGTCCTCGGTCTTTTCCTCCGTAGTTGGCCGCGCTTCCACTCTTAGACATCGGACTGTCCGAATGGTTGATTGAGTTGACCAACCAACCAATCCAGCGGATCAAACACGCAAGTAGCACAGGAAAAAAGCATTAGGACATGTTCCCCAGCTAAATCAGGGGTGTGGATTAAGCCAGATATAACATAGCTTAACAAAGGATAATGCAACCTGAAGATAGAGTGAAAAAAAATATAACTATTATTTATTAACAAAAAGTATGAATAGAAATATCATACTAAATAGTTACACTTAATTTATCATTTGAGGAATAACATATATTTTATACCTTTTTGAATTAAAAGATAAATCAATTGAGTGGTTTCATATAAACTCTTTTAAAGACACAGCTTGCATAAACATGGTGTAGTAAACTAATATTTTACATAAATAAAAGACATAAGCATTGGATAGCCTCGGAAAATTTATTTAACAGTAATGTTTACACGTAGGGACTGTAAAAGTCGAAGGAATTTAATGTAATAAAAATGTTGTCGTAAAAGCACGGGGTTTTAATGTGAGATGTTTTCACAAATAGTTTACGATCCGTTTCTAGTGACTGTTTTATTATGGTCCCTAAAATACAGTTTACATTTTAAAATGTTATACCATAACCTATAAACATTTTAAATGGCATATGGGAGAATACATAAGTTTCTATGCAGTAAATCTCTGAATAAATCTCAAAAATAGTTGAACACTTTTAATAATTAATAAACATAATATTGACTGACATATTAGTTTTAGATTGTAAAGGGATACTTTAAATATATAGTGAAAGCGGTTCTGAATACAATGAACAGATAAGCTCAACACACACACATATATATATATATATATATATATACACATGTTTTTTTTTTCAATGACACATTTTGGTTCATGTTAAGCTTCAGTTTAGATTCAGTTATAATGCGGAACCATGTGTTTCATTTTTATAGTGCCAATTTCAATGATTTTTACTCGTGTTTTTCTATCTTTATATTTTTGTTGTTCAATGTACTAAACCATTTTGTTTTACAATTGAATCCTATATCTTTATTCATTTATTTAGTTTTTATTATTATATGTTTTATTTATGCAGGGTAGCCATGAAATAAGTTATCTTGTTTAGATGCATCTGTAGTTAAAACTAATGAACAGAATTGCACCAAATAGTACCAAAAATCACTGATAGACACATTTCTATCAGTGATTTTGGCGCTGTCCGAGCAGAAAAATGTGTAATATTATAAAAAAGTGTGATAGACACACAAATTAATTTTGGTGTTAAATTTAAAAGAAATAATCCTTTATTCGTCAAAATTAGGACACACATCGGTTGAAGTGTGTTGCACACAATAAAAGTAAGCACAATGTGAATCTGGAGACGGTGATTAAAAAAATATTATTTATTTTAAGTTTAATCACTAAATTAATTATGTGCATCTACACTGTAAAAATTTCAGTTCAACGATGTACCTTATCTTGGTGCAAAACAGAGGTCTGCAGAAAATGACACTATATTATGGTGGAATTTAGGTTGAACCAAAAATCCTTTATCGGAAAAAAGCGGAGGTTTACCGATAATGGGTTAAACCTATTTAACTACAAACGAAATTTTCGCTGTCGCTACATCAACAAGCCGAGGAATCATATCCAAGAAAGACACCAACGAACAAGGTCCTCCGTGGCCCAGTGGATAAAGGCGTTCAGTTTTGAATCATTGAAAATAGTCTATGTGGATCTGGAGACCGTAATAAAAAAAAGTATTATTCTTTTAAGTTTAATCGCTAAATTAATTGTGTGCATCTAAACTGATAAAAATTGCAGTTCAACGATGTACCATACCTTGGTACAAAACAGAGGTCTGCAGAAAATGACACTATATTTTGGTGGAATTTAGGTTGAACCAAAAATCCTTTATCGGAAAAAAGCGGAGGTTTACCGATAATTGGTTAAACATCTTTAACTACAAACGAAATTTTCGCTGTCGCTACATCAATACATCAACAAGCCGAGGAATCATGTCCAAGAAAGACACCGATGAACAAGGTCCTCCGTGGCCCAGTGGATAAAGGCGTTCAGTTTTGAATCATTGAAAATAGTCTATGTGGATCTGGAGACCGTAATAAAAAAAAGTATTATTCTTTTAAGTTTAATTGCTAAATTAATTGTGTGCATCTAAACTGATAAAAATTGCAGTTCAACGATGTACCATACCTTGGTACAAAACAGAGGTCTGCAGAAAATGACACTATATTATGGTGGAATTTAGGTTGAACCAAAAATCCTTTATCGGAAAAAAGCGGAGGTTTACCGATAATTGGTTAAACATCTTTAACTACAAACGAAATTTTCGCTGTCGCTACATCAACAAGCCGAGGAATCATGTCCAAGAAAGACACCGATGAACAAGGTCCTCCGTGGCCCAGTGGATAAAGGCGTTCAGTTTTGAATCATTGAAAATAGTCTATGTGGATCTGGAGACCGTAATAAAAAAAAGTATTATTCTTTTAAGTTTAATCGCTAAATTAATTGTGTGCATCTAAACTGATAAAAATTGCAGTTCAACGATGTACCATACCTTGGTACAAAACAGAGGTCTGCAGAAAATGACACTATATTTTGGTGGAATTTAGGTTGAACCAAAAATCCTTTATCGGAAAAAAGCGGAGGTTTACCGATAATTGGTTAAACATCTTTAACTACAAACGAAATTTTCGCTGTCGCTACATCAATACATCAACAAGCCGAGGAATCATGTCCAAGAAAGACACCGATGAACAAGGTCCTCCGTGGCCCAGTGGATAAAGGCGTTCAGTTTTGAATCATTGAAAATAGTCTATGTGGATCTGGAGACCGTAATAAAAAAAAGTATTATTCTTTTAAGTTTAATTGCTAAATTAATTGTGTGCATCTAAACTGATAAAAATTGCAGTTCAACGATGTACCATACCTTGGTACAAAACAGAGGTCTGCAGAAAATGACACTATATTATGGTGGAATTTAGGTTGAACCAAAAATCCTTTATCGGAAAAAAGCGGAGGTTTACCGATAATTGGTTAAACATCTTTAACTACAAACGAAATTTTCGCTGTCGCTACATCAACAAGCCGAGGAATCATGTCCAAGAAAGACACCGATGAACAAGGGCTTCCGTGGCCCAGTGGATAAAGGCGTCAGCTGTGAATCAGAGGATCCCTAGCTTGATCCTGATTGGTGAACTTGACAAAGAAAAGCAAAAAAGTTATGAACTATGGTTGCCAGCTTCGCTACAAAAATATTGCTACTAAAATACTAAGAAAACTCGAATTAATTTTGAGTTTTATGCAACGTTTCACCGCTAAATGGTATCCGTGGTAGCACCTTAAAGTGGTGAAACTAGGCACCAAATATTGGTTGCAGCTAAATGGGTACCAAATTTTGGTGCAAGGTCGTAATAATTTTTAATAGTGTACCGCAACTTTTTTTTCATATATTATACATGTTTTCTGCTCGGACAGCTCCAAAATTTCACTAATCAGTGATTTTTGGTATATTTTTTTTACGGAAATCTTCTCAATGTGTCTTTAATATCTTTAATTTAAAATTTGGTGTATCTCCGTACATTAGTTTTAGCCATAGATGCCTTTACACAGGGGATTTTATATCATTGCCAAACAACATTTAGTAATTTTATATGCTAAAAAAAATTTTATGCTAAATTTTTATATACTAATACTGAACTCTAAAAGGTGTTTCATGAACAAAATACAATCCATTTAATTATCGAAAAGCGGAGCATTTAAAAGCAATTAAGAAATTATTGAGGCTTCGCCATAATTACACCATTCATTATAGTTTATCTTTCATTTAAAGCAAACTTTAACGACCCTTAATTGCAATCATTTACACTCAGACATTTTGAATATTTTGGTTGGTTAAAAAAATTCTAAAAAATTACCCTAGAAATTCGATATAATAATTAGTTTATTAATTGAAGGATCACTATATCAATGTTTAGAATTAATTAAAAAAGATTTTTTATTATTTTTTATTTGTATTTTAGTCTTATTTTTAAAAGAATATTAAGTTTGAATAATAGTTTAAACTGGTATTTTTTCTACATTTCAAATCTCGTTCATTAATTTTGTTAATAGTTAATAATTATATGAGTGTATAATGGAATAAAAAATTGTTTTGGAAAACATTAATTAAAACTATTATTCATATTAAATAGATATTCTGAGGCATAAAAATCAGATATTTATGTATTTAGTGCTTGGGCTATAAACACCGTATTTGATAGATTTTATAAGTATGCTTTTACTTTTATCATCCTGTGAAATTGTTGTTTTAATTCAACTTTAACTGCGTGAAAAGATAACGCTTTAAATATATACTAATAAATGTACAGAAAATTTATGTTTGTCTGCTTATTAGAAAAGGTGCTTATTGCCAGATCGCTTTGTTAACATAACTTGAACAGAAGCTGGTATCAGCAATATTAATCCATACTGCTCATTTTTTGCGAAAGTACAATTACTTAAATTTGAGTACGTCATCTCTCATTTACGATTCTATTGTACTCAATAAAAAACGAGTATGTTCAGGTACTAATTTTAAGTATCATTTTTTCAGTTTCCCGCGCTAATAAGGTTACACATTCTTTTAGAAACATTACCCTGTAAAAAAATGTGCTTAAAAATGCGTACAAGGACGTACTCGTGTTTCTTTGAGTACAATTGAATCTTAAATGAGCGATGACTTACTATTCTCAAATTTAACTAATCATACTTTCGCAAAAATGAGCAGTATGATTTACTATTGCTAATATCAGCTTCTCTTCAAGCCATCTTAACAAAGCGCCCTCGTAAACTTAAAATATTTGTTCAGAAGATGGTTTTTTACATTATTTGATGTCAATTGCTTAAAAGGAATCTGAGTTATTACTACTCAATTATCTTACTTTTCATTCTTTTGGCACGCCTTTTTAACATTATTTCTGTTTATAACTTCTTCATGTCACTCTGGTCACGGCTCTGGTAGTACAACTGATAAAGCCCTGGATTTCGGTGCGAACTACATCAAGTAGACGGATTGAGTTCGATTAACCGTAAATCCTGGTTGTAATTGCAGAAATTTTTTGAAAGTGATTTATGTAGGCAAACAACTGCTCTTTTTACTCATTTTTGAGTATATGTATTTTTCAAAAATGAAACTTATGTATTCGAAGCTATGATAAGAATCGAATATAATTAAAAATTAGTACATTTTTCTTATTTTTAAGTACACTCAAACCTGTTTTTGTGCGGTCTTTTTTTGTGCAATTTTTTTTGTGCGGTATATGAGAATATTATTCAAATTGGAACATAATTGATTATCTGGCTACCGAGACATATACAAGCGTTTAGTGAAACAACAGTCGTAGCAAAAACTGATCACTGACTACATGGTAATTGAAAAAAAGTCAACTCTAAACGAGTGCGAGGTAGTATCTTCAAGTGACGAAAGCGATTTTGAACCAAGTTCGCGTATTGTCAGACTGCGAAGGATAATGGTTATACGTTTTGTATGTATAAGATAAGTACATATGTAAATACAATATTTAAAAATGTTCGCATGTGTATTTTCTAAATCAGATTACAAAAGGTTTGGCGAGATTCCAAGTATCTTTCAAGCCTCGTGTCTTGATTTCGTTTAAAAAAGCTATTCCTAGTTATTTCGTAAGGTTTTGAGTTATTTTCTATGTGAAACTTTTTTTATACGGTCCCTATCCACCGCATAAAAAAATATTTTTTAATTGTGTTGCGAAAACTATTTTTTATAGCTACTCGTAAAGTTTTGCGCGATTTTTTTATGCGTTTTTTTTATGCGGTCCCTATCCACCGCACAAAAACAGGTTTGAGTGTACTTATTTTTAACAGTTTAAACCGATTAAACTTTCCTCAATTTATAAATTCCTTTTTAGTATTTAATTCTTTTCGTTATCTTGTTTCAATACATTTTATATCCAATAGTATTATTAGGCAATATAAAGATCCTCTGTGCACTCAGTGGAGATCCTTTTTCAACATACTATCATAATATTATCACACTGCCACCTATTGTTTACAACCCTCACTCATTCCTTCAGGGAAATACTCAGAGAATCATCTAATAACGAGAGCTAAATAATAGAATTAAAATAATTGTCTTTCTCTCCGTTCTCTCGTAATTCTGTCAATGGTATTCATTATGCGATTCCCCTTGTGATTCATTTCACTCCTGTAAAGATTTGTTGTTATTACTGCTTCATGGTAATTTAAGCGAAATCCATCTATATATTTTATACGAAGCCATTTATACATATAAACTAAATAAAAATCTACGACTTTGCTCTGAAATATGGGAAATATTGCAATTGACTGGGTGGGTTGAGGATATTTTTAGTCACTGAATAGGTATTACTTAAATATGCTTGAGTTAAAAATAAAATATTATATATTTACCTGTTTTCCTGATTAATTATGTGTATTGTAAATTTTGGTTTGAGGTTTGTTCAATTTTCAAGTCGGTGGTCCGTGATGATCAAAGTTAGATTTAGTGGTCTAGTGCAGTGGTTCACAATCTGTAGTTCACAGACTACTGGTGGTCCGCGAGAGTTCCAGGTTTGAAGATATGTTACTTTCGTTTTTTTACCTTTTCTATTCAGACCCAAACTTGAAAATAACATTTTATTTAAAGTAATTTCACCCAAATAAGGTAAAAAAAATATTGAATAAATTTACGAAATAAATATGTGATTTAGTTAGCACTTTACTCTGTAAAAAATGGGTATTCAAAAATAAGCAAAATGTACTCAATTTTTATTACATTCGATGCTCACAGATCCAAATACATAAGTTACATTTTTGAAAAAGATATGCACTCAAAAATGAGTTTGTTGAATAAAAAAGATAAGTTGCTTGTCTTCATAGGATGCCTCCATAAATCACTTACTTAATGGGAATGGCACCCACATTCTGATGCACCTAAGTCCAGGGTCTTATCCGTTGTACTACTACAGCAGAACCTGCAAATTTTTCTTTGTGTGCAATTGCATCGTAAATGAGCGACGACGTACTCAAATTTAAGCAACCGTACTTCCGCAAAAATGAGCAATGTGATTTAATAATGCTAATCTCAGCTTTTGTTTAAGCCATCTTAACAAAGCGACCTGACAAACTTAAAATAGTCATTCAGAAGATGGTTTTCTATATTATTTGATGTCGATTACTTAAATGGAAACTGAGTTATTACAACTCAAATATCTTACTTTATTCTTTTGGCATACCTTTGTAACATGTTTTCTGTTTATAACTTTCTCACGTCGCCCTGGTAGTACAGCACTGGACTACGATCCCTGAGGTCCTTGGTTTGATTCACGGTAAGTCTTTGTTGTAATTGTCGATATTTATTGAAATTGACTTATGAAGGCAGCCTACCCAGCAAAAAAGTCAGCATGAAACCTTCATCAAAATTGTCAAATTGAAGGTTTTTTGAAGGTTTTTTAAAGGATATTGAAACAAAAAACTGCAGTTTTTTTGAAGTTTTTAATTTTCCTGCATAAAACCTTTAAAATATCTGCATTTTCCCTTCATGATTAAAAACTGAAGGTTTTTTTGCAGGTTTTTATGAAGGTTTGTTGCAGTTTTTATGAAGGACATTGAAACAAAAACCTTTAATTTTATAGATCTTCAAAAAAACTGTAGTTTTCCTCCATAAAACCTTTAATTTCAAAATTTTGATGAAGGTTTTATGCTGACTTTTTTTGCTGGGTATGTAAGCACTTATGTATTCGGAGCTATGATAAGCATCCAATATACTCAAAATGAGTACATTTTGCTTATTTTTGAGTACCTATTTTTAATAGTGTGACTCTTCAAAGGTTGGGAACCTCTAGTTTCGTGTTTTTGTTTCTATTGGGTATGTCCATTAATCTTCGGTACTATATCTTCCATTTCAAACCTTTTCATTCCGCTTCGGCTACAAATTATTCAAAAGACCATTCCAATCCAAATTATGTTATCCAAAAAATATATAGTTACTTCCCATTCGTAAAAGTGTGCAAAAAGGGTCTTAAGCAGTTCGTTATAAATACATATTCTTTCTGTACTCTGTATGAACTGAGATAATCTTATCGCTTGTGACCGCGTGAATAACAATAAAATATCTGTGAACGATGCTATCGTGTATACACAGACCTGATGGTTGCCGACACTGATTTACCATACATCCAGCTTACAACAAGCGGCAATTGCTTCAGCATACACGCCGAAGCACTGAGAAAGTATATTTACCAGCAGAAACTTGCCTACACATACATTAAATCATGGCTTCCAGTAGTTATACAGCTGCTGGGACAGCAGTACACTGCTTACTGGTACCTTTTATTTCTATTTGAAATAAATTAATTATCAAACTAGTCGACGGTTCATTTATTGAGCTGTTAAAACATATATTACTACATCTATTCAATGGGAATAATTTTTTTTTGAAAAGTATCTTTTATAATATTTTAGAACATTTATGATATTTTGAACTGTATTTTCAGTAAAAACACGGAAATGTCTTTAAAAGTTATTGTTTCCAAATAATTAATCCAATATCTTTATATGTTCAATGGGTTTTTGGAAAAAATATACAATATCTCTTCACGACAGAGATTATTATTTTAAATGGATAAAGATAACTAAACGATTGATTACCACATAACAAAGAAAACTACGTATACAAATAAAATTGTGAAAAAAATTATAAACAAGTATACCGTGATATAAAAATAATGCACCAAAAACATTCCAGCACATATACTTAAGGAAAATCCTAAGTAATTATCAGTTTTCGTTATTTGAACACAACCTATTCGCTAATATTGGGGCATATACCAAATGCACATGCTACTGAATTAAATATCAGCATAGAGAACTTCGTTTTAACTTTGCTAGTCTCAAAAAACATTTATTCAATTACTTCTCGATAGAGGTTATTATTTTAAATGGCTAAAAATAGCTAAACGATTGATTAGTACATAAGAAAAAAAAACTACATTTACAAAAACATTGTGAAAAAAAGAATAAAAATTATACCGTGATATAAGAATAATACACCAAAACCTATCCATCACAGATAGTTAAGGAAACCCCTAAATAATTATCAGTTTTCGTTATTTGAACACAACCTATTGGCTCCTATTGGGGTATATACCACCTGCACATGGTACTGAATTAAATATCAGCATAAAGAACTTGCGGTTTCATCTTTGCTAGTCTCAAATGGTCGTCCAGCAGTTAAAAATATTTTATCTGTTAACGTGCTGGGTGAGAATCATCGTAAAAGGATGCTGCTTAAAAGCTTTTTCTCGTGATTTTTTCGCCCATGAACGAATTTTTTGGCGAGTTTTTTTTATTTATTTTTTACACGTGATCTCTAAAAGGAAAATGTATTGATTGTAGGCTCTCTCTCAAACTTATGTTCAAATTTTTTTTTAGTCCAAACCTTTCACCCGATTTACATATTTCTATATTAACAGCGCTTGTGATGTTTCGTTTACATACCAAGAAAAAAGTGAAGTTCATATATTTTTGAAAAAATAATGCAAAATCAGTGAATTTGTCATATAAGGCTAAAACATTTGAGGTGCTGTGGAAACGAAGGGTGAGCTCAACAAACATTTTATTTTCATCCCTACTTTTATAATGAAAAAATGAGGGAACAAAACACTGCTAAAAATAGGTACTCAAAAATAAGTAAAATTTACACAATTTTTTAATACAGTCTATGCTTACCATGGCTTCGAATATAAAAGTTTCAATTTTGAAAAAGACATGTACTCAAAAAGGAGTAAAATGGGTAAAAAAGAATAAAAAGAGCATATGCTAGACTACATAGGCTGCCTTCATAAATCGCTGTCAATAAATATCGACAAATACACACAAGATTTACTGGTAATCGAACCTAGATCCGTAGATAGAGCAGTCAAGAGCCTTATCCGTTAAACTAACAGGACGACTTTAAGGAATTATAAACGGAAGAGGACATGCTAAAAAGGTGTGCCAAAAGAATGGGAAATGAGATAATAGAGTTGTAATAACTCATTTTTCATTTAAGCAATCGACATCAAATAATATGAAAAACCATCTTCTAATCAACTATTTTAAGTTTGCCAGGTCGCTTTGTTCAGATGACTTGAACAGAAGCTGAGTTTAACAATATTAAACCCCACTAGTCATTTTTGAGAAAGTATGGTTACTTAAATTTGAGTACGTCATCACTCAACGAGTAGGTCCAGGTACTCATTTTTAAGTACCTTTTTTTTTACTGTGAACAATTAAAAAATCGGGTAGCCACAGTTCCCACTCTATCGTTAGTAGTAATATTTGTTTCGGACTACGTTGTAAGTGCACCTTCTCGACCTGCTCTTTCTTGAATTTTTTTTCGTTAGCTCTAGATGTCTAACTTTTTTTTTAATTTAAGCTTTTGGCATCATTTTGTTAGCCTTGAACTGCTTTTTTAACCTGCTTAAGTTTTCTATGAATTGAAACGTGAGAGTAATACTGTGGCTTCATAATGAAATATTTGACAAATCATCACTTTCCACTCCACACAATTGTTTTAAACTGCCAACTATTACAATACAATTGTAGAACTCTTCGTTCCCTTCAACTGAAGCACAAGCTTGCTACGACCCGTCAATTACAGCTTAAGTTAGAAATATTAAACAGGTCAGCGTATGTTGGAAATGTGACTCGTCTCACCCACTAAACAGTACAAAACTCAAGAGGGGTAGTGGATTAATGGCCGACCTGGGGAAATCAACCCATATTCTTTATACGATGTTAGTTCATTTATGATGATGATTCTCCCTGGAATTATGGCATATGAAATATTATTATGAAATATTAATGAAACGTTAATAAAGTATTATTATGAAATGTTAATGAAGTATTATTATGAAATGTTAATGAAGTATTATTATGAAATGTTCATAAAATATTATTATGACATACAATATTATCATGAAAAATTATAAGGACATATTAATGAAATATTATTATGACATACAATATTACCATGATATATTATTAGGACATATTAAGGAAATATTATTAGGACATATTGTTAGGACATATTATGGAAATATTATTAGGACATATTAAGGAAATATTATTAGGACATATTAAGGAAATATTATTAGGACATATTAAGGAAATATTATTAGGACATATTAAGGAAATATTATTAGGACATATTAAGGAAATATTATTAGGACATATTAAGGAAATATTATTAGGACATATTAAGGAAATATTATTAGGACATATTAAGGAAATATTATTAGGATATTATTAGGACATATTAAGGAAATATTATTAGGATATTATTAGGACATATTAAGGAAATATTATTAGGACATATTATTAGGACATATTATTAGGACATATTAAGGAAATATTATTAGGACATATTAAGGAAATATTATTAGGACATATTAAGGAAATGTTATTAGGACATATTAAGGAAATATTATTAGGACATATTAAGGAAATATTATTAGGACATATTAAGGAAATATTATTAGGACATATTAAGGAAATATTATTAGGACATATTAAGGAAATATTATTAGGACATATTAAGGAAATATTATTATGACATACAATATTATCATGAAATATTATTATGACATATTAATGAAATATTATTAGGACATATTAAGGAAATATTATTATGACATATTAATGAAATATTATTAGGACATATTAAGGAAATATTATTATGACATATTAATGAAATATTATTAGGACATATTAAGGAAATATTATTATGACATATTAATGAAATATTATTATGACATATTAATGAAATATTATTATGACATATTAATGAAATATTATTATGACATATTAATGAAATATTATTATGATATATTAATGAAATATTATTATGACATATTAATGAAATATTATTATGACATATTAATGAAATATTATTATGACATATTAATGAAATATTATTATGACATATTAATGAAATATTATTATGACATATTAATGAAATATTATTATGACATATTAATGAAATATTATTATGACATATTAATGAAATATTATTATGACATATTAATGAAATATTATTATGACATATTAATGAAATATTATTATGACATATTAATGAAATATTATTATGACATATTAATGAAATATTATTATGACATATTAATGAAATATTATTATGACATATTAATGAAATATTATTATGACATATTAATGAAATATTATTATGACATATTAATGAAATATTATTATGACATATTAATGAAATATTATTATGACATATTAATGAAATATTATTATGACATATTAATGAAATATTATTATGACATATTAATGAAATATTATTATGACATATTAATGAAATATTATTATGACATATTAATGAAATATTATTATGACATATTAATGAAATATTATTATGACATATTAATGAAATATTATTATGACATATTAATGAAATATTATTATGACATATTAATGAAATATTATTATGACATATTAATGAAATATTATTATGACATATTAATGAAATATTATTATGACATATTAATGAAATATTATTATGACATATTAATGAAATATTATTATGACATATTAATGAAATATTATTTTGACATATTAATGAAATATTATTATGACATATTAATTTAATATTATTATGACATATTAATGAAATATTATTATGACATATTAATGAAATATTATTAGGACATATTAAGGAAATATTATTAGGACATATTAAGGAAATATTATTAGGATATTATTAGGACATATTAAGGAAATATTATTAGGATATTATTAGGACATATTAAGGAAATATAATTAGGACATATTATTAGGACATATTAAGGAAATATTATTAGGACATATTAAGGAAATATTATTAGGACATATTAAGGAAATGTTATTAGGACATATTAAGGAAATATTATTAGGACATATTAAGGAAATATTATTAGGACATATTAAGGAAATATTATTAGGACATATTAAGGAAATATTATTATGACATACAATATTATCATGAAATATTATTATGACATATTAATGAAATATTATTATGACATATTAATGAAATATTATTATGACATATTAATGAAATATTATTATGACATATTAATGAAATATTATTATGACATATTAATGAAATATTATTATGACATATTAATGAAATATTATTATGACATATTAATGAAATATTATTATGACATATTAATGAAATATTATTATGACATATTAATGAAATATTATTATGACATATTAATGAAATATTATTATGACATATTAATGAAATATTATTATGACATATTAATGAAATATTATTATGACATATTAATGAAATATTATTATGACATATTAATGAAATATTATTATGACATATTAATGAAATATTATTTTGACATATTAATGAAATATTATTATGACATATTAATGAAATATTATTATGACATATTAATGAAATATTATTATGACATATTAATGAAATATTATTATGACATATTAATGAAATATTATTATGACATATTAATAAAATATTATTTTGACATATTAATGAAATATTATTATGACATATTAATGAAATATTATTATGACATATTAATGAAATATTATTATGACATATTAATGAAATATTATTATGACATATTAATGAAATATTATTATGACATATTAATGAAATATTATTATGACATATTAATGAAATATTATTATGACATATTAATGAAATATTATTATGACATATTAATGAAATATTATTATGACATATTAATGAAATATTATTATGACATATTAATGAAATATTATTATGACATATTAATGAAATATTATTATGACATATTAATGAAATATTATTATGACATATTAATGAAATATTATTATGACATATTAATGAAATATTATTATGACATATTAATGAAATATTATTATGACATATTAATGAAATATTATTATGACATATTAATGAAATATTATTATGACATATTAATGAAATATTATTATGACATATTAATGAAATATTATTATGACATATTAATGAAATATTATTATGACATATTAATGAAATATTATTATGACATATTAATGAAATATTATTATGACATACAATATTATCATGAAAAATTATTAAGACATATTAATGAAAAATTATTAGGACATGAAATATTATTAGGACATATTAATGAAATATTATTAGGACATGAAATATTATTAGGACATATTAATGAAATATTATTAGGACATACAATATTATCATGAAAAATTATTAAGACATATTAATGAAAAATTATCATGATATATTAATGAAAAATTATCATGAAATATTAATATGAAATATTATCATGAAGTATTATTATAAAATGTTAATAGAAAATATTATCATGAAATATTAATAGAAAATATTATCATGAAATATTAATATGAAATATTATCATGAAATATTAATATGAAATATTATCATTCATGAAGTATTATTATAAAATATTAATAGAAAATATTGTTATGAAATATTGTTATATAATATTAATGACACATTATCATGAAATATTATGGTGCTTTGAAATATCAACATTTTTCGTGTCGCTCAAGTTTCTGCCGATGGCCGCTGTACCCGGACCGATTTTTAGCAAAGTAGCCAAAAAAGTAACCAAACTACACAGTAAATTTATAGATTCATATCCAATAATACAATTAATAAGTATTTCCAGCAAAGACACATTAAACTCTTATATATCCAGCATGAAAAGTTGAAATTGCAAGTTTTTTGAAGATGTATGAAATTGAAGGTTTTTGTTTAAGTAAAAGGTTTTTGTTTCAAGTAAACTATAAAAATCCTGCAAAAAAAATTTAATTTTTAATCATGAAGGAAAAATACAGATTTTTTTAAAGATTTTTTGCAGGAAAATTAAAAACTGCAGGTTTTTGTTTCAATATCCTTTATAAAACCTTCAAAAAATCTTTCAATTTGACAATTTTGATGAAGGTTTTATGCTGACTTTTTTTGCTAGGTACTTCTATTTTATTTATAAGAAAGATTCTTAAATTCATATATAATTATTTTAGACCAAATAAAACGTACTCAATATTTTCTAAGATGATCTTTTCTATAATACATTGAGTCACTAAATGACTTCCCTGGAAATCTTTAAACTCACCCAAATATTTGTAAAGGTTAACCATCCATAAAAATCCAATTCCATTTAAAACCTTTTATCACAAGACACTTACGAAACTTGATAAGAAATCGGATTTTTGTGTATTTAGGGCTAACTCACTAACTCCTTCTTCCTTAAGATATTGGAAACTTATTTTCTTTCATTGCATTTTAGTCAGGTCAGTTTTTATAAGGCACCTGAGTCTTAAGGAAAATTCCATGTTGTATGAAGTCAATATTTATGCTGTTATAAAAAGATTACGTAAAAATAAAATTTAGTTTTGAAATAGAATTATTTTTGTTAAGTTAATTTTTATTGCTTGATTTGTCCTGAATAGTTAATTTTATAATTTTTAATAATGATTTTTAAAGGGATTGCTTTTAAGTAAAAGCTGAAACCACTGTATTTAAAAAAATTTAGGGAAAAAAAATATTTTTACTTTATTAAAAATAGTCGGCATAGCTGAAAAAACTGAGATTCTTGGACATGATATCACGAGTTTGACTGTTAGCTGGTTAACCCAACTGATATTGGAATTTCAAAGTTGACTTCACTATTTGAGAGTTTACTATTTGTCCTTCCATGTATATATCACGACCTTTTTCGAATACAAATAGTTTTCTAGGATTTTTTTTGTATTATTATTATTTAAAGAAATATTATTTTTCAAACTTTAAATCAAAAGTTTAAAAACAGTATAAAAAGGAGCACTTTTGTGAATTTTAAAATTAGGAACATTACTGGAAAAACCAAAGATATCTGTAAGTTATACCCTACTAATAAAGCGACCCCTGTATATAGCGACCCCTTCCTTATAACGATTGCAACTTAAAGTCTCAATCGGTCGCCAAGGGATCGATTAAAGTAAGGAATAGCAATGAAATCCGCCAAAGCGTCAACATTAATGTCGCCAAATTTGATACCAGTTCAAATTGGCAACCATTCGTAATATGTTTTACACGCATGCTCAAATAGTTGCAAAAAACATTTTACAAGCATGCGCAAATTCGAATCGAAATCGTAATGTCGTTAGTTTTCCAATCGCCATTTTGTGATTAGTTATGCTAATTTTACCATTCGCTATTTTGGAAATACGTATTAGTTCGTATGTTTATAGTAACAGTTTCCTATAAGTTGTAAACCATCGACAAAATGATGTCAGGTAAGTTTTTGATTTCGTATCTCTCATTGGTTTAATCTAAGCAAGTAGCACCACCAACTTGTTTACGAGACATTAATAACGGTGTTGGAAATGGAAACCCTAGACCTTCCACGCCAAAGTTGCCGATGAAAATTGATTTGGTGAAGTGCCCCCTTATTCTTTACTTTTACCCGAGAGTTTACTGTATATCAACCGTGACTGTCAGTATAATCTACTATCTATATAGTATATATATATAATCTTTTAAGATTCTATATCTCAATATAATCTATAATCTATTAGGATTGAATATTTTAATCATATATGGAATATAATATATCAATCTATATGTCTAATTACACGTTACATCATAACATCAATGCCAGCATGAAATAAAACAACAATCCATGTTAAAAGTAGGAAACTAACTAAACTTATCTTTATAAATATAAATAAAGTTAAAAATGCATTAGTTAGATCAGATTGTATTTGAATAATTTGTTCTTATGGAGACCAGCACACCACTCAACATTAAATATCCGAAATAAACGATCTTGAATTTAATTGCTACTGGAAGTTTTAAGCAATTATCAAATAAGGTAATGTAACAAACTTCGAAAACTTTTAAAAGTTTAAAAGTTTGTAGTGTCCTCCATAATCTTCATATTCCAAAATGATCATTTTTATTTGCAATGAAAATGACCCCCATTAAACTAAACACATAATTTGATTATAATTTAAATTCTTAACGATCCATTAGCGTACACTTACTGAGTAATAATTCTACAACAATTATATTGCACTTTCCTGTTTTAATTCATCATAAAAGAAATAAATTTATTTTGAATATTTAAGAAGTTAGATACTATCTATTACCTGAAACAGCTAAAATCTCAATTTTTATTATTAATGGGTCCCCCCCCCCTATTATTATTCTTAGTTAACTGCCTTAAAGACCCATTAATTCCTGCTCTTAACAATTTCAAAATTGACATACTATTCCATGACAATATCTTTGTTATAACTTTCTTTTAACTCCTCATGTTCCGCTTAAATTTATTGCAAAGATAAATCAAGCTTAACTATTTGTTGAACCAACAACGACTTTCGAAGACGCATTGGCTTTGTGTAAGCGTGTAGTCTACGATTCCAGTGTTCAAAAGTCACAAGAAAATTTATGGAGTAACAGGAAACGCTGAGCTTGATTTTCTCGTCTCTCTATGAAAGGGTTTCTTTAAAAAAATTGCATTTTCACTGGGAGTTTTAGAAATTTTTCGTTTGTGCTGATATTTTCTGTCGTTGGATCATTTTGCGTATGTACTTTATATTATACAATACCGGTGACTACATTTTTGCCGTAAATTGATAAGTTTAAAATATGCAACTTGTTGTAATAGATATACAGATTGTTTAAGAATTATCTTTACAACTTTTACAAGCAATAAAACCGTAAAAGAAATAAAATATCTAAGTTAGGTTGCTTGTACTTGTTGTACTTTTAATAGCAAAACTTGAAGTTTTATTTGCAGTTAAAATATTCGTTAAAAAACTAAACAAAAATAGATTTATAAATTAAACTTTATCAGTTGTGACATACCCAAGCAATTTAACTATCTTATTTCTTTTAGGTTTTATTGTGTGTCAAAGTTGTAAAGATAATTTTCACCTACCCCCTCAAGAGAAAGCTACGTGCAATATTTTTGCCTATATGCAATACCATTTTCCACGTGCAATTTTATTGTCTACGTACAATATCAGTCTACGTGCAATATCATTGTTTAAATTCAATACCATTGTCTACGTGCACTATTATTGTCTACATGCAATATCAATTTCAACGTACAATATCATTGTAAATATGCGATATCAATTTATACATGCAATATCATTGTCTACGTGCAATAGCATTGTCTACGTACAATACAATTGTCTGCGTGCACTATTATTGTCTACATGCAATATCATTTTCCACGTGCAATATAATTGTCTACGTACAATATCATTGTATACAAACAATATCAATGTTTACCTGCAATACTATTATCTACGTGCACTATTATTGTCTACATGCAATATTAATTACTACGCACAATACCATTGTCTACATGCAATATCAATTTAAACGTGCTATATAATTGTATATATTCGATATCAATTTCTACATGCAATATCATTGTCTATATACAATATTAATTTTAACGTGCAATATCATTCTATATGTGCAATATCAATTTTCTGCATGCAATATTATTGTCTACGTGTAATGCCATGATCTGGAGATAAGATAAATGAATCAATTTCAATGTGCAATATCATTGTATATATGCGAAATCAATTTCACCTTGCAATATCATTATCTACGTGCAATAGCATTGTCTACGACAATACAATTGTCTGCGTGCACTATTATTGTCTACATGCAATATCATTGTCTACGTACAATACCATTGTCTACATGAAATATCAATTTCAACGTGAAATATCAATTTCAACGTGCAATATCAATTTCAACGTGCAATATCAATTTCTACATGCGATATAATTGTCTACGTACAATACCATTGTCTACGTGAAATACCATTATCCATATAAAGAATATAAAGAATTCAACCATTAATTTAAAGAATGGAAACGTATTCTAACTGATTGGAAATTATTGGCATTGGTAGCGTTAATATCTAAATCTGTCGACTTGAAGTTTATTTATTCAAGCGTATAATTATAAGGAGAACGGTGTTAATGTGTGAGAGAGAATTGCTAAATCAATCTTAGATACGATACTTTTATTTAGCATATCACGCATTGAGTTAATGTTTTTAATATATAACTCAAGATTTTAAATAGCTAGTGTTGAATTCCACTCTACCACAAATGAATAGGCAGAGCTGGAATGTAGAGATAAGATAATTATCAATTTCGTTTATTTGATTAATATTTGTAAATTACTAAGTAAATACAATCATAAATCTAGAAATGGAATAGCTTAACTGAAACCCTATCGCATTTTCAATTTCATGCTCATATAACCTTCATTAACGAAATAATAAGCACACCATACATCAATTTAAATTATTCATAGAGATATATTGGTATTTGAAAATTTCTAACAGCTCTATTTAACTCCATTGTCTTTGCATTTGTAAATTGTTGTCATACTTGAATCGTTTGCACTCGGGAGACGACTCTCAGTCACTAAAATAACAAAATGTTCTTTAGTTCTCTGTTCTTCAAATTTAACGAGAACTGCATGTTGAAATACTAATGAGATATTTTTAAATATTATGAAATATTGATTAAATAATATGAAATATCGATGAAATATTAATGACATATTAGTATGTAATATTATTATGTAATATTATTATGTAATATTATTATGTATTATTATTATGTATTATTATTATGTAATATTATTATGGAATATTATTATGGAATATTATTATGGAATATTATTATGTAATATTATTATGTAATATTATTATGAAATATTAATGAACTATACTATGAAATATTAATGAACTATACTATGAAATAGTATCAATAAATATTAATATCATATATTATCATGAAATATTATCATGAAATATTATCATGAAATATTACCATGAAATATTATTATGAAATATTATCATGAAATATTACCATGAAATATTATTATGAAATACTGTTATGAAATATTATTATGAAATACTGTTATGAAATATTATTATGAAATACTGTTATGAAATATTATTATGAAATACTGTTATGAAATATTATTATGAAATACTGTTATGAAATATTATTATGAAATACTGTTATGAAATATTATTATGAAATACTGTTAAGAAATATTATTATGAAATACTGTTAAGAAATATTAATTACATATTATTATGAATTTTTATCATGAAATATTATGAAATATTACCATGAAATGTTATGAAATATTACCATGAAATATTATTATGAATTATTATCATGAAATATTACCATGAAATATTATTATGAATTATTATCATGAAATATTATTATGAAATATTTTCATGAAATATTATTATTTAATATTATTATGAAATATTAATGAAATTTTTATTATGAAATATTAATGAAAATTTTATTATGAAATATTAATGAAAAATATTATGAAATATTAATGAAAAATATTATGAAATATCAATGAAATATTTTGAAATACTAATGAAAAATATTATGAAATATTAACGAAAAATATTATGAAATATTAATGGAAAATATTATGAAATATCAATGAAATATTTTGAAATATTAATAAAATATTTTTAAATATTAATGAAATATTAATGAAATATTAATAAAATATTAATAAAATATTTTGAAATATTAATGAAATATTAATGAAATATTAATTAAATAATATTATGAAATATTATTATGAAATATTATTATGAAATATTATTATGAAATATTATTATAAAATATTAATGAAATATTATTATAAAATATTAATGAAATATTATTATGTAATATTAATGAAATATTATTATGTAATATTACTGAAATATTACTGAAATATTACTGAAATATTACTGAAATATTATTATGTAATATTAATGAAATATTTTTATGAAATGATTATATTAAGCAAAATGTGCGTCAACTATACACCACATTAAATGTATGCTAAACGCATATAACCTGTATCACTGGTCAAATCATGAGGATGTGATATCTTATTTGTCACAATACATCAAGCCCTTTATGCGATACACACGTATAAAGAAATTGACATACAGGTCAAACACATATACCCTCCTTCTAGTACATTTGGGAAATAAGCACCGATACCCAGAAGAGCAAATTGATGTAGTATGACAGGGAAGTGAATAGGAAATAGTTTTGTAGCAACGGCAATATTGCGATATTTAATGATATCAGTAAACGGTTTGACAGTTTGAGGCATTTAGTCGGGAATCTATTGGTTAATTGGTTCATTTGTAATATAATTGTATGTTTAATTCGCCATTTATCGTGCCGCATATGCATCTAGCGTGGAGTATATATTCTCATGCAATAGAATAGAACAGTATTTACTACTTCGCATAGAGCAACGTTTGGATTCCAGGGAACAAATATCAGATTTATTAAATAAAATATTTTTCTTGAATAAAATATGACTGCAAAATTTACTACTTTACACTAACCTACGTTTATATTCAAAGAAGAAATACTGAATTGAATTTATTATATAATCTTGGGTTAACTATTATGTAAGCAATTTTTTTAAAACACAATTCTCTTAATCAATGTTCCTCCGATATTTGGCGCTCTTTTATGTTAGAGAAGTGTTCTTTTATGCTAGTGCCCCTTAATTAGTAAATAATAGTAAAAAATTCAAGAGTCACTCTCATCAATTCAACATTGAACGACCCTCTTCTGAAAAGTATGCATTTTCTTATATTTCAGACATGATAATTAACTCAACACAATTGAATAACCTCTAAAGAACTTCAAAATTCTCTTAAAACTTCATGATTATAGTTAAGATTTATTATTGAAATGTTGCTTAAAAGCAACTGCAACGGAATTGTGTATAGAAATATTTTTTTTTGTTCCATTTGTTGTAATTGTGATTTTTGTTAAAATCTGCCAGTATTTGACTTTTTTTGTTGTTGTTAATAATATAAATATTTTTTTTCATGACGGTCTTATTGGTTAAAAATGGAAGTTTGGATGCTTTTATGATTGCTCCTTTGGTCCATTTACTACAAAACATTTTTATTTTCTAAATGCGTGATACAAAAATTCCTTAAAAAATTTACGTTTCATTAAATGCATACACTGTTAAAAATAGGTACTCAAATATAAGTAAAATATACTCATTTTTGATTACATTCGATGCTTTATCATCGTACCGAATACATAAGTTTCATTTTTGAAAAAGACATGTATTCAAAAATAAGCCCAATGAATAAAAAAGAGCAGATGCTAGCCTACATAGGTTGCCTTCATAAATCACTTTCCATAAATATCGACAATTACAACCAAGACTTACCGGGAATCGAACCCAGATCCTACGGCACCGCAGTCCGTTATCCTTCCGTCCTTATCCGTTGTACTACTAGGGCTACGTGAAGAAGTTATAGACAGATGACTTGTTTAAAAGGTGTGCCAAAAGAACGGCAAGTAAGATAATTAAGTTGTAATAACTCAGTTTCCGTTTAAGCAATCGACATCAAATAATGTTTAAAAACCATCTTCTGAACAACTATTTTAAGTTTGTCAGGTCGCTTTGTTGAGATGGCTTGCACAGAAGCCGAGATTAGCAATATTAAATCACACTGCTCATTTTTGCGAAAGTACGGTTGCTAAAATATGAGTACGTCGTCGCTCATTTTCGATGCAATTGTACTCAAAGAAAAACTAGTAGGTTCGGGTACTCATTTTTAAGCACTTTTTTCTTACAGTGTAAAAAGCATAAAAAAAGAGGAGAAATATTCTTATAAGATAAAAAAAATGGGGTTGAAAGGGTTAATATAATAATACTTATTGAAAACCGTTGCTTTATAAGTATTAATGACACATATTCGTCTACATTGTTTAAAATTTCAATTTTATTCCGTAAATATAGAATTACCGATATTAAAAAGTTATCACTGTCAAAAATGCATTCTCATTTTTTCAAGAAACTTTCGCCAATTTTGACGAAACAGACGCCTGCTAAATGATCCGATGGAATATTTTGTCAAACTAAGAAAATTCATTTTGATGTTTAATTCAAGAAATTTATTTCGTTAAAAATAAGGGGAATTTCAAGACAGCTCGACTAGAAATAGAGATTTCTTGGTCTGAAATCACGCACCATATCGACCGCTTGCGGCGGCCGTTATAAGTTTATCGGTCACGCTACCGTTGACTCCATTTAGTTTAGTGATTCAGAAGGTTAGGTTTAAAGGTAATAAATAAGTTGATGGCAGCCATAGTACTTAGAAAACAAATAAAATTTAAGGATAAAAATATTGCAGTTAAAGATTTATATTTAAGGGTAACATTGCTATTAAAATGCTTAAAGAAATTGAGTAGCGAGAAAAACGTCTTTCTCCGCTCAAGTTTTGTTCTAGGAATATTTCTGTTGAGTCCGTGTTTATCGGAATCGTCTGCTCCTTTCAAAGGACCCCATTGTTGAAGATCTTCCGATTCTCCGTCGAAACGGTTGACAAAATTGACGAAAGTAGGCTGACGATCACAGAATGCTTAGAAATGAGAGTGGTATTTGTGAGAGTGAACTCTTCTGCCTTTTATACAATTTTCTGTAATCATTTATAATACACACTAATTCTACACTCTTAGAAATAAAATAACACTATCATTTTTTTTAGATTAATGGAATACTCAAAGCTACTTTCGTCAAATTTGACAATAGTTTCATCATTTAATCACGTTACTTTTAACGAAACAAGAATCCTCAAAGCTACTTTCGTCAAATTTGACAATAGTTTCATCATTCAATCACGTTACTTTTAACGAAACAAGAATCCTCAAAGCTACTTTCGTCAAATTTGACAATAGTTTCATCATTTAATCACGTTACTTTTAACGAAACAAGAATCCTCAAAGCTACTTTCGTCAAATTTGACAATAGTTTCATCATTCAATCACGTTACTTTTAACGAAACAAGAATCCTCAAAGCTACTTTCGTCAAATTTGACAATAGTTTCATCATTTAATCACGTTACTTTTAACTAAACAAGAATCCTTAAATTTTTAACGAAACTAATTTACTCAGTTTCTTCTAAAGCCCGTTACAGGGGCTCATTTTTGACGAAAATAATTTACACAGATTCTTGTGCAGAATTTTCAGGGCCTCATTTCTTATCAAAGTAATTTACACAGATTCCTTTTAGGACCTTTTCAGGGGCATTAACTCATAATTGGTACTTATACGTGAGTGAACTTATTGAGAGTGAACACTTCAGCCTTTTATACAATTTTCTGTAATCATTTATAATACACACTAATTTTACACTCTTAGAAATAAAATAACATTATCATTGTTTTATATTACTGGAATTCTCAAAGCTACTTTCGTCAAATTTGACAATAGTTTCATCATTTAATCACGTTACTTTTAACTAAACAAGAATCCTCAAATTTTTAACGAAACTAATTTACTCAGTTTCCTTTAAGGCCCTTTACAGGGGCTCATTTTTGACGAAAATAATTTACACAGATTCCTGTACAGCCCTTTACAGGGCCTCATTTCTTATCAAAGTAATTTACACAGATTCCTTTTAAGTCCTTTTCAGGGGCATTAACTCATAATTGGTATATTATACGTATACTGCCTCATTTTGAACGAAATAAATTTTATTTAAAAAACAACACAGTGAAATTCCTCAGTTTGGCGAAATCGGAGAATATAGCAGGCGTCTGTTTCGCCAAAAATTACAAAAGTTTCGTCAAATATGAGATTTAAAAATTCAAAATGACAAACATATTCTGTTTGAATGTCCAATTCTTAAGAAAGAAGGAGATGTTCTCAAAAGGGAACTTAAATTAAAAAATGTTAATTGGCCCCCTAAATACCACCAATTTGTAAACCAAAAGTGTATTTTCAATTTTTTCTGTAATTTTATTAATCAATATTTTGTAATATAGTATGTATATATATATATGTATATATGTGTGTATGTATGTCTTTTTAAATATGTATATGTATTGTATATTTTCCCTTTTAACTTTCTTTATATGTTTTCTATATGATTTATTCTTATTAATGATTGTTATATGTATTAGATCCCATGTTCTTACATCTGTAAGCCCCGTGTGATACTTTGTGGTGCACGGGGATTTCTTTATGTCTTCAATAAAATATATATATATATATATGAGAGTGCATTTTTAATAGCGTAGGAACTCGTCACATGGATATGCAAGCCCATCTTTACCCTAAAAACCCGATTAGGACAAACCATGCAACTGATGAGAGCTACTATTTTAAGTAGGGGAAGTAATTATCAATACAGTCCCTCTCTTTAAAGATTAATTTACTCCAACTTGTTCAGAACGATGATTCTTTCGAGCAGTTTCAAAGTGTTATCTGAGAGCGAGGCGCAGAATAAATTTTAATGAGGCCAGAACAAACTACTTTACATGAAGCAATAAAAAGAGCATTTCGCTAACTAGCACCCTAGCGATGTAGAGCTCTTTAGAAGTAATTGAAAGCTGCTTCTGTGGGATTCGGGATTCCATAACGGGATCTGGCATGGTAATTACTAATCCTGGCCATAAGTTTTGAAATTAAAAGTTTCGGCGATTGCAGAAATGTCGGATCATTGAATATTGTAATTTCAGCAGGATTATGTGTCAATTTATTTTGAGTTAATCTATATTATTTAGATATATGCCTATCTAAATTGAAATATATTTAATTTGTATTTTTTTTGTACCACAGGGGGCTTTTAAACTTAGGATGTTAATTTATGACTGTTAATAGGGTGGTTTCAAGTAATTTTAAGTATTCAGGTTCGGGTAATTTTTAGAAACACTCATTCTGCATTCTATTAGAGATAAATATTCATATGCATCAAAGTTACTTTGAATATAAAAATTTCCGAATAAAATAAATATTTTCTATTACCTGTATTAAAGGATTTTTAACGTGTATACATCATTTATTTGGTACACTTTGAAAACCGCCTACAGAAACTGGAACGCACCAAATAAATCGTATAAAGTATTATTAAATAATTTAGAAGCACTAGTGAATTGCTTAAATTCCGATATTTATATTTTCTAAATAGTATGATGAATTATTTCCTTTGCTTTTATGAAGTAGCTATTTTTAATAAATTCAAACGATTTAATTAGTTTTAGAAAGTACATTATTTTAAATCTCAAAAATAACTTTTAACGTATTATGTTTAAAGAATTGTATATTTTAATCTAAATCATTTCTCTAGATTCTAATTAAGATTAACTTCTTTCCGATATTTACAGAAATAAATAATTATCTGTTTGAATTTTTTTTTTTAATATGCATAAAGCTCAACAAAATGTTTATTTTTGCACAAAAATAGCAGGTTGATCGAAGTTGCCTGATATAATGAACGAACATTTTATTTCATATTAAAATATTGCCACACCCCATGGTTCACAATTCAAACCTTTGACATCCGCTGCTTCAACTCAATATCATATACGTCTTTTATACATATTTCCGATCAAAATTGGTTGGTTGAAATAACGGCACACTAGAGCTGTACATTGGTCTATTAGCGACGGTTCTGGGTCTATTACGAAGGAAAGACCCGAGAACACTGCCTCGTTTTTTTTAAACCGTTATCGAACCTGGCACCATTTTTCTAAATCCGTCTCGAATATCACCCTGTAAACAAAACCCTATTGTCTTTTTTACCCATTGATTTTAAATGAGTTTTACGTCAAAAATACTCCATTCATACTGAACAGGATATAAAATGTTCTTTTATGAAATAAAAAGTTCGATTTTTCACCAACCGTTTACAAAATACGCAGTGTCCTACTATCCCAATATAAAAACCCATTGCGACGTCAGCGGGACATTGTAAACACCCTCTACATCGTAGTTTCTGATGGAATGGGTGTTCTACAGGTACTCTCATAAATATTTCAACGCAGAAACTACCACATTACGAAGAAATTCCCCACTTTGTGGTATTTTGCTTCGACTGGTGAACGAAGTCAATACATACGTCTTCCAAGCTCCACGCCGTAAACATTAAATATAAGTGTCCGATTATGGCAGAAATACGTTTTGCGAGTAGAAGTTTTATGGCCAATGATTACAAAATATCTCAGGAAGACTACGTCAACTAATATCACAGTAAGTTTTCATCTTTTTAAGGCTTTAATTTTTTTTACGTGATAAATTCGCTTTTTAACCGTTTTTCTAAAAACGGGTTCGATTAGGATGAATGTACCGATTTCCCACCAGTTTAGAGCAATTTTCGACTAGCGCCAACATAAAAAAAAATTTAACTACAGAACTCACATTAGACAGTAAACTGAAATGTACCTATATTTAAAAGACCTTTGAGTAACATCGATTGAAGGGACTTTTAAAAATATAATGATATGCTGTTTCTTTTAAATATTCTTTCCAATGGTTTTTCCAAGTAATGGTCGGTAACTGGTATGTTGTCGGTAACTGGAATGTGGTCGGTAACGGGCGCATTTACCCCATCATATTTCAGGCGACAAAATAACGGTATTTTCTATATATAAGAAATCCAGATGCAAATGCAACTATATGCATAAAAAAATTTGTAACTACAAACTCACATTGAACGATAAGATGAAATGCCCCTATATTTAAAAAACATTTGAGTAACATTGACGAAAGGGACTTTTAAAAATATAATGATATGCTTTTTGTTTTAAATATTCTTTCAAATCAAATGCTTTTTCCAAAAAATTGTCGGTTACTGGTATGTTGCCGGTAACTGGAATGTGGTCGGTAACGGGCGCATTTACCTCATCATATTTCAGGCGACAAAATAATGGTATTTTCTATATATATGAAATCCAGATGCAAATGCAACTATATGCATAAGAATTGTGTAACTACAGAACTCACATTGGACAGTAAGATGAAATGTCCCTATATTTAAAAAACATTTCAGTAATATTGATGGAAGGGACTTTTAAAAATATAATTATATGCTTTTTGTTTTAAGTATTCTTTTCAATGGTTTTTCCAAGTAATGGTAGGTAACTGATATGCTGTTGGTAACTGGAATGTGGTCGGTAAATATTGTATTTACCCTATCATATTTCAGGCTACAAAATAATGGTAGCTTCTATATATAAGAAATACAGATGCAAATGCAACTATATGCATAAAAATGTTGTAACTACAAAACTTACATTGGACAGTAAAATGAAATATCCCTATATTTAAAAAACATTTTAGTTAAATTGATTGAAGGGATTTTTAAAAATATAATGATATGCTTTTTGTTTTAAGTATTCTTTTCAATGGTTTTTCCAAGTAATGGTAGGTAACTGATATGCTGTTGGTAACTGGAATGTGGTCGGTAAATATTGTATTTACCCTATCATATTTCAGGCGACAAAATAATGGTAGCTTCTATATATAAGAAATCCAGATGCAAATGCTGCTATATGCATAACAAAATTTTTAGTAAATCGCGAAAAATTATCAAAGCTTAACTATTGTTAATTATTTTTTATTTCTTTATTATTATTATTTTATTATTTTTTGTTAAAATAAAGAAAAACAAATACACATTTTCTTTCACTAAACTATGTAAATTCTCAGATTACTGAATAGTTTGTAATCTAAATTTAAATTTTTACAACTGGAATAAGGATTTAGCTGGTTTTGTATCTGGATGCGTCGCCATTTTTTTTTTCAAGAAGAAAAAAACAATTATTTCCACATTTCAACCAATATCAGATCTAAGAGATCCTACACACTTGTTCAAATATACCTTAAGCTGAACTCTGAATTCAGCTTCTTCATACTCAAAACGTTGCTAAGTTCACTGAAATTTCGAGATCTTTCTAAAAGGTATCGATTATAAAAAAAATATAGAAAGATGTTCTTTAAAGATTTGAATACCCCTCACGAATATTAAACCAGGAATTTATGGTGCTTCCCATTCTCTTCTAAAAGCTCTTTTATACAGCCATATATAATATTTTATGAGTCGAAAAGACACATATTTAAGATGTATTTTATATGCTATCTTTAGAGTTTTGATACTCTATGTGTGGCTATTTTACTCTTGAGTCTTATATGTGTTTCAAGCCGTTACTCTACATAAAATAAATAAGGCAAATGAAAAAAAAATAATAGAGCGTAATATAGGGCATGGGGGAAAATATTGAAATAGCTGAGAAAATTCCTAAATTCACATGTTTGTTACCACAGAGTGTGTAGGTGATACTATCTTTGTTTCCAATTTCAACTGTCCATATAACTTTGCCTACACGCTGCACGCATCATTTGTCGTCAAGACAGTGGTAAAGTCATCAAACTTGGACTATAGCACATTGGAAAAATATCATTTAGCTAGATGAGTCAAGGTTTAACACTGATTCTGACAGCATTTTTGTCTGGAAAATACCTTTCCAAGCGTACAAACCAGATTTTTTTTATATAAAGAGTGAAACTTGGTGGGATTTAGACATGGTATAGGCAGCCATATGGCGTTATTTGACCCGGACACATTATGACCATACAAGGTCACGTCACTGGCTGTATCTACATGACCATTTTGAGTGACCAGGTCCATACTATGATTCAAAGCGAGTATTTCCGGGATAATGATGATATGGCTTTTATTAATTTGAAAATATCTCTGTTCATTCTCTCTGTTCATGAAATTCTCTGTTATCATGCCAAAAGGGGGGGGGGGGGCGAATTTTCTCATCATAAAGATAAAGTTTCGCACCTTACATGGGCTCCTTCAATCGCCCCACTTCAATACCCTTGAGCTCTTGTGGTCAGTGTTGAAGACAAATGAATCGAAAGACGTAAATAATAGAGGATATGTTTCATAAACTTAACATAGCACATATTCATTTTTTTTACATCTTCTGGTTCAAATGTCTGAGGTCTCTATCTACTTACATCATTATTAGCGGAACTTGCCAATGTTTTGCAGATAGAATGGTATAAGATACCCTTGAAAACTAAATGTGACTTTTTTTTTTAACTTTCTACTTAGACTGCATGCAGTTCTGAATACTAAAAGGGATCCTTTGCTATATTGGTCAAGATTATGTCTTTTTCTAGGTGTTTAAATATTTGTGTTCACCCCTTTATGTAGAGGAAGACTGACCATACCGTATTAATTAACCAATATTAAAACTTCATTTAAGTGTTCATAGATTAACAGTAATAAACATGTTGCTTGTAGCTATGAAGTCCTTTAGTTCAAAGAGCAATTTTCTGAAATTTGTTTTTAAGAAGCTATTAAAGGTAAAATCTTAAGTTAAAAGTAAATATAATTAAAAAGTCAATATAACTTAAAATTAATTATAAATTCAGAGTAAATATAAATTAAAAGTAAATATAAATTAACAGTGAGTATTAAATTAAATTTTGAAAGTAAAAATAAAAAGTAAATATTAAAAGTAAATATTAAAAATAGATATTAAAAGTAAATATTAAAAGTAAATATTAAAAGTAAGTATTAAAAGTAAAAATAAAAAGTAAATATTAAAAGTAAATATTAAAAATAGATATTAAAAGTAAATATTAAAAGTAAATATTAAAAGTAAGTATTAAAAGTATATATTAAAAGTAAATATTAAAAGTAGATATTAAAATTAAATATTAAAAGTAAATATTAATAGTAAATATTAAGAGTAGATAATAAAATTAAATATTAAAAGTAAATATGAAAAATAGATATTAAAAGTAAATATTAAAAGTAAATATTAAAAGTAAATATTAAAAGTAAATATTAAAAGTAAGTATTAAAAGTATATATTAAAAGTAAATATTAAAAGTAGATATTAAAATTAAATATTAAAAGTAAATATTAAAAGTAAATATTAAAAATAAATATTAAAATTAAATATTAAAAGTAAATAATAATTTGGTAATAACTTAATAATTGTGAACTTAATCATTGGGTTATGTTATTATAAAATACAAAAGCGAAAAAACTATGCTTTTCAACTGTCTTAGAAATCATGTCCATGTGTTTTGAAACATTCACTTCACTATTTTATACCCTAAAAAGGAAAATTTTAATTATTTGCTTAACATTCAAAGTACGGGTCTCCGAAGGAGATGAAGAGCTTTACCTCGATTTACATAGAAATTCCTTTTTCCTTGATTAAAGGTACTGACCATCCAATCTCTAAATCAGCTGCTGCATATTAATTCGCAGCCACAATTTCAAAGAAAGGCGTAGCTATCCGCAGAAAGGTGAAACTAAATAAGGGCTTGGAATGAAATAAAAAGACTGCGTTTCGTTCTGTTAAGGGTTCCCTACCTTGCAAAAAAAGGATTATTATATTACTTTTTCCAACCGTCTGTCTGTTTTCTCTCTGTCGTTCGGATCATTAAAATATCCTTGATGGCAAAAAAGATTCATTTTAGTGATATGAGATGTCTATTTCCAAACCAAATAGATCCATATTTTTCGCAAAAATCGTTTTTTGTTTCACAAGTTCTCATGCACTCATTGCATCAGCTCAAAAAGCGATATTGACTAAATGTGTCGGAATCCAATCTAAAAATAAATTCAATGTCATGGCTTTTGATCCAAAAGTACGTGGCTGTCAATTGTTTTTGGCGTCACCTGTAAAATTTATGAAAATGGATCAATCTGGTTTTGAAACTAGACGGATCACATTCCATATGAATTGCCTAATTCTTTAACGTCTCTTGTCTACTTTGGAGAACGAGCACATCATATTTTTAAATCGCATATTTTTTTCGTACTACATTTTATTCCTATACCTGTAATTAAGCAAAGTATGTTATTTTGCAGATTAAACAACATGCTTTGTTTAATTCCAGGTTTAGAAATAAAATGTAATGAAAAAAATTTAATGGGCTTGTTCTACAAAGTAGACAAGATACTTTTTGGAATTGGGTGACTCATATGAAGTTAATGCAAAAGAATACAAGACCTAAATTTGTCAAGAGCATTGCAATTTGTCAAGAATTCAACTTGAATTGGTAAAGACAATAAATTATTATTTTTTTAAAACTTAGTAAATTTCTCATCTTAGAGGAAAGTACACTTTCAACCATCCAGTTCCCAAATAGGATTTAGCAGTATTTTTAAAAAATAAATATTAACTTTTTAGTTTCTTAGGGCCTTTAAATATGACGGAACAACAATTGCCATTTTTGTTGTGCAAATTTATAATTTTTGTAAATTTGTTCAAATTGTTTTGTATTTTTGTCAGTTTTTGTAAAATTACAAAAATATTGCAAAATTACAAAAATATAAAATTACAAAAATATTGTAAAATTGCAAAAATATAAAATTACAAAAATGTTGTCAAATTACAAAATTATTGAAAAATTACAAAAATATAAAATTACAAAAATGTAAAATTACAAAAATATTGTAAAATTACAAAAATATAAAATTACAAAAATGTAAAATTACAAAAATATAAAATTACAAAAACATTGTAAAATTACAAAAATATAAAATTACAAAAATATTGTAAAAGTACAAAAATAAACTACAAAAATATTGTAAAATTACAAAAATAAACTACAAAAATATTGTAAAATTGCAAAAATAAACTACAAAAATATTGTAAAATTACAAAAATATTGTAAAATTACAAAAATATTGTAAAATTACAAAAATATTGTAAAATTACAAAAATATTGTAAAATTACAAAAATATTGTAAAATTACAAAAATATTGTAAAATTACAAAAATATTGTAAAATTACAAAAATATTGTAAAATTACAAAAATATTGTAAAATTACAAAAATATTGTAAAATTACAAAAATATTGTAAAATTACAAAAATATTGTAAAATTACAAAAATATTGTAAAATTACAAAAATATCGTAAAATTACAAAAATATCGTAAAATTACAAAAATATCGTAAAATTACAAAAATATTGTAAAATTACAAAAATATTGTAAAATTACAAAAATATTGTAAAATTACAAAAATATTGTAAAATGAAATTTTTTTTTATTTTTTTTATTTAAATTTGGTATAAAAATTTTCTCAATAGGTCAAAAGATGGCTGCAGAGATGACTGTTAGCATTATTTTATATATTAAAACCCAAAAATGGGTTTTCAATGGAGTGTGCAATGGAAATAAAGTAAGTTTAATTCAATCAAAACCAAAAACATCTTAATTGTTTGGAACTCGTTGACTGGCTGGTATAATACATTTAGAGGAATTTTAATAAACACTCACATAACAAGTTTAATATGTTGAAATGACTCCGACCATTGCTTGAATTTGTTTACAGAAAATTAAAAGGATAAATAGTGAAAAAAACTTTAACGAAAATATGAATTTATGCAATTAAATATTATCTCCCCGATTACAACTTCGCTACACTCACAGGATGATAATAGCACCCTCAACCTACTGATTATGAGCTGGGTACTGTTCCAAACAGGCCACCAAGAGCCCTGTTTAAATACATAACCATGTCAAAGAGGTGTAACTCCACTTAATTTTGCTGAATAAAGCTCCCCAATCCAAATCAATAATCTGTTACGTTGATTAACGTAGATTTACGTGATTAACTCATAACCCTCCGATTACAAGTTCGCTGTACTCACATAACAATTTTCGAACCCACAACCTTCCGATTATGAACTCGGTACTCTTCCAAACAAGCCACCGAGAGCCCCTTTAAATACAAATCCATGTCGAAGTGGTATAACCCCACTTAGTTCTGATCAATACAGCTCCTCAACCCAAGTCGCTAATCTGTTACGCTGATTTGCATAATTATCTCTCAACCCTCCGATAATTTCGCTGCACTCACATAACAACTTTCAAACCCACAACCCTCTGATTATGATCTCGGTACTCTTCCGAACAAGCCACCGAGAGCCCCCTTTAAATACAAATCCATGTCGAAGTGGTATAACCCCACTTAATTCGGGTCAATACAGCTCCTCAACCGAAGTCGCTAATCTGTTACGCTGATTTGCATAATTAACTCTCAACCCTCCGATAATTTATCTGCACTCACATAACAATTTTGGAACCCACAACCCTCCGATTATGAGCTCTGTACTATTTCAAACAAGCCACCGAGAGCCCCCTTTAAATACAAATCCATGTCGAAGTGGTATAACCCCACTTAATTAGGGCCAATACAGCTCCTCAACCCAAGTCGCTAATCTGTTACGTTGATTTGCATAATTAACTCCCAACCCTCCGATAATTTCGCTGCACTCACATAACAATTTTCGAACACGAAACACTCCGATTATGAGCTCTGTACTCATCCAAACAAGCCACCGAGGGCCTCCTTTAAATACAAATCCATGTCGAAGTGGTATAACCCCACTTAATTCGGGTCAATACAGCTCCTCAACCCAAGTCGCTAATCTGTTACGCTGGTTTGCATAATTAACTCTCAACCCTCCGATAATTTCGCTGCACTCACATAACAATTTTCGAACCCGCAACCCTCTGATTATGAGCTCTGTACTCATCCAAACAAGCCACCGAGGGCCCCCTTTAAATAAAAATCCATGTCGAAGTGGTATAACCCCACTTAATTCGGGTCAATACAGCTCCTCAACCCAAGTCGCTAATCTGTTACGTTGTCACTCTCTCCATATCTCCAAGACTCCAAACAAGGTCTTCCCACTGCAATCTCAAGTACCAAAGAGGAAAAAAATGAACGTGTGGGCATGAATGAAAGCATCCACTAGCAGACTACCCTCAGGGAAAGGACTACTAGTGGAAATTTATTGCAGTATGAAAAATGTTTATGCGCGTAACGGCTTGTAGACGGGCCGGGCTGGTCGAATCGATATCATAAAAGAAAGACGATCAGGAAAGAGATACATGGGATGCCATGGTTGAGAAAGACCACTCATCTTGGATAGTCAAAATATTTTGGGAGAAATGATTTCGGAGAGAGGAGAATTTTTGTGCGTCGATCTATAGCTGAAGGATTGATAGATGAAAAGAAGGTAATTTTAAGTGCTTAAAGGGGAAACGATTATAACTAAATGAGTAAGAAGTCGATTAAATATTACCCGATTAATCTTGTGCATTTTTTATGTAGGATGAATGTACCAGTTACCGACCATTTGGAAAAATGTAATTAATACAAAGAGCATATCATTATGTTTTTATAAAAGTCCCTTCAATCAAAGGTACTCAGAGGCTTTTAAAATTTAGGTAGATTTTATTTTACAGTTGAGTGGATTATTTTCAAAAGGGGACATTTCCATTTTAAAATTAAGCTACCCAGTTTAATGTGAATTCAGTATCATTTGAATTTTTTATGTTTGACACTGGTCGTAAATTGGTCTTAACTGGTCATAAATTGGTCTTAACTGGTCGTAAATTGGTCTTAACTGGTCGTAAATTGGTCTAAACTGGTCGTAAATTGGTATATTCACCCTATGCGAAATTTATGTTTCTAGTGATGTGTTATTCTGTACCTTGATAAAAATAAGGCCAATGTCCAAAATCATTTATTATGATTTTTATCCACTAATTATTTGAAACTTAAAAATAATTAAAGTTATAAAATAATAAAAATCCGATGTTCTATATTTAATTATATACCGAGTAAGTAGGTTTTCTTAAATCAATTGTCAATAGTATTTCAGACCAATGTCAAGTAATTATTGTGCATAACTAAAAACTGGTGATTTTTGAGATTGGTCTTTTTCTAACAAAATGCAGATTTATTTTTCATATGCACTATAAATAGTTTAAACATAATTTTTAAAGTAAACTAAGCTTTAAACTGAGCATTATCAAGCGCAAAAATAAATAAAATATGGGTATATCAAATTAAATTTTTGTTAAAATATCGTTGAAAATATTATTTTTTTCAATTTTATTAAATCTGACATATAATCATATACATTGCATACTTCTTCCCTTTCATAAATAGCACTCTTATTTAAGAGTATTCTGCGATCGTCAAGTTTATTTTCGTCACTTTTAACAATCGTTTCCTATTGAATATCGTGACTTTCAAAGAAACAAGGAACCTCAAATATTTAAGAAAGTCATATTCTCCGATTCCTTTTCGGTAGTATCAGTTTATTCAAATCTAATTTTGGTTCTTACATGCATATTACCAATATCCAGAACGAACTTTTCTGGCTCGATCGATAGCGCGCGCGACTTCGATTCCTGGTTCGAGTCGTAAAATAGACTTTTATTTAAAATAGTCCTCATTTTTGAGAAAATAAATTTCGTAAAAAAAACGACAAAATAAATGTCCTTATATCAACGAAATCTTTTATCAGCGTATTTCACAGACAACTGTTTTGTAAAAAATAACAAAATGTTTTCCAAAAAGAGCATCCATTTTTAACAGTGTTATTTGACTCATTAGGGATTTATATACAAAAATTAGTTGCATTTCAGAATTTTAAAATGAAGAACCTCAGATTTTACGAAAAAAGGTATTGCAATAAAATTTAAACCTATTTCAAAGATAAACAAATTTTATATAACTTAAATATTTAGTTAAGTTTAACAGTAGATCAATAACTCAAAACTACTAAAAAGATCTTCAACAAATAGCGAGTCACTAAGGAATTAATGCTTAAAAACATTTCAATAATTTTGTTGTGTAAGCACTATAATTATTTACAGATAACATTTACAGTTTTAAAAAAAAATATATAAATATACTTCAAAAGTAATCCATATCATTTTGATAAATATAAATATTTATAATGAATCATTTACGAGTTGTCACTTTTTAAAGATCAATTTATTATTTTTGTTTGATGTAATATACTAAATGTTTATACAGATTAACCCAACAATCTTTAAATAATCATATTATAAATATTAAGAACCATAAATAACATAAACATACAGAATATATGTGTATTTATTATTTATTCTGATTTTTTCCTCTTCCTTTAGCGATGAAATATTTTTAGATTAATTATCCAACAAAAATCCTTACTTTCTAACAAAACATTGGGAAATTGAAAGTTTTATACAGACAACTTCCGTTTTTTTTTTTTTATGATTTAATAAATTAAATAAATTTGTTTCAAATTCCTTCATAAAATCTTTAAAAAAAGCTTCAAAATGTCAAAAAACAAACTTCAATTTTGAAGCTTTTAAATTATTGAAGGAAAAATGACTATTTTATTTAAAGGTTCTATGTATGAAAATTAAAAACTTTTTTTTAAAAATTGCAAGTTTTTTTTGTAATTCCTTTGTAAAACCTTTAAAATGCCTTCAATATACAATTTTAATAAAGGTTTTATATAGAATGTTTTGCTAGGTTATAACAATTTCTTGATTTATAAGATTTTTGAATCGTCCAGTGTATTTGGCGTAAATAACTCATGGGGCATATGAGATCCAATTTGGACAAATATTTTTTCATTCGTCTTTGGTTTCCTTTGGAGTTTGACACTAATAATGAAACATAATTTAAGGTTTCGCCGAAGTCGAACTCTATATCCTAGAAATAAGATGAATGTAAAAAGTGGTGATGTGATCTAAAAAAAATCAAAGTCAACCCCTCAAATGCAGACAATATATTTTCTAGAAATCAATTCAGATGCTGGACTCTTTTGGTTCATAAATTTCAATTCGGAGCGAACTTTTAGGTCTCCACCACGCACCATTGGTTTCGGTTTCTCTTTTTGAAAGCTGTCTGAAAATTTATCTGAATGATAAATCAGTTCCTAAAGAGATAACAAAATCACAGAAGATATCATCACACCGATGTTAAATGGTTCATTTTATGTAGTTTTTAAAGTGATTTATTAAATACATAAATTTGGAACATTCTCTCTCTCTCTCTCTCTCTCTCTCTCTCTCTCTCTCTCTCTATATATATATATATATATATATATATATATATATATATATATATATATATATATATATATATATATATATATATATATATATATATATATATATATATATATATATATATATATATATATATATATATATATATATAACAACAAGTAAAAACTACATAAAATGAACCATTTAACATCGGTGTGATGATATCTTCTGTGATTTTGTTATCTCTTTAGGAACTGATTTATCATTCAGATAAATTTTCAGACAGCTTTCAAAAAGAGAAACCGAAACCAATGGTGCGTGGGTGTATATATATATATATATATATATATATATATATATATATATATATATATATATATATATATATATATATATATATATATATATATATATATATATATATATATATATATATGTATATATATATATATATATATACATATATATATATATACATATATATATATATATATATATATATATATATATATATATACATACATATATATATATATATATATATATATATATATATATATATATATATATATATATATATATATATATATATATATATATATATATATATATATATATATATATATATATATATATATATATATAGCAACACTCGAGCTCAATGGATAAATAAAATACGTTGATACCCAAGTGTTGTCATTCTTTTAAATAGACTTAGATAAAGGACAAGCTAATTAGAGAAAAGTGGTTTTTTTTAATATTTTAGGAAACCTACATTTCTTGTTTAATTTGAAGATTAGATTGCAAAAGAACAAGTCGTTATTTTGGTGAATATGAGTCGCCACTCGCTTACAAAGGGTTAATATTACTCCAAGTTATATTTTACTCCAAGTCAATATCCTAAAAATAAAAATATTTTTTACTGCTGGAAATATATATATATTTACGAATTAGATCCTTGTCTTAGTCTATAGCCGTTAGTGTTTCGTAATGCAATTGTAATAAATATTTAATACTGCTATAAATAAAAATATTTATATGCTAATAAATTAAAATGTTTATATGCTAATAAATTAAAATATTTATATGCTAATAAATTAAAATATTTATATGCTAATAAATTAAAATATTTTTTACTTGAGAAATATATATATATATATATTTTCTATATAAATATATATATATATATATATATATATATATATATATATATATATATATATATATATATTTAATAACATCAATCATGAAACAAACACACAGAATAAATCATACATATTCCTGCGAAGCGCTTAAAGCTGCATTAACACAAGGAACTGCAATATTTATTTTAAATCAATTTTGAGTGAAAAGTTCATCCAGCCGGGAGTCGAACCCGGGACCTCTTGTTAGCGCACAGGTGCTCTACCACTGAGCTATCCGGACGACACCAACCTTCAGAAACCCTTCACTCAGAACACAGATCGGAAGAGTAGACACATACAGACACACTACATAACACACTACAAAAATTGATTTAAAATATATATATATATATATATATATATATATATATATATATATATATATATATATATATATATATATATATATATATATACATATATATATATATATATATATAAATATATATATATATATATATATATTCTATATAAATATATATATATATATATATATATATATTCTATATAAATATATATATATATATATATATATATTTTCTATATAAATATATATATATATATATATATATATTTACGAATTAGATCCTGGTCTTTGTGTATAGCCGTTAGTGTTTCGTAATGCAATTGTAATAAAATACATCCTTTTCAGTTTATTCTGTTGCAGAAAATGCCACTTAAAAATACAAAATACAAAACTTTTTCTAAACGTGTTTTATTTTTCACACAACATTCCTTACATTGTTAAAACCTTAACTACCATTTCCTTTATCTTAAACAAATTTGGCATTTTATTCATTAATGGGTTTAAAACAGAACCCATTCTTAATAATAAAAAAAATCCCTCGTTACTCTAAACCATAGTCATCCATTATTTTACAAACAACAAAAAAACCTTGATTCAATTAAAACCGTCTTTCCCCTCACAAAAAAATAAAGAATTCCTTCCTACAAGGACACTCAAGTAGATATCACACTTTTTCTAACATCCTGAAGTTTCCAGTCAAACTTAATGAATAAGATAGCGCCCCCAATTCGGTTTAACGTCGCCTCCGATACAAGCCCCGGAATTTCCAAGACTCGTCTGAAATTCTTCCGCATTCTTTCTATCATCTTTGCTGGAAATGAGCATAAAAAGGCGCTTGCCAAATTGATTTTTCATCTCTTTTACGACCCTAAGTGTCGGCCGCGGGTGACGTTGGCACTTTTGTTACATGCCCTTAATGGTCTCTCTTTCACAAAAGATTTACGTCACAATCTATCGAGTGATATTAAGTAATTAGCGGTTTAAGTACCATCCAGCCAGGGATCTATTGAGCTCGCAGGGCGAGAAAAAGCCTGTACTTGTTGTTTTATTACAATGCAGGGTTGTATTTTTTTTTATGGGCGGCTTGCACTGAGATAATTTTTATGCGAGAAAGATAAACTTGTTAGCGTGTTAGTTGGTTGAATTAATGTCGCACTAGAGGTATACAATGGGCTATTGGTGACGGTTCGGAGGACACGCGAACACTGCCCCATAATTGAAGTGGATGAAGGAGGTATGTAATTAAAAAAAATGAATTATTGTCATGGCTGAAGGAGGGTGTTGGGCTGTTTTTTGACATTGACAACAGCAATGTAGAAACCTTATTAGCAGAGATACTAGTGTCATGAAAGAGATATGTGACGTACTTGTTGTATTACAATGCAGGGTTGTATTTTTTTTTATGGGTGGCTTGCATTGAGATAATTTTTATGCGAGGAAGATAAACTTGTTAGCGTGTTAGTTGACTGAATTAATGTCGCACTAGAGGTATACAATGCGCTATTGCTGACGGTTCGGGGGAACGCGGACACTGCTCTTTAATTGAAGTGTATGAAGGAGGTATGTAATTAAAAAAAACTTAATTATTGTCATGGCTGAAGGAGGTATGTGTTGGGCTTTTTTTTGACACTGACAACCACAGTGTAGAAGCCTTATTAGCATATAGTCTAGCGTCCTGATGGAGGTATGTGACGTACTTGTTGTTGTATTACAATGCAGGGTTGTATTTTTTTATGGGGGATTTGCATTGAGATAATTTTTATGCGAGAAAGATAAACTCGTTAGCGTGTTAGTTGGTGGAATTAATGTTGCACTAGAGGTATACAATGGGCTATTGGTGACGGTTCGGGGGACACGCGAACACTGCCCCATAATTGAAGTGCATGAAAGAGGTATGTAATTAAAAAAAAAAATTATTGTCATGGCTGAAGGAGGGTGTTGGGCTGTTTTTTGACATTGACAACAACAATGTAGGAACCATATTAGCAGAGATACTAGTGTCATGAAGGAGGTATGTGACGTACTTGTTGTATTACAATGCAGGGTTGTATTTTTTTTTCAGCGGCTTGCATTGAGATGATTTTTATGCGAGAAAGCTAAACTTGTTAGCGTGTTAGTCGGTTGAATTGATGTCGCACTAGAGGTATACAATGGGCAATTGGTGACGGTTCGGAGGATACGCGAACATTGCCCTTTAATTGAAGTGGATGAAAGAGGTATGTAATTAAAAAAACTGAATTATTGTCATTGCTGAAGGAGGTATGTGTTGGGCTGTTTTTTGACACTGACAACAGCACTGTGGAAGCCTTATTAGCAGAGATTCTAGTGTCATGAAGGAGGTATGTGACCGCAACCAAATACGAAATGAAAACTATAAAGTCAAATATCTCAAAACTTATTTTTGTTACATACCTCCTTGGTCTAGTTATCTCTTCAATTATGAACGATGGTCAGACGACTGGGACAATTCCAGCAAAAAAATCTTTTTATTAGATTAGCGTGTTAATTATTGTCAGATTATCATGTTAATTAATGTCATATACTGTAACCAACTGTTGCTAAGCCACAGATTGCCTTATTTATGTGTAGTTTATTATGAAACAAATTGTAGGTTAGAATTTTGATTAGGTTGTTGTGTCAAGTATTTCCTGTCATATAGTGTAACTCATTGTTGGTAAGCCACAGAGTTCCTTGTTAATGTGTGATTAATATTTTGATTAGGTTAGCGTGTTAATTATTTCCTGTTATATATTGCATCCAATTGTTGCTAAAAGTAACTTTACTAGACACTCGTAATGTTAAATATTTAACAATTTTGAATACTGAACGATAGTGTTAAGTCGAGTTCATAGTGTTTAAAACTTATCACTTCTCTTTTAATATTTAACTACGTTTATTATAAAATGTTGTATTTTTTATAATTTTTCATCGAAAACTAAACTTGCTAGTAAATAAACTTCGTTATGAAATGACATTGTTAGTATTTTGATTAAGATTCAAAATACAAATATTCTTCCTACTTAGTAATGTATATGACAATTTTCTTGGAAAAAATATCTTTGTTAGATATGTTATTTGTGCCCTTTTAAATCTAAGCCCATCAAATTAAAGTTGCAGGAAACATTCTAACTAAAAACTATTAGTTGATGGTGGAATGTAGAATAAATCTACAAACTAATTAAACTAATGAATCATAATATAAAGATAAATAAAAATATTAAACTTAAACTGTGCAACTTTAAGAACAAAAAACAGGGAACCGTTGAACAATAAAATATCCTAAGTATATAGTTTTAAAACTAATTATAATTGAATTAAATTTGTATATGAAAGAAATGTTTAACTTATCTCCCAACATTTAGTTTAGTCAACTAAAGTTTTTGTTCGATAAAATGAAATAATTCTTCAAAGATTTGTTGTTCTCATTCCCATGTCTCATCTTTAAAGAAACCTTTCTTCTAACTAAAGAATAAAGAATAAACTAAAGAATAAAGCTTTTCTGGACTAAAAAATATAAACTTTTGTATCAAAGAACCTTAATGGTGGTAAAGGGCTTTTGAAAATCCCCAAGATTTTTTTTTTAGTGTTGACGACATGTGAGAGTTTGACATACAGGCTTTTTTATGGACCAATGGTAAAATCCGGTAGACTTTTTCATTTTTGCTGGGGATGAATTCTCGATCAAAAAGTTTTAGTATTCTTTCTATTGCTTTTCTTATGTTATCGACTAGCTGCTCGGCCCAGCGTTGCTGAGGAACAAGTTAAGGAACATAAATTTAACATATTTCTTTATGCGCATTATTATTTTATTTTTTAACCTGTTTCCCCGCTTTTAATTTTTTTTTAATCAAACATATAGAAAGCCACTAAATGCTCTATAAAGTCCTTTATCCAATTTTCAGTTGGCAGAGCGGTTGAGGCGTCAGCTGGGAATCCGAGGATTCCTAGTTCGATTCTAGGCGATGGACTCGACAAAGAAAAGTAAAATAAAGTAGTGATCTTGTGATAGGAGGGTTGCCAGCTTCGTTACAAAATACTAGAAAACTCGCCCAGAAAATCCGCAAAAATTAATACGGGACTGATGCACGATAAATCTGATCGGGGTCCAAAGTCCCGACGTCTATTGAATGCGTTGGGCGCCAGTTCAGGTGTTTCCTCGTCATCTGACCATGGTTCTAAAATAACGAGGTGCATTTATGAATGTGTATTTGTCCCCGGGTCTTTCTTTCGAGATAGACCGCAAACCGTCGCCAATAGTCCACTGTGCAGCTCTAGTGCGACGTTATTAACCTAAACCAAACCAATTTGAAGTACACTGTTAAAAACTATTACGACGCTGCACCAAAATTTGATACCTATTTAGCTGCAACCAACATTTGGTGCTTAATTTCACCATTTTACGGTGCCACCACGGATACCATTTAGTGGTGAAACGTTGCACCAAAACTCACAACGTTGCATAAAACTCAAAACTCGAGTATTATTAGTATTTCAGTTGTAGTATTTTTGTAGCGAAGTTGGCAACTCTCCGATCGCAAGATCACAATTTTTTACTTTTCTTTGTCAAGTCCACCGATGGGGCTCGAACTAGGAATCCTCTGATTCATAGCTGAACGCCTTTGCTCACTGGGCCACGGAGACCCTTGTTCGTCGTTGTCTTTCATGCAGGGGAATTCCCCGGCTTGTTGATGTAGCGACAGCGAAAATTTCGGTTGCAGTAAAGAGGTTGAACCAATTATCGGTGAAATCTCCGCTTTTTTTTTCCGATAAAAGATTTTTGGTTTAACCTAGATTCCAACATAATATGGTGTAATTTGTTGCAGACCTCTGTTTTGCACCAAGATATGGCACATCGTTGAACTGAAATTTTTAACAATGTACTTTGTTTTCAAACAGATGATCTTATACATCAACGTTTGCTTTCATATTCAGAGATAAGGAGTTATAATATTGACAATTTCCCTGTTTTAAGCAGAGCAGACGAACCCCCCCCCCCCCCCCTCATATTGGGATAATACAATCGTAACATTTATTCACGAAATTCCGCGCTTTTACAAGTCATCTACTGATCATTTGATATTTAGCCACACTGTTAGAAATAGGCATTCAAAAATAAGTAAAATTTACCCATTTTTTTAATATATTCAATGCTTATCATGGCTCCGAATACATAAGTTTCAATTTAAAAAAAGACATACTCAAAAATGAGTAAAAATGAATATAAAGAGCGGTATCTTGCCTACATAGACTGCTCTCATAAATCACTTTCAATACATATCGACAATTACAACCGAGACTTACCGGGAATCGAACCAAATCTGCAGGCACCTCTATCCAGAGCCTCATTAGTTAAGCTACCAGTACGACGTGAAAAAGTTATCAAGAGAAAATATGTTAAAAAAGTGTGCCAAAAGTACGGGAAGTCATATAATTTAATTGTAATAGCTCATTTTCCATTTAAGCAATCGACATCAAACAATGTTTCCATCTTCTGAATACATATTTTAAGTTTGTCAGGTCGCTATGTTAAGATGGCTTAAACAGACGCTGAGATTAACAATATTAAATCACACTTTTCATTTTTGCGACTTTACGATTATTTAAATTTAAGTACGTCATCTCTCATTTACGATTCAATTGTACTCAAAGAAAAACGAGTACATTCATGTACTCATTTTTAAGCAGATTTTTTTAACAGTGCATAGACAGCGGTGCAGAGACTATCATACTATTTTCAAAGGTGGTTCTGAACTCAATGATGGCCTTCGATCGGCTGCTGTTGTTAACAGGTTTTTACTTCAGAACTATATGCAATATGCATAGCACTAACGAGGTTATCTTATTTTCCATATGCGAAATATATTTTATATACATATTCTAGAAATAGTACACTGTTAAAAATTATTACCATCTTACTCCAGAATTTGGTCCCAATTTAGCTGCAACCAACATTTGGTCCTTAGTTTCACCATTTTACGGTGCTACCACGAATGGTTTATTGGTGAAATGTTGCACCAAAACTCATAACGTTACATAAAACTCAAAATTCGAGTTTTCTTAGTTTTCTAGTAGTAGTATTTTCGTAGCGAAGCTGGCAACCCTCCGATCGCAAAATCACAACTTTTTTACTTTTCTTTGTCAAGTCCACCGATAGGAATCGAACAAGGAATCTCTGATACATAGCTGAACGCCTTTATCCACTGGGCCACGGAGGCCCATGTTCATCGTTGTCTTTCTTGTAGGTGCTTGTTGATGTAGCGACAGCAAACATTTCGGTTGCAATTAAAAAGGTTGAACCAATTATCGGTAAACCTCCGCTTTTTTTCCGATAAAGGATTTTTGGTCCAACCTAGATTCCACCATAATATGGTGTAATTTGCTGCAGACCTTTATTTTCCACAATGATATGGTACATCGTTGAACTGAAATTTTTAACAGTGTATTAAAGTTCTCCAAAGCATTTCTTCCAAAAGTCATCCTTTGGTTTTGCGAATTACTGTATATTCAAATCTTAAAGAGCAATCTTATGAGATCGTGTTTTGTTGGATACCGAGCCAAGTGGGCATTCAAGGCAATGATAAAGCTGACAATGCATCAATAAATGCTCGCAGTAATTCGGACAACTTTGTACCCCCTAGATCAGCGGTTCTCAACCTGTGGTACGCGTACCCCTAGGAGTACGTGGTGGCCCGGTTGGGGGTACGCGAAAATAATAATAATAATCTCGGAAAACACATAAAATAAACAAATGTAATAATTAAAATCTAAAATAAAAATCAATAAGTGTCATCAGTTTGAGTCATTTCATTAATTTGCAAGCTAACTTAAGAATAATACTGCCTAACAAAACAAACTTTTTTTTGGCATAAATGAATGAGTGAGAAGAGTTATGTGAGAAGGGGGTACTCATAAATGAAAAGTTTTATCAAGGGGTAGGGGAGAGGGAAAATGTTGAGAATCACTGCTCTAGATGCAAAGATAATGGATACAAAACTGGCGGAAAGACAAGCACCCGCTGCGATATGGCAGGAAAACTAGGGAACAAAATAAACAATAAATTGCATTATATTCAGCCAAATACTAAACAGTTTAAAATGTTTCTAACAAGAGATAAAAGGGTGTTATTTTGACTAGACTTCCATAGGAGATAGTCGACTGACTCACAAACAGCTGTTATGTTCCGAACCAAATCCCGCTTGTTCTCGGTGTAACTGTGTTATATCAGTTAATCATTTTATGTGTATTTGATCGCGCTAATCTCGTATTAAAGGATTTAATAGACGATTAACCATATCCTAACCTATTTGAATTTCTCTATGAGACTGGTTTGATTAATCAAGTTTAAATTGTAAGTAATCGTAATTGAACAAATGTTTGGCGCAGCTTTGCCAATTTGGCTCTTGTGCCATTAATATGTATATATATATATATATATATATATATTTATATTATGTATATATATATATTTATATTATGTATATATATATATTTATATTATGTATATATATATATATATTTATATTATGTATATATATATATTTATATTATGTATATATATATATATATTTATATTATGTATACATATATATGTATATATATATATGTATATATATATATTTATATTATGTATATATATATATATATATATATATATATATATATATATATATATATATATATATATATATATATATATATATATATATATATATATATATATATATATATATATATATATATATATATATATATATATATATATATATATATATATACATAATATAAATATATATATACAGATTTTTTTTAAAGATTTTATGCATGAAAATTTCAATTTCCTTTGTAAAATCTTTAACAAGCCTTCAATTTCCATTTTTTATAAAGGTTTTATGTTGAATTTTTTGCTAGGTTATAACAACAAATTCTTGATTTATAATATTTTTGCCTAGTGCATTTGGCGTAAATAACTCATGGGGCATATGAGATCCAATTTGGACCAATATTTTTTCATTCGTGTTTGGTTTCCTTTGGAGTTTGACACTAATAATGAAACATAATTTTAGCTTTTGACGAAGTCGAACTGTACATCCTAGAAAGAAGAAGAATGTAAAGAGTGGTGATGTGATCTAAAAAAATCAGTCAACCCCTCAAATGCAGACAAGGTATTTTCTAGAAATCAATTCAGATTCTGTACTCTTTCGGTTCATAAATTTCAATTCGGAGAGAACTTTTAGGTCTCGACCACGCAACATTGGTTTCGGTTTCTCTTTTTGAAAGCTGTCTGAAAATTTATCTGAATGATAAATCAGTTCCTGAAGAGATAACAAAATCACAGAAGTCATCATCACTCCGATGTTAAATGTTTCATTTTATGTGTAGTTTTTAAAGTGATTTATTAAATATATAATTTTGCAACATTTACTATAAATAAATATATAAATACATACATACATACATACAGACAGACACATACATACATACATAAAGATATATATAATAAAATAAGATTTATAGAAATATTTATATTTATTTAAAATACTTTATTATCTCTTTATTTATTTGTATGCCTTTATTTGTATATTCTCGAATATATGTAGTTTTCTCCAAATGTGATTTTCGCATACAATTTTTTTACAACATTCTATTTTGTACATTTTATACATACCCGTGTTACATTTTATACATACCTGAAAAATGCATATGGCATTAAAAAAAAGTTTACAAATTCTTAAATATTAAAATTTTGGAAAATTTTATTAAATTTTCTTAAAATTACAAAAAAAATATACGTCCTAGTAAATTCATATTTTTAGAATAGCATGTGTAAAAGCACTTAAAAGTGTTTAAATTTAAACCAGAATAAATTAAGATATTTTTATAATTAGAAAAGCCCTTATAACATGGACTTCATTGGAGTCTACTGGTCCCCCTTAATTGCAATGCCATAAAATTATCTTATTACAAAAGTGAACCTCAGTTCATATAATATTGTTTTGACGAAAATCCACATATGTAATTTAAAAATTAAAGGAGTTATTAGCCGTGAATTTAAATAAAAGTATAATCATCTATTATACGACCTCCTTTAGCCATGGACTCAGGTTTTACATATTGTAAATTTATATTCAAAACCCTCGTAAATGTTTTTGAGCTGATGTTTACTTCATAAATGTAATTTTAAATGTTGAAGTGTATTACCAATTTTCTCTTATTTTCATGTCGTTGACTCATACATAAAAAGTACAGATCATTAGCAGTTTTAAAAAAAAAAGAACAATTCAGATAACAGTTTAAAAAAAGATATTGTCGTATAGCCGTTTTTTAAAAGGAACAGGTCATATAACAGTTTAAAAAACAGGTGTCAAATAACAGTTTTAAAAAAAATCAGATCGCGTAGCCGTTTTTTTAAAGGAACAGGTCATATAGCAGTTTAAAAAACAGGTGTCATATAACAGTTTTTAAATAAGAAAAAGTCATATAAGTATTTCTTAAAAAAGAAAGTCATCTAACCGTTTGTCAAAAATAATATGTCATATAAAAGTTCTTAAACATAATGTAATAGTTTTAAAAAGAGAATGTCAAAATTATTCAGTTTATAAAAATAAATAGTTATAAAATATAAAAGGTAATATAACAGTTTTTTTAAAAAAAGACATATCTTATAAACTTTAAAAAAAAAGCTTATAAATCAGTTTAAAAATACAAACAGGAACATAAAGCAATGGTTACATTAAAACAACGTAAAGATACAAATGTCTTGAAATAAAAATAAATTAAAGTATTTTACTTAGAGAATAATTTCAAAAGTCAAAGCATTAGTTGGTTTCTCTTCCCCTCAGTGGTTTTAGTATGCATTTTTTTTCTTTTTAAAACACATTCAGAAGGTTCAGAAAGATGCAAAAATAATCTATTTACATTTGAGGAGTAAAAATCAATTTCCCAAACCCATCTCCCAGTTTATAAACATAACACGAAGTTGATTTATGTTACAAATGGGGCTTAGCCAGCGATCGCTTTTTAAGACTTTCCCAAATCCTTAAAGATCTTTTATAAATTTCTTTCTGAGAAGAAGGGAAATTCGTTCCGTTCATTTCAGCAAGTTGCAGAGACAAGAAAATTTCTTGCTACTGAGGAAATTCTATTATCTTTTTTTCTTCATTTTCTTGGAATTTTTTTTTTATATATTACGCTTTTCTGCTCTGAATAATGTCTTTGAAGGATTTCTTGATTCTTTTTATAATGTGGTATTATATTGGATGTGTTCCAAGAATTTTTACCTTTCATTTTAAATTTCGATGTTGTCTAGACACAACATGGTGTTTACCTGGAGGTGAAAGATTTTAATATAAGGTATATGAATAGATTTACACGGGAAATTTATTAAAGGTACATTACGTAAATAAACACATTTATGAGATTATTCCAGAAATTACATTGTATTATATACATTTCCCGGTTTTATTAATTCAGTCAACTGTTAATTTCATAACTTAACTGTTAATTTCATAGAAATATCTTCAAATCGCATATTTGTCAGTTTCAAAGGCAATTGCAAATATTTAATATTTCAACACCAAATCTTCAGCACTGAATTCCTACTTTACTGCATATGTTGAAATATTAAGCAACACGTGAAAGAATAACTATTTAACTCTAAATTGTAAAGAACATAATTTTCCTTAATATAACATTAATTTTGTATTATATTATCTGATTTTAACTTTAAAATTTAATCATAGGAAAATGTTGATGCTATCGACGTTCATATTAAAACTATTATTACTACATGCATATTTATATTAGCATTACTACGTTACTTCAATCATAATAACATTTCCCTATTCATTGCCATTTTCATTTTCATTAACGCTAAAATGATAACTTTAGTACTGAAAGTATAACTAGGGTCATATTAATTATCATAAAAAGTAATATTTAATGTCACTTTAAATTATAATTTTTTTAAAAATATGTCATATTAAATTATATATTTTTTTAAAAATAATGTCATATTAAATTATTGTTAAAAGTAATATTTAATTTAATATTAAATTATTATTAAAAGTAATAATGAAATCATAAAATTATTATTAAAAAATAATGAATGTCATATTAATTTATTGTGAAAAGTAATAATTAATGTAATATTAAATTATTATTAAGTAATAAAGAATATCATATTGAATAATTGTCAAAAGTAATATATTAATGTATTATTGAATTATTATTAAAAGTAATAATGAATATCATAAAATTATCATTAAGTAATAATGAATATAATGAATATCATATTAAATTGTTGTTAAAAGTAATACATAATGTTATACTAAATTATCATTAAAAGTAATATTTAATGTCATATTAAATTATTATTAAAAGTAATATTTAATGTCATATTAAATCATTATTAAAAATAATATTTATTGTCATTAAATTATTATTAAAAGTGTTAATTAATAATGTAATATTAAATTATTATTAAGTTAAGTAATTATTATTAAGTCATAATTAACGTCGTATTAAATTATGGTTAAAACTAATAAATAATGTAATATTAAATTATTATAAAAAGTAATAATTAATATCATATTAAATTTATATTATCTTTTCTATATAAAAATTTTAAAAATACAGTTTGCTGTCCTTATAACCCACATAAAATAATAACTATTAAATACTTATTATTTTAAGATGCTATTTATTTTAGTAGTAAAATACTTATTCTTTTATATAGAGTACACAAATTTGAAATAGGAAATTAAACAATAATTAATACAACGTTTTTCACTAAAAGTCTATTTATCAATTTAATTGTAAAATCCTTTATCATAATTCTTATAAATTATTCTGCAAGAAAATAGTTTCTTCTAAAGAGAAATATTTTTTTTAGATAAAAATATTCGCGTTTTCATTCTTACACAGTATATTATGGATTTTTACTTCTTTTTCGAATTTTAAAAAGACAAATATTTAAAAGTTTACATCCAAACTCAACGTGCAGTATTACGCAAAAGAACATAAAACATTTCCTTTTACTAAAATCAAATCCTACTTTTACTTCATTCAGCCTCTTATTTCTTGAAAAAAGGCTAAACCCAAAATATATGCCTTTTAGGAAAATTAAATTTTACTTTTGTTTTTTTTACTGTCATTTTGCTAAAGGAAGTTTTCAAAAATAATCATCAGGTTCATAAAAGCCCCAGCGTATTTAATGAATTAAAAACAAACCTTACTTTACATTCCTTCTTAAAAAATCCAGAAAGATGCGAACTTTTTACACAAAAAAAAGGATCAATTAAACTTTCTTAAATAAAATTTCAAAATTCTTAATAATGGAAAATACATAGAAACAGGGGCTGATTTATGGCAGGGCATTTGGGGCACTTACCCGGGGCCCCTATTTTTAAGGGGCCCCAAAAATGGTTAAAAGCTTATAAAAATGTGAAAAAGTTACAGATAAATTTACTAACTAATGAATTTCAATTTATTTTTTATTTTGTTTAACTTCTGCTATTTTATCTAATGAACGACTAGAACGACCACGCATACAGTTACTGTCAGAGTCGGTTTCTTTGTGGGATATCGTTCGAATTTTTCCCAAAACTACTAAAATATCGAAGAGCTCGGTGATATTTTTTAAATACGATGTTAAAGCCCAAGTTAAACGTAATTAATGCAAAATTTGAACAACAATAAGCAAAATTATAGTTTACCAGTAATCGGCAACTTATAATTTAAAATGTCTTTATTTTAAAACGCTAAACTTCTCTGATGTTATTTTTGCACTTTTTTATCTATTCGGGCATTTGAACGAAAATTATAAAAAAAAATTATTGTTGAATATTTTCCAATCTTCTCCTTTACTGATAATATTAATTGAAAGTTATATAATGTTACATTAAAAATTATATCTGAAAGAAAAAAAACTTTAATAATTTAAAATATGTAAGTTGTTTGAAAGATTTTCGCTTGCATTGAAGATTAATAATGCTATTTTGCGTTATATGTTTATACATAAATTTTGGGGGGCCCCAAACGTTATTTTACCCTTTGCCCCTAAACTTGTAAGTCGGCCCCTGCATGGAAATGCTTAATAATTGAATGCTAAAATTCAATTAAATAATTTAACCAACTATTAGGAAATTATGTTGTTTAGAAAAAAAATAGGTCATGCGTAAAATTAAAATATATCAGCAGCAGTGAAGGCTTTATACCTCTTTTTTGACGTTTCGAATATAATAAATGACGTATCTACGGGTTACCGGTTGGAAAAAACTTGTCATGGTAATCTGCATAGAAGCCGCAATTTTTATGGTTTGTACGTACCAAATGGACTATGAAACCACATTAGAGACGCTTTTGCGTCCGTCTGTCTATGTGTATGTCTGCCTATGTATATGCCTCTATGATTGTCTGTCTGTGTATTCGTCTGTCGCCACCCCAATCTTGGAAACGATTTTGATTATAGATTTTTATTTTTAGTAAACATTGGATTTAGGATGCATTTGAAATGTTTTCGTTCAAACTTAAATTCGAAACTAAAATAATTGTCTTTAGTCTTTATATGTCTGATATTTTTCAGATTTTTATGACAGTTTCAAAAAAAGGATTTTTTTTTCTCTATCGATGCTTAGATTTCTGTATTTTTGTAAACAATTTCTGCATATACTATTTTTTTTTTTAATTGTACATATCTAGTGTTTCATTGGATGGATACCATGCATATAATTTCATTAAAATTATCAAACTTTTCTAATATTTTGAGTACGGTTTTAGAATTTTTTCACAACTAATATATACAGTAGTTTTATTAAAAGAAAATTTGCTGATAAAAATAAGATTTTTCTTGTATTTTACGTTTTTAAAAATAAATTCTTAAAAGAAGTAAATTTTGAGAACAAGTTTATTTTTAGGTATATACTAAAATATCGGCAGAAATGAAAATCAATTGTAAAGTTTACATTGTCTTTTGCGGTACGGAACACTATAATTAATTAAAAAAATATACTAATTGACATCTGAAAGTTAATAATTAAATTAAATATTAATTAATATGATTGATTATTTAAATGGATATTAATATGCAGACCTGTAAATGGTAACTTCGCTTCGCAATTTTTTAAACTACGGTACCTGACAATCATTTAAATTTTTCATCTGGATGCTCTTTATTTTGCTCTTTTTGTTTAATCAATGTATAACAAGCTACCGATGAATGAGAAGATAAAAGAACAATAAAATTTAGCATTAGGGAGCACCAACCCAGCAAAAAAAGTCAGCATAAAACCTTTATCAAAATTTTGAAATTGAAGGTTTTATGCATTAAAATTGCAGTTTTTTTGAAGATCTATGAAATTAAAGGTTTTTGTTTCAATATCCTTCATAAAAACTGTAAAAAACCTTCATAAAAACCTGCAAAAATCCTTCAATTTTTAATCATTAAGGGAAAATGCAGATATTTTAAAGATTTTATGCAGAAAAATTAAAAACTACAAAAAAACTGCAGTTTTTTGTTTCAATACCTTCAAAAAACCTTCAATTTGACAATTTTGATGAAGGTTTCATGCTGACTTTTTTTGCTGAGAAGAACATACTGTCAAACAAGAAATAAAAAAAAGTCATCCATTGCCAGACACTCTTAGGAACATAATTATATATTTTATTTTTTCTAACCCACATTTAATTTGCAAAGCTAAATCTCCAGTCGAAATTGACTTCCTGGAGGCGTTTCTCATTTTTAGCAATATTGATTCGATTTTTAATGAGACCTTTGAAGTTCCAATTTTTCCCGCTTGTGTTGACAAACAATAGTTAACTGCAACCAATTGAGATATTTTTTGTTCTTTGGAAACACTTTCAATTCTAAATTTAATTTCATTTTGCTGTTCGCACATACTTTTTCATTTCTGTTGAAAAAGGGAGATGTGTCTCCTGAAACATATCTCGACTTTATGTATTTTTATTGTGTAGTTTTAACATTTGTATTTTCGATTTAAAATTATGAAAGCTACGTCGATTGTAAAATGTATTTTTTAAAACAACAATATTTTCCTAAAAAACTTTTTCATTGCTGCTGATGAAGGGAGATGTGTCTCCTGAAACATGTCTGGATTTTATGTATTTTTATTGCTTATTTTTAACATTTGTATTTTTCGATGTAAAATTATGGAAACTACGTCGATTGTAAAATGTATTTTTTAAAGCAACAATATTTTCCTAAAAAAATATATGTCAAAAAGTATAATTTGGTTGCCAAAACCTATTTATTCTAAATACTTAGAAATATAATATTGAGGTGATGAGATTAAAAGCGAGATAAATGAAGGATGAAAAGTATTAAAATGACGTAATCTTGATTGGGTATAAAAAAAATTTAATTAAAATATGAACTACGGTAAAATTTTGATGACAATAAGAGCAAGGTGGTGCTAATTCACCCAACAAAAGATGCCTTAGAGTAACTCTAGAATGGCCGACACAAAGGGGTGTTAACACAACATCTAGTCGTAGAGATTGTATTGACAGCAGGATCTAGATACTTGATTGTATTTTATAGAGTTTGTTGTTACTTTGCTCTCTCTCCACTCGTAGCGTCATTCTTTTAACAAGATACTCGTACAAAATATATATCGCTTAGAATATAACAATTTTAATTGCATTTTTTGTATAACTTAAGCTTCTTTTAACAATGATGCATTAAATTATTTTGTGTAAATAGAATAAATATTTTTAATTTATTTCAGTTCATTCTAACTCAAAAATACATATTAAAAGTAAAGTTTGTCAAAAGAGAAAATATTGAAGACGAAAAGGATTATAAAAAGACGTCCTACATTTCTTCTTTTGCAAAATCTAATTGTACTTCTGTTTTAGTTTGTCTTTTAGTTTCCGAGAAAAAGTTTTAGAACACAAATTTTAAACAAAATGGCATTAAAAAATAATTAAAAATCCTTTTTTAATAAAAGAAAATATTCGTTACAAAACAACTTATGTTGCCGGACATCACAATCTACGCCATTTTGAAAAGAGATTTTTTCATTGGTTCTCAGAAGGTGACATTCCAGAGTAACAATGTAAGCATTCTATGGACCCAACTTTTGAATTATTGATTCGCAACGCGCGAAGCATCAATTCCAGATATGAATGATGGTTGCGCTGACCCCATTAGTGGTCGATGTTGAGCTCTTGAAAGGAACATTGGGAAGTTCTATTGAATATCCTTTAACTCTTTACACCTTCTTACAAATCGTACAGAAAGTAATCAATGAGACTTTTCAAAAGCAATCTGGCGCAATTCGTTGTTACGAAGTGTTGCTTTTTGTTACTGTTATGAAATATTACAAAATGTGGCTTTCTGTTACTGTTACCATTTGAACTAAACTTTTATAAGGCCCATGACCCTCCCAATAATTTTAAAATCCGGCCTAGAGTTTAAGCTTTTAAATTAAAGCTGGTGTCTTGAGCACTCTAACTGATTTTGAAAACTTAACTGTTACTGTTAGGTAATACAACACTAGTAGAAATAGGTATTTAGGTATAGATATTAATATATATCATTATATTTAGATATAAAAATAGTTATTTAGGTATATGTAGTAAATAATAAATAAATGAATGCGACACTGGTCAGAGCCGAATATTATATGTATAAAACACTCAATACAATTGTTTTTTTAATTTTACAAAATGATTTTAAAAATGTGTTCGCTTAATGAAATATAAAATGCACATGTTCATGAAATATTACATTATGCAAATCAAGTACCGCGTATACCTTAATATTAATGTTCAAACAACAAAAAGGCTTTTTTCCAAATAAATTTTTATACTATTTCAGAAAATTTCAAACTTTTTCATCTGAGGATTTTCTTGAATTATTAGGTTTATTATTTTAATAAATACCAAAGCATAAAACATATGAAGCGTTCAGAGTTAAAGTGAATCAAGTCCAAAAGTATAATAAAATGTGTTTGTTGCGGATAAATATTTGTTAATGGTGTATATTTTCAAATCATGACCCATATTTAAGTTAGTCTTCATACTACAACAATAAAAATAAAATTATCCTCTAAATCATTTTAGGATTCAACTTGTTAATAAACTTTAACCTTGTTTATCTCAAAACTATTATTTATTGCCTTGATCCAATTTAGCTCTGAACGCCTCGTATAAGCATAACATAAATTTAAAAAAAGACTGAATATTTGCATTTATGCATTATGGATACAACACAACATGAATGTATACAATAATATTAAAATTATTCAGAAAATAATGATGATAAAACTAATGAACAAAACACGCAACAAACTGCTTAAAAATTCAATTTTTTGTTCATGAATATTTGATAATTCAAATGAAATTAACTCTGGTTAGAAACTTGGTTTCATGATTAATAACACATCATAAGAGCAATACTTGAAAATTGCAGTAATCTAAGTCACAGTGATCTAAGTCACAGTAATCTAAGTCACAGTGATCTAAGTCACAGTAATCTAAGTCACAGTAATCTAAGTCACAGTAATCTAAGTCACAGTAATCTAAGTCACAGTAATCTAAGTCACAGTAATCTAAGTCACAGTAATCTAAGTCACAGTAATCAAAGTCACAGTAATCTAAGTCACAGTAATCTAAGTCACAGTAATCAAAGCCACAGTAATCTAAGTCACAGTAATCTAAGTCACAGTAATCAAAGTCACAGTAATCAAAGTCACAGTAATCTAAGTCACAGTAATCAAAGTCACAGTAATCTAAGTCACAGTAATCTAAGTCACAGTAATCTAAGTCACAGTAATCTAAGTCACAGTAATCTAAGTCACAGTAATCTAAGTCACAGTAATCTAAGTCACAGTAATCTAAGTCACAGTAATCTAAGTCACAGTAATCTAAGTCACAGAAAAACATTATTTTTTCTAGCATGCACGTTACTTCAAGAAAATATTTATTCAATATTTCAAAGTCGTAGACAGATTTTGAAATGCGCACTCTTTATCGTGTCTTTCAAAATGCCATTTTCAAGCTCGAAAAACATATCTCAGGAAAATCGAGAGAACGAAGATATCCGTTAGTGGAACCTTCTTAAGCAATGCTTTTGCATTTTCGTTTGACGTTTCGTGGTGAATTTTGCTGTCTTACTTTGTTTCAAATTCACTTTGACAAGTTACAAAGGACGTTTCTGGGATGGTAAGTATATAAAAATACACTTTTCTCTCTTTATTTGGTTGAATGCGTTTCAAAATTGAAGTATGGAGTATAAAAAAGAAAAGTTAATCGGAAATCATATCAAGCTATATTTGAAATAAAGGAGGGAAAAGGCAAAATCTATTTATATTCTTCGGAATATTTTAAATCTGCAGAAATTCATTTCAATATGTCATATACAGCTATTTTCGTGTTTTTGAACTGCGTTTTCTTTCGGTAAAAGTAAGTGATTTTTAGATTATTTTATCGTGATTTTTTTACTCGAAATTTAATAGAGGAGTTATTGAAGCGTTAGCGTTCTAAATAAGGTTTAAAAATATAAGGTTTTGTTTTTAGAAAGTTTTTGAAATTATATCGTACTAAAGAATCGTATTTTTCTTTAAATATTTAAAACGAGATCGATCTATTTGAAAATTACCTAAAAGTACGAGTTAGAGAAAAGTTACAACAGTCAAAGTATGCATCACAAGAAAGTATTTCTTTTTCGTCATTTCCTTATTGTTAGACTTATAGTGAATTAATAATAATTTAAAAATAATTTAATAATAATTGTAAAATTTTGTATTAAATATGTCATATACTAATATGTCATATACTAATGTGTCATATACTAATATGTCATATACTAATATGTCATATACTAATATGTCATATACTAATATGTCATATACTAATATGTCATATACTAATATGTCATATACTAATATGTCATATACTAATATGTCATATAATGTGTCATATACTAATATGTCATATACTAATATGTCATATACTAATGTGTCATATACTAATATGTCATATAATGTGTCATATACTAATATGTCATATAATGTGTCATATACTAATATGTCATATAATGTGTCATATACTAATATGTCATATAATGTGTCATATACTAATGTGTCATATACTAATATGTCATATAATGTGTCATATACTAATGTATCATATACTAATATGTCATATAATGTGTCATATACTAATATGTCATATAATGTGTCATATACTAATATGTCATATAAAGTGTCATATACTAATATGTCATATAATGTGTCATATACTAATATGTCATATAATGTGTCATATACTAATATGTCATATACTAATATGTCATACCCAGCAAAAAAAGTCAGCATGAAACCTTCATCAAAATTGTCAATTTGAAGGTTTCTTGAAGATTTTATAAAGGATATTAAAACCAAAAAATGCATTTTTTTTACAGTTTTTAATTTTCCTGCATAAAACCTTTAAATATCTGCATTTCCTCTTCATGATTAAAAATTTATGTTTTTTTGCAGGTTTTTATGAAGGTGTTTTTACAGTATTTATGAAGGATATTGAAACAAAAACCTTTAATTTTATAGATCTTCAAAAACCTGCAGTTTTCCTGCATAAAACCTTCAATTTCAAAATTTTGATGAAGGTTTATGCTGACTTTTTTTGCTGGGATATACTAATGTGTCATATACTAATATGACATATACTCTAATATTTAATATACTATAAGAATATAATGTCTTAAAATTATTGATTTGTGGGAACAATGAGGTGGCAGATACTTTTAATTTAAATGTACTTACAAAATTTAAACTTGATAAACAAAATGTATTAAACATTAAGACAGAATTTAAGAAATTTGGTCGTTTTGAGATGTAAAATAAAATAAATTAAAAAAAATTCAATCGATAACCCCAAAAATGATTTATTGAAAAACAATTACATTTTTATTTGATTTAATGCAGTAAAAGTTATTATGAAGTTATTATTTTAGTAAAAATTAATACTTTATGAAAAATTAGTATTTTATATAAAAAATATTTAGTAAAAAGTTATTTAATTATTAATAAACTAGCCCTCCCGTGAGATAATTATCACAAAAGTTTAACGCTAAAGGTTTTCATTATAAGTCGACGATTACTTTTTAATGAAATATTTCGGCATTTACTTAAAAATGCCAGTATGCGAAGCAATTTTTATTAGTTAATGTATGTACAAACTATTTTTCATTCTCATGTGTGTTTTGGCGAAGGTTTTCCAAAATTCAAGCCGCACGTTAAACTTCCAATACATAAAAACACTTCGCATTTACCTCAGTTTTAACTCAAATATTTTAATATCTAAATTATTCTTAAAATGCGTTTTCCAACTTTTAAGTGTTTTTCTCCGCACTTGTATTTAATAAATATATTTTACGAAGCCGAAATAATTTTAATAATGCTTATTCTTTAATATATTTGATGTAGCAATATTTCAAAACTTATAGACTGATCAATGGAATGGAGTGAAAAAAGAAAAAAATTCAAATCGAAATGGAATAGTACGGAAAAGATGGTACCCATTAATAGAAGCGTAATGATAAAAAAAATATTCTAAATCTGACAATATTTGATCTTTGCTCATCGCAGTCAAAGTTTTGAAATTTTTAATTTTTCCACCATTTTTTCCCCAAATGAAAATCAAAAAAAAAATGTTAATTGAAATGGAATTGTGCGGAAAATTTGTTTTTAGTAATTAGAAGACGAATGCAAAAAAAGGAATTTCATCATCAAACAATATTTTATCCGAATTTTTGAAAATTTCAACATTTTACCCATCTTGGGTACATTTACGATAAAAAGTAGGTTAATATGGAACAAAGTGTCACAACAGTTTTTTAACGGTTTTTGCTTCTTTTTGGTGTGCTGACCCACATTAAAAAAGTTTACACGTTTTTGGTTACCGGGATTGGGTTAAAACTGAACATTTTCAAAATGGCCGCTAGTGACCATTACAATTAACTAATTGTCTTATCGTTTATTATTAAATAGAAATTAATACTTTATCTTCTAATCTGGGATTTTGAAGGTCAAAGAATTCATTTCTTTTGTCAGAAAATATGGAATTTTTTAATCAATTTATTTGACCCTAAAGGCATCAATCACCGAAAAAGGATCGATTTTCGAAAAAAAATGTCTAACCGCAAGCAAATTCCTATAAAATCGCTCATTTGGTGTATTGAGTCAATACACCAACCAGTAATAAAAGCCATTAAGAAAACTTTTTGCATTTGTCTTTAATCTCTAAAGACAAGTTTTCCGCACAATTTCATTTCAATTTTTAAAAAAAATTATTTACATTTTCATTCGGAAAAATGGGGAAAATATTAAAAATTTCAAAAATTTGACTGCGATGCGTAAGTGAAAAATATTTTCCGATTTAGAATATTTTTTTATCATTTTGTTTCTATTAATGGGTACCATCCGGAACGTTCCATTTTGATTTGAAAACTTCCTCTTTTTTCACTCCACTCTACTGATCAATCATGATATTTTGGAGTAAAATTAATAATTTCAAATCTTATTTCTTTCACTAGACAAAATGGCGTAACTATTTCTTCTCAATATTTTTTGGAGACATATTCAGTTTTGAGCCTCCGAATACACATTATAAAAAAATTGCAGTTAAAAATGAGTACCTGAACCTACTTATTTTTCTTTGAGTACAATGGCATCGTAAATGAGTGGTGGTGAACTGAAATTGAAGAAAACGTACATTCTCAAAAATGAGTAGTGTGATTTAATATTGCTCATCTCAGCTTCTGTTCAAACCTGCAGCGTCTTGGAGTCACTGAACTCTAACTGTAACTGCTGGAAGGTTCAAACTTTGTTTCCTCTACGGGCGCGTTGAAACCAATTGAAAGCTGCCATACTGTGCCCCAACATTTTTTAAAAAATGATTTAGTGGTGTTTTTTATTACCAAAGCATTGTAGAAGTAATAAATATATATAAATATTATATTTTCTTCTTATAGAATTAATTTTTATATTGCCAAACAAATAGGTTTTGCTCTTGCTTTTTAACTACTTCTACTTTGACTTGCAAATGACTTCCTATTTTAACAGCAGATTACATTTAAAATGGGTTTAAAAAGAAAATAAAAAAAAACTTACCCAAAAATAATATATGTCGGCGTATTTTAACATGAAAAATATACGAAATATTGCGGTATCAAGAAAAGTGTGCCCCATCATGGCGGCCTCCATATCGGCTTCAAGTCAACAAAATGTCTTGCCCTATCCAGAAGTTACAGTTAGAGAGCAGTGCTTGGAGTTCATCCAGCTTTCTTTCTCTTCCAAGCAATTCCTGGAAGGAATTTCCACTTGAACCTTGTTTACCTTAAGAGCCAATCACATAGCTCCAGCACATGAGGCCCACGCAGGGGGCGTCCAAATCATGTGAACAACACGGACTGAGCGGAACTCATTCCCAGCCAAACTGCCATAGTAATAGCACGCTCTTCTGTGTGCTCGTCATGTAATGCAATATCATCCATTTAACCTTTAAATGTAAATTCTTAACATTTATATTTATTTGTTTCCTAAATACTATGGTATTCATCAACTTATTCATTACCACTTAATTCAACCTTCTGATCAATGGAGTCTACTATCGCCTGGCCGCAGCAATTCAAACACCGGCCCCCGCAAGCCATATTAACAAAGCCACCGAACAAACTTAAAAAGGTGTTCAGAAGATGGTTTTCCATATTATTTGATATCGATTGCTTAAATGGAAACTGAATGTTAAAACTCAATTATTATACTTCCCATTCTTTTGGCAAACTTTTTTAAAAAAATTCTGTTTATAACTTCTTCACGTCGCCCTGCGGATAAGGCATTGAGCTGCGATCCCTGAGAACCTCGGTTCGATTCCTGATAAGTCTTAATTGTAATTGTCGATATTTATTGAAAATATTTAGGAAGGTAATCTATGAAGGGTAGCATCTGTTCTTTTTATTAATTTTTACCCATTGTACTTATTTTTAGTACATTTCTTTTCCAAAATTGAAACTTACGTATTCGGAACTATTATAACCATCGAATATACTCAAAATTGAGTACTTTTACTTATTTTTAAGTACTTATTTTTAACAGTGCAGAGCTCTACTTTTTAAATTCAAAATACCATATATCTCGAGTAAGGTTAAAAATATAAATAGACCACTACGCCTCCATATTATTTTCCAAAAAACTAATATTATGTTGAAAAAAAATTAAATCATAATTTCGGCAGTTGCTCCACTTTACCACAATATACGACCCACTATGCCGTAAAAGAATATGTTCTTTTCAAAAGAATTTAATCTAGATCTCTTTTGCCAGAAATTTGATATCTAATTGAATACTTTCCACCATCCATCTTCGAAATTTCATAAATTCCCTGAAAGAAATGTGTCTTCGGTTGCAGTTTTTAATTTGTTGCAGATAAATGGGGAAATTTATGGTGTTGAGAGCGCTTTATTTCATGGGATTTAGTTTTGATCAATTTTACGCTTTGGTGAATTTAATTCCTGAAAAATAATTTTAGAAACGGAGAGAAGTTGTTTTATTTAGACCGTATATTAGAATATCTGGATCGTATTTAATAAGGATATAGCAAGTAAAAAAATTCATTTAAGAGGATCAAATAAATATGTAATTAAAATATTTATGATACCAATATGATACTAAGTTATCCATGCAAAAATGTTCATTCGTTGATTCTTAGAATGACTGTTAATTCACACTTGAGTTAATTTAAAAGTGTATTATTATTTTTCATTATTAAAACATTTGCGATCCTATTTTATTTACGATACATTCCCTGCGGATCCTATTTTAATTTCGTAATAAAAATGCGAATCAAATTAAGCATATAAATTTATTTACACGTAAAAGTTGTCATCTAATGATATAAAATCTTAAAGTAAATTTAAATTAGTAGAATTTAATTTAGTTTTTAAATTAAATTTAATCTTTCTTTAATTTTTTTAATTGGATGTACATTTTTTTTAACTAGTATTAATTTACTACTATATTAATTTTCTAGTACTAGTATTAATTTATTAATTTACTTTTTCCACCAGTATTAATTTAGAAAGAACATTGCTAGTTGTAATTGGAGAAGTGTCTGCTCGAAAATATTTTACTCATCATTTTTTCCATCATCATTTTGAGCCATGGTCATATGACGTGGACAACACCTGATCTGGTACCCCACTCTCATGTGTAGGTATGAGGACCTTTGAACCACGAGGCTTCCAGTGGCCCAGTGGATAAAGACGTTCAGCTAGTAATCGGAGGATTTCTGGTTCGAATCCGTGCGATGGACTTGACAAAGTAAAGTAAAAAAGTGGTGATTTTGCGATAGGAGGGTTGACAGCCTCGCTTCAAAAATACTAGAAAGTCATCCAGAACATGCAAAAAATTACACTGGCATGTGTACGGGACTGGTGCACGATAAATCAGATCGGGGTCCAATGTCGTGACGCCTATTGAGGTCGCATCGGATGCCAGCTCAGGAGCTTAGAGCTGCGTAGTGGGTTATTGGCGACGGTTCGGGGCCTATGTCGAAGGAAATACTCAGGAACGATACCTCGTATTTTAGAACCATGGTCAGATGACGAGGACAACACCTGAACTGGCACCCAACGCCTTTAATAGACGTCGAGACTTTGCACCAGTCCCGTATACACGCCGATAATTTTTGTAAATATTCTGGAGGACATTCCTAGTATTTCGTAGTGAAGCTGGCAACCCTTCGATCACAAGATCAGTACTTTTTACTGTTCCTTGTCAAGTCCGTCGCACAGGATCGAACCAGGAACCCTCTGATTCCCACTGACGCTTTTATCCACTCGGCCACGGAGATGACTCTGCATTCTTGAGAGATGAGAGGACACATTTAAAATTGAAATTTTTGTCACTTGAATTGAAAACAAGTGAAAGGCTTCATGGCATATTTACCACATATACACAACATTCGAGCATGAATGGACTGTAGTAGAGATAATATGATGTCATAATCGTGAAGCCCACATCTCAGAGCGAAAGGCCCATATCACGTGCCATATCTTCAAAATTATGAATGAAAAAATACTCACGATTGGCTTGTGAATTGGAAAATATGTAACAGTGAAAATTTATGAATGGAAAGATGTAGTTTACCACGTGTCTGGGGCCATACATGTCGGCTTCACTTTTATGTTAGCGAGAGTGACGTCGTGACTCCTCTACTACAAAGGATCCATGCTCAAAGTACACAACCACCTGAATTAACAATTTTATTTTTACTGGGACACGGCCCCTTTAAAAGTTATCTTCATCGCTTTAAAGTCTCCTATTCTGACCTTTGTCGTTGTGGAGAATCGGTGGGAGACCCCGATCACTGCGTTTTCGACTGTCGCTTCACATCACTTCTACACCTCACTAGGCCCTCAGACGATAATTGCGCGGCATGGTTTAAAAATGTCCTTAACAATAAAAAATCCTTAAACCGTATAACGAATTGTATAAAGATTTCTCAACAAATTTGTAACTCCCCTTAATCCAACACCTCCTTTTAAACTGTCATAATCGCTTAAAATTACCCATCCAGCTGCCCGTTGAGTACATCTATACCCCGATATTGTGTTTTGTATTAGTTCTTTCGTATTGTTCTCTTGTCATAAATGTTTATATATATATATATATATATGTATTTTTTTTATTTTGTTCCTTTATAATGTTTTCCCGCCAGTGTGGCGAGGGGCGTTTGTGCTCTTTTTGTAATTATAAATTTTAACTTATGTAATTGTAAACTTGTATTTTGTAATTTCAAACTCGTAACTTATGTATTTTAAATTTTGTAATTTTGCGATTGTTACTGTTACAACTTTGAACTTGTATAATGGTGCTTGAGTCTCTGGAATGCTGTAGTGTTTTTTGTATTTTTTTCCCGGGCTGACCTGTATGCTCACGTCTTTTGATGAGTTCCCTTCGGAGGGGCCTGTTTTCTTCGAGGGGAAGAAAGTTGGGTCAGCCTTGGGCTTGAAAAAAAAAAAAAACTCTGATAGAAAACTAGGTATTTAGTAAAGCAAATAAAATATTAAACTTTAAATAGCAACTTTTTTTAGATATTGTGTCTCAGCTTTGATTTATAAAAAGTCTCCCCAAAATCCGTAAGTAAGGTAGAAATTCATAACTATTGCTGGAGGGAAATTACTTATTTTATATATGTAGATAAGTTTCCTATTGATTGTAACGTTATTTTTTATATATGTAGAAGAGTTACCTATGGATTTTAGCGTTCATATATTAAAGAATTGTTAAAACTAAAAACTATTTCCCTACGTCAAAGAAAACAAGCATTTTTAAAAGCAAAAAAAAAAAATCTGAAGAATGTTTGATAAGGAACACAACTAAATTGCTTGCATATGGAATTGAAAAACAGTTTCCAAAAATATTCTAGAAAATTAAGCGTATGTTTATTTTAAATATTTAGTCGATGTGCTCTTAAGCGTTTTCACAGTAGAAAATTTCCTTTAAAAAAGAGGTTTTGAATAAATCCCTAAAAACGAAAACAAGGCTGAAAAATAAACAAACCAGCCTCTTTTTAAGGTGAAATAAATTTAATCATAGTTTTGAAAGAATATAAAAATGAATGTTTAAAATATTTAGTTTTAACTATGCAAAAAATGTGTGTGCAAAGTATGTGGAATCGCTCTATGTTGAATTTTATGTAGTTCCGTTTTTTACTTAAATCTTTAAGCTCCGTAAATTTCAATTAACCTTATTCTTATTTAATAATGGTATCTTTATTTTGATAGTTTAATTATGAATGTGGAACTGCAAACACTTTTTATTTTATTATAAAAAGAATGCGTACTTACTATATAAATTATATAAGAGAAGGTGGAGGAAAATGAGTTTTAAAACTGAATTTTTTACGTTTAAAGTCCAATTTCTTATTGAAAACAAAATTGTAAAATTACAATTGTTTTATAAAACTGTTCACTTATTTATTGAAAATATAATGGTATATTCGTATTTAATTTAGAGGGGTTTATAATAATTTTTAATATATATATATATATTTTTAAGAAAACCTACTACTATTCATATATGTTTTGAAATAGGTATACTGTAAGAATTATGGAAAGTTTTCGTATAAAAAAACATTATTTGAACAAACTTTTAATTCAAATTATTAACTTGAATAAAATAGAATAAATAACAACCTATAAATTTAAAAATATCAATATATTGATTATTAATGTACTGTATTTATTCCCAAAATCAAGCTGTAATCCATTCGTCATTTTGAAAAATCAAGTATTGTATTTTTTTTTTATTTCCTTCGAAATAGAACATCTGCTAATACTATTCTTAGTTTGTTTTGATTCAGGAACCTTTGATGTATTTAGGCTATTTTGAATTTATTTTGAAGACGATTTTTATTTCATTTAAAACATTATATTTAACTTCGAATGAAACAAGCAAATGTCAGACATTTTTGTATCGAAATATGTTCTTTTCTTGATAGTTCATTTCAAAAATACCACATATGTAACTTAATTAAATTAACATATAAACAATGTTAAATATATTGTAGTTAATTCTTGTCATTTATAAGTTTCGAAATTCATATTTTTGTAGAATAATTGCAGTTTTGACGATGATTATTGGATTATTGCAAATTTCATATTTTTTAAAGTTAATAATTCGAAACTTCTTTTTCTCACTTTACAAAACATTGAAAAAAAATTAGAACTTTCTCAAATATTTTATTGAAATGCATTAAAAGTATTCAATTCTATACAAATACCGAAAATATTCGTAAATTATTCTACTTTTCTAGTTTATATACAGAAGTTTTCATGTATCGAACTATTACATTTTTTTGTATACTCAAGCAAATCGACGAAAAAATCCCTGAAAGAGGGACATTAAAATAACTTTCTTCTTAGATTCCGGTTCAGTTTAACGAGTTTTACAATAACATTTATACATCGCCAACCACTGAAAAAAATGAGGATTATTGAGCATAAATTTATTTGAAACCAATGTATATCTTTAAAACGTTGATATACGTACACAATTTTTGGTTCCAGGCAATTCTTCAAACTTTTAACGCTTAAATATACATAATTTTATATGAAGCTTTAGATGGCAGTTCCAGGACGCTGCCCCTATGCTTGAGCTGTTTAAAGAACTAGCTCCTATTTTCTCCGGAGATGGCGGAATCGAAAGACTGATTCTCCGTCTTCGCGAGCAAAAAGATCCACTTGCCAAGCTGCAAGTTTTCTTTGACTTTTTCGCCAGCAAAGTCACCGATGCTGTGGCTCCTCTCCCTGGCCAACCAGAAGCTGGCTCAGCCTAGGCTCCGCCCTTCTGCACCGCTCCCGCGCCTTCCTCGTCCGGACGGTATGCTGAGAACTTCTTTATCCCAGGGAACATCCAGTTTACCTCAGGTGTTTCAAATGCAATATTGCACTCATGATGGAGGTTAGGGGGCCTTCGGCCCCAGGTACTCCAGAACATCTCGAAATCTCTTTTGAAGCTTTAGATAATTTTAATTCTTATTTTGCTGGCCATATGATAAAATCGAGTCAGTCCAGACATTTCAAGCAAATTTTAAAGGGGCAACATTTCTTTTATTTTTGAGAATATAGAAATGTCGATTTTAACCCTCTAACGGAGCTGAACAACTTCAGTCGTTCATGGAATTTCAGTTTTAAATTCAAAAATATATTCGTTGTTTAAATAATTTTCTAATCAATCGTGAATAGAACCCGGGACTAAGTGCTTCGCTCATAAGTGCTCTCTACTACTGAGCTATCCGGACGACTAGCATCTCCATGTACGCTCGCCTGTGTGAGGAAAATCATCTTGGCGCGATAATTGTTCCAGCTTTGGCGATATTGATAAGTTTAGTATTTCGCAACCCTGTGGAAGGAATTGCTGTTCGACATTTTGACTGACCTTTTTGTTTTGTTTTTTAAATGGCATTGTAATTGTAGCATGGAGAAGAGCTATTTTTTTCGCAATAAATTGCGACCATGGTAATTTCACGATTTAAGAACATGCATTCGATTTATTGATATATATATATATATTTTAATATATTTATTTGATTGTAATTCGCAATTTTAATATTATTGTAATTATAAAAATGATTTTACGAATATCTAAGAAATTATATTATACCATCGTGGGACATACCATAAACCAGGTTGGCCATTTATTCACCCCGAGACCTTTGTAACATTAACTTTGTTATATTAAAATAGTATAAATTTAGTTTGCTTATAATTACAGAAAAGGATTTATGAATTATAAGAAATGCTTATGTGAATCAAAAATACTCCATACACAAATACAATTTCTTTATAAACATTCGTTATGTATTTCAAATTAACCTTATATAACTTCCATAAATTACTTGCTTTTTTTTCTGTTTCTTATTATTAATTTTTTTTTCTACAGAATACTTAATTACAAAATATTAAAGATATTATACTTTGTTTATTAGTTCAAATTTTTAATGTTTTATAAGACTATTTTTGAAATAAATACTACACTTTATTTCGACTCTTTCCTCAATAATAAGCAGAAAATTTCCCCCTCCCTCCACACATCTACGCCAAACAGTTGAATATCAATAAAAAAAACATCAATTTAAACAACCATATGCTGTAAGCTTGAATCTCCCGGGGAAGGGAATAAATGCCATACAAGGTTGCAACATTTGGCAATTTATCCCTTCACCGCCAAACAATTATCGCGCAAAGATGCTTTTCCTCACACAGGCGAGCGCACCTGGCGATGCTAGTATCCGGACGACACCAACCCTCAAAAACGTTTCACTACTTATTTAAAATAACATAAATATAGGATAATATTTAAAAAAACAAATTCTCAAAACCAGCTTATGTGGACTGAGCCAGGGACCGACTTATAAGCTTAGGGGCCCAGGGCAAAAGAAAATTAGGGGGGCCCCTCGACGTAACGCAAAACAAAACTGCTAAATTTATGCACAAGCACACAATACAAAATGACGTAATCAGTCAGCTTTAATGCAAATATAATTTTTTTTATTAAACTAATTTTTTTTTTTGAAAAATTTGAATTAACGTCAATGGTCAATTCTGCAACAGAGTTTTTTCATACGTTTCTAGTTCTGTTCTTTCTTCCTTTTTAGCTTTTTTTAGTTGAGCCAGATTCGTATGTTCTACCCATTTTATAGCTAGCAAATCCCTAATGACTACAATATTAGGAAATTTGGTATAGGAAAAGAGTAGCCGTAAACGAAAAATCTACGTGAGATTAATAAACACAGCTTGTTTATGGTCTTGGAGCTTGGTCATTAATTTAACTTTACTAGTGATCTAAAGCACATATCTTTAAAAAACGCGATGCAAAAGGTGACATACATCATGAACGTGCTGAAAAGTGAAATTGATTTAATTGGGTAAAATAATATAAGTTTTGCAAAACAATTAACGATTGATTACAAAAAAAATTAAAAATTGATTAAAATAAATTTAATTGATTTTTAAAAAATTCATTAGTAAATTTATTTTTAACTTTTTCACATATATTTAGCATTAAATCACTTTTGGGGGCCCCTTTAAAATGGGGGCCCTGGGCAAGTGCCCCGAATGCCCTCCCGTAAATCAGTCTCTGGACTGAGCACCTTTTATCATTAACCAATTTAATTATTTAGAACTCAATAATAATCCATGAATTAATAACAATTCACTCATCCAATTAAAATTCGTTAATATTTTGTTAAAGATACTTTTCAAAATATATATTTATTGAAACACGACTTTCTAAAAATATATTATTTTTATTTTTTTTATAAAATGTTGTCGTTAAGAGAAAAAGGGAAAACAGAAAGATTAGTTTTTAAAAAAGCTACTTGTACCATACTTCAACAAAGGACGCAACCCTTCTTAAAATAATTTCTGCTGAAAACTATTCAATTGAAATAAATCATACTCTTCGTTTAATCCTACACTAACTTAATCTCACGCCCACGCATTCTTGCTTTGTATTCAATAAAGAATAAGACATTCAGAAAATCCTACCTTTGTGTGATAAGTCCTTCTTTCAATCGTTTACACAATTAAAAAGCCTCAAAGTATTTATATAAAGTTTTCGACGAAGTTTAGATATTATTAAGAATTTTTAAGTATTTAATGGTCATGAAAAGAACCAAAAAATATTATTTAAAAAAATAGGCCGTTTAGAATATAATAGTAAATGAGGCATAATAATAAATGAGGCCTTAAATGGATGTAATTAAATTTATAATAATGTTTAAATTTAAAATTATATTTGACAAAACTTTTAAATTTCTTTCAAAAACACTTTTAAAGTTTCGGTTTTAAAAATGCTACTTGGAAATCGAATTTACACTCATTTTTTTTCTATAATTTTTTTACATTTGTATTAAGAATATAAATGTATTATTATATTTTGCACAATTTGTAAACACACTTTTGCAAAATGTAAATTTAAATGTTTACACACTTAAACTGATTGCTATGATTCTTTACAATCTTATGCAATTGTTTATAACTACATAAACGTTATAACTTAAAAATAAGTGCGCCATCTAGTGGCGAACGATGATTCCGAAAAATGTGCAAACTACCCATTTATAAGGACGTCTGTACACCTACCATCAAGGAAGCTATTATATAACAATTTAACCTTTAATGGAAAAGCATGTTATTACATATTTAGCACATAAATGTACATAGTACTTAGACATAAATGCACATAGTATTTTCCAACATAAATTTCAATTTAAAATTAAAATCTAAAGGTTAAAAAAAACGTTAAACTGAAGTTTGATGTAGACTCATATTAAAAAAAAATTGACAAATGATTCGTCTTAATTTTTTCTCATATAAAAGTGTATACAAAAGACGATTGTATTTTTATGTTCTTGTATCAATTGTTTTAGACTAAAAAAAACACTTTTAATAAATACCACGTTGGAAGATTTTTAAATAAGTATATAAGATAGTTCAAATGTGTTCATTTTGTCGAGTAATTGGAACTATTTAACCTTTTTATTGAAGTCTTGTCTATTGACTAGACAATAATTGAAAATAAGAAAAGGATTTTTCAAGGTTTTCATTACCTTCTGGGAATTGACTATACTCGGGGACTACCTAAGTTGAGCCTAAATCAATTGAATATTTATACATATCATAGCTTACACTTCAGGTTCAACTTAGGTTGTCCCCGAGTATAGTGCTCGGGGGGTGATCACAATTACCCAATATATAAAACTATTAAAAATTAACTTTTATGATCAGACGTTAATGTTTATTAGCAGTTAAGGCCGATTGTACACGAACGAATAAAACGCGCGTGAGCATCTCGGTGATTCGATAATTCATATCACGTGGTATGGATACTCGAATCCCCGAGAAGCTTGCGCACGCTTTACACGTTCGTGTAGAGTAGGCCTTATAGGAGATGAGCACGTTTATAAACAAAAGCTGGTCGGACATGCGGGAAAGCTTATTGATAAGCTGTTCAACTAGCTTTCACGAGTTCACTACTCTTATCCCTAGCTAGCATAGACTATACTTCTACTACGTTAAAAGGGGGCCGGATAGCCGGATAGCCCAGTGGATAAAAGCGTTAGCTGGGAATCACATGATTCCTGGTTCGATACTGTGCGACGGACTTGACAAGGAACAGTAAAAAGTACTGATCTTGTGATCGGAGGGTTGCCAGCTTAGCTACAAAATATTAGGAATGTCGTCCTGAACATCCACAAAAATTATCGGCGTGTATACGGGACTGGTGCACGATACATCTGATCGGGGTCCAAAGTCCCGACGCCTATTGAAGGCGTTGGGTGCCAGTTCACGTATTTCCTCGTCATCTGATCATGGTTCAAAAATATGAGGCATCGTTTTCGGGTCTTTCCTTCGAGATAGGCCCCGAACCGTGGCCAATAGCTCACTGTGCAGCTCTAGTGCGACTTTATTAAACCAAACCAAACCAAATCATGTTGTCCCCCATGTCGTGTTGTGTTTTCATGCATGAAAAAACTAGATTTTAAATTTATAATAAAAAAAAAATATTCAAGTTTGAACATACACCCTAAAAGTTATTTTAAAGCCTTATTCATGTACAACAGATATTTATATCGGATGGAAATAGTCGAGGTCGGCCATAAATTCTGGGCACCTATACTTCTATATTTCTCTACGCTGGGCAGGCAGTAACAAATACCCCACGAACCTCTCCTTAGGGTCATTGTAGATGCAAAAGCAAGGACCAAATACTCGAGCTTTTCAATGGTTATTTCCGATTTCCGAAGAGTCGAGGTTTATTGTGCCATGTTGCACAAGCGCGGCGTAATATATTGTAGAGTAATAAAAGAGCAGATTTATAAGAAAAACCGAATTTCTTAACCCTCTAATGCATAATGTACCATATATGCTACACAACTTTAAAATGACCGCTAGTTGCATCTATTGAGTTTTATTTAACCCTCTAGTGCATGTTTTTTTTCTTTTTGAATGAAATATTTTTTTTTTTTTTCGTTTTATTTTTAACCCCGGACTGCTGCAAAAATATACAAAAAAATCCTAAGTGCCTATTTAATTAAATAATTAATTAAAACCGTTGTGTTGCGTATATGCAAATTCATGTGTAATTACTAAGATAACTTTTTCAAAAAGTATGAAAATATATTTAAATACAATCTACATACCTCTGGTATTAGCTTGGATTTTTTGTAGAGCCAGATTATACTTATAAGTAATAAAACAATCTTCGAAAATTTATCTTCACGAGCCATTTTTAGAAGAACAGACCTCGAAGCAACTAATTACCTTTATTATAATCATTTTTATAAAGATAAGGAACCTAAAGGCGGTTATAAGAACCAGGCAAATGGTTCCCTACGTGACAATGCTATAATAGTTAACATGAAACTCAATAGACGCAACTAGTGGTCATTTTAAAGTTGTGTAGCATATATGCTACACTATGCACTTGAGGGTTAGTATTATAATATTGACACGTAGGGAACCATGTGCCTAGTTATTATAACAGCCGTTAGGTCCCTTATCTTTATAAAAATGGTTGTGTTAAAGGCAATCAGTTGCTTCGAGGTCTGTTGTTCTAAAACTGGCTCGTGAAGATGACGTTTTCGAAGATTGTTTTATTACTTATAAGTATAATATGGGTCTACAAAATATTCTAGCTAATACCAGAGGTATACTATATTTTCAAACTTTTTGAAAATTATTTTAGTAATTACACATAGTGTTGCATATACGCTACACAACTGTTTTGATTATTTTTTTTATTTTAATATGCACTTAGGATTTTTTTTGTCGGTCTAGGGGCAAAAAGAAAACGAAAAAATTTAATTCATTTAAAAAGAAAAAATAATGCACTAGATGGTTAATCTCAAGAACAGAGTGATATGAACTCGTTTGAAGAACAGGGGAAAAAATAACATATTGATATTTCCACCCTCATTCCATATAAGATATGTATACTTGCAATGCATTAGTTATTTTTATAATAATTTAGTTCTTTTTTTTTTCGTTTTATTTTTGTCTAAAATAGTTAAATGTATAGCATTTTTTTAGAATTAATAAGAAACAGATTATTAAAGAACTGGACCTTTTATTCCCAATAACAGATTGGTATTGACCTTTTTGAAAAGAAAGGGGAAAAAGAACAGACTTATTTTGCCCCTGAGACAGCCCATACGAGTGAACATAATTTAGTTATTTTTCTTTCCATTTTTATTTTATTTTTGTACATAACAATAGTTAACTTATCAGTTTACTATACTTTTACTAGTTCAAACTAGTAAAATTATTATATGAATTCGTTTGAAGAACAGGGGGAAAAATAACATATTGATATTTCCCCCCTCCCTCCATGTCAGGTATGTTTACAACAATTTAGTTCTTTTTTTTTTTCGTTTTATTTTTGTTTAAAATAGTTAAATTTATGTCATTTTTATAATTAATAAAAAACAGATTAATAAAGAACTTCTTATTATCAATAACATATTGGTATTGACCTTTTTGAAGAGAATAGGAAAAAGAACAGACTTATTTTGCCCCTGAGAGCGCACATATGAGTGCACATAATTTAGTTCTTTTTCATTCCATTTTTATTTTATTTTTGAATACAACAATAGTTAACTTATCAGTTTACTATACTTTTACTAGATCAAACTTTTATTCACAGTTTTTTTTCCAGTATAAAATCAAACACTGTCAAACGAAGAGCACAAAGAAATCCCGATTCAAACACAGCATCTGCATTAAGAATGTTCCTCGCTATTTGCTTTAGAAGTTTGCACTCTCACTTTTTGTTCTATTTGACTTTCTGTAATAGGGTCGAAGCAAATTGCTCAGAGAGCCTTAAAAAGAGTCTCTCAATGACAATGGCAGACAATATCTTTCAGAGAAGCAAAGCACCGTTAAAGCAAAAGTAAATAAACTAGAATTTTCCATTTGAGGAAGCAAATACACATACCGAAAATATTTATCTAGAAAAGTAATCGAAGGAGTTCCTTACGAGTAATTTCGGATTTCTGGAAAGCCAAGAAGCACATTTGTGGAATGGCCAAAGATTTACCAGTCTTTAGAAATGAGGAAAAGGTTTCTGAGGTAACTCTGGCAAAATTTTATTTCATCTGTCTTAATCCAATAAAAAAGGGCAGATTTATATAATAACAAAGGTTCTTAAGGGAAAATAACAGATGTAGGTTTTATTAAACCATTTATGTTTTGTATCTAAGTCTATTTGTGGACATCCATTTCAAACCATGATATTTCAGAAATATATCATTGTATTAAAAGTTTTTTCTCATGGGGAAAAATACTGATTTTTGTAAAAAAAAATTAAAATAAATTGACTTCAAAACTTAAAATTTAAATTTAAATATCAGTAACAAACACTGTAAACTGATTTGACGTAATATATAATTTTATCGTCAAATAATACCTTCCATGCTAGAAAAACTAAAAAAATTTCCAGCTATAGAAAAATTATCTAGTCAAGTTATATATATTGGTGGTAAAATTGTTTATAAGCCTTATTATCAAAATATCTCTTTTTTCCTTTCTGAATAAAATGTGATTTGCACAACTTGAGCCCATGGCCTCTAGATCTGTCAAATTGAGCCCATGGCCTCTCGTTCTACCAACTTGAGCTCATGACAACTCGCTCTGTCAACTTGAGCCCATAGTCTCACGCTCTATCAATTTGAGCCCATGGCATCTCGCTCTATCAACTTAATCCCCTGGCCTATCGTTCTATCAACTTGAGTGCTGCCAAAACCAAAACGCCAGATGATAATGAATTGGTAGACGAAATAAGTGAGAACTGGTTTTGAGAACACTTTTTTGAAGCCAAGATGGGGTAAATGAAAACATCTCCAAGCGGAATCATATACACAAGGCAAATGTACTTACGAACTTTTAGCCCTAAAGTCTTCTCGGGAATTTACGCGAGAATTTTTAATTTTAAGGTACCTAGGGCCAAAGGCCCTTTAACCCTATCATAAAAGTAAGTACATAAATGGTGCTTAAGTTTAAACTGACATTGATAAAAGGACAAGCACAGGACAACACAGACAAAAAAACAAACAGGCGTAAAAACTCACACTTTCACACAGATCTCAATTAAATAACTCAGCCAATCAATTCAGAGATAACTGGGACTAAGAAGAAGGGGTTCATTGTCAAAGACAACAAAATGACGGTAATTGGACATAAGATGAGGTTTCAAACACATGATTCATCCCGGGGGAAAGACATTGGTAGTAATAAAGATTGAGAATTTTCATAAACGTGGGTAAAATTTTTCAAGGAAAATTTTTAAAAACTATAATCATAAGTTTTAATACAATCAAAATTTTTTGATTGATTTCATTATATAAAAAGGCTTAAAAGTATCTAAGCTAAAGAGGGAAGGACGCTATAATTGCCTCCTCCAACAATTCAGAAAGAGTAAAAAAGGGGTGGTTTGGAAGAGTAAAGCTCAAGTGACGAAGGCTCTTGGTCTTCTTTTATTGCAAGCAAGGTTTGCATCATATTTGGGGATGTCTCTTACAAAGATACTATAATAACCCTACGGCTTGAAGATGGTACACTCCCGTAGACGTAATGTAAGCCGGTCGATGACAGCGCCCCCATACTTGAAGTCACTGTGACGTCATTGCAGGGTTGCACGTCGGCATGCTTATCGCTTTTTATAGATTCTACTTGGCAATTTAATTCACCGTAACGCGGATATGCAGGAAAGTACCCTTAAGGCACAATTATTAGGTAACGAAAGGAATTAGATTTCAAATAAAATTTATGAAAACAAATTTAAAGAACTTTTTATGTTCTTTAAAAAAAATTCATGAATTTTATTTGAAATCTAATTCCTTTCGTTAGCAAATTTATTTTACGAAATTAATGCAGGCATAAAATTGCAGAAAGATATTACAAAATGTATTTTTAATTATTTTTAGCATACTATTTAATGATAGAAATTTAATATAATAAATATGTGTAGTACCTTTTCTAAAAACATATGCTTTTAGAAAAATATTAAAAATATAATTTTCTATTTTTCGCTTCATCGGACCTTCTTTCAATAATTTAAATATATCGGAAGATTATTTAAAATATAATCGGATATAATATAATTTTGGATTTAAATATAATCGGAAGAAATATAGAACTTCATGAATGGTTAATGAAATATTAAAAATTTTAAATCAAGTTTAATTCTATAACCAAATAATTGGTAATTTTGTACATACAATTGTAATCTTTAAATATTTGTGTTTAATTAGTTGAAATTTTTTTTTACTATCTGATTAAAAATTTTCAATTCTAACTGTATGAAAAATAAATAGTTCAAATCTTATATTCCCATATTTCTAACATTTTGGTAAAAAATTACGTTTTATTTCTCCATCCAATATTTCTCCAAGTTTCTTTAATTTGTAACATTTCTATTAAAACAAATTAATTTATATTTATTAATATTTAGTTTGCATAAAATTAAGTTTGGGTATTTTTTCTAAAATTCTTATTAGCGGGGTCTTTACTTTATGTGAGTGGAACAAAAATTACAAGGCAAAGCAATTCTGATCATATTGAGAACAAACAAACAATAATGGTTCGTATCCGAAAATATTTATTTAAAAAATGCATTTAAACAGAGAAAACTATATATTCAAATTTAATTGGAGAATAATTATGTATAATTATGAATGTAAAAACACGAACAAATAATTTTAGATAAATATTTATGACATATAACACTCATACAAACCACTTCAAGTTGCTTTTTATTCGCATCGTAGAAAAGTATAAAAAAATTTACTTTAGAATGCACTGTGACATTTGTTCATAAACTATAGCAATGTATCTCCATTAAAGAACTCTAGAATATTTAAAGTTCGTGTGCGCAAAACAAACATGTCAAAAAATTATATAAACATTTAATTTTATTAAAAAAAATATTTATCCATTTTTGCATTTTTTTTAATATTTCGAAAATATTCGTTTTATTTTTAGAACTTGAAAATCCAAAGCTCCGTTGAAATAAATGTATATACCATTTGTTTTTGTTTTTTGCGATTGGACTTGCATGTTTATTTATGCATGCACGATATTAATTTGAAATGTTAATGATGGTAACTTTTATAAAATACCTATTTCAAATTTAATTTCACAATGAAATCTTTTAAGCTTGTGCTGATAAAATGCCATCAATATAGGCCAATGAGAAGTTTTTATGAACAAATTCATCATGTGTGAAAGTGTGACTATAAATAAGGTTTCATTCAAACCAATGCTGTTAACATTATTTAAATACATTTTAAGTACTTAGTATTTTAAATATTTTAAGATATTTGGCGACATCATAATAAATTATAATAATAACTTCATTTACATTCTTCAATTAAGATATTATTTCTTACAATTAGTTTCTTTAAGTACTTATATTGCGTTAGTACATGTGATACAAGTAAATAACAAGTAATTTTTAGGACCATCAAAATTGCTAAAACAATTATTTCTTCATATAATCTATGAAATATTCATAACATTATCGAAATATGTAGAAATCTTTTCAGAATTCTGATTTCAAGATTCATCGCCTGTCATTACCATTTAAAAAATTGTATATTAGTTTCTTTACATTCAACAACTTCTGTCAGTATTTGTGTCTCGGCAGTTTTTGATGGTTGGTCAACGTCGCACTAGAGTTGCACAGTGGGCTATTGGCAATAGTTCAGGGCTATCTCAAAGAAGAGACAGGGGAACACTGTTCAGTATATTTTTACCTGGATTACATGACGAGGACAAAACCTTAGTTGGTATCTGATTGAATCTGAATAGGCGTCAGAGCATTGGACCACGATTAGATTTAACGTGCACCAGTTCCGTATACACACCGATGGAAAATAAATATCACTTCAAACAACTTTCGTAATTTAGTATCGAATTTAGCAATCCTCCGATCATGAGTTCACTGCATCTAAACTTTTATCAAGTTCTCATGCCGATTCGAACTCACAGTCCTCTGATTGCTAGCCAGATTCTGTACCTCGAAGCCACCGGCCTCTCACAGCAGTTTTTGAAGAGTAAACTGAAAAAATACATAAGTCAGTAAAAATATTATTATATCAAAGAGGAAACAAATCGAACACTCAGAATTTTTGTGAAAAAAGGAAGAAATACTTAGATACTCAACATGAATACTTATACTCAACAAACATTTAATAATTGTATAGTATGCCACATGGGGTTCAAGGATTAAAAGTTTCAGATTTGATCGAATTCAAGCTAATTGCTCATATAAGCAAATTAAGATAAGCTGAAAGGTTTATTTTTATGTTAAAAACTAATAAAATAAAGCAATACTTTATTTCAGTTAAAAAAGATGTTTTGATCAATTTTATGAATGTGCAGTCGAGTTACCTATATATTTTTTAATATTTATTTTTTGAGATGTTTGTAAAATTTTGGCTCTTTAGGCATTTATTTAAAGTTTTTACTATACCATTTTCCTAAAATATAGATTGCTGTTATTCGTAAATCATCGAAACTAGTTTAAATCTTGCACATCAATCAAACAAATATAAAAATTTGCCTGGATTTTAAAACGTTGACAAACGATCTCCACTTATGAAAATTGGCTTTCTGCTCAATTCCCTTATATAACTGTACTTTCTGTTGACATATATATAAAAAAAAACTACAAAGTGCTTCCAAGTCTAGTAATTATATAACTCGAATCCCGCCGATCAATGGAACGCACAAAGAAGTAGCGTAATTTCATTTGAGACAAAGTTTTTGTATAAAATAACATTCAAAAGTATATGCAAGCTTTAAATTGACTATATTAATAATAAATTGCTTGTCACTTACCTTAAATATTGAGAATTGTCCTTATTTGATCGGATATTTATAGCATGTAATGAAATCGAATGGACATATTTACAGTCAACAACAGCACGGAATAACAAACCTTCATTGGCGTACGAAGCGTTCAAAGCAGGCGCCAAAAAATAATGCGCTTTCTGCGCATGCCAAAACTTCAGGTCAAGCGCCTGTTAGTCAACTTCACTGCAGTGTTTTGTTTTGAAACTTCAACTTAGTGAGAGGGCGCCACAGTAGCATTGCCGAAGTGTACCTTCTTGTAGTTACAAGTTCTTTGTCTCTTATCTCAGGATTATCATGATGCTCAATTTGATCAAAGAGTTTCTTTGCAATTTTTTGAGTGTATTTCCTGAACCCTAAAGTCTTCTTAGAGATTTGAAAGTCTTAATGGATGAATTCCTACTAACCTACTGTTTTTTTTTTTTTTTTTTTGCTAGTCACTCTACTTTTAGGATTTATTTTAACACTAAACCTATCATGACCGTTTTTGAAATTTCGTTTAGAATTTCTTGTATACAAAGTTACTGTTTCGCCAAGTAACTTATTGACTTTTCCTAAAATATACATACAACCCATTTTTCAATATTCACAACTTTCTTTACTCTTTCTTTATACTTTACTTTCCGAAAAAAATTCATAGCATGTTTAGTCGAGCGGTCATTTGACCATTTGAAGAATTCATGTTATTTACGACTATATTCTTCGGAAAGCGCACTCCTGAAATTGTTTTACGAGTCCACAATGTAATTGTGGATCTACCGTGTTGTGATAACCCAGCCATCTGGGCACCAAGCGTCCTGCGGGCCAACCAGGCAACGCTGTACAGACCGCTTCGGTCCAACCAAGCGGTACGGGTGCAGACCGACTCCGGCAGGCGGCGCTGACGGCAACGGAAAATGTGCAATACAAAATACTGTAATTTGTAAAAAAAATTGCTAAAAATGCATAAATGTAAATAAAAAAAAATTACTATCCAATTGGCTAAAATCTTTTTCTACATTAAGATACATATTTTGTTTTGAAGCGGTCATTTGACCGCTCATGGTAGGATTAGGTTTATATGAAATGTCGGTAGGTTTAGTGTTAAAATGCTCATATAAACAATAACAACAACTTTCCAATTACTAAATTCTTTACAAACTAAATATGTTTCAGATTACTAAAAATATGACTGGTGCACATAAATCTTTTTCTTCCTTCCTCAATCTTTTTTTTTTAAATGATAAAAATTACTTTCATAAAACGAACACAGAATACCACTTAGTTTGAGTTCCGCTCTCACATTAACTGTAACTTTATCTCTTCAGAAAATAAATTTGGAAGGATTCGTGGCACGGCAGTATGTAACTTGAAATCTTAGGTTCCAAAGATTTTATGTATTTTACATTGTTCTTCGTTAAGATTTTTAAATATTCTTATATAAGAAAAGATGCCTATAAAATAAAAGTATACCCCTGCAAGAAATAGAGGTAGGGTGAGGCGGAATTATTGGAAACACTTTATGTTATTACGACTTAATTATAATTAATAATTTTTAAAAAATGTTTAAATTATTATAATAATTTAAACATATTTTAAAAGTGGAATAAGGAACTTAGTAATCGAATATCTTTATGAAGTGTATTTATATACCTATTACATTTTAACAGATCCAATTTGTAATAATATGTGCAAATTAATCACAAGATTACAATTTCCTCCACTGTTTCCAATAAACCCTGACGTATGGGGTTATGGGGTACATGCGTGTTGGTTTTGTAAACTTGCTTAACTTTTTCGTAAAAATCATAGATTGTGAAAGTGTTCCTTGCATTTTAATGTGAGCTTTCTGCAAATCTTCGGGATTTTTTAATGATAGACATAATGTATCTTCATAAAAACCTGATACCAGCTGTCCCCAGGTAATTTATCTTTAAGGACAGCCGCGCGTATAATCACAATCCTTACAAAATCACCAAAATATCGATTATTTGCCAAAGTTGTTAGAGTGGTATCGAGCGAAAGGATGTTTTGTTCGATAGTTGCATGTCCAACAATTGCAGAGTGAGCGAATAGAATTTGAGCCTTTCAATTGCATGCAACTAAATAGTTCAGTTGCATATTATATATATATATATATATATATATATTACAACTATCAAAAACAACACTGAAATGGTCCTTAATATTGCATGAAGGTCCAAACCGTTTACCTATATATGTTCGTAGCATTTCAAGATGAATCCGAAGGTATAAGCTAGAATTCGATGTCCACAGATACCATCTTTAAAAATTGATGTTGATAAATATTTATTTTATTAATATGAAGCGATATGAATAAGGCAAATGGTCTGAATGAAAAAAATTACTGGGGTAATTCTAAACAGAGCAATGTACATCTATAAACAAGAATATATTGATTAAAAAGTTATTCACTTATTAATATACTAGCCTGACCGTGCGATAATAATCGCGTGAATACTTTCCCTCTCACACACACCCCTTTGTTGTAAGGACGATGTATATTAGCGTATTTCTTAGAGCCAAAAAATCCCAAAAGTTTAACCCTTCTTCTCATTCATAGATGGCAGCATGATCAACGGTTTGTTTAAAAAACACATTTAAATGAAATATTTTAAACACATTTAAAAAAAAACGTTGATATTTATAAGATTAACATACGATTCGTCCCTGTGCTTGAAAATTATCTTTCCTTCGATATATCATGTGTTAAGATCCATTGTATACAAGGCAATAAAAGGAATCTTTTATACAGAAATACTATATATGATAATTATAATTTCATTATTTAATTATTTGTTTAACTTACCTTTATATTAGCACTTAAGAAAAAGACGGCACAAAATTGTACTAAAAAGTAATTTAATATCTGGAATGATTAACGTTAAATAAACACATGGTTTGAACCGACGGTTTGGTACCTGTATTAAAAATGCACGACATATACAGAGAATTACCTCTCACATCGGGTAATAATTATGTGGATCAATTGATTCTTATACTGATTCATATATTGATTCATATATATTCATATATTGATTCATATATATTCATATATTGATTCATATATATTCATATATTGATTCATATATATTCATATATTGATTCATGTATATTCATATATTGATTCATATATATTCATATATTGATTCATATATATTCATATATTGATTCATATATATTCATATATTGATTCATATATATTCATATATTGATTCATATATATTCATATATTGATTCATATATATTCATATATTGATTCATGTATACGGATAAATAGCTTAATATTTAGGTCTTTAAGCGCCGAGTAATAGATAAAAATTTAAGAGGATTTTTTTCCCCTACAATATAGTTTACTTTATATTTCTCATACATTTACTTGATATTTTGTTTTTATTTTTTATTATTTTAATAGTTATAGCTTTCAAAATATTACCAACTGCTTTATATTTTAGAAATATTTCAAAGCAGAATGTTTTATAAATTTAAAATGTCTGTAAACACTGGAAATAAATTAGACGACTATAGACGTTCAAACCTCTTAGAGGGTTTTAAGTTTTATTTACATTTAACTTTTTAAATAAATTAGTGCAAGAAGCTTTCGATGAACCGTATGTAAATATTCCGTGATAATTATTTACTAATAAATTAACGCTTTTGAATATTTATTAGCTCTATTTTTAATCTATTACTGGGATTATTTATTTAGTAACTGTTATAGATTCATATTAAATACTTGGTAACAAAGATAAATAATGTAATCGGAAATGAATTATATTGCTTCTCGAAATTTCCGAGTTGAACATTTGTTGTTTTCTTTACAATTGTGTTTATTTGTACAATAAGAAAATCAAAAACTTTAACAATCTCGCAAAAAGAAAAAATTAAGAGCCTATGTGGGTTTAATACATTTTTCTTTCATTTGTGTAGAAAAATTGTTTCCGGCTTTTAAACAGATGAAGAATCTCCTGAAATTCAATTTAAACTTCAAATAAAATCCCATTCTTTCAATGTTCGGCGTAAGATATTTTTATAGAAGGAAACCAGAGTAGTTATTTATCAATAGACTACTGCAATCCAATAGACATTGTTGGACTCTCCTGGTCTTTTCAGAGATTTTATAATCCAAAGATTTATAATATGGTAAAGAGTACTTCATCAGCGTATTCATTGCCGCCTTTTCTAAGCCTACTTCTTGGAATAATAAAGCTTGCAATTCATCATACCGATTGATATACTTATATACTTTTTTTTTATTCATATGTAATCCATATACTTCAATTGATTGTTCGTATAAGGGATTTATTGGATTCGTTGTATAAGATATTGTATTTATTTACATGGGAAAACGGGGGCTTGTAAGTAAATAGATGATTTTTATGTAAATAAAGCTTTAAATCTATAAACCACCCCTCTCTAAAAACGGTTCCTTACTTCTGACGATTGTATTTTGTTTGGAAACGGAAGAAAACTTAAATTTAGAATGCATTCAAATTAATATCTTTGAAACTACAATATAGATCAGCTAAATTTATTTATTTTTAAATCCAGTCATTTTCTTATATTTAAACTTTTTTGTGCAAGCTAGATTTGAAATTAACGGTTGGATTGGAATAAATATTTTTTTTTCTTTGTCTAGATATCATTTAAGTAAAATATATTGGCTACATATACTATTAAAATTATTTTTGTTTAAAGATTTGAATTCAAAATCTTATATTTAACTTATGCGTTCTTTTACAGACGTTTTATAATATTCGAAAATATTACTAAATACAGGAAATAGTAAGTAATTACAAAATAGCGAATTGTAAAACTAGTGTAATAACTAATCACAAAAAGGCGATTGGAAAACTAAAGAAATTACGATATCGATTCGGATTTGCGCATATTTTTAAAACATATTACGCAACTATTTGCGCATGCGTATGAAACATACGCAAGTAATGCGCAGGGCAGCTAATTTGAACCCCAATCATATTTGGAGACATGACATATTTGGATTAATTTTGACGCATTGGCGGAACACCGCCTTATTTTTCCTTAACCAGGGTCGCGTCATTTTAAAAATAAGGAATTATCTATGTTTGATGCCAGATTTTATAATTTTTTTTACAAAACTTGTTGAATATGCGATGTTTTTAACGAAAGTTGAGTAGAAAATTTCTCAAACTTGGCGGGCAAATAACTCAACAGTGTTCAGTTTAACTTCACCCTACTATTTTACCCAGGCTTATCTTCAAAAGGCAATCGGGTTTTTAGTTTAAACACGATACCGCATGCATCACTTGTTTTGCGCGTCTAAAGTAACCGGGAAAGGAAAATGGTGACACCCTAGCAGCCAGATCATACATCAAGCGACAGAATATGTCACTTTTGACAATTTCTTGAGAAAAATGCGCTGTTGGATTGTCATCTCCGATAGACATAAATGATGTTAACTTGTTGGTTGGTGTAAAATCTTCGGGTTACATGAAAGTATTTAGTGGTGGAGGCAGAAATTTAACACCGAAAACCCTTGAGAATTATGACTATAACTCATCTATCAGCTTCGAGTTTAATTGGTGCTGAAAATTGAGTTGCAAAAAAAGATGAGCCTCTGTCTCTAAGAAATGAAAATGTGTACACTGCAAAAAAAATGTGCTTAAAAGTGAGTACATGGATGTACTCGTTTTTCTTTAAGTACATTGCATCGTAAATGATCGATGACGTACTCAAATTTAAGTATTCGTACTTTCGTAAAAATGAGCAGTGTGGTTTAATAGTACTAATCTCAACTTCTGTTTAAGCCATATTACAAAGCGACCTGGCAAACTTAAAATATTTGTTCAGAAGATGTTTTTTATATTATTTGAGGTCGATTCCTTAAATGGAAACTGAGTTATTACGACTCAATTATCTTACTTCCCATTTTTCCCCACGCCTTTTTAACATTACTTCTGTTTATATAACTACTTCCTATCGCTCTGGTAGTACAACAAAGATGGCCCTAGACTTCGTTGCGGACGGCATCAGGTAGACGGATTGGCTTAGATTTCCGGTAAGCCCTAGTTGTAAATGTTGAAATTTATTGAAAGGTGTTTATGTAGGCAAGCAACTGCTCTTTTTATTCATTTTTACACATTGTACTCATTTTTGAGTACATGTCTTTTTCAAAAATGAAACTTTTGTATTCAGAGCTACGATAAGCATCGAATGTAATAAAAAATTAGTACATTTTACATATTTTTACGTACCTATTTTTAACAGTGTAGTTGACAATTTTTATATGAAAAGTCCTTAAGGTGGCTCTTATGAAGGGAGATCGTTTTTGTAAGTAACACCATCATAGTTATTAAGGGCTTTTATTGCTAACGAGAGATGCCCAGCTAAAAAAAGTCTACATAAAACCTTGTTCAAAATTGCCAAATTAAAGGTTATTTGAAATGAGGAAAGAAAAAAGGAATTTTGAACAAAAAATTTATTTTTTGAATTTTATTTTCCTGCACGTTAACTAAGTCATTAATCTGTATTTGTACATTAAATATTTATAATTGCATTTTAAAATTACACATTTTAACTCGATCAATTAAAAATGATGTTTATAATTTATGATATTAGCAGATGGGCAATGAAATGTTCTATAAGAAAGAGAAAAAAATACTTAATCCGACAAAATATATCGAAATCCTTTCTAGTAAATAGTTATTAATAATCAAATCAAATATATTAAGGGGATTTTGGTTCTTATTATGTTTAATATTTTCTATCACCCACTCCTGTTCAGAATATTAATTTTAAAAGTATACAAATTAAATAATAATCTAAAAAATAAAATGAAAAATATATTTTTTATCCGGATACAATTCCACTTTAAGCTACTTTTTTCAATTGCAAAAAGTAGTGTTTAATATTTACGAAACAATTCAGTTGTGCCGATACAGTCTAGTTTAGTCACAACATACTGTCAAAAGTAGATGGTATTTTTTTATTTACTTAGTAGTAAAAACCCGATAATTATTTATTTACGTTTCAGAAAATTTATAATGAAATATTTTTCATACTAAACTACATAAAAGGTTAGTGTTATATCTCATGCATTACATTATTTACGTTATTTACATATATCATATATCAATTGTACATGGAAGATCATACTTGAAGTATCTTAAAGTATTTTAAGATACCCAACAGGAAAAAAATGCATACATACATCAAAAGATATGAGTAATATATCTTGCCTTTATTTATTGGATTTCCAATAGAAATATCCGTCACTACAAAACACCACGTATTCCATTAGGCTTACAAAACATCATCGTATTTCTGGATAACTTTAAGAGCGACTTAAGACATCGTTAGATGGATATAACATAAAACGTCGTTGAATAGATATCTATAGGAACTACCTCCATCAGAGGTATATCATAGATATCTATAAACTATATATAGTGTGCATTAGACGTCTTATGGAAGTACAACATAAATATCACCATTATACGTGTTTTTTAGGGGCTTATGGCTTATGAACATCGAGGACGTCATGGAGTTGTTTAGACATATTATAGACGTAAAATAGAGCAGATGTGTTCTGTATGTTATATAAAAATAATTATGATATTTAAATCATAGTATATATAAACTTAAATTTTATTTAGTGTTATTAAAATATAGTACTTATTGATTTGCACGTTGTCAAACTTATGTGAATACTTTGCACACTGTAAAAAAATACATGCTTAAAAATAAGTACATGGACGTACTCGTTTTTCTTTGAGTGCAATTGCATTGTAAATGAGCGATGACGTACACAAATTTAAGTAATCGTACAGTCGCAAAAATGAGCAGTATTGTTTAATATTGCTAATATCGGCTTCTGCTCAAGCCATCTTCACAAAGCGACCTGGCAAACTTAAACTATTTGTTCAGATGATGGTTTTCTACGTTGTTTGATGTCGATTGCTTAAATGGAATTGCTTAAATTTAGTTATTATAACTCAATTATCTTACTTCCCATTCTTTTGTTACGCCTTTTTAACATTACTTCTGTTTTTAGCTTCTTTATGTCGCTCTGGTCACGGCTCTGGTAGTACAACGAATAAAGCCCTAGACTTTGGTGCGGTCGACATCAAGTAAACGGATTGGGGTCAATTCCCGGTAAGTCCTGGTTATATATTGCTGAAATTTATTGAAAGTGGTTTATGAATGCAGCCTATGTAAGCAACCAACTGCTCATTTTACTCAATTTTGAGTACATGTCTTTTTCAAAAATGAAATTTATGTATTTGGAGCTATGATAAGCACCGAATGTACCAAAAATGAGTACATTTGACTTATTTTTGAATACCTATTTTTAACAGTGTGGTTTCTAGAATCTTAAAGAACATTTCTAAATAATTGTTTTCTAGAATCTCCTAGAAAACAATAATTAATTTTGATAATTCACAATTTAAAAACCACACTTACTCCCCATTTTAAAAAATATACCTTTTTATAGAGGGAAAAGTGTAAAAGACCAAATACTCCTTTACAAGTCCTTCCAAATATTCCTTCTTGAGTCTTCTGTATGCTCTCCGCGCTTGTCAAAAATTGGAACATCTTGCTAACATTTTAAAATACTACTCCTAAAGCTAATTCAAATGCCAATATATAATCTTATATATAAAGCTGAAATCTCCAAAATCTGTCCGGATGTTGGTTTGTTTGTTGGTTTGTTGGTTTGTTTGTTTGTTTGTCAGTACAAAATAAGCTCCGTAACTACACAACGCAGAGCTTTGAAATTCACAGAATAGTTAGTTCAAAAAATAAGAATTTTAACGTGACTATTTTCAAGTCTCTACGATGTTCCATTCGAATGTTATGACATTTCTTAGCGTACGTCAGCAAAGTTTCTCGAAGTGGCAACAGTAAAATCAGTTAAAATCAACGAAGAAAAGCGAAAATATAATATAAAATAATTATGAATCAATTGGAATGCCGATATTTACACGAAATACTCCATAATTACACAACGTAGCTTTATGAAATTTACAGAGAACTTTACTTGAAAAATTAGACGTTTTTTGTGATAATTTTTAAGTTTGTACGATGTTCCATTCGTTTATTATAACTATTTTAATGTATTCAATTGACTTAACATAGATGATGACATCGTTTGCGATTTTAAAGAATTTTCTTTTCGTTATTTACAGTATAAAAATGACGTCGTAAGTTTGGTTTGATTTAATAATTACTGAAAATATCCGCACATTGGGCTTTTTTTTACAATACGGATTATTGCAAAAATTAAAATTACTAGACTTTTACCGTATGGAATGGTTTATAGTTGTTTTGTGTCTTTTGTTTTGTTTGAATGCAGGTTTATTGTAACTATATTTGAATGTCTAAGGTCGGACATTTAGAACAATACTTCCAAAATGCGAGTAATTTGTGTATGAACGTCAATTTAATTTATTTGAAAAATATGTTATGCAAGTATTTTTTTTAATGCACGAAGCTTAGTTTCACTTTGAATTTTCAACTCTATATGACTTTTTAATATTATTAAACGAATAAAATTCCGCAGATACCAACTGCTAATTGACATTTTTTTAATTTAATTTTCAAAGTAATATTTCCTTTTAAAACATTAAATGGCGAACATTAAGAATGAAATTTAGAATTATTTAACGTACATGGTGAGATTATAATATTTAACCGTTTGCTAAATAATTATGTCGCCAAGTTATAAAAGTTTATTCTTTGGATAAATTGCGTTTTGGCTTTAATTTACTGTGGAAACTTACTAAGTATTTACATAACAGGTATTTTTCGTTTCAAATGCAATAACAATAGTATCACCAAATCAAAATTTTATATATTTTTTTTAATAAAATGAAGTAAATACAGAATTTTTATTACATTGTTCCGGAAATAAAAAAAATTTACTCACAATTAAAATAGGTGGCTATTCTTCTGTAATAATAGTATTCATTGAAATTTTTTAATACATGGGTATTTGGACTTAGCAGAAGAAAGTTGTGTAGTATTTTAAAACATGCTATTTTTTTTGTATTTATGCCAGGTAGTTAAGATTCTTTTATTAAGAATTTTAGGCAGTTTATTTGCAAAAAACGTTTAGGTTTATTCTGCATGCAATGTACATTTTTATGTTATGTATTCCAAAAGACAAAAATACAAACTACAAATTAGATACACAAGTAGCTGGTCGAAGAGATTGCAAAGAAGTAGCCAAATTGATACATTGGAACAGGCATTTGGAAATAGTCAAATCAAAATTGCAATATTGGGAAACGGGAAATTCTGATTGTTTTGAAAGTTAAATCATTGAAGTTCAAGATCAAATTTCCTAATTAAGCCATCTTTAAAAACTTCTGTTTTCGGATTTTGCTGCCTTTTTTACTTCCATACGGCTTAAGAACATTTCAATATCGTGATTGATTTAGAAGTTTCATTAAAAATCACGCTTGAAGGTAATGCTTTAAAAACTACAATTTAATAAAACTCTTTTTGGAGCTATTTTTTTAAAACTAATAGAAAAATTAGGATCAAAGCGTTTTGTTAATAATTTAATTTAATAATTTTTTATTTTATAAAAATAATTCGTTGTTATTAGTAGTTGTACGTAAAAACTTATTCTTATATAAAACAAACTACTATAATACACATTATCCTTCAATAATGATGATATTAATAATTAAAATTTCATCAATTAAAGTAATCATTGAAAACTAAAATATTATAGTCATGTCCCGATTGATTAAATTGTGACCGCGCTGCTGTATTGGGCCCTTCTCGGTACAATGTTCAGAGAAGGAGAGGATAAATGATCTAGATGGTTGAAACGGTTTACTTTTGCTAACTCGATGGTATGCTATTTATCCAATAAGGGTGATTCTATGTTGATTTATGGTAGCCGGAAACGTATACTGGTACAGTCCTTCCCATATGGTACAAATGTAAGAGGGGGAATGGGTTAAAAATCGGCACGTTCGAAACGTTTGTCTTTCGTTTACACGATAGCATATTATTTATACTCATAGGCTGATTCCACTTGGAGTTAATGATTTTACAAATTTCGTTTTTTATTTTGGGATATCCCCACAAAAAGAAAATTCCTATTAATTTCTAAAAATATTTTTGTGCAGGAATATTTAATTTTTAAAACTCCATTCCTCATGACAGATAATCAAGAAATTATTTGATTTTTATCGATGTATTAGCAATCAAATAGTATTGAGATATTTTTACTTTCTTAACTTCTAATTTATTAAAAATAAAGATATTTTAAATTTCAATTTATGAAAGAAACATTTTTTTAGTAGAAATTCTAAACTGGTATATGCGATAATCCCTGGAGGAGAGGAAATGCATATTCTTTTTTTATTTGTCGTTATTTTATTTATCCTCGTGCGAAGAACGGGTAATTTTGCTAGTATACACATATTTACAATATTCTTATAAAAAGTTCAATCATCCTACAAAAATATGAATTTCAAAATTTATAAACGACAAGATCTAACTTCAATATATTTAACACTGTTTATAAGTTAATACAATGAAGTAACGTACCTGTATTTTTTCAAAATCAGCTGACAACAATAGAATATATTTCGATGACAAAAGGACGCCTTTGCTTGTTTTATTAATAAGTGAAACAGAATGTTTTAAAATGAAATAAAAAAAATCGTCTGAGGAACAAATTAAAAATAACATACAGCATAGATTTCTGAATAAAAAGAACAAGTTATAATAGCATATGTTCATTTTCAAATATCATGATTAATAAAAAAAAGGCGATTTTTTTTTCAAAATGGCGCATTCGAGCTTGCTTTTAGAATAGACTGTTATAAAATACTTCGTCAGTAGTCAAATATACTGTGAAAAGTTAAAGGTTCTTGTTAATTCTATTTTTTTATTTTATTCAAATTACTAATTTTACTTGAAATTTTTCTCTAATAATGTGTTTTTATATTTATTTTATATTCCTCCATAATAATCACTGCGGACCCAAATTACAACATCTATGAATCGTAGCTGGTTAGTTCAGAAAATTAATTATTAAAAATATTTATAAACCACAGAATTGCATAAAAATATACAATTCTTTTTCCAATAAATGAGTGAACGTTTTTATAAAAACAATTGTATTTTTTAAAAAAATTCCTAAATAAAAATGGACTTTGAACGTCAAAAATCGAGTTTTAAGATACATTTTCGAACACCTAAAAATTTTTATTCAAAAAGTCAAAAATAAAATAACAAAAGAATATTGCCGTGTTCCCTTAAAATATAAGAAAGAAAGTTGATTTTTAATATTTTTTTCTCAAATGCAGAGAGGCTAATATATAAAAAAAATATCTGCAGAGCTTCACGGGGATTTATGACTGAAACTAGGCTCTTTATTTAAATATGTATCATTCAAAACGGATTATGTCCTATAAGGACGACAAACAGGTTCCGGATATTACCAATTCAAATGAAGCAGATTTCTAAATATCCTCAAATAGCTTTTGGGGATTTTAGGGGAAAAGTACATTATTTTAAACTCTACACATTAAGGAGACACATGAAAATATTACCTTGCAGTTCCAATCTATTAAAAGCTTTAAAAGCGAGGTTTTGTAACTGCATAGAGCTTAGGTAATGTATGCCTATTTATAGTATTTTCATTTTTTATTGTACTCGTTGAGGACAACATGTCTATTTTTAAACGCGTTTTCGCAAAATAACATTGTGTGTGTTGTTGAAATGGATTTTTTGTATTATTTGGTATAGTGCTAGTTTTATTCAGTGAGGGTATGTAATAGATTCTATAATAAGGTGAAAATGAATTAATGTTAGTAAGTACTAATCATATAATAATTTTTTACAATGTATGAGGCCATTCTATCCAAAAAAAGTTTAAATGGCAAAAGTATATGTAATAACATATATCGTGATCGTATATTTACGATCACGATAATTAAAAATGCCATTTCTCTAACTTAAAAATCGAAGGGATTATGGCTAATTAAAAATAATTTTTACAGTATATCTGGTTGTTGTAAATTAAATTACCACTGTTGTTATGTGGTACAGTAGAACTTCAATTATCCGAAATCTAGTTATCCGGATCAAACAAAGCGTATCGCTAATTATCCATCAAACAAAGCGTATCGCCAATTATCCATCAAACAAAGCGTATCGCCAACTATCCATCAAACAAAGCGTATCGCCAACTATCCATCAAACAAAGCGTATCGCCAACTATCCATCAAACAAAGCGTATCGCCAACCATCCATCAAACAAAGCGTATCGCCAACTATCCATCAAACAAAGCGTATCGCCAATTATCCATCAAACAAAGCGTATCACCAACCATCCATCAAACAAAGCGTATCGCCAACTATCCATCAAACAAAGCGTATCGCCAACTATCAACACCACCGTAACTGACTCAAGGCCTGAGCGCGCTTAGGATGAGTCATCGCAGGCAGACCGGTATCGAAGAAGAAGCGAATGGCACTTAGCGAAATAATTTTCGGACGTTTTTCAAAGTTCGAGCATATTTTACTTTCTTGTACATTTCGCGTAGTGTATAACGGTGAAAGGTCAATGTCTATTTTTAGAATTCAGTACCTATTTAATAAACCAAAATTACTTATTTCATTTGTTTTATCAATGTTCATGAACTGAGTAACAATGCAAATCAATTTAATTCTTGAGTGAATGGACTGTTTATTAGCTCATAAACATGTCCTCTTTTTGGTCAAAATAATATTAAAAAAAACGATATTTTTAATTACATAAGTTCACTAATTTAAGTAAATAAAAAACAATTTTTATTTCTCAGTTCAAACTTTTGTTATGAACTTTATATTCGCTTGCTAGTTCAAAATGAACCTTCAAAAGACATGTGCAAGTAAAGAATATTTTTTTTAATAAATTTATACATTTTATAGAAGTTTACTTGGTATAATATCAATAAAATTATCTGAGATAAGTGTCTGAATGGGCTGTTTACTTAAAATATAATAAACAAGTCTCTTTTTGGTAGAATGAATAAACTGGATTTTTTTTGCATTAATTTCTTATTTATTTAAATAATTTTACGAACATTTTATTGCTCAATTCAAACTTTTATTGTGAACTTTACATTCGCCTGCTTTTAATTAAAAATGAGCTTTCAAAAACATGTGCAAATGAAAAATACTTTATAAATTTATACATTTTATAAAAGTTAACTTGGTACAATATCAATTAAAATTATCTGAAATAATTAAGTGGCTGAATGAGCTTTTTACTTAAATTATAATGAGCAGGTCACTTTCAGCTAGAATTGAATAAACTGGAACTTTTTGTATTAATTTTTTATTTAAATAATTTTACTTACATTTTTATTACTCAATTCAAACTTTTATTGTGAACTTTACAATTCCTTGCTTTAGTTAACAATGAGCCTTCAATAAACATGTGCAAATGAAAAATACTTTATAAATTTTATAAAAGTTTACTTGGTACAATATCAATTAAAATTATCTGAAGGGGCTTTTTACTTAAATTATAATAAACAAGTCACTTTTTGGTAGAATTGAATAAACTGGATCTTTTATATAAATTTTTTATTTATTTAAATAATTTTACTTGAGTTTTATTACTCAATTCAAACTTTTATTGTGAACTTTACATTTGCTTGCTTTTAGTTACCTTCAAAACACATGTGCAAATACATTTTTTTTTATAAATTTATACATTTTATAAAAGTTTTCTTGGTACAATATAAATCATATGAAATAAGTGGCTGAATGGGCTGTTTACTTAAATTATAAACAAGTCACTTTTTGGGAGAATTGAATGAACTGGATGATCTTGCCCTAATTTTTAATTATATTTTATTAATTAATTAAAAAAAATTAAAGATATCAAAATAATTTTTTAACCTTTCAAACTTTTTAAAGAAATCAATAAAATTGATCGCTATGACTTTACACTAAGGCCAAAATGACATATTTGTCGTAAAGTCAATCGACTGCTTAAAAATGCCCACATTAAAGATTGAAAACATAAAAATTATGCAATTAATCAATATAAAAAAAGACAATGTATGCAATTAATCACGAATACGGCAAAAAAGGTGCATGTGAGTGTAGTGATTCCAATATTTGATAAGGCGTGTCGGTTCCTGTTAGTTAAGTGCTATAACAGGCCAACCCGAGGCAAGAGCAGAATAAATTCTAGCCCAAACCTTTTTCTGTATGTATGAGAGCCATATGATATTGAGCAGCAAGTAAATAACGTACAGTAAGACAGTTTGTCTTCTACATGTAAATATGCAGGTGGAGGATACACGATGAGGAACAGATAAATTATAAAAGATAACACGTTGAACAGCAAGTAAATAACGTACAGTAAGACAGTCCGTCTTCTACATGTAAATATGCAGGTGGAGGAAACACGAGGAACCGATAATTATAAAAGATGACACGTTGAACAACAAATAAATAACGTACAGTAAGACAGTCCGTCTTCTACATGTAAATATGCAGGTGGAGGAAACACGAGGAACCGATAATTATAAAAGATGACACGTTGAACAACAAGTAAATAACGTACAGTAAGACAGTCCGTCTTCTACATGTAAATATGCAGGTGGAGGAAACACGAGGAACCGATAATTATAAAAGATGACACGTTGAACAGCAAGTAAATAACGTACAGTAAGACAGTCCGTCTTCTACATGTAAATATGCAGGTGGAGGAAACACGAGGAACCGATAATTATAAAAGATGACACGTTGAACAGCAAGTAAATAACGTACAGTAAGACAGTCCGTCTTCTACATGTAAATATGCAGGTGGAGGAAACACGAGGAACCGATAATTATAAAAGATGACACGTTGAACAGCAAGTAAATAACGTACAGTAAGACAGTTCGTCTTCTACGTGTAAATATGCAGATGGAGGATACACGATGTGGAACAGATAAATTATAAAAGATACACGTTGAACAGCAAGTAAATAACGTACAGTAAGACAGTTCGTCTAATCATTAGAAGCGTTTGAAGCCACGCCAGTCAGATTGAGGGTCCCTTTGATGTGGGCCCTCATGTGATTGTCGACCTGACGCAGCTGCTGCTTGGTGTATTGGTGACCTCTCATGGCAAAGGACAGGGAGGGTAGAGAAACGTCTTCAAAGCGTCTATCCTCTGCCACGGGGCGAGGCTGGATCCGCCGATCTTTTTTCCTAGGTGGATGATCTTCGCAATCTCCGGGGAATTCTCGAGCAGGTTGTAGCCGATGGGGTTACCCAGGAAGGATGTCGGGATGTTGTCTGGAATCACTTCAATGGGCGCAGGCCCGCCGGCTTCTTCCCTGACAGGTGGATCGATGGGCATTTGCTCGCGTTGACTTTTAGGCTTAGAGCCTCTGTCACGGTGTAGAGACGGTCGAGCATGGACTGGAGCTCTACTTGACTGGATGTCATCAGAAGTTTGTCATCGGCAAATGCGAGGACTTTGTATTTCTCGCCCTCCCCCTGGAGATCTTGAAGTATCGGGTTGATGGTAAGATTGAACCTTTAAAAAAATTAATTAAAGCTTGTTACTATCAATATCAGCAAATAAGAAAAATATAATTGAATTAAATACATATTTAGGACTGTTTAATGGGGCAGTTCTATTTTAAATGAAACTGGGCAACAAATTTAACCCGCGCGTCAGCTCCAATGAATTTTCAATACAGAGGTTGTTGCAATTCCATCTCATTCTAACATGTTTGGTTCAGCTAGTAAAACGTTAACTTGTAAAGTGTAAAATATTATTGGGTGAGGTACAATAAATTGTTCTAGATAAATGGAGAATGTTCTGGAATGAGCAGGGCCTATTCTAAACATACAATTAAGAATTATTGAAGTTTTTATTTTGTTCTCAAATTGATAGGCCGAAGAAAGATTTTCAAAAAAATATGTTTATACAAACTTTATGAAAAGCTTAAACTCACTTCTGTTTATTGAATCGATACAGATACAAATATAAACCTTGTTTCTGTAACAATAAGAGCATTAAATATTACCTTAACTCCCAAATATTGCTATAAGAAATAAATAATTCCAATATTTTATGTGGAATGATTCCTACATTAGTAATGCATGAAAATAATGACGAACATTTCACACTGTATTGAAGTAAATATGCAGGAAATAGATTCAAATTTCAAGAACCATTTTTAATTCTTTGTTATTTATAAGTAATTACAAAAATACAACTTACCTTAGAAGACTTGGAAGGTATGAAATCCTTTCTAGGTATCGCTGTTATCCATTTTTTTCGAGTTCCGACATTTTCGGGATATTTTAAAATAGTCACACGTTCAAGAACTCTATCATAATTCCCTTTGCAATTAGGCACGCAGCACCGAGAAGGCATCTTATGTAATTGACGTTCCTAAAACTGCAGAATAATTAATAAAATATATAAATAAAATTAACTTTTCGCGCTTCGAAAACAACCTTGTTTATATTTGCAACGAACGGATTCAGCCGTTGAATTGAATGGCGCTGTGTCTTTCGGTAGGTCTACCTTTGATGACTCATAGCTTTCTGATCGACAGCGTGCGCAGGCCTTGAGTCAGTTACGGTGGTGTTGCAACTATCCGCATCAAACAAAGCGTATCGCCAACTATCCGGATCAACCACTGAAAAAAAATTGTGCTTCAAAATGAGTACATGGACGTACTCGTTTTTCTTTGAGTACAATTGCATCGTAAATGAGCGATGACGTACCCAAATTTAAGTAATCGTATTTTCGCAAAAATGAGGAGTATGGTTTAATATTGCTAATATCAGCGACCTAGCAAACTTAAAATAGCTGTTCAGTATATGGTTTTTCACATTATTTGATGTCGATTGCTTAAGTAGAAACTGAGTTATTACGACTCAATTATCTTACTTCTCATTCTTTTGTCACGCCTTTTTAACATTACTTCTGTTTATGACTCCTTCATGTCGCTATGGTCATGGCTCTGGTGGTACAACGGATAAGGCCCTAGACTTCGGTGCGAACGACATTAAGTAGGGTTCGATTCCCGGTAAGTCCTGGTTGAAATTGTTGAAAATGATTTATGTAGGCGAGCAAATGCTCTTTTTATTCGTTTTACTCATTTTTGAGTATATGTATTTTTCAAAAATGAAACTTATGTATTCGGAGCTATTATAAGCATCGAATGTAATAAAAAAATTAGGACATTTAACTTATTTTTAAGTACCAATTTTTAATAGTGAACAAAGCGGATCGCCAATTATTCGGATAAAACAAAGCGGATTGTCAATTACCCTGATACGGATCGCTTTAAGAAGAAAAAAGTAATCAGCAAAATCTACATTTTAAAAGTTTTTTATCGGTGAATTATATTGTTTTTAATAGTCATTAAATTAAATTACACTCTAAAGCAAAACTCGATTTTTTGACTGAGAAATAACTTTTTTTCGTGAAATATCCAATTATCCGATTATTTGATTACCTGGATGGGGTCCATAAGAAAGCAAATTATAACAAGAAATAAAAATATTTATCTAACCGAAGAAATCTTCAGTAGAATTGATAAAATTGTTGTCAATGAGTAGATAGTTCTTTAATTTTGGAAGCGAAAAATGTAACGTCTTAGGATGTGATAAACTGGTCTGTTGCCTGATAGACTATCTGATTTTTAAAAATTAAGTTATTAAGTTCGTTACCGAATTTTCTATCGCACTAAACTATAATAGTATCCAATAGTCTAAGATGGGGAGAAATGGGTTTTAAAACTCGACTTTTGACGTTCAAAGCCCAATTTATATTCAGGGAAAAAATTGTTTATTTATAATTGTATTATAAAAATATTCACTTTTCAACCGAGAACACGATCCTTTATTTTTATTTAATTCTGAGGTTTATAAATGTTTTTAATAATTATTTTTCGTTTTGACTGTTTTTCGATTCAAATGTGAGGAAAATGGGTTTTATTTTTCATGTAAAGGCATTATAAAAACAATGTTTGTCATCAAATTAGAAACTTGGATGACATAGAATAAATAACAATCACCAACTCTTAAAAACTCAGTATATTTGATTATTAAGGGACTGTGTGTTTGAAACAGTCTGTCTAAAAGCTAGTTAAAATCCACCATTTTAAAAAATACCCTTTTTTATTATTTATTACTTTCAGGAAAAAAGCACATGTGAATATAATTTATGGCATATTTTTATTCAAGAATTTGTGCCGTATTTGAGTTATTTTTAATTTGTTACACAGACAAATTTTTATTTCATTTAAAACATTCTATTTAAATTCTAATGATGAAGCAAATGGCGTATTTTTATCAAAATGTGTGCTTCTTGTTGATATCATTTTAATTAAAAAATATATGTAAATTCATTATTATTAACATATAAACAGTGTTAAGTATATTGCAGTTAATTCGTGTCATTTATAAAACTACGAAATTCATATTGATAAAAGATCGTTACACTTTTCAGAATTTGCAATTCTTTAAAATTAATAATTCGAAAAACCATTTTTCACATTTTGCAAAACATTGAAGAAAAAAAACTAATTTAATTAGAATTTTTTTCTCGATTCTTTTTTTATTTAAATGTATTAAAATATTTATCTTTTTAATATACCCCGGAAAATCAGTAAATAATTCAACTTTTTTAGTTATTATATAGAAATTTTCATGCACCAAACTATAACAATTGGGTATGTATACTCAACCAAATCGACTGTTGGGCTCGAATTAAATCTCTCAGAAATGTAATTTTTTGCTAAAATGCGCTCCATTAAACGAAGTAAATTTTTAAAAAGATATATAACAAAACATAAGTTTAACAATGTGTTATTTAATATTACATTTAAAAAAACCATTTTACCCCATGACTCATTTTACCCCGCCTTACCTTATACATTTTATCCAAATGAAATTATATTGAATTAGAAGCTTTTTATGAGTCAATCCATTCAGTAAAAGTTATTTACGTTTTCACACGAATCAACTTAAAACACACATTTTTAATACAGCTCCTCAAATTTCATTCATATTTTAGGAATATTTTCTTATTTAATAACTTCGTATTTAATGTTTCATTTGAATTTTTTCAAAATTTCATTTCTCCATCACGTGCGTAAGTCCCAAAGTTACGAAAACACATGAAAGAATCTGAAAATATTTATTTCGCAAACATATTAAATATAAAAATACATCGTAAAAATACAAAAGTAAGTCATCTGAAAGTAAAACTTTCAATATGTCTTCACAGAACGTTTTGGAAAAGAATGTTTCTCTATTTAGTTTTGTATTTACTGGTTTGTAGTTTTTATCGCACACTTGAAAAATACTAAAACGTGCATAAACAAAAAACAAATATAGGTTTCAAAATTATATATTTATATATAATATTTATATATATATATATATATATATATATATATATATATATATATATATATATATATATATATATATATATATATATATATATATATATATATATATATATATATATATATATATATATATATATATATATATATATATATATATATATATATATATTCCTTACAATCCACGTTTTTTAAACATTTGGCAAACGTTGGATACTACTAAACATATGTTTGGAATGCTGATATTCAGCTTCACGCATATCCTTTTTTATTTTTATAATTATCCATCCTAAAAGTAAAATATACCACGCTAAAGAATATTTCTTTAAAAGGAACAGAAACGGGACCTAACTCTTCCATAAAAATAACTCTTCCATAACAAAAACATGTTCCACTATTGCAAACTCTTGCTGCACTAACCCTAAGACCTTTTCGAAATATAATACTAAAAAATACAAAAACAAAACTAAATAGCATATATCTAAATACCCAGGTACTGACAAATATATTATAAAAAATAAAAATAAAACTATGTTAAAAGAATTATAAATAAGAGTTTTTATGTTTTAACTAAATAAAAACTATGTTCATATTACATTATATGCAATATCTTTTATAATAGGAAAAATTCCGTTTCTGCATAGTAAGTGGAATAAATATCCAAAATAACCATCGAATCTCAATAATTAAATATAAAATAAATTTTTGTAAACGTCATCCAATTGCTAAGAAAATTGCTTTCGAATAATTATATTAGCATTATTATATTCTAGTTTTTACAAGCCATAATATAGCCTTTCAATTAAATAATTTGTATGAGTCAAGTACCAGTATTACTGAAGTATCCAATTTCACGAGTTTAAGAAATATAAATACTCCCTAACTAACCACAACCTAGTCGTTTTATGGAAAGTAAAGTTAAACTAGATGAATTAATTGGATACTATTAAATATATTGGTATTTGGGGTTTTTAGGTCTGGGTTGACATGAGACAAAATAATTGCACTATTAAAACGATGTAAAAAATCAGTTTCTAGCAAAGCATTCCTTACGAATTTGAATTGAGTCGCAACAGGAAATCCATTGAATTTATATATTCTATTCACATTTAAGATTTTTAATATAACCTTTAAAATTTTCAATTTTATGTAATGGAATTTTATTGATTGTACTTGAACATATCTCGGGCATATCTTGCCCCATAAAACAGGATTTGCCCTATAAAGTATAGTTAGAACTTAAGGTGCACTGGTGCACCTGCTTTGAAAAGTTAATTTCGACCCTTGCCATATAGGATATTCCGAACTTTGCTTCTGCGTGCATTGAAAATTTAAAAATTATAAAGTGTTACTAAATAATTCATAGTATATATTTTTAAGAAATGAAAAAAATTAAATGATATTTCAATAATATATCTGATCCGATCAGTGCTGATTAGCATAAAATACAATCAAAAGTACATATTTATCGATACTTACTACAACATCAAACAACTTTCTATTGTAATCTCACAAAATTCATTCATCATAAAACTGTTTAATTTGATTTACTTTACACAAAAACCAAGATGTCCTTTAATTGTGGGAATTTTTCTCTAAAACTACTGTATCGACTCGCCTTAAATTTAGCTTTTAGATATTTATAGATTTTGCTAGAGAAATTGTTGTTCATTTGTAAAAGATAGTTTACATGTTAATATAATTATTTTTCTAACTTTTAAGCCCTAGCGCTATACGATGAGACCATTACAGCGCCCCTAGTGGATATTTACGAAGTTAGAATACCTATCTCTAAAATTATGGGACATACATAAAAATAGTCAATTACAAAATAATAGGTAAGTATCAATTTAGTACGATAAGACACCTTGAGCATATGAATATCATGAACAGAACGCGTAAAACGATCGTTTGTTTAATTGCATTTTCTACTGTTACCTTACTAAACCCGCCACAAAGCAAGATATTCCGTTTTCGGTTGGGGTCAAAAACAGGCAAAGAGGTGCAGATCAAACAAACAAACGAGCGTTTACGCGTTCTATTAATTACATTTATCTTCTCAAGGTGTTTTTGCGTTCTAAACAGGTACTTTTCTGCAACTTTGCAAGTGATTATTTTCATGTATATCCTATAATTTTAGAGATACGCACGTTAATTCCGTACATTTGTGCTATCGGTCTCATTGAATAGCGCTTAGTGACTTTATTATACCTACACACTACTTTTATGACTGTAGATACGTGCGTTCAAAACTTAAGGGGATTATAAAGGGCTTTAATGGACATCCTGTATATAAAAATACCCTACGATGAAAATTTTGCAAAATGTCATGGGATCCCTTTTCAAGCAATCGCTAAAAAACTTCATTGTACAATGATATTCCCGCTTTTAGAGACGTTACTCCGTCCTCTACGGTTGCTGCCTCGTCACATTTACACTGAAAAAAATGTACTTAAAACTGAGTACCTGAACCTACTCGTTTTCCTTTGAGTAGAATAGTATCGTAAATGAGCGATGACTACTCAAATTTAAGTAACCATAATTTCTCGAAAATGAGCAGTGTGATTTAATATTGCTAATCTCAGCTTCTGTTCAAATCATCTAAACAATGCGACCTGACAAACTTTAAGAAGTTTTTTTTAGATGATGGTTTTCCTAATAGCAGTTTACTCTAAAATATAAACGGAATAAAACATGTGTAACATTTTAAGAACATCCTAAAGTAAAAGTTAGTGCTTGAAGAAGGGTTGCCCGTGTGGAACCATTTTATTAAAGTCCTCTTATTTGGATTAATTATCAATTACTACATCTGAGCACTAAGGCATTGAAGTATTCATTCATTTTTTCTCAGCATCACAAAATTAGTAGTAAAAAAGTAGTTAATCTTATAACAGACCCCAGACGGCTGCTTCAAAAAAAAAACACGGCACTGTTTTTAGTTCCTAATAACTTTTCATTCCTAATAGCAATTTACTCTAAAATATAAACGGAATAAAACATTAATAACATTTTAAGAACATCCTAAAGTAAAGGTTAGTGCTTGAAGAAGTGTTGCCCGTGTGGAACCATTTTATTAAATTCCTCTTATTTGGATTAATTATCAATTACTACATCTGAGCACTAAGGCATTGAAGTATTCATTCATTTTTTCTCAGCATCACAAAATTAGTAGTAAAAAAGTAGTTAATCTTATAACAGACCCCAGACGGCTGCTTCAAAAAAAAAACACGGCACTGTTTTTAGTTCCTAATAACTTTTCATTCCTAATAGCAATTTACTCTAAAATATAAACGGAATAAAACATTAATAACATTTTAAGAACATCCTAAAGTAAAGGTTAGTGCTTGAAGAAGTGTTGCCCGTGTGGAACCCTTTTATTAAATTCCTCTTATTTGGATTAATTATCAATTACTACATCTGAGCACTAAGGCATTGAAGTATTCATTCATTTTTTCTCAGCATCACAAAATTAGTAGTAAAAAAGTAGTTAATCTTATAACAGACCCCAGACGGCTGCTTCAAAAAAAAAAACACGGCACTGTTTTTAGTTCCTAATAACTTTTCATTCCTAATAGCAATTTACTCTAAAATATAAACGGAATAAACTAGTTTATTCTATTTTAAGAACATCCTAAAGCAAAAGTTAGAGGCTTGAAGAAGGGTTGACCGTGGAACCCTTTTATTAAATTCCCCTTACTCGGATGTTTATTTTGGTTCGAATGCTATCGAACCGATCAATAAATATTCTCGAATTAGAAAAGTGGTCGAAGAAAAGTTCTCGGCCGGCCTTTATTAGATCCTACAAGCAGGCTTGATAGCGCCTCCAACCCTAAAGAATGCCAACTATGAAAACCAACTCCGCCAAATACCGTGGAATCAATCTTTCGAGGCAGATGCTTTTACATTTCATTAGGTTGAAACGCGTGTTTTCTGCCTAAGGATTGCGAATATCTAAGAATGTGGTATGGATGTTCCGAATAAACCATATATTTGGCGTTATTTAGGAATTTTAAGGATTCGGATTTTATGGTTTGTAATTAATCGAGTAACTGACTGTTAGATGAACTGAGAACTGAAAGTGGTAAATGTGGTAAGTGCCAAATGTTGGGAAATCGTAAAATACTATTTATTCAGCTCATATTCACACTAGCGACCATGGGTTATATATCATGTGAGCCTTTTTAATCAATATCTAAAAAACATCATTGTACAATGATATCCCCTCTTTTACAGATGTAATTTCCTCCTCTAACCTTGCTGTCTAGTCACATTTACATTTACAACTTTTCGGTGAATTTGGTTTTCGTATCTTTCTTTGGTTCAGATGCACATCATATGCAATTTCTTGTACGCAAGAAAAGGTAGTACATTGAAAATAGTCTATGTGGTTCTGGAGACTCTAATTTTGGTGAATAAAGGATTATTTCTTTAGAGTTTAAACACTAAATTGCGCTTTGTGTCTATAACAACTTGGTTTTCGTAACATTATCCGCTCTTTTGATATCTTGTTCATAGTCACACACTTGAAAATATCATTTAAAAAAAACTACCTTTTTGGACTCAATATACCTTAGAGCGTATAGCAACACCGTGAAATCTACATCATTTGACCTATAAACTAACATAAACCAACTATTATTAAACCATAGTTTTAGTATCGATTCGTTGAGACCGGTGAGCTACGAAATCCAGGATCGTTTATTCCGATCATTTCTTCGTCGGATACCTGACCTTGGTTTTCGTCGCCAAACAGTCTCAACAAATCGGATACTAAATCTATGATTTAAATATAGTTAGTTTACAATCAAGGTATCTAAGGTAATAGAAAATTAGGTTTTTGTATAAATCTACATTTTCACAATTGTTACAAATGTGATTAAATAAGTCAATGCTTAGTGCACAAATACGTTCAAAGCAATTTTCCTGAATTTGAGGTTAAGGAGCATTTTGAGGTTATTTGAGGAGACCCGAGCCCCAGATCCTAATTTGTTTATTAATTAATTCAGAAATACCATTTTTTTTAATATTATTAGAAAAAAAAATTCTGAACAATAATCAAAAACAAAAATATATTTTAAAAAATTATTTTTGTTATATATTGCGTTTTTTAACCTTAAATAGACTTTTTAAAAAACACAACTCCTCCTTCAATTGTTAATGTTTTTAAATTTCTGTAATTGGTTAAATAACGTCAAAGTATGTACTACAGACGTATGAATTGACTTTTGCGGATTTGGGTTATAATAGTTTTCAAAAACTTATTTTAAGTTCAAAACCTAAATAATATTCAAATTTTTATGTTTAATAATTCGTAAAAAAATTATTTATAATTTAATTCAAAAAAGCTATTTATACGTTAATAAAACAAATATTAGAACTTCAAAAACTATTAACAGTTTAGTTTTAAGTTAATTAGTTACAAAGTCTTATCATTTTAAACGTGACCAAAATGTGAAAAAAATTATTTTGAGTAAATGACGATTGTTTCAGACGAAAAGTGTGTAGAAAGATGATAAATGGTATATAAATATCTAAACAAACATATGTTCTGTTTCATTTATTGTTTTGAAATTTTGTAAACACCTTCTAAAATATGTGTAGAATCGTTTTATGAAGAAAAAAATTTAACAATTTTTTCGGAATTTGGGGCTTGGGTCAGAGATTACTTGAATCCTAAAACTGTAATCTATATAGTGCCTAAATGTGGTAAGTGTCAAACTACAGGCTGGCCATAAAATAAGTTCCTCTATTTATAGGTAACTGTAGCTAAAACTAATGAACAAAATTTCACCAAATTTCATATGAAGGATATAAAAAACCTGAGAAACACATTTCAGGTTTACCACATTATAAAACATTGCTCAGTTGACACTTTAACAGGAAGAATGCAGTTTATATTTTTTCTGGCACCATATCGTTTTCCAATTTTAGTCTATAATTGACTTTTACCTTTGTTCTTTAGAACAATAGCATATGAATAGTTATCATTTTAGAAACAAAACATAATAGAAAAGCTACCGAAAAAATTTTAATCGATTTTCGTCCCATTTTCCCCTTAAGGGATTCGATTTCTAACTTTCCAACTGGCTGACCCGAAATTTTTCTCCGTGTCGTAGGATAACCCGTTTTACAGAAAAACACATAATTTTTTTTAAAAATTTAGAAAACGTTGTTTATAATAATACTTTTTTAAATCACTTTTAAACTATTAATTCCAAAGCTATCTCCTTTTAAGAAGCGTGTTTTTTTTTTAAAGTAAGTTATTGTGTTAGAGAAATAATTAAAAAAAATTATCAAGAAAAATTCACATTTTCATTATTTAGCTGGCCACTTCAAGGAAAAAGAAGAAAATCTAATTCAAATTCCAGTCACTGCAAATTAATTTGCCGTCTAACTGTTCTCACATCTTGCATATTCAGTAACTATTAGCAACTATTATACAAAACAAATACACGTACAATAACATACGGAAATGAAATTGACAAAATATAAATACTGTACAACATTAATTAAACTCCAGTTCCGATGCAAACTCCAGTGTTCTCCTCATTTTTGGACTCTAACATTTAAAATATTGCAAACAGTTAACTCTGCTGCCATCTAGTGACTTCTTGAGAACCTTTGTACATTAAATTTTACAAAAAAAATTATAAAAATACAAAAAACATTACAAAAGTTGTAAATTATTAAAAAAAAAAAAGGCAAGTGATGTTCTGTCTTATTTTGAGGACCTAAGAAATTAAAAAAATTAATAATGACTGATAGGACCTGTTTTGAAACTGGATGGTTAAGTTATTGCAATTTTTTTTTTCGTGACGATAGTTTTATTGTTTTAGCTACATGTTTTATTCAAATGGAATCTAAAAGTAAATAAAAATTATTTCACAACTTAATTTTTTTATTGGCAGTTAACTCCTTTAGTCGAATTTTTTAAATATATGCCTTAAAATTTTTTTGATAATCTGATAATCTATGAAAATAAAGATTATATATTCAAAATTTTTAGAAAATATAAATCAAATTTAAAAAATTATTTTTTTTAAATTAAAAAATTTTAATAAAAAAAACCTTGACAGAAGTTTTTAAATCTTTCAATTTTACTTTTAATTTATTCACACACATATATATATACATATATATATATATATATATATATATATATATATATATATATAATTGAAGGTTATATATATATCGCTTTATCACTCGATTTTTAAAAATAATTAATTCAGAATTCAAGTCGTAAATAATTTGTCCTATTGTGAAATTTGAGCTGCTCGTAAAGATACGACACATTTTTCAATCCTTACATTATTTTAAATATTCTTATATAACGTACCAAATATGTCATGATCATATTTTTCGTTTAACTATTTCTTTTATATCTTTTATTTCGTTTATATCTTTGATAATTCATTCATTACATTCGAAATTTGTATGAACTACATTGAAATGTAATTGATTGTAAAGTGTATTTATTTGTTTAAATTTCAACTTTACAATACTGTTCTAAAGCAAATCATAAATGTTCTTAATTACTTTAATTTGAAATATAGTATCTTAAATATAAAAAAATTACACGATGTAATTACATTTATTTGTTAATAATATTGGTACAAACAAAAGCATAAATATTTATGTTTCAATCCAATGATTGCGAATTGGCATGAATGAAAGGAAACAAGAGTTACAACAATTGAAGTTGATACAGACATATTGGAAGAGTTTAGTGCCAGAATCACGTGAGTTCGTTTTTAAAGCTTTCCAATTAAAGGTAAAATTACTCGCTTCGAGAAAGACATCTTCATTCAATTAAATATTTCTGGACATACTTAAAATGAGTATTTCTTACTTTAAAACACGCATCATAATGTAAAGGTAAGAATATACATTTTAACTCAATTGTTCAGAAATGTTACTTGTTTTAACACTAAACTCTACATTTACACTATATTTTTCATTTACATCCAAGCAAAAGAAAGTCCGCACACAAACTTCATCAAAATTATGAAATTGAAGGTTATATATAGGAAAACTGAGGGTTTTATTATAAAGTTCTATGAATACTTCAAAACAAACTGCAGTGCATGAATAATTTGTTCCAAATTTCATTCATAATACCTGCAAAACACCCTTCAAAAAACATGCCAAAAACATTTGATTTTGAAAAAAATAAAATTAGGATTTTTTTAAAAATGTATACAAGAAAATTTAAAAATTCAAAAAAAAACTGAAGTTTCTTGTTCCAAATTCCTTTATAGAACCTTCAAAAAACTTTTATAATTTCCCAACTTTAATGAAGTTTTTACAATGACATTTTCTGCTAAAAATTCGCTAAAAAGCCAAACATTTCAGGGACATCCTCTCTTTTGATTACTGCCACAACATAAACACCTTGCCATCATACAGAATCTTTACTCTTCTATTTGGTACAAAACATTGTAGAAAGATTGCACTTCATGTTTTTTGGGCAGCAATGTAAGCTATCATTACAGCACACAGCCTGTTCAAATTTGCAGCATCCCCAATGACCATTAGCTAACGGGCAACAGGATTCAGTGTCGATACAGAATTGCTTTTTATTTTCGCACTGAATCTCATTTACCGTCGTAGTCTCGTTTAAGAAGTCAGCTACTTTGTTAGAAGATGGCATGAGTTGGCTCAACTTCCTTTGGCACTTCCCAGTAGCAGCATCACAAATGGTGCCTGCTGGACAACAGTGGTTCTTGTCAGGACAGCACACTGCTCCAGGGAATGCACAGCATCCATACTCACCAGGGGTCGCTCTTGGGCAGCAGGTACTTGCTGTAAGAAATAAAGCAATGTGAGGCGTTTAGTTGCAAAACCGACTCAATCAATTTTCTTAAAATTTGCAGGAGACACCAAAAACGTTTTACAACTGCGTATAATGGTATTCTAAACCCAAGGTGGTTAGATAGGAGGTGGACGGATTGAAATACTGAAGTGAATTCAGTCCATGGGCCGTCGCCTATTACGCCACTCGATTGGAACAGTTTTTGAAAGTTAAATTATAAAGTATACGTAGTTAAATTTATTACTTTTCTTGTATCTTATGCTGTTAAAATAGGTACTCAAAAATAAGTAAAATTTACTCATTTTCGACTACATTCGATGCTTATCATGTCTCCGAATACATAAGTTTCATTTTTGAAAAAGACATGTACTCAAAAATAAGTACTATGAGTACAAATGAATAAAAAGAGTAGTAGCTTCCCTACATAAGCTGCCTTCATAAATCACTTTCAATAAATATCGAAAATTACAACCAAGGCTTACCGGGAATCGAACCTAGATCAAATGTGAAAAAAAAATTAGGTTAGGAAGTTAAAGATAGTTTTTGAAAACAATTAAAACACAAATTTGAAAAAAAAAATTATCCATATATCTGTAGTATATACTTTGGCGTTATTAAATCAATTAAAAAATCTAAATATTAAAAATTGAAGGATGAGTAATGTTTAAAAATAAACATATTTAGACTTAAAAACGCAACAAAAAAATAATTTTTTAAATATATTTTTCTTTGATTATTGTTCAGAAAGAGGTGTTATAATAATGTAAAAAACTGGTATTCTGAATAAATTAATAAAAATCTTAGAATTTGGGGCTCAGGTCTCCCTTAATTAATATTACAAAATACAGTTTATTCTCCATAGTGCCAAAATCAGTAAAATCATTATTATTAAAATACTTACTAATGAAACATAAGTTTTTTGGGCAGTCAGTCCTTACTGTAACAAACATAAGAAATAACACTGACGATAGGAAGATACGCATGTTTTCCCTAGAAAAATCAAATTGTAAAATTATGCAGTTGACTTCTTTTACTCACAAGACTTGTAATTAAGAATTTTATATGTTAAAATTTAATTCTTTTTAGTGCGAATTAATGTAGAATACTTTAGTATAGATTTGAGTAGCTCAAATGCAAAATCAGTTATATCCAAAATATCGAATAAGGAGATTTTGGTATCAATTGGTACTTTATAAGTTTGGTTTCAATTTTAAAATATAGTAAAGAAGCGATCCGTTATTTAATTTAAAAAAATTAAAAAGAAGTCACTCAGAAGTAAAATTATCTATTTCCATGCTCATTAAGCTTTATACAGATGCAAAAGCAGTTATCCCCAGGAAACGTGAACGTGAGCGTCAGCAAACGCGATTTCTGATTGGTTGAAATGTAGGAGTGGAATGTGTAGCGGCTTTTACGACTTACAAAAACAATATGGGGACGCATAAAGTTGCAAAATCAGTTAAATCCTCATTCCAGTTGCAAAATCAGTTAAATCCTCATTCCAGTTGCAAAATCAGTTAAATCCTCATTTCAGTTGCAAAACAAGTTATATGAAAATTAAAATTTATTTTTAAATTATTCAGTAATCTGGTAACTTACACATTTGATGGAAAAGTGTCGTATTTTTATTTTCATTTTTACAAAAAAAAATTTTATTGTATTAACAATAGTTGAATTTTGAGAATTTTTCCCGATTTATTCAAAAAACGTCATCGTGCATATAGCTACTTTTGCATCTGAACTACTCAGATGATTTAATTCTGTTAATCTGCAGACAACATGTTAAATGAAGGTAAATGGTCTAGCGGAAAAAAGGGTTCACTTTTATATTTAAATTTTTAGAAGAATATATTTTCATTGTAAGAAGTTGTGAAACGAAAATACGATTAAAGTGCGACAAAACATTCTTTTAAAGAAAAACATTAAAAGATGATAATGTTATGTAAGAATAGCATACTTAATTTTTTTAACAAATCACTGGATTGCCATTGTTTTTTCCTAGTATTTTCAAATCTGATTACTTAATGTTAAGTTTCATATAACAAGTATATAATGTACACTCAAAACCTGTTTTTGTGCGGTGGATAGGGACCGCATAAAATAATCGCACAAAACTTTACGAGTAGCTATAAAAAAAACTTTTCACAACACAATTAAAAAATAAATTATGCGGTGAATAGGACCGCATAGAAAAAGTCTCACGTAGAAAATAACTGAAAACTTTACGAAATAACTAGGAATTGCTTTTTTAAAACGAAATCAAGACACGAGGCTTGGCAGCTACTTGGAATCTCGCCAAATCTTTTGGAATCTGGTTTAGAAAATACACATGCGAACATTTTAAAATATTTTATTTATGCATGTACTTATTTTACACATACAAAACTTTTCAAAACGTATAACAATTATCCTTCGTAGTCTGACAATACGCGAACTTTCTTGTGGTAAACTGGTTCAGAATCGCTTTCGTGACTTGAAGATACTACCTCGCACACGTTTAGAGTTGACTTTTTTTCAGTTACCACGTAGTCGGTGATCAGTTTTTGCGACGACTGTTGTTTCACTAGACGCTTGTATATGTCTCGGTAGCCAGATAATCAATTATGTTCCAATTTGATTGACATGTTCATATACCGCACAAAAAAAAGGTACAAATAAAAAATCGCACAAAAATAGACCGCACAAAAACAGGTTTGAGTGTATACTTTAGCATTCATATAACCAAAACGAGTGGATTTTTAATGTAGAAAGAGTATAGTAATGATAGAAAGTACCCTAACATGATAAGCTTCCCTTATAAGCATCTTTTGCTGGCGCATTATAATAATAAAAATGAAATTTTGCCTCGCTGGAAGTAATTTAATGAAATTTAAATTAATAATGCACTTAAATACATTTTCACACGTTATTAAAGCATTTAGAATATTTCATAATATTCGCTGTTTGTCTCCCAAAAAATGAATTTAAAACTACATGCTTTAAATTCAATGTTTATTATAAATATAACTTAATTTTAAAATCCTAAAAGGTGATATTCCGGTTGTAGTTATTCATAAAAATGAATATACAAGTTTTAAACTTCGAAATTTACTAAATTCTTAAAATGGGATGCATTGACGATACTTTAATGAAATTAAATACTTTCAAAATAACTCCCTATTTTAACATGTCTTAAACATGATAAGGAAAAAATAGATTTTTTTACGTTTCTTAAAGCAAATTAAATTAAATTATTTTAAACAAAAATGCACATTAACTTACTTTTTAGGGTTCTATTGCTATTCCTTTAATCCACTAATCTTTACTGCTTTAACATGTTCCGGCTGATGTCTTAAAATTTAAATAAAATTTTATCACTTCCGATAAATATTGGCGCGTCTTTAACCTTCAAATGATTTACATAAGCCTTAATTTGCATATTTCGCTCTTTGGCTATCAATTGCACAGGTCAGATTTCTCTTGTTTCTTCAACGTATGTAAAACGTCAGACTTTGAAATTATATCTACTTGAATTTTCTAATGTTGACCTTTAATATATTTTGGCCACTATTTTTTTCCGCTGTTTTTCCTATTCCTTAACAAAGGTGTCAAATTCAAATCCTTCATAAAATCTTTTTTCGTCTAAATTTAATCATTTATTAAGAATTAATTTGTCCATTGTGCGAAATGTTCATCATGCTGTTGGCTACCAATGTTTTCAATAGAATATTTATACAATCTTGAACAGTGGCGTAGGAACTTCTTTTTTTCAGGGGGGGCTGAATTTTTTTTTCAATATATATATATTGTTATGCAATATAAAATAGTACGGAGTTGCGAGCTATTAAACAATTAAAAAACAATCAATGCTTTAAATTTTTACAAACAAGTGTTAACTTGTTAAATGTTTTAACTTGTATCTGTTTTTGTTTGGACAGCTTTAGAATATAAAGTAACCAGGAAAAAGTTCATAGTAATTTCAAATGTCCGTATTGTACTCTAAAATATGAATTTTTTCAGATTTGAGGAATTCGTCTCTATTTAACTTCTTTTAACAAAATGTAATTTTTTAAAAGAAGAAATTTCAACTATATAAGCTGTTTAGAAAATAGTGCATGAACCTGATGGTTTTATTATTTCAAAGGGAATACATTATTGTAAATACGATTATAATTTATGAAATGTCCATAAATAATATATTTTCTTTTATTTAAAAACATATTTTTTACATTATTCTTTAAAGCTTTAGCGTTGTAGACATTTATATAAATACTTGAAATTACGTTTATTTTAGATGCTTAAATTGATAAATTTATAAGTAGTTTTCAAACTAAACTTTTATATTTATGCTTTTCTGACATTTAAAAAGGACGTAATATAAAAAAAATGTATGTGAGCCAGAGTACTGAGTACAAAAAAAATAAAATTAGATATTATTGTGAAAACATATAAATTTTTCATTTTAAATATTACTGAAATGAAATAGACCATAACTAGTATTCTATTGATGCAATAAAATAATTAGCAATTTAGACTTTATGTAAAAAATCATTTTCCTTACACTAATTCTACAATGACATTTCATTTATTATATGTAATTCAAGATTAAAATGAACTTCAACTTGTTTGTAAACCTAAGCATATGCTTAGTGTCATTCACTTAATAGTGTATAACAGAACTAAACATCATTATAATTAGAGTTACTGCCAATTTATAAGCATAATTACAAAACATTTATCGTTAGAAAAGATGATATTACTTTTAATTGCTTTTAGAATATAGAAAAAATTACTTAACTGATAAAACAGAGGAATATGCTGACAGATGAAATCTACTACCATTCGTTTGTAAAAAGAAATGCTTTCCTAAGATTGCTGTCTTTACACTCAAAAAAGAAACTGTAATGTGGTTGTAAGATCTCACCAGGGATTTTCTTTTGTTGCTGTAGCCCTTCCATGACTTCGACCCCTAGGGGCAAGTTTCAGAAAAGCCTATATAGAAAACTGTCTACACAACCCTACATTGGTCATTCACAATGGGGGGATCATCAATCAGCTAAAATCGACTATAAGCGGTGAGAGCCAGTAAATTACAAACAAATGGGGACGAACTATACAATTCCCAGCTTTGGTCGCCATTCACATGTCTTGAAGATGAGTCGAGTAACCAGATGGCGGTACATGGCTGTAGGCATTTTGCAAACGAAGTACAGCTGTTGACGACAAACAGGTAATTTTCAGGTGTTTCTCACAAAAGGTGACATATGACTAATGATATGTACAAGTCGTCTTCGATTGGAAACAGTTGAGAAAGAAACTCATTGTCCTCCTGTACCTTTCAAAGCAAATTCCTTCCACTTTAAAACACGTTTAGAATAAATAAGAGGCGCTTCCTTTCGAATGCCTCTTTGTAGGAATTCTCTCTTTCTACGATTGGTTTTTTCAGTATTTTTTTTAAAAAAATAGTATAATATTAGGGGGGGCTGAGCCCCTTCAAAATAATTCCTGGGGGGGCTCGAGCACCCCCAGCCCCCCTACTTCCTACGCCTATGATCTTGAAGTTTGATTCTAAAGAAATTTTGAAAAATTCTGATTTTTCATTGAAAAATATGTATTAAAAATTTTCTTTTTTTTATACAAAACCCATGAATATTGGTAAATAAAACGACTTTTGTAGTTTTGAGATAAAAATTTTCATGCACCAAACTTTAGTAATTTTTTTTTGTATAATCAAACAAATCATCTGTTGGACTTCAAATAAAATTACCCAGAAATGTAATTTTTTACTAAAATGTACTCCATTAACCAAAGTAAAATTTTGAAAAAAGAACGAAGTCGAAACGTAAGTTTAACAATGTGTAATTTAATGTTTAATTTAAAAAAATCCAAATTACCCCATGACCCAAATTACCCCATGACTCAAACTCCCCCACTTTGCCCTTTTCCGTTATTTAAAATTTAGCTATTTTTGTTTTATTGCAGATTATGTCTTACAAGTTCATTTTCTATCGAATCATACCATCAAAATTCACTCAAAAACTATTTTTAAGACGTTATCAAAAGCTATAAAAACTTTTCAATGGGAGTAGAATTCAGTTTTCTCCACTCCTGTAAAATTGTCCAAATGTGACTTAGGATCTTCTAGCTCTGAGATAAAAAGTTATTACTTTGCATAAGAAGTTTTCAATGGAAATATGTGTTTTGTACCTGAGTATTAGAGTAGTTATCTCCTGAAAGTAATGAATATATTAATTTATTTATTTTCAAAGCAAGTTTAAAAGAAGCACATTTTCTTGCATATTTTTTGTTGCAAATATTTCGTTTTCCTTAAGCCCTTCTCTGCTTCAGCATAAAAATTCTTACAAACCATTATATAAAATATAACGTGATTGAAATTTTTTATCCATTAACCTCAGAAAGCTTTATTTACTGATTTGAAACCAAGTAATAATTCTGGTATATTTTCTAAATTCTACGTACATTTCCAGAAAATCTATCTCTGGCTTTGAGTTAATATCAGGCAAACGAATTGATAAAATATATTATTTTTGGATTATTTGTTTATGTAGCTCAATCCATTGCATATAAAAAATTTCATAGTAAGATAAAATGTGCTTATCAATAGACTTCATGCATTCTTATCTGAAATTTCAAATGCCAGTCATTTTGGTGACCCGCCATCGTCATTAACCGAAGAAAATATACAATGAACAATTTTTGTTATTTGATCAAATAGACATGCTCAGATTGCTTGGCATTTATGTATATGCTATTGCGAAATAAATGTTTCTTTTTATTACACTTTGTAAATTGCTTTATTATATCTGTGGCTCGGCGCAAGAAGTACCAATGTTAATTATATCATGTTTTGAAAACTATTTTGAATATATCTAAATGAAATAGAAACCAATGTCGTTAGTCTTCTCTAATCCTTCAATTCCAACAATTCCGTAATTTCTGCTTAACCTTGCAATGAGCTTCGAACTACTTTGAAGCTATTTTTCACCAAAATATCAATTTTGGCATTGATCCTTCTTGTTTTCTTGTTCCTTGCCACATATATAACTATAGTTATTAGTTATTTAGTTGCTGGGATATAAAAACACGCCTGGTTCCGTTATAACGTTTAACCTTTTTCGCTCAGTTATTTTACTCCTTGTTTAAAAGTGTGTGTGCGTTATTTAATTTTTATTAAACAATATATTTTTAATATGGAATAAGATATTTTTTAATTGACATTATCGGAGAACCTTGAAGACAAAATTAAACAAATATTTTTTTAAAAAAATTAGGGTGTGCATGATGTCTCAAATGTTATAAAAATGTATTTTTATTTAGAATGCAACATTTAAAGGTTCAAATTCTTTAATTTCAAATACAAAATTATAAAAATTAAGATTCCTTAACTGAATAAAACAAAAAATTTCACATAAGACAACAAAACAATAGGACACTTCAGTTGCGTAAGAAGTAAAATATTTAACAAAAAGTCCCCATGTAACGTATAAAATTCTTGATTTACTTGTTGAATCTATCTTTAAGTAAAATCTTTTTTTTATACTTTGCACCACCCAGATGAAAGATCACACTTTTCCTTTCCCGGACAGCAATAGATGCTATGGTTACAGCACGTCCCATGCGCAAAAGGACAGCAAGCAGAACCACCGGTCACTAACGGACAGCAGGGATTGTCTTTCTCACAGTACATACAGTCTCCGGCATTAGCTGATCCGTTAGTAAGAACATCTGTTACTTTGTTAGCAGAGTGGATGAGGCGACCCAACTGCGTGCGACAACTGCCTGTAGAATCATCGCATAGGGTGCCTGCGGGTCAACAGTGACGCTTGTCTGGACAGCAGACAGCATTGGGAAACAGGCAACATCCGTGGTCACCAGAATCGTATGAGCAGCAGGTCTCAGCTGTAAAGAGGAAGGTAAAACATTTAATATACACAACGTAGAAAAATATTAGTATCATTAAGTATCTGCATTGGGAAACAAGCAGCATCCATGGTCACCAGAATCTCCTGAGTAACAGGTCTCAGTTATATAAGAAGTGGAAACGTTTAATACACACAACGTTAAAACGTATTTAGTGTCAGAAAATATCTGCATTGGGAAACAGGCAGCATCCATGGTCATCACCTGTATAGAAAACTAGGAAACGGAAACGCTTAACCCTTTGCACTCCATGAACACTTTGCGATTTCCGTTCTTTCTACGGAGCAGTTATTCGTCCTTATGTTCTTTTCCTTAGAATTTTTTATGCTTAGAGAGAAAATAAACATAATATATTTTGCATCTGCAAAAGAACAAGTTGGAAAAAGGATCGACGGCTTTTTAAACACAAGGTCATGCTGTTCTCGTTTATTTTAAAGAACAGAGAACTAAAAGAACGGGTCGTTATGTTGTCGCCTGAGAGGCGCCAACGGAGTGCAAAGGGTTAATATACACAGCTTGAAATTATATTTAGTGTCATTAAGTATCTGTATTGGAAAACAGGCAGCATCCATGGTCACCAAAATCGACTAGGCAGCTGTCTCCAGCTGTAAGGAGGAAGAGGATGCACATATACACCACTTAAAAATATATTTAGTGTTATTAAGTATCGGCATTGGGGAACACGCAGCATCCGTGGTCACCAGAAAAGCTTGGGCAGCATATCTCAGCTTTTAAGGGGAAGCGGAAACATTTAATATACACAATTTAAAAGTATATTTAGTATCATTAAATATCTGCATTGGGTAACAGCCAACATCCGTGATCACCAGAATCGCTTGGACAACAAGTCTCAGCCAAAGTTGAAAGTGGAAATGTTTAATACACGAAAATTTTAGAAGCACATTTAGTGTCATTAAATATCTGCATAATAACACATGCAGCATCATTGGTCACCAAAATCGCCTGGAAAAAAGCAGGTTTCAGCTGTAAAGAGAAAGCAGAAACACATATACACAACTTAAAAGCATATTTAACGTCAATAAGTATCTGCATTCGGAAACAAGCTGCATCCGTGGACACCAGATTCGCCTAAGCAGATGTCCTCAGCTGGAAGGAAGAAACATAACGTTTAATATACACAAACTTTAAATATGTATATTAAACGTTTCCGTTTCTTCGTGTTTTTATTCCGTTTTGCTGTGTCATTTCTTCCCGTATTTAGTGTCATTCAGTATCTGCATTGGGAAACAGATAGCATCCTAAATTGAAAAACTTTTGCCTTATTTATGAAAATTGTTTTTATTCTTTCTATAAATACCAATTGTCACAATGTTGTTATAAGCAACTAACTTTTATTTTTGCTATTGAAATTAATATTCTCAGTCATTGAATCCCATATCTTCCGATGTAACGGAATTTTCCTAAAAACGTCTTCGACCGATTGCGTCCCAACAGCCCAACAGTAATTTAGGTCGATAAAATAAATAAATTTTCCTTATAAATATGGTAATTCGAAACCAACTCTGGATCTTGTTAAATTTTAACTAAAAAGATATAACTATAAAATTCGTGCAAAACATGCTTCTTTCCAAAATCATAGACTTTGTTCGATCATTGCCAACTTGTAACAAATCAATATTAATCGGCATCTGTTCATGTTTACTGAGTATTTTTATTTTTAGTTTCAGAAAGGCAGCATTTCTGAACGATTATCCACGAGGAAGCTATAAATGTAATAGCGAGGATTCATTTCCAGGATCAATCTATGGAAATCACAATTGGTGTGTAATTGAAACATTTTAGTTAAATTTAAAAATAATATATTCGAAAGCATAATTAAAAAAACTATTTATGAAGCAAATAGCTGTTTCCCGCAGTTTTGTACTATTAACATCGGTAAACGCTATGTTATTTTCCCTGCCTCCCTAAACAAAATATTAATAATAGAACGTACAACGTCCTTCCGGAAGGACACATATCGTACAGCCGGTAGAGCTCACTTTGACGATCGTATACAGAATTTTCCTTCCTTCTGACCCCATATTACCACCAGAAAATTCTGAGTTGGAGAAAAGTAAACAGTTTAAAAATTCCAACTGCGAAAATTGTTACAGGAATTTAAAATATTCGGAAGTTTGCTACCTAACAAAGTAACTAAGCTTGTAAAACCCACTTTGTGTGTGCGTCAGCACTGGTGTTTTCGGCAACTTCGCTTTTAAATTTTCGATTTGTAAGTTTGAAATAAATACAAAAAGGACGCAGTGATTCGTAGGAGGGGATGACCAAAACTGCTTCATGAAGGGTCTTCTGGCAGGACTTTGGCCTGTACGTTCTATCATTAAACCCTTTGAAGAATGAACAAAATACCGAATCAATCTGTAAATTTGTTTTCACTGTAAAATGGTTTAGACTATATTTCCAACTCAATTTTCTTTTTTTTTAATTATTTTTTTATAATTATTTTAGTAAAGTTGATTTTAAAAGTTCCCCCCATACTTTAAAGTTAAAAATAGTTTTATAAACTTTTAAAATATAAGTATTTCTGGGAAAACTGGCGATACGCAAACGAATATACACGGTCACATCCTTCAGGTGGTTTAGAAATCAATCAGTTAATAGTATATTATAGTAATATCCCCATATATATATATATATATATATATATATATATATATTTGTAAAGATTCCTTTTACGGCCCTTATACTCAATGGATCTTAACGAATGAGGTAACAAAAGAAAGAACATTTTTAGGAGCAGTGACGATTCGTACGTTCACCTCATAAATATCGAAAAAAATAAATTAATACGTTTAAAATAATTAATGTAAACGTGTTTCTTTTAAGAAACCGTTGTTAATGCTGCCATCTATGAATGGGCAGAAGCGTTAAACTTTTATGATTTTTTGGCTATAAGAAATAATCCAATATATTTCGCTCTTACAATGAATGGGTGTATGTGGGGGGAGTGATCATACGATAATTATCATATAATCAGCATACTAGTATATAATTTCAGTAGTAATAAAGATCCCTTTTGCGGATCTCTCACACAACGGATCTTAACATGTGAGGTATCAAAAAGAAGCGGATTTCCCGGAACAGTGACGCATCGCACTTTTGTCTCATGGATATTAACGGAGTGTTTTTTAAATGCATTTAAAAATAATTAGTTACCAAGCAGTTTTCAAACGAGCCGTTGGTAGTGCTGCAATCTATGGGTAGAATTATTTGAACGGAGTGTCATCTATGAATAGTTACAACGAATGTATGTGGGGAGGGGGTAGGTTGTTCATGCGACAATTAGCGCACGAGCATGCTAGTTAATTACTAATTAGCCTTAAATTCTTAAATACCCCTTCGCATCATCACCTAAGATTATCTATACAAAATAATTGTTGTAATGAACGCAAATTAAACTCTTTGCACTGAAGGAAATTCAAAACTTTTATAGTATACCTACATTTGGAACAGAAATTTCCTGGGCACTCGCTACTAACAGTAACAAGCATGAACAATAACACGGAAGAAATTAGAAGAATCATTTTGTTCTCCTGAAAATAAAGGAACAATCTTTATATATATTTCTCTTACGCGGTGATTGAAAAACGCTGTTTTTCTGTATGCTGAGTGGCAACAGTTTGTTTGTTTCTTTACGAAATTCTGTTACGCCCCCATTTTTATTTTGCCATTATGTAAGCCATTTTGATGATTAACCCCTTCAATTCATTGGTAAATAATTATTTTGATGATGTCAGCTTAAATTAGGAAGAATATAAACATTATAAATTAAAAAATAGAAATTTAAAAAAACGCTTTTCCCAACTTTCAATGAAGGAAAAATAAGGGTGGCGCCATCTGTTGGCAATTTTTAAAACTAGATTTCTATGAGCTTCATTTTTATGACGTAAAAACTCAGTAAATTACACCCCTCTGGTAGGCAAGATTTATGGTAAGCTTAACGTCATTTATGGCCAAAACAAACTACCAATAATGTTAGAAATTTAACTGAAACGCGGGAAAGGTTTGGAAATAACGTGGAAAATAAATAAATAATGGTAGGCTTGCCAGTGGTACCATTGTTTTCATTTGTAATTAAAAAGAAATTAGTTTAATTGATTTTATATTGACTTACATGGCGTAAAAATGTAGTGATGCCAAGATGAATATTAATTTAAATTTACAATTTCAACTTCTAAAGTTTTTAGTAATATAATTAAAAATGTATTGTTACTAGGACACATTGTTATTGTGTCCTACCTTTTAGCGAGCGAAGCGAGAAGTGGTTTGCGAAGCAAACCTATGAGGATTGCGTAGCAATCCTCCGGGGGTTGGCGGAGCGTTAGCGGAGCAGGGGGCGGAGCCTCCTAGTTATGCAAATATTTCTTTAAAAAAAAACTAGCGGGTTTAATACATAAAATATAAATTTCTAAATTGTATCGCTTTCTGACAATTTTTTTTAAACATGGTCGATGCCAGTCAAAATTTAAACAAACTCTCCCTTCTTAATCCGTCCCTCAACTATTACAAGCAACAAATATTGTATATAATTTATTTTATAAAAATATTTTTATATATATATAACTTTATTTAATCTGAATTAACTCATTTTGTTTTATTAAAATAACTTTTTTATTTTAATTATATCGCTGTATTTATAGAATACACGAACGTGTGCTGTCTGAGCTTGAATTTATTCTAAACTTTGCCTTGAAATACGCCGAGTAGTCTAGCAATGAATTACATCTAATGATTTTGCTGGTACTGTGCGAAGAGCTGAATTTGAACCCAGGACCAAGTGGTCCGTAAAAGACGCGTATTCCCTCGCGGACAAGACGATCGTCATGGTCGAGAATACAGACTTTCTACTTTAAGGCCTACCATCGCACACCTCCTTCGAAGTGAATCGGTCAGAGGACACGGAGTAAAGAAGAAGGTGGAGGTGCGAACAAGTCAAAAACCGGTTTGCAATGTGAAGTAAGCAATCGCTTAAAAAGTAGGAACTGGCGAAGTATTTGGCGGTATTCCAAAGTACTTTGCACCAGTACTTGGCGAAAATTTATTTTATAATTAAATTTACCTATGAAGTGGAAATAATAGCATCCTTTATCGATTTGGAACTTGTAATGCATCCCACAACTGCACAAACAGTCATTTTTTAAGTTTTAGCATGCGTTTTCTTAATTTGAAAATAATGCATCTCTCGTAGAAAAGCCCCAGTTGCTCAGGTGGTACGGCGTTCAGCTACTAATCAGAGGATTGGTGGTTCGAATCCGTGCAATGGACTTGACATAGAAAAGTAAAAAAGTAGTGATCTTGCGTTCGGAGGGTTGCCAGCTTCGCTACAAAAATACTAGAAAGTCGTCCAGAATATCCAACAAATTATACTGGCGTGTATACGGGACTGGTGCACGATACATCTGATCGGGGTCCAAAGTTCCAACGTCTATTGAAGGCGTTGGGTCCAGTTCAGGTGTTTCCTCGTCATCTGACCATGGTTCTAAAATAACGAGGTGCATGTATGAATGTGTGTGTGTTAATGTGTATGTGTTCCCGGGTCTTTCCTTCGAGATTGACCCCGAACCGTCGCCAATAGCCCACTGTGCAGCTCTAGTGCGACGTTAATTAACAAAAAACCAAAAAAAAACTCGTAGAAAAACTACTGCAAACTAGGTTTGTTTGTGCCTAGTTTGGGGTTGCTAACTTACTTCTCATGAAATCTCGTCAAATCATCTCCACCTTTTTATTTACTCCGTGGTCAGAGGGCCTGTGGATTTGCAGTCACATGGGCAGTGTCGCAGTGTCGCAGTGTTCGAATACGTCATTGACGAATTGTGTGATGTGTTATCACGTGAGCTTGCGGCGCAAGTGGTTTTGGTGGCTGAATGGAGATGGTGCATCGAGTATTTGTTCGCAGATTGCGTTAATCCGTAGTCCGGACGTCACTAATCCCTGCACTGCACGTCGAGCTGGATTTGAACCTGGGACCAAGTGAACCGTTACAAAACGCGTAACCCATCACGGCTAAAACGATCATCATTGCCGAGAATACGGGCTTGCTACTTAAGGAGTACCGCCGCAATGTCTTTGAAATAATCTAAATGTTTAAATTCTAAATAATCTAGAGGCTTAAATTTCGATACAAATTTAAAACTTTTTTGAATAATTAAATAAATTTTTACAAACGTTTGAAAATATCCTAAAATTAGACTTTCTTTATAGAAATTAAACATAAAATCATGCACTTACTTCTATTATATATCAACTCAGCCTTCTAATACAAATCATCACTTTGATTTGCCTTCTAAACCCTTTCTAGCTATTTTGGTAAGTTTCTAAATAATTTATTATCAATTCGATAAAAAGATTAGCGCATTTAATCTTTAGTCTACTATTTCTGCTATAGTGGGCACATTTTGTTATTAGGTCATTTACTGTTAGTGTTTTAAATAATAAAAAACAATTGCTTCGTATGATATTTCTTAAATGTGCTAATTAATGATTTTCTTAAAGATAGATAATTAAAAATGTTTTTTGCCAAAGTGATTAAGTATCCACGAAGCAGCTTGAACAATTTGCCTCGTTATTTATAGTTGGAAAGAGAAAAAAATTCGCAAAAGGAATTGCTGTTTCAGGAAATATTGTACTTTTACATTTTAAAAAGTTTCTTAACACATACCTATTTGATTAAAATGAATATTTTTTATTAGCCCTTTGCACTCGGCTGTCGCTTCTCAGGCGAAAATATAACGACCAGTTCTTTTGGTTCCCCAGATAAAAGAATAACTGTTCCTTAGGAAGAACGCAAATGTCACACATGTTCTTAGAGTTCAAAGGATTAGGTAATCAATTTGACTAAATATAGAAAAGAACCGTAAAAGTATTAGGGTACACTGTTAAAAATAGGTAATTAAAAATAAGTAAAGTGTATTCATTTTTGATTATCATGGGTCAGAATACATAAGTTTCAATTTTTTAAAAAGACATGCTAAGCACGAGTAAAATGACAGGTGCTAGCCTACATAGGCTGCCTTCATAAATCACTTTCAATAAATATCAATAATTACAAACAAGACTTACCGGGAATCCAACCCAGATCCTAAGGTACCGCAGTCCAGCTCCTTATTCGTTGTACCAACAGGGTGACGTAAAGAAGTTATAAACAGAAGACTTGTGTGCCAAAAGAAGGGAAAGTAAGATAATTGAGTAGTAATAACTCAGTTTCCATTTAAGCAACCAACATCACAAATAACGTGGAAAACCATCTTTTGAACAACTATTTTAAGTTTGTCAGGTCGCTTTGTTAAGATGGATTGAACAGAAGCTGAGATTACCAATATGAAATCACACTGCTCATTTTGACAAAAGTACAGTTGTTTAAATTTGAATACGTCGTCGCTCATTTACAATGCAATTTTACTCAAAGAAAAACGAGCAAGTTCAGGTACTCATGTTTAAGTACCTTTTCTTTACAGTGCACCCAGTAGCAGAAAATTTCTTAATAGTCTGCGACAATATTTTAGTGAGTAAGATATGTCTTCAACTTAATTTATTATATAACTATGGGTATATCTATCATGAGCAAGTATAACAGCAACGATTAAAGATAGAATCTCAGCAAACCTAGAAAGAATCTGCAGAAAATGTTCTAATGTAGAGCAGACATAAAAAAAATTCGTATGATATACTTCTGCAAAAATTTGTGTGCAGACATTTGAAAAAATCTGCGACGTGCGACGCATGTCGCCGCGTTTCTGCTATCGGGACAGTGCACGACGGTCCACAAAAAGAATATTAATCATAACTAAAATAATTATTAACAAATATATTTTTTATTTAAACAATTGTTTGAAATCCACTCTAACCAGCATCTCCTTAGATGCATGACACTGAGGACAACAATGGCAAAGGTCAAAAATTTGGAGAGCTCGTAATCTAATAAGAGTTACGAGTTTTGTGCCTTGTCGTCCAGAATCATTCTGGAAAACATATTTTAATCCATATTACACTTCAAAACTTAAATACATACCTCATATCGTACATTGATGTTAATAATATCTAAAATAGTTTGTGAGATATGAATCCATTATATGTAACGTTGATATTTTTGGCGTTTGAAGACATCTAGCTCAAACAATAATTATTATACAAGCTTCAAATTTACGGATTCTAATGACCCAACAAACCCAAAATAGTAAACCTCACTCCCTTATATAGAGTTATAAATAAAATCACAAATGGGTTGTGAAAAGTGCAGTAAATCAATATACAAATTACGAGATGGGAAGAGTTTGTGTCTATGTATAGAGCTTTCCGCAAATGACAACATATATTTTTTAATCGAATTAAAAAAAATGGTGAAACTGGGCGTTGTCAAAATTGATATTAAAAGAGTCCCTTGCATTTTTGCCTTGCTTTCTGAAAATGCCTGGGCTTTTTTAATAATAAATATGGATGCCTCCTTATAAATCCCTGATATTATCCCTGATACCAGTCACCTGTCCTTAAAACTAAACGAAAAAAAAAGTAATACAGGGTGGCAACAAAATTCTGGAAAAAAAGTTCCCTGATATTTCCCCAATGGTGTCACAAAAATTTCCCTGATTTTATAATTACGTTAAGAAATGCTGTAATGCATGCTTTGTATAAAAACAAAGTATCCATGCTACAATAAATATATATTGCATTATAAATGAAAAATTATAAGCAATACTTATTGTCAGTTAAAATAGTAATTTATGGATACAACACAATTTATACAAATGTGACATGCGTAATAGTAATTAAACATGTTCTCTGAAAGCAGAGAATGCAAAATAATTTTCAAATTATTTGTTTTTTGAGGATAATTTCAAATGTTTTATATGCTTCATATATCCTATTCCAATCTTCAATAAATCGCATATTCATTAGTCCTTCACATGTTGCTGACAATCTAAAGTCCAACACATTTTGCTTTTGCTTCTCCCTCCAACAGCGGTTCACGGTTTTACAAAAATAAAATTTTAAAAATTCTTTTTCAGAACTAAAAGGAAATATTGACAACTAAACTACCCAGAATAAAAGGCATAACAGACGATAACTGAAATTTTAATGATACAAATTTGAAAATGTCCCTGATTCTTGTGAAAGTTTGAAAAATTCCCTGACATTTCCAGAATTAAAAAATTCCATGATAATTCCCCGGTTATGTTGCCACCCTGTAATTACAATATATATATACTAAAAGATGCTCAAATTTATCTTTGTTGTAAGGAAATTCAATATTCGTCCTAGCAATCAGGTATTTTCCAAGTGTTATCAACATCGCATAATCAGCAGGGCTACCGGCTAGCATTTCGTTTAAGTTGATTTTGCGCATCTTTACTCTGCTGAAAATAAACAAGGTAGATACACTGCAGTGCTGTTAGCTTCTCTGTAGTCATTATCTTCGAGCATGGATCTTTCGCAGTAGAGGAGTCACGATATCACTCTCACTAACATCAAAGTGAAGCCAACATGTATGGCCCAAGACACGTAGTTAACTACGTCATTCGATTCCTGAATATTCACAGTTACACATTTCCCAAGTTAATCGCGAGTATTTTTTTATTCATAATCTTGAAGAGATGGCACGTGATATGGGCCTGCCGCTCCGAGATGTGGGCTTCACAATTATGACGTCATATTCTCTCTACTAGTCCATTCATGCTCGAAGGTCATTATACTACTAAACACAGTAAAAGCAGCAGAGTAAAACTTTGGCAGAACAGAAAGACGGGACCCCCTGGCGAATTTAGCATTAAGAATACTTTAAAATTTGACTTCAAACAAGTATTTGTAAAAAAATGTCCACTTAGTAACAACACAAATTTTATTGCCTCCTTTTTCATGAAAGTAGAGTAAGGGACAAAATGTAACCATTAATTTTTTGTAATGTGTTTCGAAACTGGGTTGTAATTAAACCGCTTTTTAAATAAACAAATAACAATTATTCCTCTTTATATTTAGTACTATTCTTATCATATAGAAATTAAATGCATGCCCTTTGGACTATAGCCTCCTTATAAATAAATCACTGCTGGAAAGGTGCACAATATAGAATGAAAAGCCCAGACCAGTGGCATTTCATATTAGAGCTTCAAAAAAACTCATGACAAAACTAAAAGTGATTAAACATCTGAATGTCGGATAAAACAGTGTTGCTACTCAATGTTAAGATCAAAATTCACTGACTTTTTCTCGTTTTCGAAAACATTTCAGATTGAAAATTGAACGGTAAATAATAATTTCGCAAATGAATAAATAATCGAAAAATTGGCATTTATAATTTCGCAATATCAAGAAAACGGCATCAATGACCAATTTTAGTAACTCGACAAGGTATATTACCCTAAAAAAAATCTAAAATATAAAGAGAAATTACTTGACTTTTCATAATGAAATTATTTTCATTTTCTCTGACTATTTTATGTCATTTTATTTCCCTAACAATCCCAGGTTTTTCAGGTGCATGGTATCCCTGGATTCAGTGTTAGAAAGGCAGGACACGTACAGTTAGCTACCCCACCTGCACAAGGCAACTATGATTTCGATCTAATGGTTCAGCTGATTACCCTGACAGACTCTAAATATAATTTATTACTGATGTTAAAAATTTCCAAAAACACTTTTATACATACTAAAAATAATACATATGAATTTTTCAGACAAAAAGAAAAAACATAAATATTTAATATTCTAATTTCCCTAAAAAATTCTAGACAAAAAAAAACAAGGAAACGAAACACATAATAATAATAGATTATTTTTTTCCTTCACTGCCCATTTTGCCCCTTGGGGATTCATGTAATCCCATCAATAAAAAGTTAATACTAATTATAATTGAAAAGTTGAATGACATGGTTAAAAAGAGTTAAATGGATAGACATATTTTTTTACATTTAACCCTTTGTACACATAATGTCACTTTTCAGGTGTAAAAATAAATAGCTATTCTATTTACTTGTATGTTTCGGAGGGAAATAGCAGAAACATAAGAAATTTTCCCATAAAAAAAGGTAAATATCAGACTTTTTTGCAGTGCATAGAGTTAATTTAGTAGCAATGTATGCATATCTTGTTAGAAAATATTTTTACAAGCATACATTTAAACACAGTAGCAAGAATTTTTTTTGTTCACAATTGCTTTTACAAAAAAATAAATAAAATTAAATATGAATGAAAATTTATTGTATAAACATGGTTTTGTAACCATTATTAACGAGATTTTGATGAGTACAAAAGTAACCATTCCAAAAATTTAGGTAAAATAAAGGCCTTTATTTGACAATTATTTATTTGAACATTTCTATAAACATTTGAGTAATTAATATATGTAATTACTTATCAACTATAAATGACGAAATAAAGGTATTTTAGCATATTTGAGTGCAGAAAAATGGTATGGAAGTGTATAAAGAGAACACTCTTAGCACATTATTCAAATTACAATACATATAGCAGACATAGATAACTTATATTAAAAGTTATTCTAAATTAATGAAATATGCGATACACATAAATAACAAATATCTTACAAAATGAGTTGAAAACAAACTTTATAATTAAAAATTCAATAACAAATCAAAATTATAGCAAGAAAATATTTTAAACAAGTATTTTACTAAATTAATAGTTATAATAAAATATTTACAGCACACTTAAAATTGTAGCAAATTTATATTTAAATGTTATCAAATAATTTGAAACATTCTAACATTTTAAAAATGAAATGTTAAATAAAAATCCATAAGGAACCAATATTATGAATAAAAAACAAAGGAATTTTATAACATTCAATTATTTGCATCTATTGCAATCTATTGTTACTCACAAGCAGCATATTTTTCTTATTATTGATTTTAAGAAACATTTTATTTCAATACTTTCATCAATAACACATTATTCGCCTAGTTGATAGTGTAAAAAAAATATGTGTAAAGTTAACAGTTTCCATGAAAAGTTCTAAATTGCTGCATTTTTCTATTGCATATAAACTTAAACTAATAATTTAAGAAATTATTAATAATATTCTAAAAAGTTGCTAAAAGTCGTAATAATTACAAATAGTTGTAAAATGGAATATTCAAATAAAAACTGCTTCAAAAAATTTAACTGTATCATTAAAAAATATTATTCAATAAAAGTGTACTCATTAAAGTTTGAAAGAATAAAGTGTTTCGTTTCAGCAATTCTTAGAAAATGTATTAAATAACTAAAAAATGAAGACGGAAATAAGACAAAAACTTTAAATTAAAATACCAATCTTTTATACTTTAGTTAATAAAAAATTAATAAATAATATTTAAAAATAAATCTTATAACTAATATTCATAATACAATAAAACAATTATTGTCACTGACAAAACAAGAATGACGTAAAGATATGGCAAGATATTCTTTGGAAAAAAATGCAAAATGCATTTATTAAAAATTATAAAACAGAAATTGTACACTTAATACACTCAAATATACACATAAACATCTGTACCTGTACATGAAATTTTTTACACAAAAATATAGATGTGCATGAACCATTTTAAAATTCAGTTTTTAATATTGTTAACAAAAGTTTGTATAGAGGACAAATAGGCTAAAATTAAATTAAAGACATGCAAAAATAATATAGCATAATATAATCAAAAATTAAAGAGTTAGATTTGCTACAAACTAACATACATTATTTTATTATGCCATTAATTGTACTTATAACTAGTATTTATAATAATAAAAAACGCTTTCTCAGACATGTGAGGTCACACACAAAATTAGCTGAAATTTTATTTTAATGGTCGCCGAGATGCACATTACTTAGCTGAAATCGGTTAGTCAAATCAAATTTACGGGTTAATGTTAATTTGTGGAAAAATCACATATTTGTTAAACCACTGACACTTTAGTGATTTCTGCATTTGCATAGTTCTTTTCAGAGCTTGGAAGGATTTTTTTTTAATTGTAAAGAGAGAAATAAGATTTAGATTTATTTTTAAATTAGATTTTTTTTAAAAATATTGTAGTAGTATATATTAGTAGTTAATACTTTATAAATAGTATTTTATTAAAAGAAGCATTTTTATTAATTTAAAATACGAGTGTGTTGTTGGAAAAACTGGAGATATCATATAACAGCTTCTATGTAGTGGGTTTTAAATTAAAAGCTGATAATGAAGGGAAAAATAAATTATTTGGAAAAAACTACAAAATACATTACATTGAAAATTATATAACTATTGAATACTTAATTCATTCATATATACACTAAAAATCAAAATCCGTATGCAATTGACATATGATAAATTTACAAATTGCACATATTTTTTTAAACTCCAGAGTTTTGAATATTTTGCATGACAAGTATTTAATGCAATAATAGTATAGATTAAAAATAATTTATAAATTAAAAGCTGGTTAGTTATGGGTTAGCATACAATCTTTAAGAAAGTCAATCATTATACTTATTGTATGCAAGCAATAAATAAATAAAAGACTAGCTTAACCATAGAGCAACTATTCAGATAATAAAGTTAAATCATTTTGTTAATTTAAGCAACTAAATTGAAATAATACGAGACATGACTAAAAATATACACAATTGCAAGTACATTAAAATTATACTATGATATTATCACTGTACTCATATCTTGACCTGCTCAAGTATATACATAAATATCTTATCTATATGCAATTATTATATGAATGATAAATTTTGCACAAAAGTGGAAATACTTGGGGCATGAAACAATTCTTAATTCTGTGTGTTCCAAACAAATATATATATAAAATTTATTGAACAGAGCAATGTGTGTTGAATAAAAAAACATGGGATAATAACACAGCATAGTACTATTTTAGAAGAAAAAAAACTTATAATCTATAGGTACATGCAATCTTTCTGAATGGCAATTATTTTATGGTATGAAAGCAATACATAAAACTTCTAGGTTAACTATTATAAGAGTGCTTGTTTATATGTTCATTTAAATGTTTATTAATCATTCCCGTATATTTAAAAAACTAAATGGAAATAAGATAGCATACTAAAACTCAAAATCCATACTTTGTACTCTAGTACTCTAAATATTTAATGCGTAATAAAATACACATTAATAACTACTATGAATATTAAAATGAAACCTATACCTAAAACTGACATTGAATAAACAAGAATAAAATAAAGGTACGAAGGAAATTCTTTGGAAAAAATGAAAAATACGAGTGTTAAGAATTATGCAAGGAAAATTGTCCATATACTTGTCTTAAGACCTAATCTTATATACACAAAATCATCAGTATCCATATGCAATTATGCTATATGAAAGATAAATTTTACATGATTAAAGTGGAAAGACTGTGTGTAGCATATTTCAAAATATTTAAAAGTTTTATTATTAGTTTATTATGTTAAAACCCTTCACTGCATGGCGAGTCTCAGAAGAGTCAAAAAATTAAATGCCATCTAAAGAAGGTTAAAATAGACACAATATTTTCAGGGGAAAAAATATACATCTGCACTGTGTGAAGGGCTAAAAAATGCCATAAAATAATAAAATAGCATAACACTTTAGAGAAAACTTATCTGGGTAAACATACAAAAATACCAATAAATTTATATATTATATATTAACTAATATTTTTCAACAGGTGGACCTTATTATAAACAAACATATTTTATTTTGAATGGGGTTTCACACTCATATAACGAAGAGACAAATAGAGTTAATAAAAAAAGAATTGAAAAGAATAATTCAGGTACTGAAATTGTATTAAAATAATATTTGGGAATTTTGTACATTCAAGGACAAAACTTAACTTAAAATAATTAAGGGAATTAAAAACTTTTAAATTTACCAACATACCACAAAATACATGGAAATAGATTTCCATAAGCATTGAGGCACATGAACAAATATCACAACAAAAATTATAGATTTAGACTATCTACATCTTCTATTAAACACATTAAACTACTCTTCCATTTCTTTTCACCACCATAAATAATGTCCTTCCATCGCCTATAGCTTTCAATGTGCTGTCTACTGCGTTGAATGTATGCAACTTTAGGAATTTCTAAATTACTTGTTCCTTGTAAAGCCTCTTCAACAAACTTCGGAAGGGTTTGAGCATCATCATACAAAATGCAGTCGTTAATAACTTTATGAAGGTACTTGTTCTCCAGAGCAGCTGCAATTCTTTCTTTATCATTCAGCTGTTTGTTAACTAAAAAAAGATTTATAAATGTTGATTTTATCAATACAGTAAAAAGTTTCTATTTATTAACCATTTTTAAAATAATAATGAAAAAAATACTTGTAGTATTTACTGTTATGTAACAAGAAAATGCTAATCATTTGAGATACCAATCACACAAAAGAGATGTGGCAATGTTATAATAATTAAACTTCATTTACATTGTGAAAAATGAGCAAATGTTATCAGGCTTATAATAGATTATAAGATATATAACCATAAAAATGGATTTGCTAACAATTGAAACAAAAGAAAGTGATATTATGAAATTAAGTTCTTAACAAAATGATTTGAAATGCAGTTTCTTTGAAATTTCTTCCTGATGTTAACATTTTTTTTATAAGATAAAGGGGTCTCTAGGTTCTTCGATATATGGAAACAGGCCAAATTCATTTTGGATTGTAGACGATTCCCTTTCAGTTTAACAAAGGAAGATCACCTTTACAGGACACAACAAAGTTATCATTTTCAAGATATAAATTTAAATTTCTGAAAAGGCCGTCCTTTCTAAGTATGCAGAGAGAATGCTGTTTTTCAGTTATTCTGCCAAGTGTTATGGGTCATAATAACCTCTCTTTGTGAAGTGGGCAGCAAGAAAGTTGCTATTGTGATACTTCACAAAATGGGCCCATTCATCACTCTTGATGTAGAGGGGGAAGGAACTCATTGCACCCTTTTGAAACCATATCTGCAATTTTTCATATTCCATTTGTAAAACCATATTGGTGGATTTTCTCTTTTGCTTAAATTTTCTTAAGACAATAAAAATGATTCTTTTTTAATGTTGAGTAACACAATAGAATCAAAATAGCTAATATGTTTTTCTATATCAGTTCCAGAATTAAGTTGGAAAACATACTTTCACATTTTTACCCTTCAAAAGACGGAAGACTTGTGAATTAATAGAAAAAATTATCACTGTAACAATAAGACACAACTGACAGACAGTTTAAGATAAAAACTCGTCTTATAGAACATTGCATTAAGAATTTTAAAAGACAAATACAAAAATAAAATATGCAATAAAAATCCATCAAATCTGGACTTGTTTCGGGAGATACATATCCCTTCATCAGCAGAAAATGAAAAGTCTGTGTGCATTAGAATATAAATAAACCCAGAATTGAAAGTGTTGCCAAAGAACAAAAAAGAAAAACTATCTCAATAGTTGGAGTTAACTATTATGTGCCAACAAGCAGGAAATACTGGGACTGCAAATGTTTCATTGACAATCGAATCAATATTGCTAAAAAATATGAAACGCCTCCAGGAAGTCAAGTTCAACTGGAGATTTGGGTTTGCAAATTAAATGTGGGTTAGAAAAATTAAATATATGACCATGATCCCAAGAGTGCTTAGCAATGGAGGACTTCTTCATTTCTTGTTTAACAGTATGTGCTTGGTGCTCCTTAATACGAAATCTAGTCATCAACATAGCGGATCCAAAGGGGAAATTTAATAAAAAACAATTTAACAATAACAATCAATGTTAAATTTCCCCTTTGGATCCGCTATTTTGATGACACTTTCGCCCTATTAAACAATTCCAACGAAGAAGTTGACAGGATTCTTTCTGTATTAAATTCCATAGATCCGAATATACTATTCACTGTCGAATCCAAATCCAACAATACTCTGCCTTTTTTTTGAAGTTTTAATTACTCGTAAAGATGACCACCACCGTATACAGAAAATCCTTCGCTGTTTCTTTGCCCCCTCATTTTAAGTCCTGCCACCCTATGCACTTTTTTACACTTTTGTTAACCGTGCTCTTAACATCTGTTCTTCACCTGATTTTTTCCAGGCTGAACTTGATTATTTGAGAGCTGTCGCCGTGGATCGAGGTTTTTCAGGGTGTCCACAGGGACAGCATTTTGAATTTCCCAGATATTTCCCTGGAAGCCGTACTTTTTTTTACGTCAATATTTAAAAAATGTATTATTATTCCTTATTTTTATGCAAGATATGCTTTGACATTATCTTATTATGTCCCAAAAATATATTTATTTTTAATATGCAAGTTTACTAACTATTTCGCTTGATTTTCTAACTCCCAAAAAATTGTAACCAAAGTTTAACATCCAAAAATCAAAGCATAAAAATTTAATGTACCCCAAATTTAAAATTCCAGTGCATTTACCATATATCTATAAGTCAAAATGATACTTAAAAATCATAAAAGTCCAATATATCTCTTAGATTATTAGCGATTGTACTTTAAGATCAAAGACTAAATTAACGTCAATATTAAAAAAGAAATCCAACATACTCAAAAAGTAGAAACCCAATGCATCTCTATCCCTAATAATAAAACTAATTTATTAAATCTAATCTAGTATCTTAAGATATACAGCTTAGTACACAAAATATATTTCCTAAGATCCAAAATGTATCCAAAAAATAATAGAGGAGAAACAGTTTCGTCAAGTTTAACAGAAAAAAAATCATTATAGGGACGTTCAAAAGAAATTTGAATTTCACTAGGAACTTAACAAGTTTTAAACATTTGAAAGATCTATTTTTAAAATAAATTGAGTAGGCGGGCAAGTACCTAGTTATAGATAGCCAATTGGTTTGTCAAATTTTAGAAACATCAGCATTTTGGTGGTAATTCTACAACCTTGAAAGAGAAAATTTTCACTTTTACACACTTTTAAAAAGTCCCATACGCAATTTCCCTCTTTTTGATTGCATTTAAAAAGTATTTTAATATTTGCTATCAATCAACAATGTTTCACAGCCAGAAATCAAGTTAAAAATATATTTTTTTTACTAATTCCCTGATTTTTTCAAAAAAAATCCCAAATTTCCGGATTTTTCCAGAATGGTGAAATTTCCCGATATCCCGGTTTTCCCTGTTTGTGGACACCCTGTTTTTCACCCAACGTCATTGACAAGGCCCTACATAAACTTAAAAATTCTAGTCTATATGAGCACTCTAATGCTTTGGTTGTTTTACCATATTATCCCCAGATCAGCCATCAAATTTCTAAAATTCTTGGTAGGTTCGACATGCATTCCATTTTTTCACCTATAAATAAGATCACCTTCACACAACTTAAAGACCCTATTGACGACCTAATAACTGGGGCATATACAGTATTTCACGTCAATGTGGCATGTCATATATCGGTCAAACAAAGAGAGCATTAAGATTTTATATTAAGGAGCACCAAGCACATACTGTTAAACAAGAAATAAAGAAGTCCTCCATTGCCAAGCACTCTTGGGAACATGGTCATATATTTAATTTTTCTAACCCACATTTAATTTGCAAACCCAAATCTCCAGTTGAACTTGACTTCCTGGAGGCGTTTAATATTTTTTAGCAATATTGATTCGATTGTCAATGAAACATTTGCAGTCCTAGTATTTCCAGCTGGTTGGCACACAATAGTTAACTCCAACCAATTGAGATAGTTTTTTTCTTTTTTGTTCTTTGGCAACACTTTCAATTGTGGGTTTATTTATATTCTAATGCACACACACTTTTCATTTTCTGCTGATGAAGGGAGATGTATCTCCCGAAACATGTCCAGATTTGATGGATTTTTATTGCGTATTTTAACGTTTTATTTGTATTTTAAAATAACTGATAGTTTATATAGAATTTCTCTTTTTAAAGTTTTACTAAAGCTTAAAAAGTGTTAACAATAACCTACTATGTTAGTGAAAGAAATGATCAGTAATTTTTGTAAGAATTATCTCTAATCTATACAGATGTATAATAAGAAGAGACAAATACTTAGATGATTGAGTTACACTATTAACAAAATAGACAACATTTGCAATCTTTTGTCTACGGTAATAGCAATAAAGAGTAATTTTTGTAAGACAAACTTAAAAACAAATTATTCTGACAAATAAGATCTTTCATCAACAAGTAATTGAACAAACCAAAATAACTGAGATTTGGAAAGAGCTTGGGAACTGGTACACAAGAAAGAATGCACAAACAGAAATAGCATAAATGTCTACAATAACTCGACAAATCTGCTGATAAATGCACACGACTAGGCAATCAAAACATTTAAATATTATTAGTGCCTAAATTATGCAGTTCACTTTTTGTTTGTTATGAACTAAAATTCTGTAGGCATAAACTGAAAACAACTCATTACTTGATGTTATTATCAACTTTATGTTTTTCACAAAGAATTGTAAATGAATGGGTGAGATTAAAAAGGAAAAGACTCCAATTGGATTTCCGCGGAATCTTTTCCTTTTCAATCTCAACCATTCAAATGTATTCAACATCAAATGACATAAGTAGATAATGCGGTAATAATAAAATGTTCAATTAAAAAAAAAAAATACCCAAAATAATCAATTTAATCTTTTTCTATGGATACTTTTAATAAAAAAAAAATTTTAAACAAAGGCAAAATAAAATGTTTTACATTTATTCAGCTTCTTTTTAATTTCAAAAACAATGTTCAAGCAATAAAAATTACATTTAAATTATGCAAATATACAGATGTAAATATACAGAAGTTTTAGAATAACCCTTTAATACAGTAAAAATTGCTTGAAAAGGAAGGAAAAAAACATTATAAAAATGTAAAGTTCCATTGTGCATGTATAGAGACAAAGTATTACTTGAATATAAAATACATAGCCCCTAATTCAATTGGATTTTATTAAATATTATACATGCATAAAAAAATTATTAATGCTACCTCACTTATAAATACAGATGAGTGAATTAATATATAATAACTTGATTGGATCCTGAAAGCGATATTTACATAGCACAAGCATTTATTTCAGATCTCTAAATATACCTTTGTAAAACGCAATATTTAATATAGTGTGGCCCCTGTAAATTAGGAGCCACATGGCACTCTCCAGTACTACCACCCAAAAACTATAGACTTCTTAACTTTTGATGGATAAACAAAATATTGAATCTGTAGGTTTGTTTGCATTGCAAAAAATATCATTTCAAATACATCATTTTTTCTTTTAAATATTTTTTTTTAATTATATCAGCCGAGAAGGATTTCAAAAGTCTTTCCACGGCTTTAAATTTGAAAAATATTTAAAAGTTGAGATTTTTAAAAAAAATTATATTATGTGCACTAGCAACTGGAAACAATTTATATACAAGTCTGTATCCATCTATTATGTAACAGTTGAATAAAAATCAATTTAAATGTTACACTTCAATATATTGAAAATTAATAATTACTTTGGTTTTAACTATTGGCAGGACAGTCAAAGACCCTCAACCAAATATAGGTTTCGGATTTTACAGTAAAGGCCACTACATAATACTATACTATTAAACTTGAATAAAAATTAACATTATTAACACATAGCTGTATAAGAGACATTTTGGAAAATGGAAACACTTTTGTTTCCAATACCAAATAAAAATTATGCAAATGTGTAAAACAACTTCCATTAAAATCAGATACTTTGTAGTAACCATTAAACTAAAATCAAACTTACTCGCAGTAGCAGAAACATGGGTTCCTTGAACAATGGTTACATCAATCTGGAAAATATAAAGTAATAAATTATTATTTTCCTAATATAAACAGAACATGAACAATATTATTTCAATTCAAATATCAAGATGTATAAAAATGAAATTTAATTTTTAACAAAGAAAAAAACTTATGATAGTATTTACTTTATGTCACGTACACCACAGTGGCTGTGTCCTCAATACTGGCCCTTAATTTTTTTTTAACAATATATATATATATATACATGCGTCAGGTTTAGGTACTTAAAGTATCAGCTTAAGTTCATTACAAAATGTTGGTGTGAGCTTTAGGTACTTCAAAGGTATAGAAAATAAATTATTAAAAATTTGTTTGATTGGACATAGCTTTCATAACAATTTCTGGTATTTTAACAACTTATAAACCCCTGATTATACTAAACTGAGATTTTTGAATTAAAAATTAACTGTATCGAAAATGATTCCTTAAAGTGTCAGATTTTGGTACACCAACCCTATGGGGAAAAAAGCATTGTCAGTGGGAATGCAAATATAAAAAGCTTACTACGGCTAAATCTTTAAACTTCTTGTTACACAAGACATACAATATTTACTTACGATTAAAAACATATTATGCAAAATTAATAACAAAAAGTGTTATTTGTTATAGAAAGGTTAATCTTGTAAACAAATATAATAAAAATACTTGCTTTAAAACGAGCTGGTAAAAGTCTTAAAAGTTGAACTTTAATTGCTAAACCAATTAATGTTGCCATACTGCAATGAGGTATAGTTGGCTTGAATTGAACATCACATTGATTCATACCATCATCAACCTAAAATATCAAAAATAAATTACATTTAAATAAAATTTTAACACATTAATCACAGTGGTGGTCAGCAATGACCAGCATTTGTTTACTTTAAAGATGCCAATAGAAAAAATGGCAATCAGCAAAGCCGACTTTTCCTTTAGCTAATATTCACCCTGCAAATAATTAATTCTGTATATTTCACTACGCAAAGTGACCAGCAAGGTGTTTCTGTACAATGATGCGAGTTGACTTGTGAATATTATTTGAAAGTACACAATATGTGCTTGTTTGGCAAAACATGTTACCCCACATAAAAAAACATACATTTTGTAAAAACAATGCTCTAAAATAATAATTGTTATATATCCTAATGTATGTTGCTAGTCATTCTTTCTGTATAATTTACTATGGAAAGCGACAAGAGCTTTTCTATATAATGCTGCGAGTTAAGGGGACTCGGTACCCTTGGAATAATTTTTTTTATTAAATAATTTACATGGATATTTTACACATATTATTGAAGGTTATTATTATATAACATGATTTTAGCAACAAAAAAAATGTTTTTATAAGTATATTTTTCAAAATTTAATTTTTTTCTTAAAAATTTAACTTTTTTAAAAATGGTTTTTCTTTTTCAGTTTTAAATATTTTATAAAGATTTTTTTTTCTTACATTCACTATACTATAATTTATAACTTTAAGGATCGAATTTGAATTTACTGATTTAGTTCTTGAGAAAAAAAATAAAATGTCGATGTATATGCAAAAAAATGGAAAAAAACATGATTTAGTCTACTTTTTAATTTTTAATATTTTTTCTTTTCATTATTTTGCAAAATCCATCCTTGATTGTTTTAAATAGGTTATTCAGGAATTTCAGAAAAAAAATCAAGTCATTTGAATAATATTTGAGAAAGTATTCTTATTTTAAATACCGTGGAATATGCAAAAAACACAAACTGAGATAAATCAGTTTAAACATTTCAAATCCAAATAACTCGATGAATACATTTGAGATTTTCTTCACACATAATTAATTTTATAACTACTTGCATACATATAAAATTCCGGTTTCTATTATTTAATTGGAGTACATTAAATCAGTATTATGTACTCAGTTTTAAAATGATAACAAAATTAAATTTTTGAGAAAAATCTGTTAAAATCAAAATAATAATGTTTAAAATATTGTTTTACACTAATTTTGTGTTAGAAACCATACTAATACAACTGAATTCATTGAACATACATATTCCATACCATAAAACACTTTAGAATGGGCTTTGACAATAGCAAAAACATGTATTACATTTGTTAAATACGTCGCCTTTGGCAAATACGTCTCCTTGCACCTTCAAATTTAAAATTATATCACACCACGGTAAAAAAAAAAGTAAACAAACACGTGATGTGATAGATACAGTCACAGATAAACACATTCAACTTGTTCTTAGCTGATTTTTCTTTAAATAAATGACCAAAAGCTGTTGCGTCAAAAATGTAAACATCGAAATGGACGTAGCATTTTTAGTGCTGTGAAAGTAATGAAACAGATTTTTATTACATTTATAATTATCAGATCGTTTCAAAACTTTGTAATAATAAACTTTAGGTACAAGAGCATATTTTAAGCAAAAAAAATAAAAATTGATATTTTCATCGATTTTCTCAAATCAAAGGGTACCAATTCTCCTTAACCTGTGAATATTATTTGAAAGTTACATAATATATGCTTCTTTAGTGAAGAATGCAGTGAACCCACATAAAAACCTTTATATTTTGTAAAAGCAATACTCTAAAATAATAATCTTTATATATACTAACAGACTAGGCTTAGAAAGTAACTACCATTTTCTCAACTTTTTATATAAAATTCTATCTGTTAAAAAGAGTTTGGTAAATTCCTAGTTTGTGGTGCCCATTGGCATGATTCTGAAAAATCGGCGTCAAAGCCAAAATGAAGTGTTTTTCATTTGCCGCCAAGTCAAACTGGTAATCATAATAGCTGGTTGTTTGATTAAATAGTGTTGCACTACAGCTGCGCAATGGTTTATTTACGGTTCAAATTCGACAATTATGCTAATAATCAAAAATATGACAAAATCAAAAGTCTTAAACGCATATAATGCGAGCTAATCGTGATTAGTCGAAGGTCTACGGTCTTCGACTACTCACGATCAAATCCATTACTCCATTCGAGCAGTTGATTATGGTGTTTACAAGAAATCCTCCAAGCTATCGGTTATGTCAAAAGTTGTCGAAAACATTTCTATGCCTTTTCGACACTTCCGGCAGCGACAAGTTTTCACCAACAATTAAGAATTCAAACACCAATCAATGATGGCACATTTGCCTTGCACCTTCAACTTTTGAAAACATTAGTATTAAAATACATATCCACAGTTAAGTCAACATGACACATTAAAAACCCAACTCTTGCCTCCATGACAACATTTTAAACCAACCATGTGCAAGCGTGCATAATATCCCTCTGTGCGGGATGTAATTACATCAAGAATTAGAGTTGCCACTATATAAACTTTATCACCAACAACTGTCACCAAATATATCCTTTAGCGGGGGCAATGCAGACTAGGAATAGACCTAATATATTTTTATGTAACCTATGCCCATGCAATTTAATTGGAAATTCACGTTATTAGACTTTAGACTTGTGTGTATGAGTACTATGCATGGTGTACATACATTTAATATGGATCAGATTTACATGAATAAAAGTTAACTGAATAACTTATTAAGTTATGAATATATTGGATCAAATATGCTTAAAGTGTGAAAGTTCCATCAATATTTAATCAGAAATACTATCCGAGTGTATGCAGTGATAATGTATTAACTATCAATTTAAATATAGTCGAAATTTAAAAACATCTTATTGGGTTTGGTTCTATGACTAATCAAATAAAAGTTTCTTCACAAAATAATTGTTTAAATTTTGAACATATTCTTACCTGAATCAATTCTAATTCAACAACACAAAGTTCTTCCAAGGTCATAGGATGTTCTGGATCTTTTATATCTCTTATATGATGTAATAAAGTTAAGGTAAATATATATTAAAACATGTAATAATGAGCAAAAGTGAAATTTATTTTTTTAAATAGTAGTGTTGAAATCCTTACTAATATATTTCACAGATACTCTCATTTACCTTAGAGTTCTAGCTGCATAAAGTACCTATAAACAACATTTGCAAGGGGGAATTAACTTCGCACTTGCAAAAAATATCGAGTTACACTTAAAATAATAAACGTTCGTGATAATTCAAAACGTAAAATGTGTTTGCAATATAAATTTAATATGTCAAACAAAATGAAGAATTTCAATAAACAAATGCAGTAAAATTAAGATTTATAAAGGATATCAAACACTTCTCTTGCGTCAACTGGAAGATCGGGCTTTTGAAAATCATCTTCTGTATACGCCCTGTCGGGTATTCTGTCGTGCGTATCAGGATATGCATTTTCTAACATATTTCCGTTCATTATTATAGTATTTTACCTACAACAATTGAAATTTAAATACTTTTGGAAATTTAACAAATATGTTTTGCCCTTCTCAACACATGTTTGCATCTACACCATTCTACACTTGTCAACAATATGAAATAGAGTTACGCTTACAGTTAAAAATGATTATTTAACTTTCTCAGTCTGTTGATTGAATTAGTTTCGCAATCCCAGTTGCACAATGGGCTAATAACCACGGTTCGGAATATAATTCGAAAAAAAATCCTGGAAACAGAAGAATACCTAGAAATTTTGAACCGCAAATGATAAGCACATAGAACATGTGTACCCCCTCCCCCACACACATAAAAATACATTGTTTCATCAGATTTATATTTCTCAAAATATGGTACCAAATATAATGCGGTTTTCTCGGGTCTTTACTTTGGGGAAAGACCAGCGGTGTTCAAATGGTTAGGAGCTCGGACTAACATTCGACGGGCACGTGACCTTTCTCGATCAAAAAAAATATCCACCGTGTATTAGGGACTAGTGCACGTAAAATCTTATAGTCGTCAAATGTCCTGACAACTTTTGAGGTTGCGTCGGGTGCCAGCTCAAGTGTTGTCCTCATCATGGTTCATAAAAACAAGGAGGTATTTCCGGGTATTTTCTTTGAAATAGGCACCGAACCGTCGTTAAGCTCAAGTGGGGTTATTCATCAATACACCAATCGTTAGGAGGAAAATCCCGAGCCGTCACCAATAGCCCATTGTGTAGCTCCCTAGTGTTTGAGTTGCTTAAATACTTTGTCCTGTTTAACCATCACGAACACTATTACAGTCACAAAAACACTTTGACTTATCCCCTGCCTTCACAATTTTTTTAACGGCAGATCCTCGCCTTAGCCCGTCCATTTACATTCATTTCCACTTAGTTGATGCTCAAGAAATGTTTAAGTAGACTAGACGCAAAAACATCTAAAAGTACTACTTTTTTGAGAAAATCGCGAAAAACTGTCAAAACTGAACTATTGTTACTGCAATAATAATTTCTTTTTTGTAAAAAATAAGAAATTTTTCACTAAAAGTGTATGTTTGCAGAACTGAATTAAGTTATAATCTGAATTTTTTAATTTTCAGATCTTGTGTTGCATTCGGATGAAGGCTTTCAAGGGGAATTATGGTACCCCAAAAATTATTTTATATAAAAATAAATATTTCTGTGATCGTTAGATGTAAATTATTCAGGAAAGAAGATTTAAAAGAAAACAATTAATTGCTTCAAACTTTTTCAAAAATTAATTTTCTGTTAAATTTTTCAAAGACGGCATATGTCAAAATGTTTCTTCTCTTTCAGATTTTTTTTCGGCGATTTTTTTTGTAAGCTGTATTGATTTATTAGGGATCGGATTTTGCATAAGTGTTTTAGTTTAGGAGAAGAAGAAGTGAAAAATCAGCCATTTCTTTTTCTCAAAAAAACAATAATTCTTAAACAATTTCACTTTTAAAATAAATTGTGTTTAATATTTTGCTAATTCCATCCCTCATTCTATTCAATATACTCTTGTGTACATGTACAAAATATTTCATCATGATCCATAAATATTTACAAATCCAAATACAAATACTGACGACCAACAACAGGCTTGTTTGTATCTTAATGTTTTAAGTAAGTGTTTGTTCGCAGAAACAGCAAGCTGAGATATATGCATTTAAAGATTTCATTATTGAAAATAATTTATTATAACTATCACAATAACCACAAATATTTTTTCACAAAAAACGTATGTATCATTCCAATTATGTAAATTTAATGACAAATAATTGTTATTTTATTTTCTGCGACCTTAAATAAACAATGTCACTTTCATTATTCAATGCGTGTAAAATTTCAAAAAACACAATAAAATGACTCATTGCTAAGCAACTTTTCATTCTTGTAATGAATTTTTAGCAAACCACAAACTACAAAACTGCAAATTACTTAATTATTTTTAATTTACATATGAATTTGGAATAAACTGCTTTTTTTTAAATTTCCAATACTATGTTACAAAATATCAACGATTTCGAGGAGTCTCAAGTTGCAATGGCATTCTGGAATCCATGAAAATGATAATAAAATATTACACTCAATTGTATTACTCTCAAATGGCTCTAAGCAAAATACAAATCTAAGAAAAATAAAACAATTCCATAGTAGTCATCACAATTTATAAAAATTATTTAAAAACTCCCCCCTACCCCTCAAAAAAAAAACTTCTCTTCCCCACATAAAATTTCAGAAAAGTTTCCAATTTTCATTATTATTGTTTTTTATGATATCATTACTAATATTTTTTACATTCATAAACAGTCATTACCTATTTTTAAAATTAGTAAATCACTACTTGATAATTAAAAAAAAATTAAAAAGAATAAATAATGTTTAGTTAAATTTTGAAGTCGGCAGAGAAACACCATGACGTCATATTAGGTTAAGTTTGAGTAAATAAAACGTTTTTGAAACCATTATTCAAAAACTCCCCCTACCCCTCAAAAAAAAAAACTTCTCTTCCCCACATAAAATTTCAGAAAAGTTTCTAATTTTCATTAATATTGTTTTTTATGAAATCATTACTAATATTTTTTACATACATAAACAGTCATTACCTATTTTTAAAATTAGTAAATCACTACTTGATAATTAAAAAAAAAATTAAAAAAAGAATAAATAACGTTTAGTTAAATTTTGAAGTCGGCCGAAAAACACCATGACGTCATATTAGGTTTTGAGTAAATAAAACCTTTTTGAAACCATCTAAAAACAATTATTTTAAGGAAGGGCCTTTCTTCTGACTATTGAAATCAATACCCCTTTCCCTACCCAAATTATATCATCCTATTTGATGAATTTCATCTCCCGAACTATTTTCGTAGTCTTCGAGTTGAACCCGTTTTAACAAATCAATAACTATTTTAGGATAAGGTGATCAGAATTGTACTGAATGTTCAAGATGAGGCCTAACCAAACTCCTATACAGTGATAACTCCTATACAGTGATATTGGTAAGGCGTTCAGCTACTAATCAGAGGATTGGTGGTTCGAATCCGGGAAATGGACTTGGCATAGAAAAGTAAAAAAGTAGTGATCTTGCGATCGGAGGGTTGCCAGCTACACTATAAAAATACTAGAAAGTCGTCCAGAATATCCAACAAATTATACTGGCGTGTATACGGGACTGGTGCACGATAAATCTGATCGGGGTCCAAAGTCCCGACGTCTATTGAAGGCGTTGGGTGCCAGTTCCGGTGTTTCCTCGTCATCTGACCATGGTTCTAAAATAACGAGGTGCATGTATGAATGTGTGTGTGAATGTGTATGTGTTCCCGGGTCTTTCCTTCGAGATTGACCCCGAACCGTCGCCAATAGCCCACTGTGCAGCTCTAGTGCGACGTTAATTAACAAAACAAAACCAAACCAAACCTATACAGTGATAAAATAACATCCTTAGATTAGGTAATACATTTCTTTTAATAAAATCCAACATTATATTAGCTTTTTACGAGTTTTCCCACATTGATGTTCCTATTAAAAAGTTCCATTCGGAATTAGTTTCTTAGTTTACAAATGTTAAGTATATTTATTAAACATTATCCCTAGCTTTCTGTATACTAGTTTTTTTTAATTAAATATTAATCTTGTCAACTTTATAAGTCATAATGAATTTATTTTGCTATAAATCTTGAAGATGTAGATTACTTTTTCAAAATTAATTTTACCCAACGATATTTAATCAACTTTTGAAATTGAAAAGTTGTTTTTATTGCAATGAGGTATAAATAATGTAGCACAATCTTTTGGTTTTTAATCTTTAAATTATTAAATAGATATCTCGAACTTTTAGATATAAAGAATTTTGTAAAATTTGCAGTTTTCTTTTATATATAAATTAAAAAATGGGGTGCATTCGAATCGCTGGAAAAATTGGAAATCCCAGAACGTGATTATCACGCCATGACCATTGATCGGTGGCTTAAAACATTTTTTGACACTTCAAAATATTTAGTACAAACTAATGTTTTTTCTCACAATATTGATTTTTTTTATTTGTTCACGAAGTCAACATTTTAGAGCAATTTTCATACCATATTTCAATATAACTTTTGTAATATTTTCGAAAATAACGAAAAATGCACTACTTATTTATTTAACGTTATTACAACATAACACATTCATATATCGATATTTTGAATTAAATATACTCAATATACAGACAAATTTCTTCAATTCCACGACGGTATTATCAAATCCGAATTCTTATTATCGAAATAAAAAGTACACTGTAAAAAAAAAAAGTGCTTAAAAATGAATACATGAACGTACTCGTTTTTTTAGTACAATTCCATCGTAAATGAGTGATGACGTTCTCAAACTTAAGTCATCGTACTTTCTCAAAAATAAGCAGTGTGATTTAATATTGCTAATCTCAGCTTCTGTTCAAGCCATCTTAACAAAGCGTTCTGACAATCTTAAAATATTTGTTCAGAAAATAGTTTTCTACATTATTTGATGTCGATTGCTTCAATGGAAACTGAGATAGTACAATTAAATTATCTTATTTCCCATTCTTTTGGCACACCTTTTTAACATTACTTCTATTTATAACTTCTTCACGTCGCCCTGGTAAACGGATTTGTATCTGATCAGCGTTGCCTGTAAAACTGGGTTCGATTCCAGGTAAGTCTTGGTTGTATTTGTTGATATTTATTGAAAATGATTTATGAAGGCAGCCTTTGTAGGCTATCATCTTCTCTTTTTATTCGTTTTCACCCATTGTACTCATTTTAAAGTACATGTCTTTTTCAAAATTGAAACTTAGAGCCATGATAAGCATCGCATGTATTCAAAAATAAGTATATTTTACTTATTTTTGATTTCGTATTTTTAACAGTGTATCTTTTCCCACCCTTACCATTTCAGGTGTGCCTTCTCATCAGTTTCCTAACCCCCACCCTGATCCCAGTGGCTTTTGTGTACATCCGAGACGAGTCTAATGACTTCCCCAAATGGCGTGTCAATATTGTTAACCAATTGATGCGGATCGTTGTTGCGCAGGAAAGTGCTTAATGTATTCACGAGTCGCATCAGTCTGCAAACTCGTTCTGGAATCAAAGGGCAATGTGAGGCATTGTTAACACGATCACTGCCACTAGCATCGGACGTCCGTTTCATCAGGAATCGGAGGTCACTCTCACGTTTGCATTCAGTATTGTCTTCTCATTACTAGTTGCCCTAATCAAGGACACACCCGAAAAGGCGAATCAAGGACTAGTTGGGGCGAGCTAGTTTTAATTTGTAGAGTAGATTTCTTAAAGGAAAATAACCCACTTACTGTAATTGAATTTGTTTAGTTTAAATTGTTTTTAAATAAAATTAAACTAATTAAAATGTTTAAAAAAATTGTAAATGTTACATCTTATATTTTAATTGTATCACATATTATCTTATATTTGAGATGTTTGATGTAGATAAACAATTCAGGAAATGTTCTAGTGGAAACTAGTGGAAACTAACACGTTGAACTTTTTGTAAATTTTTATGTATTTATTTATAATTTATATATTTTTTTATTATTTTTCCGCTATTTATTTATTTGACATATTTTATGTTTTACATGTTTATTTCTTTTATATTTTACATATTTTGCATCTTTTATGTTTTACATATTTATTTTATTTATATTTCATATATTTTAAGTTTTACATATTTATTTATATTTCATATATTTTATGTTTTACATATTTGTTTATATTTCATATATTTTATGTTTTAAATATTTATTTATATTTCATATATTTTATGTTTTACATATTTATTTATATTTCATATATTTTATGTTTTACATATTTATTTATTTATATTTCATATATTTTATGTTTTACATATTTTACATATTCAACATATTTAATATTTATTTATGTATGTATGTATGTATGTATGTATGTATGTATGTATGTATGTATGTATGTATGTATGTATGTATGTATGTATGTATGTATGTATATACGTACGTACGTACGTATTTATTTATTTATTTATTTATTTATTTATTTATTTATTTATTTATTTATTTATTTATTTATTTATTTATTTATTTATTTATTTATGTTTTAATATTTTATATTTATTTGTTTATTTATTTATTTAACAAAACGTAATTTAAAGGTTTAAACATAAAGTTTAATTATTAGATATTAATGGGTTCTAGAGCTTGTCAACCAACAAACTATTAAATTATTAATCTCCCATCACAAAATGTTTTCATGTAACCATAATTTTCTTAAACATTTATATTCAAAACAAGTCCCTCTTACGTTGAAAAAACAGTTTCGTATCGATTTCATTGCAAATATGTTTCTTTGTGCTGTTCGACACTATTGGACACATGGATAAACATTCTTATATACAAACTAACCTTGTTGTGAATATAATTAGTAACCTTGGAAGTAATTAGTGTTTTTTCTTTGAAAAATAGGATCGTTATCTTTGAATAACAACCTATACAAATTTGTAAATAATTTTTAGTACGTTGACCGAGGAAAAGTCCTTTTAAATGAACTGATAAATTACAAAGAAACCAGCAGGGCCGGATTTAGGAATAGGCTACATAGGCTGCAGCCTAAGGGCATGCATCACAAAGGGGCCCACACACACATACAATAGAGTCAACTTGCGGAAAAAGTTATTTGGAAGAATGATAATTCAAATCCTAATGAAAATAGTATACTACAAATCTTTTTATGTATGTCGGAGAAATATTTTATTTTTCTGAAAGATTTGTACAAAGTAAATATAACCTAATACTTTAACCTGTTTTTTTAAATGTGTTAAATTTATGATAATTACAATTACATTGTTTTGATTTTTTTTAAATCAATAATTTTTATTTTTATTACATTTTTATTTTGCTTAGAGCCATTTGAGGGAAATACAAAGACGAGTGCAATATTTTTATTATCATTTTCATGGATTCCAGAATGCAATTGCAATTTGGAAATTCCTTTAAACCGGTGAAATTTTGTAACACAGTATTGGAAATTGGAAATTTACAAATTAATTTGTACATTTGCAGTTTTGAAATATATATTTTTGAACCACCCCCAAACTTCCTTATTTACTTCTATACCCCCACCCCCCATGTAGTTGGGTTTGGGGGCTCGCACCACATATTCAGCCTAGGGATCAACTCTAAATCCGGCTCTGGAAACCAGAGCGAGTTTATTATATAAATTAATTAAATCACAGATGTACTAATATATTAATACGGAATAATAATACGTTTAACAGATTTATGTAATAAAGCATCAGTATATAAGTATAAAATAACTGATTAAGTAAAAACTACTAATGAACATTTAAGCACTTGCGTTTCTAATTTTTTTTGGTACTAATTTTCTTGGCAAAATTTTTGTTGGATGCATCGAACTTGAAGATATATTTTCAAACCTTAAAATGGCTACTTAATTCCAAAATTATTATATTTATTTAATTTTCCTTTATACAAAAAGGTAAGAAATCATATCAAACATTGTCCCTTGTGGCATGTAAAAAATTGATAAGTGTTTTTGCACACTAGTATAAAAATTCATCAAAACCTAGTAATTACATTTTTATATGAGTAAGTAAATATTTTCATCCCAATATAAGGCCAAGAGAATGATAAAATTGTAAAGTTGTTTATCCTTCAAGAACTTTTAAATTCTATAACAAGACATGATGTTGTAATAAAAAAAAAATCTTAATTTCATACACTGGTAAAATCTCAAATTATAATATTTTCAAAATGTTAACACAATTTTTCATTATTAATTTTATTAATATTATGGAATGCTAAGAAATCTAAAGGTTCCATTTCGAGCAAATCTTTGCTCTTGCGGATATTTAAAGCTTCCTCTACACGCTTTAGTCAAAAAAAGCTTCGTATAACTTTACCTCTGATCGTTAATCGTTAATACCTAAAAATATGTTTTAAATTTTGACAATAGGATATTATTATTTTTAAAATTTATGTATTACAAATACTAATATCAAAGCCCAATAATGTTAGTCCAGCATAGTACTTCCTAACATTTCCACAATTGATGTCTAATATTTCTTCTGAAAATCAATTAATCCTGTAGAATTAACAATATTCACTGCCAAGTTGTTCCATGTCAATTACTCTATTATAAAAATAATGTTTGTTTTTTCTTTCCGTTTAAAATGTGATTTGTTTAATTTAAACCCATGACCTCTCGTTCTGTTACTCATATTAAATTCCGAACCATCTACATCCTCCTGCTTAATAAATTTAAACAGTTGAATCAAATATCCCCTAACCCTTCTCTCTTCTAAAGTGTATATATTCAAATCTCCTAATTTATCTCCATAATACATGCCTGAAATACTGTGGACCATTTTAGTAGCCATGTGCTGAACTTTCTTTAACAAATTAATTTCTTTTTAAGATATGGGGATCAAAACTATACAGAGTACTCTGGATGAGGTGTTACCAAACCTCTATACAATGGCATGATTATATATATAGATTTTGATGAAGCACTTTTCCTGATGTAACCTAATAACTAACTGTACGTCGATGACCCATTTTATAATGATCATTTACTAATACCTCCAGATCACTGACTGGAGGTATTATCAACCTTTCTTTCGGTTCCAAGAAATCGAGAAAGGCATGCAACACTTCAACCAGTCTTTAGATCTCAAACCAATCAGAGATCGACAACGAAAGAGGCCCCACGCAGGGGAGCGGCCGCTTTCGGCAACACTGACTGAACAGAGACATTCCCAGTCATTCCTTCTAACTCCCAACAACTATATTTTAGCGTGCTCTTCACCTAACGGTAATGACATAGTTAACCTTTAAATGTAAATTCATAACTTTCATATTTGCATCATTAAATATCTTTTATTCTCTCAATACTATCAAATTATCCAACAACACTAAATTCAACCTTCTGATATGGAGTCAACCATCACGTGGCCGCACTCAACAAACTCCGGCCCCCGCAACTATGTTGTATTGTAGCCCCTTGTAAAAAATAGGCAGCCTTTCCATATTTGATAACCATGTACCTGACATTTACTGATATTAATTATTTTCTATTAATTATTTTACAAAAATGTTTGAAGTAAAACTCATAATTTTGTCTATTTTTATTTTATGACTAAACACATACATTTGTTAAATCTCACGTTTTTGAAAAATATATATCATGCTATGCCAGTTATGTAGTATGATCATAATATGTGTGGGATGATTCCGACTGATTGTGCTTGTTTGAAATTATCTTTCCCCAATATTCTTGGGCACGTATTAACGGTCATTTCCTTCCGAAGAGAAGGCAAGAGCGCTGTTTCTGTGCTTCTACATCCATGACAAACACAAACGTTATACATTTCTGAGAAAATTTACATTTAATCTTCACTTCTGCTCCAATGTTAAACACAATATTGCTCATAAAGAATAAAAGTTTGTAATATTGTTCATTAAGACTTGTGCAACGCTTGGGATGAAACTAAAAGCATTAATTTGCCGAATTTCAAAGAAAATATAAATGTACATTGTTAAAAATTTCAGTTCAACGTTGCACCTTATCTTAGTAACGTTGCACCTTATCTTAGTAACGTTGCACCTTATCTTAGTAACGTTGCACCTTATCTTAGTAACGTTGCACCTTATCTTAGTAACGTTGCACCTTATCTTATTGCTTTGCAGCAACTTTCACATTATTATGGTGCAATCTAGGTTGAACCAAAATTCCCTGATCGAGAATAGCCCAGCTTTTACCAAAAAAATCGTGCTATCTCCTAAACTGCAACCGAAACCTTTGATGAATCTACATCAGCAAACCCACAGACAGGGGGACCATGGGCCTGGTTGCTCAGTGGGTAAAGGCGTTTAGCTTGTAATCACAGGATTACTAGTTCGATCCCGTGCGGTGACAAAGATAAGAAAAAAAGTATTGATCTTGTAATCGGATGGTAAAATATGAGAATATTTTAGCTAATCTAAATTTTAAAGTGGGTAGCTACTTTCCTGCAACGTTTCACCACTGAATGGTATCCGTGGTTGCCATAAAAAGGTGAAACTTAGCACCAAATAATGGTTGCAGCTAAATAGGTATAAAATTTTGGTGCAAGGTCGTAATAATTGATGGGTTTGCAGTAAAAAGGAGGTAGCTCCAATTATTCAAGTTTGCAGAAAACCGTAAAAAATGTTTTAATTGAAAATTTCAAGTTGTGTGAAGATATTCTTTTTGATCAATCTTCATAATTGTTCCTACATATTATGACAGTATTTTCACATAAAATATATATCTTCCAGATGACGTGGTTCATGTTGGATTGTTGGAGCTACCTCTTTCTTGCAACCAAATAGATGCTCTGTCTACCTCTATGAAAAATATTTCACAAACAAATACAATTTACTATAATATTATTTTATTTAAAGAAAACTTCTATTGAAATATAGCATATAACTTGCTTTAAAAACCGAAAATTACATTTTTAATCATCACAGTCCCCCTCTGTAACGTCCGGCTGATCTACTGCGTTGTCTGGTTGTAGTCGTCCATCGTAGAACCACAAAACGTAAAAGAACCAAAAACTCTACTGTTTATAAGTGCTGTATAACCTTCCTGTAAGCAAAGCACGTCAGTCGTTTGGGGAAAAATGGCGGTAGCTCCAGGAGCTACCTCTATATTGCAACAAACTAATGAGACAGACAGCTCCATTTATTGAGTAACGCGAGAACTAACGATTGGAGCTACATCTTTCTGGTACCAAACGAACAAGTTTTTTTTTACCACAAGATAGTACAGTAACTCCAAATTCCTCTAGGTTGGAGCTACATCCTTTTTGAAGCAAACCCTTCAATTTTTAACAGTATACATTATTTAGTTATAAAATAGAGCCCACAAATTCGGTGCTAAAAATATTTCATTGGTAAAGGTCTATTAATCTGGAGTATACTCAACTATACTAGAAGTATTAACTCGACAACGTAGATTCATACCTATAATAGTAAATGAATCATAGTAATCAAAAGTCATAGTAAAAACCATATACACGCAACTCATTGTGAAACTTTGTAAGGGATCATAGATATACTTAAGTCTCCCAAGTATCTTATATGCATTATCAATCGGGCTCATTTTGGAAAAATTTGAAGGTCATGCCTTTAACGTCAGTGTTTCATATTGACTAAAAGCGCAAAACCAGTGATATCGCACATTATTGTCGCTAAAAATGGTTTCGAAAGCTAAGCTGGATGATGCAAGGTTTTCATTTTGATAGGGCATTGCAGGTACAAAATCGCTAATGAAGATATATAAAAATCTGTAAGTGTCAAAGAAACTTCTGGTCAGGCTATGTAATCCTTACTAATGTAATTAACTATGCATGCTTGTTGTTTAACTTTTGGACACTAATGTATTTTTCAAGAGACAGATGCTAAAACAAAATATTTTTTCTTGAAATCTGGAATATACCACAAATAGATTAATTGCATCACTGTTAATTATATTTGAAATATATTTCCTTGAAGCAGTGGCGTAACGATTTTGGAAGAACGACGAATATAACGACAACCTTCATCTCCTGTAAAAAAAATGTAATTAAAAAACTTTTTTTGTAAAAAGTGTTAAAATTTTTCCAGTAAGAAATTTTATTTTAAACTTAATTACAAAATTACCTAAATTGAATACGAAACTGCAGAAAAGCGATTTCAAAACAAGCGGCACAACAATCTATCACATACTGATTTTTCCCATAAACTGATTTAAATACTTTTTTATTTTAATTTTAAAATATATCATACAACCCCTCACCCGTTCCACCATCTAAAAATAGACTACTTAAAAATTTTAAGCCAAAAATTTTTAAGTCCGGCCATTCTGGACTCACATAAGTCATTATTATTTTAGTTCCAGTAACAGTATTACATTTCATTTTCTAATCGCAGCTTCATGTCATTATAACAATATTAAATTTCAGTTTCTAATCTCAGCTTCATGTCATTATAACAATATTAAATTTTTATTAATAATCTCAGTTTTATATCATTATAACAATATTAAATTTAATTTCCTAATCGCAGCTTCATATCATTACAACAATATTAAATTTAATTTCCTAATCGCAGCTTCATATATTTATAACAATATTAAATTTCAGTTTCTAATCGCAGCTTCATGTCATTATAACAATATTAAATTTTTATTAATAATCTCAGTTTTATATATCACTAGCAAAAGTACCCGTTCTTCGCACGGAAATAAATAAAATAACGACAAATAACTGAAAATATATACATTTCCTCTCCTGCCTGGGATAATCGCATATACCATTTTAGAATTCCTCTTTAAAAAGTGATAAAGCTTTTTTTTTATAATTTAAAATATTTTTATGTTTAATAAATTAGAAGTTAAAAAAAAAGTAAAAATATCTCTATACTACTTGGTTGCTAAAACACCGATAAAAATCGAATAATTTCTAGTTTATCTCTCATAAGGTATGGAATTTTAAAAATTAAACATTCCTGCACAAAAATATTTTTAGAAATTAATATGAATTTCTTTTCGGTATGGGTATACATAGTTACATTAAATACCATAATAAAAAACGACGTTTTTAAAATCCTTAACTCCAAGTGGAATAAGTTCATGGGTATAAATAATATACTATTGTGTAGACGAAAGTCAGACGTTTCGTACATGCCGATTTTTAAGCCATTCCCCTTTTTGCGTTTGTACCAGGTGAAAATAAGTGTACCGCTATCATTAATTCAACGTGGAATTAGCCTATATGGATAAATGACATACCATCGTGTAAAGGAAGGAAGGCCGTTTCAATCATTGTAGGCCATTTATTCTCTCCCCCTCTCAACCTTGTACCGAGTAGGGGCCCAATACAGCGCGGTCTGTACATAACCGATTTTTTTTAACACGGATGCCGCAATTTATTTGTGAAATGACTATAATTATATTTTAGTTTACAGTGCTTACTTTAATCGATGAAATTTTAATTACTGTTGTCATCATTATTGAAAGATAATGTGCATTAAAACAGGTATTTTATATGAATAATTATTTACATAAAGCTATGATTTTTTTTATCTAAGGAAAAAAATATTAAATTAAATAATAAACTAAGCGCTATGATCTTCATTTTTATATTATTTTTAAAAATAATTTCATCAAGGAGGGTTTCATTAAATTGCAGTTTTAAAGGAGCTTCAAGCGTGAATTTTAATTAAACTTCTGAATCAATTTCGATATTGAAATGTTCTGAAGCTGCATGGAAGTGAAAAAAGCAGCAGAAACAGATAACATAATTTTTTAAAGCTGACCAAATTAATAAATTTGATAAAGAACTTAAATGATTTAACTTTCAAACATTCCGAATTTCCCTGTTCCCAGTATTGCAATTTTGATTTGATTATTTCCAAATGCCCGTTCCAATGTATCGTTTAGGCTATATCTTTGCAATATCTTCGACCAACAACTTGTGTATCTAATTAATAGTTTGCATTTTTGTCCTCAATAATGCAGAACATAAGAATGTAAATTGCAGCCAGAATAAAATTAAACGTTTTTTGCAAATAAACTGCCTCAAATTCTTTATCAAAGTAAGAATAAAATTAACAGCCCAGCATAAATACTTAACCAAAAATAGTATGTTTTGAAATACTACACAACTTTCTTTTACTACGCCCTGCCCATGTTTTAAAGAATTCCCTTGAATAATATTATTACAGAAGAATAACCACCTATTTTAATTTTAAGTTCATTTTTTTTTATTTACGGATCAATTTATTAAAAATTCGGTATTTACTCATTTTGTTAAACAATTTTTCCTAAAATTTTCATTTTGTGATACTGTTATTATAGAATTCGCATCGAAAAATACCTGTCATAAAAATATTTAGTAAGTTTCCACAGCAAATTACAGCCAAGACCCACTTCATCCAAAGAATACAGTGTTATAACTTGGCGATAGTTTAGCAAACGGTGCAGCATACTATAATCTCACCATGTACTTTCAATAATTTTAAATTTAATGATCGCCATTCAATGTTTTAAAAGAAAATATTCATTGGCACATTAAATAAAATATTTTCTAAATTATCAGTTGGTATCTGTGAAATTTTATTCTTTAATAACATTAAAAAGTCTAATAGAGTTGAAAATTCACAATGAAACCAAGCTTCGTACATTAAAAAAAAAATACTTGCATAAAATATTTTTTAAATAAATAAAATGGACGTTCATACACAAATTACTCGCATTTTGGATGAATTGTTCTAAAGTTCGATCTAAGATAATTAAATATACTTACAATAAACCTGTATAAAACAAAAGAGATAAAACAATTATAACATTTTAATACAATTCTAAACCATTTCTTTAAAATAAAATTCTGGTTGTTTTAATTTTTGAATGGTTCCGTATTGTAGCAAAAAGCCCAATGTATATACATTTTTGAATAATTATTAAATCAAACAAAACCTATGACGTCGTTTTTATATTGCCAATAACGAACAATTTTATTTTAAATTGCAAACGATATTTTCATCCATGTTAAGTCAATGGAATCCATTAAAATAGTTATCACATACGATTGAAACATCGTACAAACTTAAAAATTATTACAAAAAATTTCTAATTTTTCAAGTAAAGTATTCTATAAATTTTATAAAGCTACGTTTTGTAGTTATGGAGTATTCCGTGAAAAGATCGGCATTCTAATTGGTTTATAATTTTTTATATTATATTTTCGCTTTTCTCCGTTGATTTTAACTGATTTTACTGTTGCCACTTCGTGAAACTTTGATGGCGTATGCTAAAAAATGTCATAACATTCGAATGGAACATCGTAGAGACTTGAAAATAGTCGCGTTAAAATTCTTATTTTTTGAACTAATTATTCTGTGAATTTCAAAGCTATGCGTTCTGTAGTTACGGAACCTATAAAGTACTGACAAACCAACAAACAAACATCCGGACAGATTTTGGAGATTTCTGCTTTATATATAAGATTATAACAATATTAAATTTCATTCCCTAATCGCAGCTTCATATCATTATAACAATATTCAATTTCATTTCCTAATATCAGCTTCATATATTTATAACAATATTAAATTTCAGTTTCTAATCGCAGCTTCATGTCATTATAACAATATTAAATTTAATTTCCTAATCGCAGCTTCATATCATTATAACAATATTAAATTTCATTTCCTAATCGCAGCTTCATATCATTACAACAATATTAAATTTAATTTCCTAATCGCAGCTTCATATATTTATAACAATATTAAATTTCAGTTTATAATCGCAGCTTCATATCATTATAACAAAATTAATTTTCATTTCCTAATCGCAGCTTCATATCAAATATTAAATTTCGTTTCCTAATCGAGCTTCATATCAAATATTAAATTTCATTTCGTAATCGCAGCTTCATATCATTATAACGATATTAAATTCCAGTTTCTAATCGCAGCTTCATAGCTTCCCATATCCAACAGCAATCGACTTTATTTACATCCAACCTCTCCACACTTGACGGATACTGAAATCAAGAGTTTGATTTGTAGTATACAACACCCACCCACCCCATCCCAACCTAAGTTATTCGGCTATTGGATCCCTGCCTTTGTTCGTCCTCCACCGACAATTTCACAATGGCTGAGTACCATGTAACACATGTGCGTGTGCACCACCTTTTCCTACTCCACTGTCCAGTTGCTTTGAAAGCAGCCTTTGGAATCGCGGCGTTTTTATTGGTTTGCGTGAGGATTGCTTTTTTTGAAAGGTGGAATGACGTATTTGGACTTTGAGTTGATCTCGCTCTTCTGTGGTAGTAGTGATAAATATGGATTAGGTGTACAGACGGGATTGTGTATTTTGGGATTTGCTTATTAGGCTTTTCTTGGATAATATCGTATTTGAAAGGTTGGAAAGGTGAGTGTTAAGGTTTTTATTTGATTATTGATTAATTTATTGATTGATTTATTATGTTTATTGATTAATTTATTGATTGATTTATTATGTTTATTGATTTATTGTAATTGAACTGTATTTTGTAATGTTATTGAACAAATTAATAACATTTAAATAGCGATATAAATGAAATAAAGAAATTTATATTACTACGTATTATCAAAATGATTCTGTTTTTTGTATTATTTTTGTTTTCATCTTGTATATTATATTTATGAGAATATTCGACTTATAACGCTTTTTGAATAAAAATTAGTACAATTTCATATTTTATAGTGAAGTATTACAACTGTAAATTCTTTTGAGATACTTTAGTGATAAGAAATATTTATTGATATGCAATTGATAATTTATCAAAATGTTCTAAAATTAAGTAATCTACGAGAAAACTACAAGAAACATTGTACTTGGGAAGGATATTAGAAATACAGAAAAAGTATATTTGCAAAACCGTCATAAAACATTTGTATTTTTTATATTTTTAAATTTATATAAATAAATTTTTTATTGTATAATTTTTTTGTATTTTGACTTTAGATTATTATTTTTTGCTTTGAGAATATTTTTAATAAAAATAAGAGTACAATAATTTTTAGAAAAAATTACTCATGCACATCTTTAGATTTTGAAATTTAATATTTATCTTTTGATTTTTTTTTTAATTTGTAAATAATTTCGATTTTTTAACCCATTATTATCTATATATTACGTTTCAAATTTTTTTCCGAAGACAAACAAATTATGAATATTTTAAATAAAACATATAAAATACTTTACTTATATGAATTAACAAATTGTTTAACTATTTTTATTTAAAAAAATTATATTTTAAGAATACTGACGTGTTTAAAAGATGTAATGATAGATGTAAAGATGTAAAAGATGCATATGATAATAATATAAAAATTCTCATTTTGAAGAGTTTACTATTACTTGGGCATTAAATACTGATGAGTTAACATTGATGTTGACTATTGTACTTATCGTATTAATATATTAAAAGATTTTACATGACACTTTACAAACTTGAATGTATATTTCAGATTTAGAATTGTGGTGAATAGAAACATGTTTCATTTTAAATTTTATAATATTAAAATCTGTTTAACATAAAAAAATATTTTTGTAATCAATAAATTTGCTTACAAAGTGAACCAGATTAACAATTTTTTGTATAAATTAAATTAAATTTTTTTTTCGCAACTTCATATGATCATAACAATATTAAATTTAATTTTTAAATCACAGCTTTTCTTATTATTATAACAGAAAAAAACGGGTGTAATATTAAAAAGTTTGAGAGTTAATCTGGTTTAAATAGTACCAGAAAGAAACTGCGAATATTACCTTAAAACATCAACTGAATTGTACTTCATTTTGATATAATGCCCCTCAAAAGACAGTGATGTTCACTTGTAAACTTGCATAATATATATATATATAGTTAAAATTTATAATTTTTATCGGGATTTATTTAGAAAAAAGATTTTTACAAAAATCAAGGAAACTAAAATAATAAAATATGTATAACTAATATAAAAATATTTTTTGTATCAATGTAAATAAAAAAAATAATATAAAATTATTATATATCTTATAAAAAGACAAAATTTTTCATCACAAATAAAATTTATTTCTAAATAAAAAATGTCGCAATAATTCTTAAAGATATGTATGTTTTTATTTAAATGTTAATTGAATAATTAAATTACCTTTTTAAAATGTTAATTTAATCAGTTTTACTGCGTTTACTCTTGTTGATTAAAACATTTAAACATGTCTCTTACTTTTCTGCCGTATTATAATTGCTTAAAGTACATATAAACCCTATTTTTTAACTGTAAAATTCAAAAATGCTCTTCAGTTACTAGATTACTTGAATTACTAAACGCATTAAATATGTAAATTAAAGCGCTTATTGTTTTATGTTTACTTCGTACATTTTGAAATTTGTTTTGAATATTACGCGTATTTAATTTTTATTTTTATTCTTAGATTGCTTAATTCTCAAGGTTACACAATTAATTTAATTATATTTGCGCTGCTTGTGGTCGTTCTTTTATTGAAGTATAATTACGCGCAATTGATGCAAAAAAAAATAGTATCAAGCATATGTTAATTAAAAAAATCAATTATAGATATCTTTTTAATTTTCAACTTAAAAATTACCTTTATATTGCCTTATTTATATACTCTGCAAAGCTGTTATACAATCTAAATATATTCATTCCAGATGTTCTGTAGTCAATACATTTTTACGAATTAATTTTACAATCGTTAATTTTAAAATGATATTACCTATTTGAAAGCATTATAACTTTCTTTTCGATTATAAATAACAATACAGAAGGATCCATTAAATTTTAAACTATTTATAGAAAAGCTAGCGAGTTTAAATAAGGAGTAATTTGCTCATTCTTATATAAAAATATTTTTTTTTTAATCTAAAATTGTGATAAATATATAAAATATTGTTAAATGTACATTTTCTTAATATTAAAACTGGGAATTTATAACACAATATTTATTTATGTAATTTTTAAAATTTGAATATTGTGTGCGTTTCGGATGGATTTTAAGTATTTTCTACGAATTAGTATCATTTCAGAATTTTTATAAATGAAAGAATTTTATTACAATGACAATTTTAATTCAAATATCGTTTACTTTTAGTTCTGTTGAATAAATTAAAATTTTATTTTTTAGATAAAAATATTTGAATCTAACGTTTCTGATGGAAATATATTCTTGTGATTTACATATTTCTTAGACATACACCACGCTTATTAAAATCTCTTTGTGTATATATTTCAATACCGATTTCTTTGTACTTATCGATAACATTAGTATAAAACTTATTTAAAGAGAAATGGTATAAACCCACTTAATTTTATCAACGCCATGCACAAATAAACCATATAATAATTTCTAAAAGAGAGCAAATAAAATAATAGAAATATTGATCTAGTTTGCGTGCGTCTGCATAAAATATATAAACGAATGTGATCCATTCGCACGACAGACTTCTTTCAGAATAGTTCATACCGAATTAATTCAGAATGACTATTGGTGATCTATTGATAAAAGGAGAAAAAACCTAATGAATAGTCCTGATGCATAAGCGACTACATGCAAAAAAAGCTTTTTAGACAAAATCGCGAAAACCAGTCAAAAGAAAACTATTGTTATTACAATAATATTTTTTTGGTGAAAATTAGAAGAAAAAAAATCTCACTAAAATGTGTAAGTTCTCAGATTGCTGAATAATTTACAGTCTATATTTTAATTTTCACATTGTTTTGAAACTCGAATAAGGATTTAACTGGTTTTGCAACAGAATGTATCGTCATATTGTTTTTTTTTATTCAAGAAGCAAAAGCCGCTATATCCACATTTCAAATAAAATAAAAATATCTTTCGCTGACGTTTACATTTGCTGGATATAACTGCTTTTGCATCTATATATAGCATGATTAGCTTGAGTATAGCTACTTTTGTTCCTGAGTGACTTTTTAAAAAAATTATTATTAAATAACGGATTTTGGGTCTTTATTATATTTTTAAATTGAAGCCAAAGCCATAAAGTACCTATTGATACCAAAATCTCATTTTTCAAATTTTCGTAAAAAACTGCTTTAGCATATAAACGACTTTATTAGTAGGATTTCAATATCAGAATATTTAGGAACTTGAACTAGAATGAAACAAAAAGTTGTTCAATTGACTTGGAATAGAAGAAGATTTGGGATAGGTTCCATTCAGTTCTCACAGAAAAACTTTATAAACTCTTCATTTTATGTTTTTTAAAAATTGTAGCAAAACCAAATATGAAAATTTTTAAGAATCATTCGTCATTAAATCCCTTTATTATTCATGTTGCAACAACTTTCTAAAAAAAATCAGAAATTAATAGTTGATAATTTAAAAAAATAATTTTTAAATTCTATATTACAGGAAGTTTTTTAGATATAAAATTTCATTCGGTGAACAATATTATTAATATTCAAAGGAACCAGAAGTATTAACATTATACAAAAATTGTGAATGGGTTTAATATAACTGGTTAGCAAAATTTAACGTTCGTTATTGAAGGACGATATTTCTAAATAAAAAAAAATTATCACAAAATCTGAGCAGTTTTTATCTCTGATTGAAAATTTTTTTAATGTTTTTTTAATTTAAACTAAAACAAAATTAATTTAAACTAAAACAAATTTAATTTAAACTAAAACAAAATTAATTTAAACTAAAACAAAATTAATTTAAACTAAAACAAAATTAATTTAAACTAAAACAAATTTAATTTAAACTAAAACAAAATTAATTTAAACTAAAACAAAATTAATTTAAACTAAAACAAAATTATAATTTTTCAACAAAATATTTTTTTGTTTATTTAAATACATAATTTTTTATTTTATTCTATACGTAGAATCGGGATTAAAGGTTATCACTAATCAAATCGATTTGAAATGAGTTAGCAAGTATATATGAAAAATATGAAACCACGCACTAAAACTATAACAAAAATTGAATTGTACAGAATAAAGTGTTGTGATCATTTATTTATTTATCTGTACAATACACATTATTTAAATATATAAAAATATTCAAGTCCAGTGAGATTTTAAAAAAATCGCGAATTAAAGGTTTTAAAAAACTACTTGATGAATAGTTTTGTTTCTGTTTTTTTTTTAATGTTATTTTTTTCCTTTGGAACTTTATTATTTTTCACAGAACTTTTATAATTGCTTATATTGACCATATGAATCACCCAATTACAAAACTTCTCTTGCCTACTTTTGGGAACAAGCCCATCAAATTCTTAAATTGCATCATTTTCGTATTACATTTTATTACTACACCTGGAATTTATCAAAGTATGTTACTTTACACGCTAACACTAAACCTACCAACCTTTCATGTATGCCTAATCCTAACATGAGCGGTCAAATGACCGCTACAAAAGAAAAATATGTATCTTAATATAGAAAGAGATTTTAGCCAATTGGATAATAAACAAAATATTTTTTTTTCTATTTAGAAAAGTTTTATTTACATTTATGAATTTTCAGTACATTTTTTACAAATTACAGTATTTTATATTGCAAATTTTCCGTTTCCGTGAGTAGGTCTGCACCCGTGTCGTCTGGTTGGGCCGATGCGGTGTGTACAGCGTTTTCTGGTTGTCCCGCAGGACACTTGGTGCCCAGATTGCTGGATTACCATAACACTGTAGATCCACAATGTAATTGTGGACTCGTAAAACAATTTCATGATTTCGCTTTCCGAAGAGTATAGTCGTAAATAACATGAATTATTCAAATGGTCAAATGACCGCTCGTGGTAGACTAGACATGCGATAAATTTTTTCGGAAAGTAAACAATAAAGAAAGTTGTGAATATTGAAAAATGGGTTGTATGTATATTATAGGAAAAGTCAATTAGTTACATGGCGATACAATAACGTTGTATACAAGAAATTCTAAGCGAAATTTCAAAAACGGTCATTTGACCGCGAGTGGTAGGTTTAGTGTTAAACAACATACTTTGCTTAATCCCAGGTGTATAAATAAAATTTAATATGAAAACAAAATTATTTAAAAATGTGATGGGCTTGTTCTCCAAATTGTATAAGATACCTTTTGGAATGGGATGACTCGCATATATTATTTTTATAAAATTATGAGAATTAATTTAAATAAACTTACAGTTCACCCTCCCCAACAAATATAACAATTAAAAACATATAATTTCAATTTCTCATCCATAATAAAAAGTACGAATATATTTCTAAAATATATATTTACGATATAAATGCAATGCTGCCGTCGATTCATTTCTAAATATCCCCAAAAAGCATTTTTATCTACCATCCTTCAAAATATTTCAAATTGACAGCCACTACCGTAGGAAATCCGTATTTTGCTCTTGCACAAGAAATGTTTATTTAGGTCAGGGCTTCCCTCATTTGACGATTGCTTTTTTCGTATTTCCCCTATTGTAAATACTCAGGTGTATAACCGGCGTTCAATTAATCATAAATTCAGCTCCAATTGAGGAACTCACCTTGAGCAGAGTCACAGAGTTCGTTCTTGATGGCTCCATCTAGCTTCTTGTCGCTGTATTAAAGTGTGAAATATCTTATTTCTTGTAAGATAGAAATTTTTTAAAAGTTCACCATGTGATAAATTTTTGCTGGAAATAATTACAAAAAACACAATGATAAAAATATTTTTTTTTATAAATTAAAAATTAATACATAGAATATTTGAGCTGCCTAGTTTCAAAACTAGATATATCCATTTTCATAAATTTTACAGGATATGCCAAAACCGATTGGCAGATACTTACTTTTGGATCTAAACTCATTACTTTGAATGTATTTTTAGAATGGATTCTGATAATTTTGGCCAATTCCGCTTTGCAATGTGATGTAGTGCATTGAAAACTCGTAAAAATAAAAAAATAAAACGATTTTGCGAAAAATGTGGATCTATCTGGTTTTGAAACTAGACGGTTCATTAAAGATAATATAATAAATTTAGCTTTTCAATCAACATTTTTTTGTTTTACCTGGGAATTAATTTCTTTAAGTGACCAGCAAACCTTTTAAACGTGCTTTGTCATATATAAATTCTAATATTTCTAAGTTAATATAAATGGGAAAGGTAATTAAATTGGATTAGTTTTACAGAAAATTCGGAGGCGAATTAATTATCTCAGTTTTGGATGTTTTCGGATGTGTAAACACAAGCGATATTTGAGCCATCTATTTTCAAAATCAGATAGATTTTTACCAGATTTTTTTTTAATATTTTGCACAAGTATATTAAAAAAATACTATATCGCTTGCAAAGTGGTATTGATCTAAAGTGTCACAATACAGTCTAAAAATACATTCTAAGTCATAGATTTAAATCCAAAAGTACGTGGCTGTCAATCGGTTTTGGCGTCTTCCGTAACATTTATGAAAATGGATCTATCTGGTTTTGAAACTAGAGTCTCTTTTGTTCTTTCAAAGAAAATATCTAAATTTTTTTATCAGCTAAAGGATTTTTAACGCACTCAGTTATAGTTTTGTGATCGAACCTTCAACTTCTATTTTAACCTCGTCCCAAAATCCATATCGACGTGAAAGTTCTGTGTAATCCCGATGCCATTATGATAATTAGTCAAAATATTTAGTAATTAACGATGACATTTATCTTGAAAAGTTACAGGAAACTCGCATTATTAATACAATGATACCTCGGATTAGTGCTACAACTACATAACTCCATTAGGAAGATTAAGGTATTATATATAAGTTCCTATTTGAAGAACTCACCCCACGATATATCTATGGGTAAGTACTACAACTAGGAACTTATATGCAATACCCTAATATTCCTATTGAGTTATCTAGTTGTTGTATTGGTAAGGCGAGATGATTACGCCTACGTGTTTTGGGAAAATGGCTTCATAAAGAGACTTGCGAATAAAATTATGATTAATCCTTTTTGTACTACTCGATGGCAACTCTCAGCCACCAAAATAACGACCTGTTATTTTATTACTGTTATTCAAATTGAACAAGAACTGCATGTTCTTGAACATAAAAAACCATTGGAAGATTAAGGTATTATATATAAGTTCCTAGTTGAAAAACACACCCCACGATATATATATGGGTGAGTACTACAACTAGGAACTTATATTCAATACTCTAATATTCCTATTGAGTTATCTAGTCGTTGTATTTAGTAAGGCGAGATGATTACGCCCACGTGTTTTGGGAAAATGGCTTCATAAAGAGACTTGCGAATAAAATTATGATTAATCCTTTTTGGACTACTCGATGGCAACTCTCAGCCACCAAAATAACAACCCGTTATTTTGTTACTGTTATTCAAATTGAACAAGAACTGCATGTTCTTAAACAAAAAAAACTCTTTTATTTCGCTAGTTTTTCGTTTATTTAACTCCGTTTAAAAAAGTGTACTTGGGTACAGCATATTTTATTAACCCTCTGAATTCGAGTGTCAACTTCAAGTCAGCAAAATAACGACGTGTTATTTTTCTCCTGTTCTACAAAATGAAAAAGAACAACCTATTCTTGAATTTAAATAGTTATTATCTCACAAACTTTAATATAAATTATATTTGTCATCTAGAAGCACCAAGTATATTAGTGATCTAAAACTTTCTTCTGATCGGAATTCTTCAAAACTCCTGTCATTTTTTAACATTAAACAAACATCACAAACCATTAAATATATGTAGTATACTGTTCAGCTACTATATAACTTAAAATTCAGGCATAATTTTTTTACTTTTATATTACGTTATTATCCACCATAAACGTTTAAAGAATACAATAAAGAATACATCTTTAAAAAGAACAAGAAAGGGATATAACTGTTCCATAAAAAGAACGTGAATATTGAACATGTTCTTCGAGTGCAAAGGATTAAAACAATGATAAAATCTGTATCTATGGAAAAACGACTTAACAGTGAGACTAATGAATAATAGTATATGATTAATAGTTTATACTAATTAATAAGGAATTTATTTTATAATGAATACTCGGACAACGTCATGTTTCGTACCCTTTCCTAAAAAATGTTTTATTCTATTATCATGTTTCCACTTTCAAAAGTACCGAAAGGTTAGTACAGTTCCACACAATTCAAATTCTTATAATTCTCGAATTTACCGAGCCTTAGACTATTTCAGCTCTGATTTCACAACTTAATTTTGAACAATAATTCTCGAATTTACCGAGCCGTAGACTATTTCAGCTCTGATTTTACAAATTAAATTCGAACAATAATTCTCGAATTTACCGAGCCGTAGACTATTTCAGCTCTGATTTCACAAATTAAATTCGAACAAAGGGGATTTTAAAAATGCTTTATTGGTGCAAATGGAACGTGAAGGCCATACTAAGCCAGATTTTGAAAAATTTAAGAAGTATTTTAAGCAACATACAACTGAATATGAAAGTTTTACTTTTGATTAACGTCGTAGTAAAGATTTTTTTAAAAAATGACATTCGCAAATTTGTCTAATACACAATTATAATAATCTGAAAAAACATATTTTTTCTAATTACAAATGGAAATTCAGTGAATTAAAGTATTAACTCAATAACTCATTTAAATTAAATTGAAAATATAAGTGGACGTTCCACAAATGCTGTTTTATCCGAATGCTTTCCTAATCTGCTACACTGTTAAAAATAGATACTCAAAACTAAATAAAATGTACTCATTTTTTAGTACGTTCGATGTTTATCATGGCTTCGAATACGTAAGTTTCAACTTTGAAAAATACATGTACTCAAAGATGAGTACAATGAGTAAAAATGAAAAAAAAAGAGCAGATGCTAGCCTACAATAGGCTGATTTCATAAATTACTTTCAATAAATGTCAATAACTACAACCGACTTATTGGAAATCGAACAAAATTTCCAGACGCCTCTGTCCAGAGCCTTATCTGTTGTACTATTTCAGGTACTAATTTTTAAGTACCCTTTTTACACTGTATGTAGTATTAGTTATGATTCCCAACTTTTCAACCACATAATAAGTGTAATAATTTTGAAAATGACTAGTACAGTTCCAAAACTTGTCTTATCCAAAACAATAATTATCCTATCGATTTCTAGTAAACAGCTGACATGGACAAAGAAAGTTCTGGAACTCCTACTCTTTTAAAGTTATTATTCTCTTCGAGTGTCAGAGGAAAGTGAAAGTCAATTTCGTTAGCAAATAAACTTCACTCTCACAGTTTTACCTGTCCAATTATTTACGAAACATATGTTTATGAAAATAAACCTTGAGACGAAACAATTTTATTGAGAAACACTAAAAAGGAATCTATAAAATGATAATGAAGTAACTTACTTTGCCAGAATAATTTACATTTCATACATAACAGCTGCATTCTACGTTGCAAGAGGTTCCTCTAATTTTCTTCGTTTTACTTTCTTGCTTGTGACAGGTTTCACGTTTAACAGTGCATTGGTAACATGCGTCAAAATGGCGGATACTTGTATTAGAATAACAATAAGAACATTTTACTAATGTAATTTTAAGCGGGTATGGGACACATTTTCATTAAAAAAAATTATTGCTTTAAAAAATAGTTAGTTTTATTTTTAATCGAACGACACCAACTTGCTGATACTTGTATTAGAATAACAATGAGAACATTTCATTAATACAATGTTAAGAGGGAATAGGACACATTATCCTAAAAAAATAATAATAATTTTATTGCTTTAAAAAATAGTTTGTTTTATTTTTAATCAGACGACAACAAATTTCGGATACTTGTATTAGAATAACAATGGGAACATTTTACTAATGCTGTGGTAAGGGGGTATGGGACACATTATCATCAAAAATATACAAAAAATACTTTATTGCTTTAAAAAATAGTTCGTTTTATTTTTAATCGAACGACACCAACTTGCGCATACTTGCAGTAAATTAACATTGGGAACATTTTACTAATTCAGTGTTAAAGGAGTACGGGACACAAATTCATCAAAAATATTCAAAAATGTTTTATTGCTTTAAAAAATAGTTCATTTTATTTTTAATCGCACAACACCAACTTGCGGATACTTGGATTAGAATAACAATGAAAACAGTTTACTAATGCATTGTTAAGAGGGTATGAGACACATTAGAATCAAAAATATCAAAAAATATATTATTTTTTTTAAAAAATAGTTTATTTTATTCTTAATCGAATGACACAAAAATTATATTTTTACGTTAAGTACAACTAATTATTTTTTCGGATCAATATTAAGCTTTGGTACAAAATGGCTTGAGTACGTAACTTTGAACTCATTTTCCTCATTGATGACTTTTTTCATGTTTGGTCAAGTTTAAATTGATATAAGTTTATATATATTTGAAAAAACTGCTCCAAATTTTCTCCAATGTATTTTCTAACATATTACTTTAATTTGTCTTTAGGGATTAGAAATATATATATATTATATGTTTTTTAGTATTTTTTTAAAAAAATAGATTGACCAGTGAAATGAGTGATTTTTTTTCCGAAATATTTTTCATAAAAATTGGTTTGCAAATAACGAAAAATTATAAAGATAGTTTGTTAAACACATTATTTTGCTTATATAAAGCCAAAATATATAAATTTTCCAAAAATATTTTCTTGACTTATATCAAAAATAAGATAGGGGACTTTATTGTAAATTCTTATTTTTAAGAATAAAAGAATCATTTTTTTAATGTTTGAACATGTTATTATGGTAATATACTTTGCACACATGTGTTGAAAAAATTATAATGATATCTGCAAAATTAAAGAAAAATTTAAAATGTCCCTCTCTCTCTCTCAACTATATCCCCTTAAGGTACCAAACATGTTCTTGCGTTTTTCTAGTTTTTCTATGATTCATTTGGATATATATCAACAGTTAATCTTAGTTTTGATCCCACATATCCTGTTATCCGCATAATCAAGTATTCTTCTTGTCTTTAGTTGTATAATCGAATTTGATTCTAAATGTACAAAACACGTCCTCACGTTTTTCTTCTGTGGCAGTTGCTTTTTTCCTCCGATACTTCCTCCGATAAATTGGTTGGTCTCAGCGTCTAAGAGGGAAAGCACAAGCGCCACAGAAGAAAAACGCGATGACATGTTTCGTACCTTTAGAATCTAATTCGATTATACATTTAAAGCTATGATGATTACTTTATCATCCGGATTACAGGCCATGTAGCATCATAATTAAGATGGACTGTATATATACATCCAAATGATTCATAGTTATGTATAGTTAATATAATCGAAAAAATAATTTTTTTTTGTTTAATATTAAATTTCTTAATTGTACTTTTCTTTTACGAAAACTATGAAAATAAGAAGGTTTATTAATTTTTCTGAAATATTTTCTAATTCTTTTACTGTTATAATTTTGTATATATTGAAAACGCATATTTCATGAGTGTACACTGTTAAAAATAGGTACTCAAATATAAGTAAAATGCACTCATTTTTGAGTACATTCGATGCTTATCATGTCTCTGAATACATAAATTTAAATTTTGAAAAAGACATGTTCAAAAATGAATAAAAAGAGCAGATCTAGCCTACATAGGCTGCATTCATAAATCACTTTCAATAAATATCAGGCAATTACAACAAACACTTACCGGGAATCGAACCCACATCCTCAGGCACTGCATTCCAGGGTCGTATCCATTGTACAACCAGAGCGACGTGAAGAACTTATAAACAGAAGAAATGTTAAAAAGATGTGCCAAAAAAATGGGCAGAAAGATTTTAGAATTGTAATAACTCAGTTTTTATTTAGGCAATCTACATCAAATAATGTGGAAAATCATCTTCCGAACAACCATTTTAAGTTTGCAGGTCGCCTTGCTAAAATGGCTTGAACAGAAGCTAATATTAGCAATATTAAATCACACTGTTCATTTTTGAAAAGTACGAATACTTAAATTTGAGTACGTCATCTCCCCAAATTACGATGCAATTGTACTAAAAGAAAAACGAATGTGTTCAGGTACTCATTTTTAAGTACCTTTTTTTACATTGTACAAATATTTTATGTGTTATGGAATCATTATGTATCTCTTTCTCTTAAAGATTCATCTATTTTGACTTGAATATTATTGCAAAAAATCTTATATTTTTAATTTAGTCAATTATTATTTTGTAAAAATTCGAATAATATTTTTTTAATTTTGATTTAAATGCTTTTCAATAGCCTTTTAATTTTAATTCTTGAATAGAAAAAGTGCTTAAGATTCTGTCCTATCGTGAAAAATCCCTAACTTTAATAACGTTTTCCCTAAAAACAGGAGACAATTATTCCCCTATCCCCTCTCTATTGCGCCAATATTTATTATCTAGAAATTACTTATAACGGATTCGAACTATTGATAGCATTTTTTAAATTTGTAATGATCTTTAATTTATATATTACAATTATACAAAAAAATTATGAGACTGACATCTATCTCACTCATATTCAAACGTGAACTAATTAAATATTTACCTTTTCATAAAACCTTCTAACACAGCAAATAACAATATATAAGCATGCAATTTAAATAAGCCTACACTATCATGAATGTTTCTAACCTACAAAGGAGAATTATTAAGATTGATGAATCAACTAACCTATGATGTCAAGAGTTCTGAAAGGTTACCCTTATTGCCACTTTATCAAAATTAAAATGTCTTCTTCGGTTGGGTTATATGACATAAATTCGCTCTGAGAAGGTCAGTATTGTAAGAAATATTTATATTAGAAATATGGTTAATGTTTTGATTTCGGCACATTTTATTTGAAACGAATGTTTTTAAATATTTATTTTAAATGTTTCTAAATGTTATTTTCCAGCTTAGAATGTTTATTTCAAACATTAGTTTAAATCTTAATAAAAAACGTGCATAAAGATATTGAAATACATTTTCAAGAAAATATATATTTTTTACTAATTATAAATTACTCAAAAACCTTGAAGGTTTTAGTTTATCTCATGTTAGGTATAAAGGTATTAAGTTCTCCATATGATTGATTAAAAAAATATGTTTATTTGCATGACGTTTTGTTGCAGCAAAGGATATTTTATTAAGTGTTTTTTTTCCTAGAAATTATATAAGTCTTATTAATATATAAATGTGTTTTGTTATTTGTTGTATATTTATTATTGATCCCCACTTTAAGAAAATTTAGTGAAATTATACATTCATTATCAAGATTAGATCGTAGGCTACTTATTTTTATGTTATAGCATATGGGGATTGAAATGGAAATGTTGATTAGGTACGGCCGCGGAAAAAAAAACGAACCACCGATGATTATTTCGTTAGTTTTTATAGTAGAGCTAAACGTAATATATCATTTTATAGGAAATAAAGTCTACTACACATTGATATACAAAAAATGTGCATAGGTGACTATCTTCATATTAAAATCCGCACCAACTTTAGAATTTCCAATAGCAACACCCGATTTTGATTCAATATTTAGAATCTACGACAAAATTTATAAAAAAAAATATATCAATTTGCAAGTCATTTGGTTAAGTAGTTTTTTAATTATGAATATCGAAAGTTTAGAACTCGTAATATTAAATGAATTTCTTAAACTTTTAATCATATCTTTCGAAATAATAATTTTATTAAGCTGATATTTTTATCTGTGTTACTTCTAAACAACCCAAATAAAATACACTAACTTTCATTTTTTTATACGTATATTTTTTTATTTTATTTAAATTAGGATATTAATATTCATAAAATTTATGAATAGCAACCATGCCATATTTTGATAGTGATGGATTCAGAAAAACGTTTTATATGCATATCTAAAATATCATGATTTTCCTCTTTGTAGTTTTTTGGCTATATTAAAATGTGCATTAAATGATCATTTAAGGGGTCATAAACAAATTTAAAATCTGCAGAACTTAACAGAAATCTACTAATTTTTATAATTAAAAGCGCTGTGATCACGTTGGCATAAAATTCTAAATTCTTATACAAAGGCGAGGGGTATACGGGAGTGCGAGGGGTATACGGGAGTAGCCCCTCAAATAAGATAGATACATATCGTCTAATATATCTGCATATAAATGTAGGAAATTAACGAAAATTTATATTAAGGATTATTTTGAGGGTGGGGAACATTTCTGCGCTATCAAAATTAGGTGTTGCTATTGAAAAATTTAAAGTTGGTGCGGATTCGAGTATGAAGATAGTCCCCTATGCAAATATTTTGTATATCAATGTATAGTAGACTTTATTCTCTACAAAATGGTATATTAAGTTTAGATCTACTATAAAAACAAACGAAATAACCATCGGTGGTTCGTTGTTTTTTTTCCGCGGCTGTACATTAATATCTCCTCTAATAAACAGCTTAACCGTTTAAGGGGGAAACGAAATATTATATTGATCTCTTTACTATCGATTACGTTAGAGAATATACATTTGTCACATTAAGAAAGCTTAAGAAAGCAATATTTTCATAATATACAACCATTAGAGACTGATCAATAGTTATAAAAATAAAAAATAAATGATCGATTTAGATAGCCTTATTGGTGTTATATATCTAATATGAAGATAATAGTAATAATCAAGTGATATTTTAAGGTGAAAACGTGTTACTATTAATAATAAGTAAACAGGTATCATTCAGCTTAGGTTATTATATAGGCTATATATTTTAGCACAAATTCAATGTTATAAATTTAATTATTACTTGTTTTATTCGATCTTATAGCATTCGTTTATAATCATCATATATATTATTTTGGTAGTAAAGATCCCGTTTACGACCGTAGGCACAACGAATCTGAACACATGCGGTACCAAAAGAGAGAGAATTTCATGGACCAGTGACAAATCGTACTTTCATTTCATAAATATCAACGTTGTTTTTTTTAAATGTGTTTAAAATAATCAATTTTAACGTGCTTTTTTTTTTAAAGTACTTCGAAACTTTTTTTTGGGGGGGGAGGGGGGTTCCTGCGATAATTATCGCACCCACATGCTAGTCATTATTAAAATTATAATCGGTACATTTAAAAAAAATTAACTCTTTAAACCTTCAATATTCAGGAGGCTTGTGTTACTTTTGGTATTAATTAAACTGGTGTCATTGTGATTAGTTTACCATATAGGCTATATATTTTTAGTATAAATTCAACGTTCTTAATTTGTTATTTGATAGTATGTTATTAGTTTATGAACTATAATATTTCAAAACAGTTACATGACGTCTATATACTTCCAGCTATGTAAAAAAGTTTTAAAGTGTTCTTTGTTTGAAAGTTACAAATTGAAATTTTATATTCTGGACTTCTATGATTTTTCACTTTTTGAAGTCATAATTCGCTTAAAGCTCTGCACATTTCAACTTCAATGTAATATACTTCTTTAACATGTCCATACACTGTAAAAAAGGAGTACACTTACAAACGAGTACCTGATCCTACTCGTTTTTCTTTGAGTACAATTGCATTGAAAATGATCGATGTCGTATTCAAATTTAAGTGTAATGATCTGGGTTCGATTCCCGGTAAGTCTTGGTTGATATTTATTGAAAGTGATTTATACAGGCAGCCTACGTAGGCAAGGATTTACTCTTTTTAATAATTTTTACTCATTGTACTCATTTTTGAGTACATGCCTTTTTCAAAAATGAAACCTATGTATTCGAAGCTATGATAAGCATCGAATGTAATCAAAAATGAGTAAATTTTACTTATTTTTAACAGTGTAACAATCGAGGTATGTACAAAATAGGAAAAATAACATTGAAATTAACAAGAATGTTTAAAATGGAAATTATTCTGCAGGCGGTATTTTAACTATTGCAAATATTTCAATTCTCAAAGGGAAAAAGAAGTCTGAAACTTGCAGCTAATTTAACACGTATTTATTGATTATTTTTTGCTTCTCCGTGCTAAATTAACTATAACCTTATCCGTGCAAAATCAATTTTCTTTCCACGAAAAAGTTTGAAGAACAAGCAATTCTACACTTCTCAAATGATTTTTCAAAGTCTTTATCTGAATTTTTAGAAATACGCTTTTTTGTTTAATTATGATATTAATTACAATAATACATTCGGCATTGTCGCATGCAAATTTATTTATAATTTATAGTTCTGTGAGTTTACTTTTAAATATCAAAAGCTATTTAAAACTACGCGCTATAGAAATAAATAACCCCATGCTGCAATTAAATTTTTAAAAAATACCTGATAACTGTAGTTTTTAAAATTTTCCCTTTCATGAAAAAACTGTAAGGATATTGATATAGGTCCATACAGCAAAATGTTGTGTCCATACAAGCAGGAAAAAGTGGGCCAAAGAATGGAAAGTAAGAGAATTTAGTTATAACTCAGTTCTATTTTAACATTTTAACATATCAATACAATATAAAGTATAAAGCCTTTTTTTGAACTACAAAAGCCCGGAACCGAATATGGGGCGTTAAAAATGCTAGGCCGACACTTTAACAATCAATTTAAAGCAATTGTTTGAACACGAGAAAAGGTGTCGGACATTTGAAATGACCACCATACAATTTTAAGCTAGTCGAATTTCACTAAAATTGGTCAAATAAATTCCACGATTAACGCGAACAATTGTTTGAACACGAGAAAAGGTGTCGGACATTTGAAATGGCCACCATACAATTTTAAGCTAGTCGAATTTCACTAAAATTGGTCAAATAAATTCCACGATTAACGCGAACAATTGTTTGAACACGAGAAAAGGTGTCGGACATTTGAAATGACCACCATACAACTTTAAGCTAGTCGAATTTCACTAAAATTGGTCAAATAAATTCCACGATTAACGCAAACAATTGTTTGAACACGAGAAAAGGTGTCGGACATTTGAAATGACCACCATACAATTTTAAGCTAGTCGAATTTCACTAAAATTGGTCAAATAAATTCCACGATTAACGCGAACAATTGTTTGAACACGAGAAAAGGTGTCGGACATTTGAAATGACCACCATACAATTTTAAGCTAGACGAATTTCACTAAAATTGGTCAAATAAATTCCACGATTAACGCGAACAAAATTTGTTTGTTAACCCAATTCGAAAAATACATAAGTAAAACATATTACTGATTATAATTTCTCTTCTAATTAAGATTTTGATAACTCATGTGTTAAGATGCCTGGCTTCTAAGTTGCGTAAAAGAAATTTTTACCACAGAAATTATATGTATTTAACGAAATTAATGAAGGAGCAAAAAAAACTATTTAAATCAACTGCACAAAAGTCTTTTGACTTCACTATACTAAATGGTTATTAGATGCACTAAATTTAATGCACAATTAAAACAGGAAAAAATATATATATAATTCTAAAAACTTAGCAATATATTAACTGAAGAAGCTTTTCAACGTTATTGTATATTAATTAAGGCCCACGTGGCCTAGTTGGAGAGCAGCGTCCTCATAATCAGAAGATTAAGAGTTCAAACCCTGTCAGGTTTTTTCTTCGAAACAGATCCCAAATAATCACACACAGCCCGGTTTGTTGCTATAATGCGACGTTAATAAAATCGACCAACGTTAATTAGTAATAAACATATATAAAATTAATTAAATTTGTATTTAAAAAAAATTTCTATAAAACATAGTTAAAAAATAAACCACATTATTGATAATTCTATAAAAACGTGCCTCGTAACTTTTAAATTATAATTTATAAACTAATAAAAATAAAATATAAGTTTTGAGTCAAATAATTATGTGTTATATGCACACCCAACTTAAAATTTTATTCATACTGAGAAAACTTTAAATGCCCGTTGCACGAATTATTAACTCGAAAAACTGCTTTAAATTTTATTTCTGTTAAGAAATAAATAAAATATGATTTTTTTACCATTATTTCTTTTACTTTTAAGTGCTTCATGATAAGACTTTAAATTGAAATTTAGCATACATCAATAAACTTTTAGATTCCCAAGTGAAGTGCTGACTTCTTTTAAGAAGAATTCTCGCTTTGTTTTGGTAAAAACAATTGTTTACTTGCGATATAAGAAGATTATTTGATTTGTGCCATAAAAAAGTTTTGAATCTGTTTTCAGACTATGCAAATTTAATTTTAAAAGTATTGAATATTTTAAAATTATTTTATTGTGTTTGTACTCGTTCTTATCAGAATATGAACTTTTGTTTGAATTCTAAGCCATATCGCTTTTTTTTTATCATAAACTAATTCAAAGAGGTTTTTTATCGAAAAATTAAGTTTTGTGAATAATAGTGAACAGCATAAAAATGCGATTTTGAAATTCTTTAATTCTTTTTTTATCGGATAAAAAGTACTGTAATTTGGAAGAAAAGTACAAAAAAAGTATAATTGATAAAAAAGGACATGGCTTAGCAGGAGAATATATAATCCCACTTTGTTTAATTTCCCATTTAATATAGAAAAAAAATGTAAAATGCGTATTAAAAATGTTTGATCAATTTTATAATTAAATTACTTTAAATAACACTAAGAATAACAATAAATTGGATAAAATATTATCTTTAAATAATAATTAAATGAAAAATAATTTTTTTTTGCTTTTAATAATTATATAGAAAGATTCCTATAATATTGAAAGTATAGATTGTATTACAAAAAAAATTATATTCTGAGAGATTTTCATAATTAAAATTCTTTACGAATGATATTAAAATAAAAGTTATGAAAATATTATTAACCTGATGAAAAGTTTAACTTTTATCCAGAAAATTTTATTGCCGTTTAAAATATATACTATTTTAAAAAAACTTACTGAATTCTTATACTGTATTGTTATGATATTTTATCATACATAATCTTTATCATTTTTATTGCTTACATGTAATTCTTAATATTAAGCACAATCGCTTCATATAGTTAAAAAAATCTTGTGTTTTGAATGCATATATATGGGCAATTCCACGTAAAAGTGTCCTAGGAGTGAATTTTAAAATATTTTTTTACAAAGTTGAAATTTTTATATAATATAGAAAAATAATTGAATTTATTATATTTTGCATTAATATAAATTTTGCGCATATTTTGTGACAATGGTGCAAATTCAAAATGGTTGCTATGCAATGAAACTAAACTTGCTTACATTAGCATTATTTCTATTCCTTGATTCCTAATATAAGTTACATTTTCTGAATATTTTGAGTATGGGTTTTTAGAAATACAGTTAACGTACAATCAAATTCCTTACGTTATAAAAATTTAGCTTGATTTAATTATTGATTTAGAACCAAATGAAATATGTATTTTTCAAATGTAGTGTAAGTCACAAAAAAGGAACAAAAGTTCTTCTATTTTTTTTAAATTGAGCCACAATTAAAAAAAAATCAGTGATTTCCTCCTCTATACTAATCTCTATCAGACTGCAGTTTTGATTTTTAAAAGAAGGAAATTTTTTAGTGAATATTAAATAAATTAAAACTGTAGTGTAAGTCACAGCGTAGAGTAAGTCACAACTATATGCTGTGTTTGTAGAACAACAACGATTACAAAATGCACAGTAACAATATTTAAAAATAATATCATAAGTGATCTTATTTTTAAATATTGTTATTTATTATACTTTTCTTATTTAAACTGTAAATGGGGAAAAAGTAGCAAAATGAAAGATAGAGATTAGAGAAAGAAAAAAACAAATGGAATATTTCAAGCAGTTAAAGATAATTAATCTAGATAGCAAGAGGAAAGGTGTAAGAACGTGGAAATTACAATGAAAGTTGATCAAAGGGATTTTTAAAGTAAAGAAGAGGGAATAGATAAAAAAAATACAGGTAAAAAAGAATTTCCGCAACCGCTTAAAATGAACCAAGCCCTTCTAATCCAAATTCAGTAGATTCTCCTAAGAAGGCTTATCAAAATTGTAGCTAATTTTTTAAAGATATTGCAAGAGTCAAGAAAAGTCCACCTTAAAGCCCAAATAAATGTCAGGCCATTGCAAAGAAACTAGCACATCAGTTTACACCGGAGATAGGTCAACCTGCCTGCTCAACATTCAAGAATTACTGCACTAAGGAATGAAATAAAATCTTTGATAAAGATTTTTATGAAGAGGCATATAATATTCCAGTAATCAAGGATTTTGTAATTCTTAGAGAACTGAACAAAAAAACGAGAAGACCTAAGAAAAAGATAACAATCGAGATGAACTTAAAAGAGGCAATAGGGTATAGGTTTCATCAGTGCCGTTACACAAACAATATTTTGGGGGGTTGAAACAAGAAATTTCCCAACTTAGCGATTCGAAATTCTCAACCCCACTATTCGAAATTCCCAACAATGCTCAAAATTCCCAATTCCAACTTATCGACCTTTTTCATGATTTTTTATATATTTTTCAGGTAATATTAAACAGTTCTCTTACACGCATTGATTTGTTGCACGAATATTTCAATGCAGTGTCCGTTCTGATGTTTAATTTAAATATAATCTTACAAGTTGGGCAACAATTTGTTAATAATATTAATTTTCTTCCGGCATAAATTTTCCCAACTCGGGGTTTTTGGAAGTTGAAATTCCCAACTTTCAGGGTTTCCGGACTCACCTTCCCCCCCCCCCCCGCGGTGCAACGGGCCTGGGTTTCATTTGTATTAAGAAGAAAAGTTAAATATTTTGCTGGACAATTCATTTCTACAATAAAAGTGGATTTTTGCAATGCACAAGGAATATTTTTCATTGGCCAGAAAAAGCAGATGCCGCAAATGTTGTAATTGTTGAAAATATAAAAAAAAATTGCCTGACTGAAACTTTGATTGTAAATTCTATTATAGTTTTTCACATTATAATTTTTCAAATTATGTAAAGTTATATTTTAATTTTATTTATATCATTTTACCAGTGCTTATTTTGAGGTGTAGTGTAAGTCACGTTTCAGTTGTAGTGTAAGTCACACAGATTAATTTAAATTAAAATAATTTGAAAACACATCTAGAAATATATTTTTTACCTGATTAAACTTTAAACCCTATACAACGAAACTGGCATAACATAATATTTTTATATCAAAGCATGAGGAAGAAAACGTAAATTGAAATAATATCCAAAAAACCGTGTCCTTTTTTGTAGTGTAAGTCACACTGTGACATTTTTATTTTTAAAAATTAAAGTTAAATAAAATGAAAAAAGTTTACATTGTCAAAAAATAGAACATATGTCTGGTATGTCTTTTGACATAAAAAGTTTTTTTAAATCACAAATTGCTTTTTTTAATTAAGCTTACAATGTGGTATAAATTGTCAAATGTAGTGTAAGTCACGCGTGGAATTACACATTAAGTCGATTAGTATATTAAGTAATTTATATATAATGTGTGCGATAAATTTCTGTGCCTTATTTTCCTTCGTACACTGTTAAAAATTTCAGTTCAACAATGTACCATATCTTGGTGCAAAACAGAGGTCTGCAGCAAATTACACCATATTATGGTGGAATCTAGGTTGAACCAAAAATCCTTTATAGGGAAAAAGCAGAGGTTTCACCGATAATTCGTTTAACCTCTTTAACTGCAACTGCCATCAACAAGCCGAGATATCTCCTCCAAGAAAGATAACGACGAAAAAGGGCCTCCGTGGCCCAGTGGAAAAAGACGTTCAGCTATGAATCAGAGGATTCCTAGTTTGAGCCCGATCGGTGGACTCGACAAAGAAAACTAAAAAAGTTGTTATCTTGGGATTGTAGGATTGCCAGCTTCGCTACAAAAATTTACCACTAAAACTTGAATTTTGAGTTTTATGCAACGTTATGAGTTTTGGTGCAACGTTTCACCACTAAATGGTGTGCGAGGTAGCACCTTAAAATGGTAAAACTAAGAACCAAATGTTGGTTGCAGCTAAATGGGTACCAAATTTTGGTGCAAAGTCGTAATAATTTTCAACAGTGTAATTGTAATAGTTAAGTTATTAGAAATAGTTCAAGTAATTTATTTTTAATGTTTGCGGTAAGTTTCTATGCCTTATTTTCTTTCGCAGCATCGTAAATCATATTCAAGTTAATAAATCTTTAGTTTTTTTAAAAAAATGCCGAAAAGCCAATCTTATTATACATAATTGAAACTTTTTCCTTTAACATCAAAACAACATCACAATAACATTTCTATAACATCACATTGCAAGAAAGGGAAGGACAATTAGTAGTTCGAAAAATTTAATATCATCAGTTACATTTTGTAATTTTTTATAGATTTAAATAAATAACGCAATGTTATTGATTTTTCAAAAATCTAATTTATTGTATCTTTTTAATAACTAAAATACTAACTACTAATTTAGATTTCTTATGAAAGAAAATTATATTTTTTATAAAACATCATTTTCCATTTATCATTTTCATTAATTGAAAACGTGTCTTGTATGCATTCTTTATATGCATAAAGGAACATTAGGAAATGTTAATTAATTCCCTTTTTTTCATTTTGAGAAAATGCGTTGTCAACGAAATTTGTTTTACTTGTCAATTATTTCTATAATATTGATTTTATATTCATAACACAAAATTTTGATAAATATGGATATTTCAATTTCAAAATCTTATTTCATTTCATCCCACCTGAAAGTAAGAAATTACTCACAATGCAGAAGAAAATGGAACCTGGAGTAAAAAGGTTTTTTGTAATTAAATATTGATAATAATACATGCGTTTTGATCAAGTTTTTTTTTATTAATTTACTTTGATAATAAAGTACATTTTAGCAAAAATTAAATTTCTAGATGTTTAATTCAAGTCCAAATGTCGATTTGTTTGAGTATACGAAAAAAAAAACTGTGATACATGAAATCTTCTGTATATAAACTAGAAAAGTCAAATAATTTACGAATATTCTTGGGATTTGCATAGAATAGAAAACTTTTAATACATTCTAATAAAAAAATTAAATTCTAATTTATTTAGATTTTTTTCAATGTTTTGCAAAGTGAGAAAAATGGGTTTTTAAATTATTAAATTTAAAGAATAGGAAATTCGTTAAATTTAATAATCTTCGGGAAAAGTGCAATTATTCTACAAAATTATGAATTTCGAAGCTTATAAATGACAAGAATGAACGGCAGTATATTTAACATTATACCTGGTATTTTTTTTTAAATAAACTATCAATAAAAGAAAATATTTCGATACCACATTGGCTGCCATTTTTTCTTGTTTTATTCATAGTAAAATATAATGCTTTAAATGAAATAAAAAATGGTCTGCGTAAAAAATTAAAATTAACGTAAATACATTATAGATTCCTGAATCCAAACAAATCCAGAATAATATTAGCATGTGTCCAATTTCGAAGGAAATAAAAAAAAATACAATAGTAGGTTTTTCAAAATGGCGAATGGTTGATTACAACTTGCTATTAGGAATAAATACAGTCCTTAATAATCAATATATTTATTTTTTTATGATTTAAAGGTTGTCATTTGTTCTATTTTATTCAAGTTATTAATTTGACTTAAAAGTTGTTTTTATATTGCATTTGTATACGAAAAATTCCATACGAGATACACATTGGATCCCATCTATGAATCGTAGTAGATTTCCGTAGAAATATAATTATTAAAAATATTTATAAACCTCAGAATTTAATAAAAAATAAACCATTATGTTTCTAATAAATATGTTAACAGTTTTATAAAAACAATTGTAATTTTACAGTTTTTTGTAATGAGAAATTGGACTTTGGACGACAAAAAACGAGTTTTATGACCCATCCCCCCAAAGAGGTTTTATACCTGTATTTTTTGTTTTAGACAGACTGTGTAATCACCGTGATGTTAAAAAATGAAGGACGTCTTAAATTAGGTAGGATAAGGAGGGCGAAAATATATCATTCTTGAAATTAAATTGTAAATTGTTTTATTTCGTGATCGAGATATAGGGTAGTGAGATTAAAGAGATCTGGAAACTTTTTGACCATGGGGATTGGAAGTGTTGATTATTACTTACTTTTAAATACGACATCTATATATATAAATGCGAAAAACCCCACTCATCACTAATTTTTCAACTTCCCGTATACCTAAAATATGGATCTTAATCAACGGGAGTATCGTTATTGTACATCCAACTTCTCCATATTATCAATCCTGAGAGACCTTGCTAATAAAATTTCCATACAAATCGTAACTTTTAATACTGTGGTTCCCTCTGATGGGTGACAAATTAAGAATATTATTTATTTCGCTTATAAATATTATATTAGTATCTATTTTGTTACTTATTTAATTCCCGTGCGTAGAACGGGTATTTCAGCTAGTAATAGTATATGTCTCAGTGAATAACATATTCTGACAAAATGTTGTATTTCTATTTTCAAAATTTCTCAAGATTTATAGTATTTCGTGTTATAAGATGTAGGTTGTCGAGTAGGAATCTTAAATTGTTTGGAATATAAATTAAATTGCATGCAGCATCATTTAAAAACTCTTTATATTACATAGCACCCATAGTAACTGCATACTACGAATATTAAACACAAAATCTAAACAAATATTTAAAAAACATACAAAATTGAGCAGAATAAAATATCAAAAATACCTCAAAAAAAGATCTACGCACTTTCCTATTGCATAATAAAACTTCATAATCGATACAATGGAAAATAATTTTTTAACAAATCACATTTTTGCGTGTTTTTTTGTGCTTAGAATAATATTATTTTGAATGTAAAAGTTGCTTTCAAACTTCAAACAACAATCCCAACTTGCGACTACTGCGCTATTTCCCCCATTTGCATCAAAATAGCCTTTGAAATACCCGCATTTTCCCCTTTATTAACTCAGCTTCCCCCACGCAGAGCTGCTTCCTTCTCCTTTTTGTAATTCGATACAAAAGGCCTTTTCAAGCCAAAGGTTGCAACCAGCGATAATTTTTTGTATTGAGAAATGAAGGACAAATTGGATAAAAAAGAAATAACAACTTTTTATTATGACGATGGTTTGTGATCTAATATAACCTAGTCAAGTGCTAATTGGAAGTCACAGGTAATACGTGAACTGTAGTACTAGTCATTGTACTAGATTTTATTTATTTAATTGATGAGGTTGTAGTAGAGCAATTGTTGTAATTATGTACTGTAAACATTTATTTTTAGCAATTCACAAAAACGAATTGATTTTATGTAAATGAGCGTTCGGGATTTGTGGGACAAATCTTATTAAATCCACGAGATTTATGATATTTGATTTGAATGGCAATATTTTTATTCTCCCCGTTTTAAGATTCAAAAATTATTTAATTTTATTTTCCATTATTCTTGTTATCACCTAAAAGTTCCCCAAAATTTGATTTCCGTTGTTTGACCGCCTTGGCCGCTAAGTGATATAAGTCCAAAAGCTGAGTTGATAGTTACGAGCGTTTAAAGTTGCAACTCGTCTTTGCTGTAATATTAAGTGGTAGGACATTAAAGTCATTGTTGGGCAACATATTGAACCTGGAGCCACACCTATTAGTCAAATGATAGATCTGGCTGCCTAGTAATTGAAAATGGTGTTAGTTCATTATTGGATTTTTGTAATTATACCACTCAGACCAAATTGCCCATTTGTCTCATTTAAAAAAAAAAGACTTGTCCGTCTTACAGCTATGATTAATTTAGAAAATCTTTAATGTTTAAAATGTTGTATTAAGTTTATTTTTTAAATATTTTTAATTTTGTAAAACCATTCTTAAATTTAGTTTGCAAATTTAAGAATTATTGTAATAAAATTTTCATACATTACTTGTATTTAAATATTTTGATACCTATGATTTTTCATACATTCATCATAATTGACACGAATTTTCTTTGCTTAAATAAATAACATTTTAAATATTATTATAATGATAATCAAAATTCTTTAAGCTTTTAATTAATTTCTTATGAGGAAGCATTAAAGTGCACGATTTCAGATTTTGGCAAAAAAATTAGTTGAATTTACACTTAAAAATATGTCCAAAATACAACAACTCCTTAACAGTTTCCATAAACATTACCTTCAGCATTATATTACTTATTCAATACGTAAAATGAATATCTAATAATTGATTTGTAAAATTACCATTTATATCTTTTTCTTTGCAGATGCTTTTTATCATACTTTTTGTAACGACCCTAACAACTTACATCCACTGCGCAAATGACGTAGTGTATGTACAGACCCTTAACAGCACAGTGGAACTAGATGCTTATTACATAGAAGAACGACCCTGGTGTCCTCCATCAAGTGAGATCCTTCCATGCACTTGTGATGGACCACCAAACTTCCTACTCTTCCACTGCGACAGAATCACAGAAGTCTACAGTATCACCCACGCAACGAGGTCTGTACCATACCAGAGAACATTCGGCAAGTTCAGCCTCACTAACTCTAGGATCTCTGGTCTAGAGTCTGATGTTCTTGGATATCTCCAGTTCGAGTATATCTTTCTCAGGAAAAACACCGTCAAGAAAATCTCCAAGGATTTCTTTGATTCTTCGAGGGAATCCTTGAAAAGGATTGAAATAATTCACAATGATGTTGAAAAGTTTCCATTCAAAGATCTCTCGTCTTTCCCCAAGCTGGAATACATTAACTTAAAGTACAACTCCATTAAGAGCATCCCGGATGAAGCTTTCGGTACGATATCGAATGACAAAATCAAACAGATTGATTTGTCTTTCAATAAAATCAATCATGTTGGATCAAATTCTTTCAAGTATCTGAATCGATTGGAAAAGTTGGATTTGAGGTACAATAAATTGACAGTCATCAACAATATGGCTTTCGCCACTTTGAATGAGAATCCAAAACTGACTCTGCATCTTGGGAACAACAAAGTTATGTTCGTTTCTGAGGGAGCGTTTCAAAATCAAGTTTTCAAAAGCCTGAACCTTACAGACAATAATTTGACGACTTTGCAAGAGAAGGCTTTTCGGGGAATTTTGAAGCGAATGGCAGAGAGAAGGACGGGTACCATATCAGTTGGAAGTAAGTTTTTATTCTGTGTTCTAAATTCAAGAGTCCAATCTGGTGTCGTGCCCAACCTGGTCCAATTAGTCATTCAAAAAGCAACACCAACTTAGACTGGTTACACATTGTTCCAAAGTTCCTTTGACTTGGTGTTGGGGTTGGAAGGTCTTGGACGCTCTCTTTGACCAGTGGCGGCGATTCGGAGGGGGGGGGGGGGGGGGCATTGAGGGCGGGGCCCGCACTTTTTCGATGTTGCTCCAGCACTTTTTTAAAATTGCACTTTTTAAAAAGTAATTATAAGTATAATTTTTTACTGCATTGCCAAAACATGGAAAAATTTCGTACCCCAACCCCCTCCATGCCAAAATGAACCTATATCCATGTATGTACTGAATTTGATTTAGACAATGCAGTACAATTTCTGAGAACCGAGGATAGTTTGAAAATGAAGGTTTAGGCTGTGGACCCAAACTACGCAAAAGTTTTTAAACAAGATGTGCTCAGACGTGAAAAAAATCCATTTACTTTTTTTCATTATTTTAACAATTTTAGATAGTTTGCATAAAGAAACATCTAAAAATCATTTCCTATATCTAGAACATACCTTTCTGGTTTAGTAGATTGCAAGCGGGTCTTCGGAGCAGTATGTCGTGGGTTCGAGTCCCAACAAGGTATACTCAATTTTTTAATGTAGGTACCTTAAGGGGGTCCAATACCCGAAATTCGCAAAAAAAGTCATTTTTTTTTTATATTTAAAAAATAATATTCAAACTTATCTTAATAACTCACAAAAAACTGCTTCAAAAAATTCCTATTATTTTTTTAGTTATGAATGTTTTAAAGAGACACTATATTAATGATGTGTTCCTATAACATAGTTGTATCACTATATGTAAACTTTAAAAGCAAATATCTCTGTTCGTGGTTTTGAAATTTAATGAACACTAAAAATGCTAAGGCTTTTTTACTATTATACTTAAAATCATAATTTATGTATGTATAGCAAGATAAATATATTTTAAATAGATGTATGCATTCAGATTTCCTATTTTTACCATAATTTGTTTTTTAAAACCACTTAAAATGGAATTTTATTTTTTTCGTCAATTTTTTTTCCAAAATTTCTAATATATTTTATTTTTTTAAAGTGATGTATCTGAATCAAAATTTGAATGCATACATCTATTTACATATTATTCAAGATCTTAAATAAAAACAATTGCTTCAAAATATTGAAAAACAAAAAAGGAGTAGGAATTTTAAAATTGTTAAAAAATTTACTAAAATTTTTATTTAAAAATAAATGTGCAATTTAAAAAAAAAATTGAGCGTCTTAAAATGGTTTTTTATGCATATTTAGAAAGAGAAAAAAAATTGGATTGTACAAGTATAAAAATAAAAAAAAAAATGTCGAAGGTATCGGACCCCCTTAAAGGATTTCCCAGTAACGCGGAGTCAAACAACTAGTCTAAAATATTAAAATATGTCCGTGGGTCGCAAAAAATACTTCATTTGCATTTAAAAGGCTGAAAATTTATATATAAATACTATTCATCCTCAAGAAGTGCACCTGAGGCTTGGATATGTAAAATTCCATTTAGTTTCATGATTTTAACATTTTTATAATTATTGCATAAAAGCATCTTAAAAAATATTTCCAAGCTCTAGATAAAAAGTGGGTCTCCATGGCCCAGTGGATAAAGGCGTCAGCTGGGAATCAGAGGATCTTGTGTGACGGACTTGACTAAGAAAAGTAAAAAAGAAGTTGGTTGGTTAATAACGTCGCACTAGAGCTGCACAGTGGGCTATTGGCGACGGTTCTGGGTCTATCTCGAAGGAAAGACAAGGGAACGATGCCTCGTATTTTTGAACAATGGTCAGATGACGAAGACAACACCTGAGCTGGCACCCAACGCCTTCAATAGACGTCGGGACTTTGGACCCCGATCAGATTTATAGTGCACCAGACCCGTATACACGCCGATAATTTTTGTGATGTTCTGGATGACATTCTAGTATTTTGGTAGCGAAGTTGGCAACCCATCGATCTCAATATCACTACTTTTTTTACTATTCTTTAGTCTAGTCCTCGCACAGGTTCGAACCGTGAATCCTTTGATTCACAGCCGACGCCTTAATCCACTGGGCTATCCGACCCCCTAAAAAAGAAGTGATCTTGTGATCGGAGGGCTGCCAGCTTCGCTACAAAATACTAAGAATGTCGTCCAGAACATCCACAAAAATTATCGGCGTGTATACGGGACTGGTGTACGATAAATCTGATTGGGGTCCAAAGTCTCGCTATTGAAGGCGTTGGGTGCCAGCTCAGGTGTTTCCTCGTCATCTGACCATGGTTCAAAAATACGAGGCATCGTTCCCGGGTCTTTCCTTCGAGATAGGCCCCGAACCGTCGCCAATTGCCCACTGTACAGCTCTAGTTCGACGTTAATTAACCAAACCAAACCTAGATGGAAAGTTTATCGTAGTCGGTAGAATTCGAAACAATCGGTCTCGGGTTTAAGTCCCGGAGGATGGCAATCAATTTTTGTGTAATGTATATATATGCCCTAAGGGCTCCCCAACAACGCCGGGCCAAACAGCTAGTTTATAATAATGGTATTTTTTCTTTCAGGAAACCGATTCCGCTGCACTTGTGACAAAATGGAATGGCTTGTTCGTCTTCCTACGCTGTACAAACTGCCTCTCCTAGAATTTGAATGCTCTGACAAAGACCACAAATCCCTGCAAGACCTGACACCCATAGATATAGGATGCTCATAACACACTAAAGAATGGTCCACGATACAAACCGGGCTGACCAGTTATAAGAACTGATTTCCGAGCATTTTAAATGCCATCAATTAATTTGATCAATATCAAGAATGTGATGTAGCCTTGGTTTATTTTATTCTGGACCCTTATGGCTGAACTAATTTTAATATCTGCAGTTGTATTCTATGAAAACATATGAAAAATTGGAAATAATAAAGACGTTATTTTGTGGGTCTCCACTTTCAAATTAAATTTCAAAATAATATTTAAATATAAATTTGTCTATTATTTATTCATATTTATGTAGAGATGTATCTATTAATAGACACATTATTTTAACGTTGGAAAATTCTGCAATTCAATTGGTTGCTTGAAAGACAATATTTTTAAGAAATATGTCTCAAATTGTGAGTATGTGTACTCCAAGAATGTATAAATTTACATATTTATACATGTTCACTTTTGATAGGGCTTTAACATGGTCTTAGAAATAACGTAATTTCACATGTACTGAATACTGAAAGCGCTTTTATTCAATTGTATATTTAAAAATCATGAAATAATTTCCTTCACAGGGGCTTAGAATAATATCGATCACTAAAACTTCTTAAAATTATATAAATTAGTGTGTAAAATATGTTATCTCGATATGTTAATCTATGACAATAGCCCAACCATTATAAATTGATATATAGATAAATGTATTTTTCAAGAATATCCAGAATCCATATGCTTTCTTTCAGAAAAAGAATTATTATTATTGCAAAAGAAACCTATAATTCGATTAAACAAAATGGTATTATTATCTCATTTTAGTTCCATCGACTATATAATTAAAGTAAATAACATGAACTGTATAGAAAACATATTAATAATTTTTATAGAAGAGAGTGTTTACAGAAGTTGAATAGTTAATTTATTTTAGAAATTACTTTATGTATGCTTGTGTATAACTTCCTAAAGTATGAATTCATTGTAAATGGAATGTATTATTTTGATCGATTAAAATTTGAATATAGCTGCATGGAATATATTTACATATGGATACCATGATATAAATTCTAGTACGATAACAGTGTCTAGAAGTAACTACAATGTAAAAACAAAGCTACTTAAAAGAGTACTTGAACATACTCGTTTTTCTTTGAGTACAATTGCATCGTAAATGAGCGATTACGTACTCAAATTTAAGTAATCGTACTTTCGCAAAAATGAGCAGTGTGATTTAATATTGCTAATCTCAGCTTCTGTTCAAGCCATCTTAACAAAGCGATCTGACGAACTTAAATGAGTTGTTCAGAAGATGTTTTTCCACACCAATAGTAAGTTTCCACATCAAAATGTCGATTGCTGAAATAGAAACTGAGTTATTACAACTCAATTAGCTTACTTCCCATTCTTTTGGCACAACTTCTTACATTGCTTATGTAGGCTAGCATCTGTCTTTTTATTCATTTTTACCCATTGCACTCATTTTTAAGTACGTCTTTTCAAAATTGAAAGTTATGTATTAGGAGCTATGATAAGAGTCGTATATATTCAAAAATGAGTACATTTTACTTATATTTGAATACCTATTTTTAACAATGAAGCTGCACGAAATATATTTATATATGAATCCCATGGTATAAATTCTAGTACAATAAAAGTGTCTAGAAGTAACTAGTAGGTTTGGGAACAGTAGACCGCAAGACATAAGAAAAAAAAGAAGCTGAACTTTACATGGAACGGAGCCACTACAAAGGCTACCATTATGAAACGGAATTAAGAAGTAAATAAAACAGCATACGTCGTTTTTAATGACTTCAGGAACATTCGAAGCCAAATTCGAAGAAAATCGAACAACGCGTTTGGTCGTGACTGTGTAACTAACATATTTATAAGCAGACGAAATGCCGAACGGTCGAGTTAAAACAGGACCTTGATAATGCAAGGACAATACATAGCAATTAGTTTTGGGAACAGAAAAAATTGTGCGATAAAAAATATATACGTCGTTTTTAATGACTTCAAGGAACATTCATGCGAAATTCAAAGAAAATTAAAAACAAGGCTTTTGGTCGTAACTGTATAACAAACAAACAGACGAAATGCCGAACGGTCGAGTTAAAACAGAACCTCGCTTATGCTTTGTTCTGTTAAATTCTTGAAAAATATTCTTGATTCTGTTTTATTTCATTCGGTGTTCGTTTGATGTTAATATTTAAAAAAAAATAAAAAAATAGCCAGTTAGAAGAAATAGAGGAATAAAAATAAAATACCTCATGAAAACCATTCATCTCATAAATGCACGCATAGAATAAAATAAACAGAATACTGAAAGAGTTTCCCTGTTCCATCATTCTATTGTATAAACTTCAATGTGCATTTCAAGGCCTATTTCGTATGTGGCCAGCTGTCAGCTATAGATAAAAAAAAAGGAATATTTATGTGTCTGTTGCGATTTAATAGGTCAGACAAACGCCTACTGATGCTAATTCTAGTTGTAAAATATTGTGCATGATAAAACTGTTATTGTACAAAAAATTATTGAATTTAATTAATTTTAAAATTACAATATTCATTGATTTCATACATTTTACAATTGAATCAAGTGTCAATATGATGTATTTTCAAGAATTTAATATAACATCTTCAATAGCTAATTATGACATTATTATTTAATTTTTATGTGTTTTATAATCAAAATACTATCTACTCTAACTTATAAAACAATACTTGTCCCAATTGAAATTATGCAAAGATTTCTCTAATGCTATGATTAAAGTCACAGTAATATCAATTTCAAATCGTATATCATCGGCTGAGAACTAAAACCAAGTATATTTAAACCAAAGATTTACCATCCGTAGTTGGCGACGAAATCCAATATTATTTTTTTCCTCTCTAGAATTCTTCACCAAGGTAATTTCATATTTCGAAGTTTAACGCTCTTATTTCGTCTCCAACTACGGATGGTAAATCTTTGATTTAAATATACGGGAATTTACTTCTAAGTCGACAATATGATCTTGTATGAATTTGGTTTATATAATTACTTGCTGTTTTTCTTAGTAATTTTTCTAAGTATTTCTTCTATTCTATTAAAAACCATATTAAATGAGGTTAGCATCAGCGTTGATTAAATTAAAGAATTTAGTGTACGAATAATTAACGTACGTTCAATTATGAATAATTTTTAGTTTTAATTATGTAATTCAATATTCTAATTCAATTAATGTACTAAATAATTGTAGAGTGAATGGAACTGTTAGATATTGACATTTTAAAAGTATAATAACCCTTAGAATCACATCAAGATATTTTTATGTAGGAACTGTGTTATTCAACTCTATAAATATTTAATGTTTTTGTGCTAATATGACTCAATCCATAAAAATATTGATAACGCAGCATATTTAAATACTAATGTTACCGTTATTTTAATATTTCAAACGTATCATAAATAACTAGATTATTTTCTTATATTAATTATAAAATGTGGATATTAATTATTATTGTACAATGGTTTGTTTAGACTTCATCTTCAGTATACATTACAATTCTGGTCATCTTATCTTATAAAAGATATTGATATGTTAAAACGGGTTCAACATAGGGCTACGAAAATAATTCAACAGCACTTAACGAATGAACTATGGAGACAGACTAAGAAGTTTTAACACGAACATAATCGACTAAAGGGGACTTTATTCAATTTATCAAATTGGGTGAAGTTGAAGGCGCGAAATTTAATACAGGCCTATCAAATTGGGTGAAATTTAATACAGGCCTATCAAATTGGGTGAAATTTAATACAGGCCTATCAAATTGGTTGAAATTTAATACAGGCCTCTCTCAAATTGGGTGAAGTTGCCGGGAAATTTAATAAAGGCCTCTCTCAAATTGGGTAAAGTTGAATGCGTGAAATTCAATACAGGCCTATCAAATTGGGTGAAGTTGAAGGCGTGAAATTTAATACAGGCCTATCAAATTGGGTGAAGTTAACACCGTGAAATTTAATACAGGCCTCTCTCAAATTGGATGAAGTTGAATGCGTGAAATTCAATACAGGCCTATCAAATTGGGTGAAGTTGACACCGTGAAATTTAATACAGGCCTCTCTCAAATTGGGTAAAGTTGAATGCGTGAAATTTAATACAGGCCAATCAAATTGGGTTAAGTTGAAGGCGTGAAATTTAATACAGGCCTATCAAATTGGGTGAAGTTGACACCGTGAAATTTAATACAGGCCTCTCTCAAATTGGGTGAAGTTGAATACGTGAAATTTAATACAGGCCTATCAAATTGGGTGAAGTTGAAGGCGTGAAATTTAATACAGGCCTATCAAATTGGGTGAAGTTGACACCGTGAAATTTAATACAGGCCTCTCTCAAATTGGGTAAAGTTGAATGCGTGAAATTTAATACAGGCCTATCAAATTGGGTGAAGTTGACACCGTGAAATTTAATACAGGCCTCTCTCAAATTGGGTGAAGTTGAATACGTGAAATTTAATACAGGCCTATCAAATTGGGTGAAGTTGAAGGCGTGAAATTTAATACAGGCCTATCAAATTGGGTGAAGTTGACACCGTGAAATTTAATACAGGCCTCTCTCAAATTGGGTAAAGTTGAATGCGTGAAATTTAATACAGGCCTATCAAATTGGGTGAAGTTGAAGGCGTGAAATTTAATACAGGCCTGTCAAATTGGGTGAAGTTGACACCGTGAAATTTAATACAGGCCTCTCTCAAATTGGGTGAAGTTGAATGCGTGAAATTTAATACAGGCCTATCAAATTGGGTGAAGTTGACACCGTGAAATTTAATACAGGCCTCTCTCAAATTGGGTGAAGTTGAATGCGGGAAATTTAATACAGGCATATCAAATTGGGTGAAGTTGAAGGCGTGAAATTTAATACAGGCCAATGTTTCATGAGTAGTTATGGGAAAATTATACACATCTCTTAATTGGGTAACTACAATGTTAAAATTAGGTATTCAAAAATAATTAACATTTACTCATTTTTGAATACATTCGATGCTTATCATGGCTCTGAATACATGTTTCAATTTTGAAAAAGACATGTACTCAAAAATGAGTACAATGGGAAAAAATTAATAAAAAGAGCAGATGATAGTCTACATAGGCTGCCTTCATAAATCAATTTCAATAAATATAGACAATTACAACCAAGACTTACCGGGAATTGAACCCAGATCCTCAGGCACCGCAGTCCAGTGTCTTATCTGTCATACAACAATGGCGTCGTGAATAAGTTATTAACAGAAGAAACGCTAAAAAGGTGTGCCAAAAGAATAAGAAGTAAGATTATGAAGTTGTAATAGCTCAGTTTCCATTTAAGCAATCGACATCAAATAATGTGGAAAACCATCTTCTGACAACCATTTTAAGTACTCTTTATACTTATTTTCAAGCACACTTTTATACAGTGTAGTCGCTATATTAAAACACAGAAATCGACTGGTAAAAATATGCCTGGAGATTTTTTTTGTAATAGTCTTTCGATGAAAAATGTCGAAGAAAAATTGAGCTGTCTAGTTTCAAAGCCAGATATATCCACATTTTTGCAAAATCATTTTTTTATAAATTTCACAATTTCTCAATTTACTACATTGCAAAGCGGTATTGACTAAAAGTGTCTGAATCCAGTCTAAAAATGCATTAAAAGTGATGAGTTAAGATCCAAGAATACGTGGATGTCAATCGTTTTTGAAGTCTCCTGTAAATTTTATGAAAATGAATCTATCTGGTTAAATCTAAACGTCTCATTCTCCGTAGATCAGAGCTCCAAGAAAATAACATCTACATCTTAACGTTTTCAAATTTATTTATCTAGAAAGGTTCTAATTCAATACACAAATTTTGAATATATTGTCTTCAATAACAAGTATATAACTAAAGGATATATATTTATAAAAGCCATATGTACGAGTAAAAAGAAGGTTTAAGTTCTATTGAACATTTTCGTCCTCTACGAACAAAATAGAGGTACACAAAACAGAGTTTTGATATGCTTTATAGGCCACCAAACAAACGCAGCTGTAGTCAAACAAACTACTTGAAGATCATAATGAGTATATGTAGTTTAACACACAAACACACACTAGTATGTACTAGAGATAACTTAAGGATTTTGTTGATCATAAATCAAGTCCTGAATATTTCCGTACTTTTTTTAACAATACATAAATACTTTACATTTTACAATCGTATCAGTCATGTATAAAAATACTTTACCACAACCAGTGTACAACAGAAATAAATAGTAAATAATGAGCAACAAGAACATTTCATACTCAATAAATTTCAAGATCACCACACTGTTAAAAATATCCGTTTCATTGCAGGACATTTTCTCGGAATTTTCGAAACGAAAAATTCCGTTTAGCTGATAACGGAATTATTTCGAATCTTTATACTGACGTATAAAATGGCGGTTTTATTTGAATTTTAGGCTTAGTACTTTCAGTAATAGACATTAAATTCAAAAATGAAAAAATTATCGTCTGTTCTTAATTATGCAATATAAATACTCAAATGAATGTTATTTTTATCAAGCAAACGATAATGTCATCGAAACAATAATTAAAGCAATATACGATTCAGATGAATTTTTATATTTTGAAAGATAAATCGTTTGTTTAAAAGCCATAGTTGAAGACTATATTTGGAACACGATGTCCTTGACTTTGCTTAATATTTAAAAAATTTACATTAAATATAAATATTGATAACGGTAAATTTCCATAAAAGAAACTATGAAATAGTAATTCCTGGAAAATATTGGGAAATGTACTGGCATCTGCGTTACCAGTACTATTTCCATTTAAACGGACATTTCTCAACAGTGCAGTTACAATATGATATGTTAGTATTATAGATATGTATTTCTGATATGTATAGTCATTCATTATTTTATTAGAACCTCTTTTTTCACATCCACGTCTACAGCGAAATGGAATTCGTAAACACCATGCAAAAAAGGACGCTTACAACAATTTGCAAACAATTTGCTTGTCTCAAAGTAACTACACTAGTACACAGTTGACGTTGAAAAGACGAACTAGAAAGGTGAATTGGATATGTATTTGATATGTATAGAATATCACTGGCCACACACATCAAGACGTAAGAAAAGGCAGATTTCAGAATTGGACTTTTAGACAAAGCAGAATAGGACATAGAGAGTCTCTCACAAATATATATTTTTTAAAAAATGCTCTCGAATTAGTTGATGAGATAATATTTTCACAAGAAAATATGATTCAATTGAAGTTCAAATCTAAGAGTATTTAGATTTAAAAATATTCATGCTGAGTATTTCTATTTGATTTTTTCGGTTTTAGATGAAATTCTTTGGATGATATATTTTCCATTTGTGTGTAGGCAGATATGTAGTACAGTAAAGTTCGGTTATCCAAAATTTAGTCAACCGCTTTTAAAATGCAATATAACAAATATAATAGTCCATTTTTTTATCGCCAAGAACCAGATATTTGTCGCCAAATTTGTTTACAAGTCGGTTCTTGGTGGATGAAGCAGAACAGAAAAGCAAGGCCTTGGCGCCAGATAATGCCGCTCAAGCCGAAATTTAATAAATAATAACAAACTCAATTATCTAAAATTTCAGTTAAAGGGCAATTGTCTGAAAGCAGATAATCGAACTTCCACTGTAAAACATTTTCATTCAAAGTCCAAGATCAAGAGCGCTATAAATATTTATAACTTGGTCGAAAAGGTGCAATCTCCAAAGAGACGCTATTGTCTTTACAGCACCAATTACCATTAAGAGATATTGGAAGTACAGCCCACGTGTGTACATAATCCCCTAAAGTTTAAATTGCTACGCCCACGCTTTCTCCAATGATTAAAACCCTGCATAAGCATACTCAGAAAGCTTAGGATAGTTATATTCCCTGATTGGCTTCAGTTTTCCCTAAGTATTGGTCTTTTGTAGGGAAATGTGCAATTCCTTTGCATTGTCAAAGAAATAGTTACCGTATTTTCTTTCTGATTGGTTTTAGAGAAAAATAATTATTATTGCTACTTCCATTTGTACACAGCGATGCTAATTAGTAGTAAGGAAGTAAAATTGGCTAATATATTCTCTTTATTAAATAACAAGACTGAATGACGTTTTTTTAAACATTTCATATATTGATCCAATGTTTTGTTGTTTAACATATGCTGAATAAGAAGATTTTGTTTCGATTTTCTTTAAATTGAAGTACCATAAATACGGGTTACTTTGGCTCTGGGGTATTACTTTGTCCCAGAAAGACAAAACAAATGACTGAACCATGCGTGCTACAAGCTGATTGCTTTAGGATTGCATAGTAACCGGCGATTGAAGTCAGGCCACAGTACCAATTAGGCAAGCCCACCTTCAATAGAGTTCTAATATTCGCCGCTGGGTGGGGCAAAGTAACTCGTATGTGGAACAAAGTAACTCGTATGTGGAACAAAGTAACTCGTATGTGGAACAAAGTAACTCGTATGTGGAACAAAGTAACTCGTATGTGGAACAAAGCAAATCGTATGTGGAAATAAGTAACTCGTATGTGGAACAAAGTAACTCGTATGTGGAACAAATTAACTCGTATGTGGAACAAAGTAACCTATATTATGATACTATTACACAAATGAGATGTTTGGTTCTTTGTAGAATGTCCTTTTTTGACCAAGTTATAAATTATTTTTCCTTTACATCTATTCATAACACTTGTTGCAAGTTTACCAAAAACAAAACTGAAAAAGCCTTAACTCTTCGATATTTTACTCAAGTTTATAAAGTTGCTGAAGCACCAGTTAGTTAAACAAATGCTAAAAAGTCAATTTTTTAGCAAAGCGAGCATGTTATAATGGAAACCTTTTCTTACATCTATGAGCGGCATAACGTTATTTGCACCACATGTAAAGGATTCAAACAATAAGAGACAACTTCAAATATTAAATTCATACAGAGTTCGTAAAATATGACATCAAACTTTTAAATTTGTATTTATTGCTACAGCACTGTCCGTGTTTGGGTTGCCCCTTGTACCAGGGTAGTGTCCTGTCTTTTTTTCTCTTCATTAATATTATTATTCCTGCAATCGTAATATTAGCAGTTATAAATACTATCAGTCACTTCCTTTTCATTGAAAGATCAAAAACTTCCACGTCTAAATGACTATCAAAAAGATACACTTTTAAAAATCGTGATTAAATATGTGTAAAAAAGCGTACGAAAATAACCTCCATACCTTTGTGAACAAATGAGAAGTAATGAGGTGGATAGTTCGAAAATGGCAAACTTTCTTTTGAAAAGTAGAGAAAAATGTCAATTTCCCCATTTTTTTATATTCCAAGCAAAACGAAAACGTTGCTATAGCGTTGGAATAACGTCAATTCTGACGTTAAAATAATGTTATTTTTTGTATAAAAGAAGTTCATATGTCCCACAATTTTATCTTTTCTATCTTAATAGTTACCTTTTCGTCGCAAAAGGGCCTTTTTAGCGTTTCAAAACCTCAAATTCCAAATGGCAAATCTCGGTGGGGAATTGAATCTGAAATGTTCGCATGGAAAGCCAGTGTTTTAAATACCACTGGGTCATAGCACCTCATATTACAGATTAAAAAAAAGCTTATTTTTCTCTTAAATTAATTTCTTACGCACTCTTAATAAAATTTCTACATTTTAAATGGTCTAAAAGGTTTTTAATTTTAAATTTGAATTAATTGAGTTAAACTGACTCATGTTTTGAATTATATATTACTTATTCAGTACTTTGATATTTTAAAGTGTTCTTCTAATCATTTTTATAGAGTTTCATTATACCACCTATTTTTCCCCAATTAGACCGGTATATGAGTTTTTACTAGTTTATTATTAGAATTTGATCAATTTTTTTATAATATCTTCTTTAGAATGTATTCAAATTTTTCGTATTATTATTAAGTCTGGAAGTTATAAGATACTTTCTTTTTATCGTTGTATATCAATTAAAATTGCGACCAAATTCTTATGTTCGGTGATACCCTTTTCTAAATGTTGCGACTTTATGACCAAATTTTGAGGTTAGAGGATACCTATTTTCAACGTTGAAAAATAATTAAATTAATACCTAATCTTAAATAGGTTGATACCCTTTTCTAAAATTTAAAAAACGTTTAAAATTATTATCAAATTTGAGGTTAGTCTTTTTAAAGTCACAAAATAGTCGGAATATGACCAGTTTCCAACATTGTTGCAACGTTATCTGTTACTTGAAATATTATAGTAGTCTCATGCAAAAGGCACCTTTGCTCATAGAATCATTGCTGAAGGATCGAAATATCAAAATATATATCAGTAAAAGTGCGTCTAGACATGTTTCATTTGTGAGAATATTGTAAGCTTCTATACGTACACATAACAGTTTTCACTTTCAATAAGGCCAATAGATTCTAAGTCCTATAAATCCTAAGCTGTGATATGTTTATTGTACAAGCCTAATGTACAAGAATAATCGATTCAATCGATAAGTTCGCTCGATCGTCATTTTCATCAAAACTTGACCAAAATTCAGAGATAAATGAAATTCAACACTGATAATTTGAATTTGATTATCGATTTACAAACAAGTTAAGTTAATCAATAGAGAGAGATTATTTAAAATCGTTAAAATATTTGCTTCGTTTTTATGAATTTATATGTTGCTGCAATAGAAAAGTACAAATTATATTATTTGCATTATCGAAATTGAAATTATTATAAGCAGCTAATTTATAATTTGCTAATAAAATAATTTTCTCAAAATATTTTAATCCAAAGTTGTGAAATGTGTGTATAACTTAATCTTATTTCGGTTGCTTATATTTTTTCAAAAATAATAGTAATTATTAAAAGGTTCTGAGATTTATCAATACACAATTTAATAAATCAAATTACAAATTGTAAAAAATAGGCAGGCCATGCCAATTGAGACAGCCACAAGGTTTTAACGATTAACTTTAAAGTGAGTGGACTTTTTTTTGTATTCCGGACAAACCGCTGTTCCCTTACCTAGAATCACATTTGAGAGCGTCATACGAGATTAAAATGCATGTTACCGCGCCAACGTTGTTTCGTGGCTCCAGTTTTCGTTACGGTCCATTTCGTCCGACATGCAACTTTTACCCGGAACCAATTTTAAAGACGTTACACGTCAAAAATTCAATGGCCTATTTCGACTGTAGTTATAAAAGTATGAAGTCCACATTTCTTCAATTGTAAATGTATCACTAATTTTTTAATTTTATAGAATTTTTATAACAGTTATCTTTCTTTCCCAGATTTATATATAATGTTCATGCATAATATATTCGTCATTCAAAGTTTTCTTTAAAATCACACTTTTCAGACATGTCTTACAATATAATTATTCTTTCGTACTGAAATGCAATTACGTTTACAAATTTTTGATTGCAGCTTTTTAGAATTTTACTCCAAAACATTCTATTAAACTTTAATTACTTTTTTTGTAACAGTTTTCAACATTTCAAATGCGAGAATTTTTTTTTTTTTCAAAAATGTTTTTTATATATTTTCGTACTTCATCATTTGGAAATCAACACTGAAACATGAAAAAAACATTGAAAAGGAAGTGACTGATCATGTGATCCATTGTTGAAATTAGTTAGACAATTTAAGGAGATATAATTTAAGTTTATAAAAACAAATAAAAATTACAATCAAGTAAACAATTGTTAATAAAAATACAATTTTAATACTAATTAAATAACTTTTGGCTTGCTACTAAGTTTCAAAGATTAGTGTCTAATATCTATTACATTGTGTTTAAATAATATTAATATTAAACGTAAAGGTGTTTTAATAATGCTGTATAAACTCTCGTACGTAAATGTTCTTTAGCGAATGTAAGTCTGTTAATTAATTTTTTAATTATTCAGTTTTTAATTTTAAACTCTTGTAATGAGCTTATTAAGATCTTATTTTGATAGCATTGATATTGTACAAATGCAGTAAGAACTTTATAACTTATTTATATTAACTTCTTATTGAGTATATATCTTAAAAAATGTCTTTCTTTCAATATTTTATATGACTAGTAATTTTTTCTTTAAGAACTCATTAGAAAGGTTTTTAAATTTCGTATAAATTTACTTTGATTTCCCCCAAAAATATCTTTTTGAAACTTTTTTTTTTAAAAATCCCTTAAATTAAAAACAAAATATTTAAACTCTATTTTGAATTGCTTTTCAGTGAATTTTACATTGTATACAATGAGTATACAAAATATTTTTGAAAACAAAAAACGCACTAATGCGTTAAGTTACATTTAAAATGCATTTTGTTATATCGTTGGTTGAAATACTAGTAAATTTCAATAAAATACTAGTAAATTTCAATAAAATACTAGTAAATTTCAATAAAATACTAGTAAATTTCAATAAAATACTAGTAAATTTCCATAAAATACTAGTAAATTTCAATAAAATACAAGTAAATTTCAATAAAATACTAGTACATTTCAAGGAAATATTAGTAAATTTCAATGAAACACAAATAATTTTGATGAAATACTAATAAATTTCAATGAAATACAAATAAATTTCAATGACATACTAATAATATTCAATAAAATACTAATAAATTTCAATGAAATACTAATACATTTCAATGAAATACTAATATATATATATCAATTAAGGCTTTTAATATCAACATTTCCGTGATTCAGCATTACTAGACACCTTTACCATAAATTTATATATTGGGACCAAAAAGTCGCATAATCCTAACCTTAAATGCATATGATTTTATGAATACTTAGCATACGATAATTTAAACCAATGTTTTCTAAGATTAAAACAGTCGCTGACAAATGGCAAAGACAAAAATGTAAATATTAATTAGCTAAAGTAAGGTTTGAATTAACTATAATATTCATTACCTTCATAGAAAGTTATAATTTTAATGCTTAAGATTGCACTTAAATTTATTACTTGTAGCTTAAATAGTAATTTTGACGTCTTGTTTATGATTAAAAATCTTTTTAATTGCTTTCAAAATTTGAAGTTCGCTCTAATGGATGCTGAAGTTTATTAGTATTTTCCTTTGAATAAAAAAACTAAAGAACTTCTGCTAAAAAATTTGATAATTTTTAATAGTTATTATTAATATTATTAGTTTGTATTAATTTTATCAGATTTAGGAACTGTCTAGATAATATGGAAACGTTAACAACGTTTATTCTCTGAGAAAGCATTACAATTGTATTTTTCTAAAGTTCAAAAAAAATTGGAGATGAATATAAAATCAGATCTTTGTAAATTATTTATTTAAGAAAAAATTGTAAATTTATAAAGAAAAATTGTCCTACCCTAAATATTAATACAAAAAACTCAAGGTATTTTTCGACTTATATAAAGAAAATATGTTTACTGTACTATCTGATATTATTGGAACCACATAAAAATAAAATAAAATTTTAAATTATAATTTTTTTTAAATTTTAGTCAAAATCCTCTTTAGTATGAATAATTTTGTAATATTTATATTTTGGCGAAAATATGAACACTTAAAAAAAGTTTAAAACATATACTCCTCAGTACATTGGTTAAGAAACACTAATATTTTTTTTCATATACATTTCAAGATAGGATTTAGCACTTTTTGATCTCACATTAACTACTTAATTATTCATCAATTTAAAACAAATTCTACGATATTTCACACAATTGCTTCACTAAAATTGAAAAAAATAATGAATAATTGCTTATTATATATACTTATCTTAGCTCCAAGAATATACAAACAAACAACATCTATAACTCTTCAATTTAACATCACTTCTTTTAGCTAGTGAGTTTTAGAAACTACATCAGCTTTAGTTCAACTGTGCGTGGTTAAAGAGTGCAATAACTTAACTAATACAAACAGAATAGTTTAAAAAGATTAACTCTTTAAGCATAGCTTTCTCTCCGTTTATTTCTTCAAGTATTTGTTAAAATATGATATGTAGTATTCATTACTTTAAGTAGCGCTACAGCTTCTATTAGTAATTCGTGTCATAAAACAGTGGATCACATCTCTTCCGAAAACACCAGAGAATTAACTATCCCCGGAATAGTAAACACATTAACAAGTATTCAACACAGAATCACTGATTAAAAGGACAGCTCAAGACAATCAGTAGTCGAAGCAGTAGAAATAAGTTTTAGCAGTTAACAGCTAAGCTTGTCTTAGTTGTTTAAGGCATTAGAACTTCGGCGATAGAAACATAACTAAGCTTGTGCATGTTTGATTGCGATTTGATATCAAGTATAAAAAAGTACTAAGTCATAAAAAAATTAAAATATAAAAAGTTCCATAAGACACTGGCTTGACATTTTTTTTTTATGATTTTTATTACACTCCTGATGGTGTTTAGAACGAATTGATTTATTATAAATATTGCACTTATATTTTTTCTTGTTTTTGTTAAATCTTTAAGTGATTTTGTAAATAAATAACTGTAATTGTAAATATTACACTGTTAATCATTTTTTCAGTTTCTTGCTAAATTCTTAGAGAATTTCGTAAAGAATTAACTATTATTTTAATTATTACACTGGTATTTATTTTAAACTGTTTAGGTATTTGTTATTTTCTTAGAAATTATTTGTGTCAATATATTTTTTGTTACAATAAATATATTAATAGAAATTTCTTTTTTGATGATTTTTGATATATATTTCTAAATATTTGTAGAATTTTTTTTTTAATATTTTAAATATTGCACTTGAAATTTTATTTAGTTTATATATGCTACATTGGGAGAAAATTGAATAATATATTTGTATAATTAATTTCTTTAGCTTCCTAGAAGTTTTTAGACAAAAATTTAATTACTGTTTTTTTTAAATATTGCACTTGAACCTTTTTCTGATTTTCACTATATACCTAGATCTTTTGGGAAATAATTTATACTACAATTTTAAATATTTTGTTTGAATCTTTCTCCACTTTTTCTATTTCTAGTTAGGTCTTTCTTTTTCCAGTTCTTTTTACCAGTTTTGACTAGTATTTGAGGAACTATTACATTCATTATATCACAAGAAATAGGTACATCTAACTTTTGTCACATCCCTTAAAATTTTGAATAATATTAAATATTATACTTACGAACCTTTTTCTTATTCTTCTGATTATTTTTAAGAAATAATTCACTGACTATTATTTTAAATATATTACAAAGAAATTTAATTCCTGATTTTTTTTTAAGATCCCTAAAGATTTTGGAAAGTTTTAAAAACTTGCTTTGTTAGTTTGGTAATATGAATAAAATTCGTAATCCAGTTCCATTTTTAATCATGGACTCCATTTTAAACCCAAACTCACAATTTCATTGAATGATCTAAGATTTAGAGCGAAATTAATTTCTTTCAAATTTATTCTTAAAGAAAAAACATCATTTATTTAAACTTTTGCTTGTTACTCACGTCTTCTAAAAATTACTAAAAAAAGGCAATTTGGATAACAAAGCTACGATTCAGGAAATTAATTTGTGAGATTTAAGAGCATCCTGTCAATTGGCATATTAATATGTTTAATTATATGTTTTATTACTAAAAGAAGATAATATTTTAAACTTGACTAAAGTTATTGTATTACGTGTTACTAGCGAAAATTTTAAATTTTTACTAAATGGTTATGATTCCTTAAGAACGATTTTTTTTTTATTTTTATGAAATATAACGTATGTACGTGATTTGGTTGGTATAGTTTACATTGTAATATTTGTCTTACTATATAATGCAAATGAACAATTATGTATACCATCTTTTTAACTACTTCACATGTGCTTTAAATTAATTTAAAAGCATTTCAAATAGCAAAGGGATAGTTCTTTTTTATAACCTCGTGGCTCCCTCTATGTGAAACTTTTGTATTTTAAACTGATTTTGTAAACATATTAATAAGTTTCTAACATATTGTGGAGAATAAGTTTCAATTTATTTATAAATAACAATATTAATATTCCGTAAGTATATTTGATTTTACACATTTTTTTCTCTGTATTTTGTTCCTATTGTAATAACTCTTGTTTCATACTTTCAACAAAATTTATATTTCAGTTATTAAAATTTAATCTGTGGGAAAAACAGTACTAGTCCAATGGGACTTCATTGCACTATTACTTTTCTTCTTCAGGGACTGAATTGGACTTGTACTGTTCTTCTTTTCGCCTATTGAATTATGGATACATCATTTGTTTAATTATTGTACTTTGAACTCATTTTAGAGTAAGCTAATTAATTTTGAAATATATTCCTAATATTTAAAAAAATCCATTTTTATTTGTAACTTTTAATGTCATGTTTTTCGGAATAAATTCTGCTTTGAGTATTGAGTATTTTTCTGCGATTTTTTCTTTAGAATAAAAAAAAATTTAACTATTCATCTAGATTTTGGCATATATTAAATCGTTTAAAAATAATTATTTGCAATTTATTCATCATCATATAATTGGTTATACAACTAATTATAAACTGTGTTTGTCATCTTTACAATAAATTACTTAGATTATTACTTATTAAATTGGCCCATTTCCTATCTAACTTTTAAAATATTTTATAATCTGTTTTGAAGTTGCAGTAGTGTAAAGATTTTTTTTAAAAAACTTTGTCTCCTACAATTGAAGGACCAGTTAAGTTCACAGATTTAAAAGGATTTACATCAAGCACAATTTAAATGCTTGATAATTAGCATTTAATTTAAGCACGATTTAAATGCTTATTTATTTTATGAAAATTTTACTTGATTTTAAATTTATTATTTTGAAAGAACTAATTTCTTATTTGAATAAAGCAGTTTGACTGTCCGTAAACGTTCCTATTTAAATGAAAATTGATTAAAAAGTTATATAAAATTATAAAATGAAATATATTACGCATTTAGTACTTAATTTTATTATTTAAGATATGTTATTGTTTCATAATATGAAAATATTGAATCAAACAAATAATATTTTGTGTGCCTGTTGTGTCTGATTTTGTCTGCTTGTTGTTTGATTTTTATTCAGCGTATTTCTTCTCTTAGTGTGTTAATTGTTTGATTCATTGTTCATGTTCTTTGATTGAGTGTGTTTATTGTTTAATTCAATGTTCATGTTCTCTGGATTAGTCGATTTGTAGTCTGACTCAATGTTCACGTTACCTGATTTAATGGGGTTGTAGTATGGTTCAATGTTCATGTTCTCTGATTTAGCGTGTTTGCTGTCGTATTTAATGTGGTTGTTCTTTGATTTGTTGTCTTACTCAGTGTGTTTGATGTCTTATTTAATGTGGTTGTTGTCTGATTTGTTGTCTAACTCAGTGTGATGGTTGTCTGGTGCTAAACTGAATTTTTTTTAATTTATTGCTTAAAACAGATTTTAAAAATGAGAAGTGTAAAAATTTTTTCCGATAAAAAACTTAGGACTTTATTTATGTGTTTACCCCCTTTTCCAAACAATTAAATTTAAAAATAAATAACAGAACGTTTTTAAATGTGTTTTTACATTCAAAGAAACGTTCATTTTTTCTTATGAAAAGTTTAAAAAGTATCTCATAGCATTTTTGTTATTTACAAATTATATTTTTAAACATAGATTTGTTTTTAATACAAAATCAAATTTATATTTTTTTTTCAAATTGACTTTGATGATATATATACCTTATAATAATCTGCTCTTTAATTTTTTATTTAATTACTAAATATATTGAAGCAACTAATTCTTGTAAATAGGTTTCAATGGGCAAACAAGTTACTTAATAAAAATACTTAAAACGACGCCACAATTATACATCGACAACTATATTGATGGTTTCTTTGACAAGCACAATAGCACCGTAAGGTAAAGACCTATCAATACCATTAAATTTCCCCTCATGGATGATATGAATTTCACACACAGAAAATACAATTAGATATACATTCATGAAAAACAAAGATATGAATTGATAGCTGTCCATTGACGGACTGATATGTATCATTCTTAAAATATCGTTGTTTCTTATTTTGAAATCTGTACCTACTTCGACTACTGATTACAAAAATTCTAAATTTAAATGTATTCGCAGCGTTTCATATCTATATATAGTTGTAAATATAAAGATCTCACATCACAATTTGATATGTATATATTAGATTGATGCTCCGAAGCGCGCTGCACGTGGTAAACTTCCGATAACATTAGCTGACAGAGGGAAGATTCGCCAGTTCAAGAGTTAACAATGATATGTATTGAAGGGAAACTTCGCTCTGTCATTGTAAATGTCATGTTAAGGCAATGCTAATGAATATGCACCAATATTAAATGTATTGATTCTTAGAGTTAACTTTAAAGGCTTTATATATATTTTTCTTGCAGAATTACGGAGCGTTTACTCTAAGTTCTGCTTTTCACATGACTTATATGATACTTGAAGTCATTCATTTGGCACCATAGCTTCAAAGCTACACTAACATGTCATAATATAACTGTATAATTTCATTTTAGAAAACTCTCTAATGACGGCTTTTTTTATAAATATTTGCTTTTATTTACTTTAGATTGTCTTATCCATTTTTCTAACATTATTTTTTTTACATCTATTATGATATTTTGTTTAGATTATTGATATTTGAACTGATATTAATGCATGAAAACAATCGTGATTAGTTTGTATATTTTTTTAGCAATTTTCTCAACACCAAAAATTTTAAGTCTTCCTATTTTTACTATTGAACCTCGAATTGATATATGATATCAAGGTATATTAAAAAATCTGAAAATATTAAGCTATTCAGTATCCATGTTTGGACCAAAGACTGAATTTGTATGGACATCATTAAACATATTTTAGTAATGTGTTACAATAAGCATTACAACATTTGATGATATTTCTTGATTGCAATTACTGGTAAAGGACTGTTTTAAATCTTATGATTTTTAAAATAGACATATATTTTTTTAATTGAACTGCAATAGAAAAGTACAATTGAAGGCATGAACTTGTATAGATACTAACTTCTAACATGCATTTTTGATTTTTAGACAAAATACATAAAAATATTTTTATTTTTCTAGCAAAATTCGATGAGAACAAAGCTCACATTGCGATTTTTAAAATAATTATAATACAAATTATTCAGCTTATATGGGACCTTTAAACACTGAGTTGATTTTATGGTACGGGATAAAATCATTTCTCTATTTTTAAATGCAAAAAAAATGCCCTTTCTGTAATAAACTCAGTAGCAAATGGTGTCTCTTCAACCTGCGGCAAGATCTTAAGATAATAAATTTATCTACAAATAAAACATTAATACTTTTCATTTTCTATAAAAAAGTAATGCAATCCAAAGTATGTGCGATTGATAGGAAAAAAAAGTCTGCAAGGCACGCAAAAAAAATCTTATGTTTCGCTACTGAGGTTACACAGAAAATCTATAAGTCGCATTTTATTTTTAAATTAATTTGCTTTAAATGTTATTAATTTCTTATATTTTTACGTGCAGCGGGGCCCAGAGCATAATCTCCACGTGTCACCACGCAACAATCCAGAGCAAAAAAAAGAGATATGTATATTCGAGAGTGTATATAGAAGAGGTAACATTGAACCTGTACAGAAACAGTCACTCCTCTGGCCATCCGAAGTCCCTCCCCGCAGCCCTGAAGAACATCCTGTTGTATGGTGCGTAGAACTGGCGCAGTTTGTGCACCACCTCCTCGGAGACCACAGGGTGGCGACGCCCTTTGCTCTCGTTCAGGCACTTCTCCGTGGTCTCGTTGCGGACACAGTAGAAGCCCTTCGTCTTGTTGTAGAAGAAGTTGTCCTTGGAGATCCTGTGGGCGATCCCGAGGAATTCCTCGATCCTCTGCACCTCGGGGAAGGGGTCTTTGATGAGGTCATCCCCGTCGACAATGTGCATCTGCCGGCGCGGGAAGACCCGGTGCCACTTCTCGTAGAACACGGAGTACATGGAGATGCGGACTGCCTTGTAGGCCGTGTTGACCTGGCCGTCGGGCTGGAGGACGAGGTCCTCGAAGGAGGCCAGGGTCTTGTCCTTCCTGGCCTTGTTGGCGGCCAGTTGGGCGTAGTCGGAGATGAGTCGGGTCACTGGGTCGCGGACTATGAGAAGCAGCTTCACGGTGTCGTTCATGGACCTGATGCGGGCGGGTGCGGTGTCTGTTATGAAGTACGCTGGGCTTTTCTCGATGGTGATCTGGTCGGGGAAGGAGTACGGCATCCGCCGCCGGTACCACTCCAGGCCCAGACTGTACTTGTCGTCCTCGTCGAAGAAATGGACCTGAAAAAAAAGTAGTTATTTCAGAGATAAATGAATGGGTAAGTGGATGAATTAGGTATGTAAATTTCTGTAAAACTTCAGTTGCCATGGGTGAAGGAGGTAAAGCTCATATAGTACAGTGATGTAGTCAGTGTCAATAAACAATCACAATTTGCCTGTTTATTGACACTGACATCAACACTGTACTATAGGAGCGTTATTAATAGAAATACTAATGTCCTGAAGGCTGTATGTGACCACAACCAAATACGAATCGAGAACTTTAAGGTCAAATAGCTTAAAACTGACTTTTTGTTACAAAGATGTAACACATCCACAAAAGTCCACCTAAATACCGGAAGATGGCAGCACTATATTACGCAGATAACAACGGGAAACTAGTAAAAAGGCAGTCAGCCGCCATGAATCCATTAATCCCCAAGAGAAAGCTCAGTGCGTTGAATGGTTTAATGGTTTTGGAATGGCAAGTTGAGTGGTGCGTTAATTGGTTCAAAAAAACTGCATATAAATAAAACTTCAAGTGTTGCTGTTACATGTACAAGCAACATAACTTATCTGTCTTATTTCTTTAGGTTTTAATGCATGTCAGAATTGTAAAGAATTTTTTTATATATGTAAACTCAGTGTCAAAAGTAAATTCTTACTTCGTCCGATGCTTTCTGAATGGATGGATGTAAGTTGAGGAATTCCAAGAGAGCTCGAGTACCACATTTCCTAACCCCAATGATGATGCACTGAGGGAGTCGCCGCTTCGTACGAGGGAACCGAACCCGGTCTCGCATATTCTCAACTGCCTCTTCTGAAACACACAAGAAACACCAATTAATTTCAATTCACAAGCAGCATTACCATTACAATGAATACTACAAACATAATCGACATGACAATGAATACTACAAACATAATCGACATGACAATGAATATTACAAACATAATCGACATGACAATGAATAAACATAATCGACATGACAATGAATAAACATAATCGACATGACAATGAATACTACAAACATAATCGACATGACAATGAATACTACAAACATAATTGACATGACAATGATACCATAATAAGTGCCGGATTAACCACTTGGAGGTATGCGGGCTCAGGGGGCCACAAGTCAGAAATATTTATTTTAAATTTTTTTTAAGATTTGGCTCTTTCGTCAAAGACTAAAAAATATTCTAGACATATTTTTAATGTTATAAAATTTATAAGAAAAAACGCATGTATTTATCTAGGGAATAAAAAATAATATTTAATTTCTGAATGATCTTACTTTAGTTAAGTTACTATACTTAAAAAATAAATCAATTTGCTCAATTCTTTTTCATGGCTCTTAACATGTAAAAAATAGTTTGATAATTGAAATCACGCTTGTTTAGTAACCTACTGGTTTTAAATTTGGCAATACTAATCTGTCATCAAGTGACTTTTGAAGCAGTGGCGTACGTAAGGGGGAGGGGTTAAAAGGGCAAGAACCCTCCCATTGGACTGTGAATTTAAAATGTTTTATCATGTGTTTATTTAGGGAATAAAAAATAATATTTAATTTCTGAATGATCTTACGTTAGTTCAGTTACTATACTTAAAAAAGAAATCAATTTGCTCAATTCTTTTTCATGGCTCTTAACATGTAAAAAAAAGTTTGATAATTGAAATTACGCTTGTTTAGTAACCTACTGGTTTTAAATTTGGCAATACTAATCTGTCATCAAGTGACTTCTGAAGCAGTGGCGTACGTAAGGGGGAGGGGTTAAAAGGGCAAGAACCCTCCCATTGGACTGTGAATTTAAAATGTTTTATCATGTGTTTATTTAGGGAATAAAAAATAATATTTAATTTCTGAATGATCTTACGTTAGTTCAGTTACTATACTTAAAAAAGAAATCAATTTGCTCAATTCTTTTTCATGGCTCTTAACATGTAAAAAAAAGTTTGATAATTGAAATTACGCTTGTTTAGTAACCTACTGGTTTTAAATTTGGCAATACTAATCTGTCATCAAGTGACTTCTGAAGCAGTGGCGTACGTAAGGGGGAGGGGTTAAAAGGGCAAGAACCCTCCCATTGGACTGTGAATTTAAAATGTTTTATCATGTGTTTATTTAGGGAATAAAAAATAATATTTAATTTCTGAATGATCTTACGTTAGTTCAGTTACTATACTTAAAAAAGAAATCAATTTGCTCAATTCTTTTTCATGGCTCTTAACATGTAAAAAAAGGTTTGATAATTGAAATTACGCTTGTTTAGTAACCTACTGGTTTTAAATTTGGCAATACTAATCTGTCATCAAGTGACTTCTGAAGCAGTGGCGTACGTAAGGGGGAGGGGTTAAAAGGGCAAGAACCCTCCCATTGGACTGTGAATTTAAAATGTTTTATCATGTGTTTATTTAGGGAATAAAAAATAATATTTAATTTCTGAATGATCTTACGTTAGTTCAGTTACTATACTTAAAAAAGAAATCAATTTGCTCAATTCTTTTTCATGGCTCTTAACATGTAAAAAAAAGTTTGATAATTGAAATTACGCTTGTTTAGTAACCTACTGCTTTTAAATATTATCATACTAATCTCTCATCAAGTGACTTCTGAAGCAGTGGCGAACGCAAGGGGGCGTGGTTAAAGGGGACAAGAACCCTCCCGTTGGACTATGAATTTAAAATTTTTAGTATGCATAAATATTTATTAGAGGAGGTTAATAAAATGACCCAACAAAACCCATCCCATACAATTTGTCTGTATACGCTACTGTTCTGAAGTACATCAACTACTACAAAATCACATACTGGGACGGTGCCGCTTCAGAAACATGGTAACATGGCACAAATTATATTACTGACCACAATCTCAATTAGTAATCAGCAAAATCAAAGCTAATCAATGGACATGTATTAGGTCAGTAATGTAAGATACATGGGGATAAAAAAAATGACACCCTAAGTTTGAGACGTGAAATCTTAACAATTGGTTAGTCGCAAAACATTGAAACTATCTTTATGTTTTGTGAACAGTAAATACAACCCAAAATAATATTTCTGAAATATTTATTCAATATATCGTGTACGGTGAGCACTGTTGTCAGGGATTGGATAGACCATTTCCGTTAGACATGTCAGTCGACATTTTCGTAAAAGAGTGTATATACAATTGAAGAACTGAGTCGAAGATGTTATGTTACAAAATCTAGTTTGGTGAACAACACAATAGAAATGCCGAGTCTCTATGGAACTTGGATAAACATAACATTTTATCAGAGCTATGTTTGTCTAGACTGGAATAAAGCATTATACTGAAAGGAAAATATGCTTGTAAAAACTTCATCTACAAAAGAAAATGTGTTTTGTTATACAATATTATGGTTATCCAATAAATTTTAGATATTTTCGACTGTAAAACGTATTTACAGTGGATAAGGCTATATTTAAAATATTTGTGACCCCCGCTGTTTCTCTGAAGTCAGGTCCCCATCGAAAACTTTCAACTTATGAAATATTAATAAATATATCTTAAGTTACCTTCCTTATTTTTTATATAAGTCAAAAAAATATTTTCCTAAAATTATAAATTTCCATTTTTATAAACATTATAATGTGTTTAACAAACTATATTTTTTTTTATTCTTTGCAAAAGAATTTTTACGAAAAATAATTTTTAAATTTTCACTCGTCAAACTATTTTTTTAAATATTAAAAGCAATATAATCTATATAGTACTAATTCCTAAGGAAAAATTAAAATTATATGCATGAAAATACAATGTACTAAATTTGGTGCACCATCTTCATATAGATCTAAACTTATATTAATTTAAACGTGATCAAATATAATAAAAGTCATCATTGAGAAAAATTAGTTAAAAGTTGCGTATTCAGGAAATCTTGTCCCAAAGCTCAATATTGATTCGAAAAAATTAATTAGTTGTACACTGTAAAAAAAGGGGGATACTTAAAATGAGCAACTGAACCTACTCGTTTTTCTTTGAGTACAATTGCATTGTAAAGTAGTGACGATGTATTCAAATTTAAGTAACCGTACTTTCTCAAAAATGAGCAGTGTGATTTAATATTCCTAAGCTCAGCTTCTGTTCAAGCCATCTTAACAAAGCGACCAGACAAACTTAAAATAGTTGTTCAGAAGATGATTTCCACATCATTTGATGTCGATTGCTTAAATAGAAACTGAGCTATTACAACTCAATTATCTTATTCCCGTTCTTTTGGCACACCTTTTTAACATTTCTTCTATTTATAACTTCTTCACATTGCCCTGGTAGTACAACGGTGCCTTAGGGTATGGGTTTATTTCTCGGTAAGTGTTGGTTGTAATTGTCGAAATTTATTGAAATTGATTTAGGAAGGCAGCCTATTTACGCTAGAATCTGCTCTTTTTATTCATTTTTACTCATTTTCGAGTAAATTTCTTTTTCAAAATTGAAACTTAAGTATTCGGAGCCATAATAAGCACTGAATACACTTAAAAATGAGTACATTTTACTAATTTTTGAGTACCTATTTTTAACAATGTATACTTAACCTAAAAATCTAAGTTTTGTGTCGTTAGATTCAAAATAAAATAAACTATTTTTTGAAGTCATAAAATGTTTTGGGGGTATTTTTGATGATTTTGTATCCCATACCCCCTAAAGATGCATTAAATGTGCAATGATTCTCACCGTCTGCATTGTAGGCAGCGTTTGCCCGATAGGAGTCGAGGCATACGAGAGGTGTCCTCGGGTATCCGAGGAAGACGATGTGTAGAGCGAGGAAGAAAGAAGTGAGGAAGGCCAGAAGACAGATGCTGTAGAGACGTCCTCGCGACAGGTAGCAGGACCGCTTCAGGGCAGATTCCTTGTGCAGGAGACCCCAGGCGAGACAGTAAGGTGGACAGGACACCTCCCGCTTAGAGGTCATGCTTTCCTCTACCCACCTGGAACAACATATAGAGATTTAGTCAATTGCATCTCTTTGTTTTCTACAATAAATTTACATCAAAATAAATCTAAATTAACAGACAAAACATCACTATCAAGAGGCGACGCATCAATTCCAGTATACAAAACACTCCTTTCAAGAGAAAAAACGTTACATGTTTCAACAGTGAAACATTATTTTCAAAAGACTACACATCGGGAACGGGTTAGAACCTTCGAGCATGAATGGCCAGTTGTAGAGAGAATATGACGTCATAATCGTGAGGCAAACATCTCAGACCAAATCGCTACAAACACGTGACTACCTTTCAAAATTTATGAATGAAAAAACGTTCGCGATTGACTTTTGATTAGCTGATGAATTGCGATATGTGTAACATTTAAAATTTATGAATGGAATGACGTCATTAGTCACGTGTTTGTAGCGATACATGTTGACCTCACTTTGATGTCAGCGAGATGATATCCCGATGTTTGCTCTACTATGAGGGATCCATTCTCGAAAGTTAGAACGGGTTCAACATAGAGCTACAAAAATGATTAAGGGTACTTCGGGAATGAATTATGGTGAGAGGATTAGAACTCTAAACATGTATACACTCGAGGAGAGAAGGATTAGGGGGGATCTTATTCAATTATTCAAATTTATCAAATTGGGTGATGTGGAGGGATTGGAATTTAATATTGCCAATGTGACTAGAGGTCATGGATTCAAATTATACAAATCACAGCTTAATCGGGATGTTAGAAAGTATTATTTTTTTAATAGGGTTATGGAAAAATGGAATAGTTTGCCAGAGTATATTGTTAATTCTTCAGGAGTGGGTAGTTTTAAAAAGCAATTGGATCGGCATTGAATAATCGTGAGGATGATGGATTGACAGGACAAACCTTGCTGGGCCTAGAGCCTGTAGTTGGTCGACATTATTTGTATTTGTATTTGTATAACCTCCTCAACATACAAAACGATACATTCAAAAACGAATGCATACTCCTCGAATACGAAAAACTTCGAATAAATGTTTTAACGACAACATTTATATCTACACTTCTCGCGATATTCTTTGATTATAGTGTCCAATATTTTCGTCATGCCAAATGATTTTCTGTTGTCATATTTAACACAGAAAAGAATAAAACAGATTTTATAAATTTGCAAAAAATGCATAAAAATAGTGTAATTTTTTTAAGGAAAATATATATTAAAAATAAATACATCTAAATTTTAGTCATATTTGTAAAGTTTAAATGAAAAATTTCACTATAGTTAACTTACTATAGCTGATCAATGAAGGTAGTCCATAGCAAAACGAATAAACATAAATAAAAATACATAATTTTTTCGCAGCTATTTTTTTTTTTAATTTAGTTAGATGCCAAATAAAAATAATTTTTATATTGCTGAACTTGCTATCCTATTCCGAACATAAAAGCTAAATATATTGAAAAGTTAGAAATTCAATTTCTTTGAAAATAAAATCCAAATAAATTAAAGATGAGAATGTATTAAAATATCATTCCGCATATAATGTTTGCTGTTGAAACCAGGATTCAATAACAGTATGGCTGTTTAATTTAAATTATTATAAATGCAAATTTTACCCCTTTAAATTTTCATCATTATAAAGTCCTGTGTTAGAACTTTCAAAACTTGGCATCGAATAACATTTTGCAAGACATTAAGTCATGGTAAACCCAATGCATAATGAGATGAAAACTCTACCTCAACAGAAATGAGAGTTTTCTATTTTGAAAAATATAGAATATTTTTCTTTTAAAATTTTAAAAGGCCCTTAAGTAAATTTTTTCAGTTAATTCTATGGTAGAAGTTATGTGACATTATATTCTTTTAACAATTTTCACTCTTGATTATTAAAAATAATTATTTTTAAGATTTATTATCAAATTTTGTGTAATTAACTACTAAAAGATATATTTGAATTTATTTGGCAAATATGAAATATTTATATCCAACAATACCACGTAGATTAAATATGAAACTAAAAATAAAAAAATTAAAAATATTTTTATAAATTTATTTTAATTAATCTTCAATAAAAAAACAGTAATTAAATTGTTGACTGTAAAGTTATTTTTGTTAGTAACCGCAAATATAAAATATCTATAGCCAAGAATACTACGAAGATTAAATATGAAACTCAAAATAAAGAAATAAAAAATATTTTTATAAGATTATTTCAATTAATCTTTATTACAAAAACAGTAATTAAATTGTTGACTATAAAGCTATTTTTATTAGTAAAATGCAATTTTCATTGTTTCTTACTCAAACAGTTCGTTTAATAAGCGTTTACAAAAATTTTGAATTAGTTTAATTTAATTTTCACTAAAAATAGTTAGATGATAAAGATGTGTTAAAATCTAAAATCACAGTAACAAAAATCTAAGATAGAAGAGTAATTATAACTAAAAGTAATTTTAATTACTTACATATACATTTATTCGTAATGTTTGTGGCAAACAAAATGAAATATTTCCAATTATTTCCAAGTTTAATTATAATGAATTAATGGTATTTTTAATTTATCCCAACAGTTTTATGATTTAGTAAAAAAGCAACCAAACAACCTCCAGTTCTTTTCGAACCCCAATCAAATATATTTCACTCACGATATCCCTCCAATCCCACAAAACCTCAATCCTGACCGGAAATCATCTAATTTTCACTATAAATAGTTAGCTGAAAAATAGTTAGTTAAATGATTAGAGAAATGTTAAAATCGAAAAATAACAGTAACAAAAACCTAAGATAGAATAGTAATTATAAATAAAAGTAATTTTATTTACTTACATATACATTTATTCGTAATATTTGTGGCAAAAAAAATTAAATATTTGCAATTATTTCCAAGTTTATTTATAATGAATTAATGGTATTTTTAATTTCTTCCAAAAGTTTTAAGATTTAGTAAAAAAGCAACTAAATACCCACATTTTTTTAAAAGCAACCTCAAGTTGTTTTCGAACCCCAATCAAATATAATTCACTCACGATATCCCTCCAATCCCACGCAACCTCCATCCCGACCGGCAACCTCAAAAAGCAACCTCCGCGACCTCAAAAGTCGAAATGCAGATGGAAAAGAGTCAACCATTTATAACCTATATCGCAACAGCAGCAGACATCCCGCCCCGTGCAAGCCATGCCTCAGACGCACACCATCCGTGATCTCATCCGCTCTTGCTCTTCCTCCTCCCCATCCTCTCCTCCCTGATGATGTTGACGACGACATTTCATTAAAAAGCACATTTCTTTCCAATATCCCTCGATCACAAAAGATGCCCAAAGACGCCGGATGATGAAACGGGCTTCGGACATTGGGATGGGGAAGAGGAGGATGCAAATATCGATTGGCGCCTGGGAGATCGGACAGATGCTGCCTCTCCGCATCCTCCCGAATCACCATCCGAGATAGAAGAAAAATGTTGGGAGAGATTACGGGAAAGCATGAAATACGTTTCCGTTTCTTTCTTAACGGGCACTTTGAAAAAATGCATTCAGCCATGGGTGGGCCGAAACACAATGTACGGTTTGAAGGAAAAACTTTTTTAGTCATTTTATCTATTTGTGATGTCCAAAGGAAGTATATTTTGTTTTGTTTACATTGAAGCAATAACGCAAACATATATACTTTAATTTAGTTTACTTTAATGTAGGAATGTACCAATTTCCAACCATTATGGACCAATATACTACTGAATTCCCATTACACTATGGACTGAAATATACTTAAATTTCAAAAGCCATCCCAGCAAAAAAAGTCAGCATGAAACCTTCATCAAAATTGTCAAATTGAAGGTTTTTTAAAGGTTTTATAAAGGATATTGAAACAAAAAACTGCATTTTTTTTTTTTTAAGTTTTTAATTTTTCTGCATGAAACATTTAAAATATCTGCATTTTCCCTTCATGATTAAAAATTTAAGCTTTTTTGCAGGTTTTTATGAAGGTTTTTTACAGTTTTTTGATGGATATTGAAACAAAAACCTTTAATTTTATAGATCTTCAAAAAAACTGCAGTTTACCTGGATAAAACCTTAAATTTCAAAATTTTGATGAAGGTTTTATGCTGACTTTTTTTGCTGGGATTGAATACCATAGATTGAAGATACTTTTTAAGACATTATGATATGCTCTTTGTTTAAATATTTTTTTTCAAAATAATTTGTAACTGGGGCACTCACCCAGTTACAAATCATTACAATTCAAAATACCATTCAAAATAGTTTACTTTAACATTTATACTTTTACATATATTAAGGAGAAAGCATCAATGGCAGGAAGGAATCTATATATTACGATATTTTTTTTTTTCATAATTTAAATTTTTTCAGAAATTCTCATGATTAAAAATCCATCGTCGTAATTTTTCAGTTCATAAACTTTCCAAAGAATAAATAAAAACTTCATGTAAATTGAAATGGAAAAGTTGATGTTACATGACATGTGACAGGATGCATGAAACTTATATTTATGATTTTCATACAGTGACCAGTCATACCAATTTCAAGAACTACTGAAAAGTCACGTGTTTCTCAAAGCATGTTGTTTTAAATAAATACTTATTATGTATGCTTACGTATATGTGGATATCTTGAAATTTGTATGCACGTTATGTAAATGTGTACAAAATTAAAAGCATCGCATTGAATGTTCAAATATCGCCTGTGACTACGACACATATTCCAGTATAGAACTTTATATGAAGAAAATTGCATATATTCTAGAAGATGATATATATTAACTGAGATTCGATTAAAATAATTTGACGATACCAATATTTTACTAAACACTACAATTTGTAATTTAAAATTTAATTTAAAAAATTACGCTACTTCATAGGGAATTGCTTTAAAAAAATTCTATCCAACTCTCTATATATACAAAATTATTTTATTTTATAGAAAAAGTTGAGAATTTATGTCTGAAGAAAGAAAAAGGTTACTAAAAAGTTCTGGAAAAAGAAAACTGAAGTAGAGAATTTGCAATAAAAAGGATTTGTGCCTAAACCCGTTTTTTCATTTATTTTTTTGTGCATTTTTTTTTTTTTTTTGTAAATATATTCAACCTCGGGAAGTTTTATCTCAAAGTATTTGGCAAACACTGAAAAAAGTTTTCTTTGTCCTTTTTTGAGTTGGACTTGGGATACTGTAAAACTTTAAATAAAAAAATTAGCAAGGTTCTGCGCTAAAGAATTACACAGAAACTTTATTTACAATTATAGCAATCCAATACGTGAAGTAATAAATATATATAATTAAACAATATAATTCGTCAATTTAATATAAAAATATAATACAAAATGAATATAATGCGTGTGTAACACACCCATATTGAATAAATTGTTGTTGTTTCGCTCTAAATAAATTAACCAAAATTATTCGCAATTTAAACACCAATTACAAAATGTTTTAACAAAAAATATTAAATTTGAAATTAATAGATATCTTTAACACACAGTTTGTAGCTACGTCTCTGCAAAGCAATTTATTGTTTACGAAACTAACAGGTACCGTAGCTGAGGATTACTTTACTCCTTGCATGGTAACTTTACTACACTTGTCCGAAAAAGTTTCACATTTGAGAAAAGGCGGAACATTCAGTGAAAGAAATCAAAAATATGTTTTTTCTGTAAGGGTTAGCAACCCTGATCTCCAATGGTATGTCTGTTTTTTCCCCTCACTTTCTGTTATGGAAAGTTACAACTAAAAATGTTGTTGTGTAGATAGGTATAAGCCTTGTTTTTCTTCCAGTAGAAAAAGTTGTTTATTGTGCTTTAACCACGTGTACCTTGAAAAAGGTAAGTGCCCAGCTGTGTTGTGTAACTATCAATTTGAAAGTATACTAATAGGTTTTATGATATTTTGCTTTTAATTCATGTTACAAATATATTCGTCACCAACCTCATTCCAGCCCTACATCAGGGGTCACTTTACACCACATGTTAAAGTGAAGTAAACCTTAAAATAGCAAAGTAAAACAGTGGAGGTGATTAGGGTTGACGAGTGGGGGCAAGTGCCACCCTACACTTTGGAAAATTAAACCTAACTTTCATATAAATTTTTTTTAATTTGGCCATTTTCCCCTCACTGTTGACAAATAATCGCCGCCACTTACGTAAACAGTAGAAACCTTAATGTTTTTGAAATTTATTGTCAAGCAAAAAAAAATTAAGTTACCTGCCTTTGTAAGATGTTCACAGTGTTGGGCATTGTTTGCAATTTGTGTTATTTTAGTGCAATGTCAAAAACGTCCAAAGTCACACTATGATTTTTGTGACATCGCAGTAATATCATTCAGTGTTTTCATACGTCTGTTAAAATATCCGTGTGACATATTCGTGATGTTCCACAGCAATATTTGTGAAATAAATTACAAATGAGTCATCTTTGAGAAATCTAATTTTGTTAAATATGTTACAAATATATATGAAAAAACTGTGCATGCAAATATACCATCTTTATAAGTCATCCAGATATTTGCGTAATGTTCCATGTGTATATTGCTGTAACTACTCATTAGTAATAAAAAAATATTGGAATCAAATCATGATGTGTATGATAAATTTATGTATCCAGATATTAAATTATCTTTATAAGTCATGCAAATTAACAACCCTTATAAAAATAAAAATTACAAATTTAAAACATCTTCTACAAGATTTTATAGAAACCGTTCTTTCGAGAGATCTCATTTTATCACGAGAATATCTGCTACATCTTATCTAACAAAACCCTTCTTTTCCATCAAATTAATTTTACCTACAAGTAATTACCATTAAACCACACGAGCAATAACAATTAAACTTAATACAGATACTCTAAGACATCGATGTCTAGTTCCCCTCCCCATCCGAGACTTGTTGAAAATGTTCAATCTAAGTTCTAATCCATTAGCCGAAAGGTGAATGAAACTCTGAAGCCTGGTTTTTAGTCACGCATCTGTACTAGTACAACAGCATCTGGAAAAGTACGCGTACACATAAAACGTCGTCAGCGGTGGATTCGTGGGCTTCTTGGCGCTCTGCCAACTGTTCTAGTTCCATTGAAGAGCATTGCATGTTCTTGAGAGTCTTGGCAATCATCCAAATATCTTTGTTAGGCTACAACTCGTTTAAATGTCGACGATGTTAACGAGTACAGCTGTTGATGGCTAAGAATGCACTTAGAAATTGGCTATTGGATTGGGTAGAAACAGGAATTTGGCTAATTGGTTTTACGGAATAAAAAACATTGTATTTATGGAAGCTGTGATAGAGACGAGAAAGCGTTTTAGTTTACGGTTGAGTAGTACTATGAATTAGTTTTTGAATTAGATTACTGCTAGCGATCCTTTAACAAAATTAGACTTGGGAATAACTATTAATTGCGTCAAGAATGATTATTTTGTTTTTATGGCCAAAAGGATCCCCATTAATAAAAGTTCGAACTATGTCTACTATTCATCCAGCTTCGTTTATTGCAATTTGTTTAAGTATTTACGAAATTAGTAAGCATAACTGTTGAGGACTAAACATGAACTTAGAAAATGGATATTAGATTATATGGAAATGAATATTTGGGTAACTGATTTGAACGGAATAAAACCACATAGTATATGAAACATGCACGTGTCAGACACAGCACGTGGTAACGGATTAAATATAAGTACATATAGAGAATTGTATGAATCCGATTTGAAATATATATCTGTAAGATATCTTTTCATAAATTGGGATATAGGAATAGTTTTAAATATCAAATGTTTGTGTTTAGGGTTCAAGGTCACCATTAACTGAAACCTTAAATTGGCATGATTCATTGTGTCGTGATTTCTTTTTAATTTTGGAGCCACGGCTTGTTTAAGTGTGGATGAGTTAAAAAGTGAAGGAATGCCTGTTAATAGGAATTTTACAACCTGGGCCAAATCGTACATCCGAAAACCCAGAAGGAACAGAACACGTCCGTGGCCCATCTGAATCCCACACTGGACACGTTCGCTGTCTATCACGCACAAGAGCGTGATAGGTAGTGAACGTGTTGAACCTCTCTCGCACCTCTTTCCCTCAGAATTAGAACCTTTACTCTCATGACGTTTCAAGTATATTCCAAGAAGCATATGACGTCGTAACAACATTGTAAACTGGTTGTAATTTGGTTCTGTTTGCAATGCAACATTGCAAAAGGAATATACAGTGTAAATTTTTTAAAGAAGATCTTGTTCATTGTCTGCGAATTATTAGGGTACTAAATACCCAAAAAATTGGAAAAATCACGATTTTTTTTTATTTGTTAAAATTATAGTTTGGACTCTCCTAAATATGTTTGCAAAATTCTATAACTAAATATATGTTTATTAATGAGTTAATTGAGATTTTATGCTAGATGACATGTATGTTTTTCAAGGAACGAAAACTTAAATCGTTTTTTTCTCAGTGTTTGGTTTTCCTTGATATTAAGTTTTTTGAAACGATGAGGCATTTTTATTATTAATGGGGAAATGTATATTTTTTAAGCATATTTTAAAATATGTTTATATTATAAATTGGAATGCGAATTAGCTCTATGAGTAGTAGTTTTTTGTAATTGCAAAAGTAAAAAAAATGAGTTTTAAAGAATTGTTGTGGAATTATGAATAACTATTAATATAAAAATAAAATACATGTCGTATACAAAATATTAAAGCCAACTATTACGCATTATAGTTTAAAGCATCTGAAAAAAATTTTGGTAAAAAAAATTTAATATTAAAAAAAAGCTTTTACATTTTTTTAAATTTAAATGTTGAAAAAATACAAACAATCATGAAATTTGTGTGTGAAATATTATACTCTTTGTCATTATAATTATATAAATTTAAATAATATAAATTTAAAAAATATAAATTTAAATAATATAAATTTAAATAATATAAATTTAAATAATATAAATTTAAATAATATAAATTTAAATTTTTATTCAAAAAGCAAAAAAAAGTTTAAGTGGTACACTGTCCTCTTGAACCTTTAACCCACTGACGCTCATGCTATTTTAGAAATTGTAAAGTTATTTTCATTATTTGGGAATTTAATTTCAATAGATTAATATATTTTAAAAAAAATGGTGTACTTCTAAAGAAAAGTTGCAAGCGAATGCAGTTATATAAAATTCTAATTTTTAAAAAAAATGTAAAAAACATATTTTGAATATTTGCTCTTCAACTGAATACTTTAGTACCTAAAGTACGTAAGTACACCTTCTGTATTTATATATATTACTCCACTTGTGGAAATACTTCATCTTAGCTTATAAAAAGTATTGCCAAAACCAGTGTTCATCTATTTGTTTCACCAATTCATTATCTAGCATTTTGGTTTTGGCAACCCTTTTTTGAAGCCAAGATGAGGCAATTAAAAACATCGCCAAGAGGAATCATACACACAAGCAGATGTATTTATGCACTTTTGGCACTAAAGTCTTCAATTTTGAATTAAAAGGTTATGACAACCCTTTTTTGAAGCCAAGATAAGGCAATTAAAAACAGCGCCAAGAGGAATCATACACACAAGCAGATGTATTTATGCACTTTTGGCACTAAAGTCTTCAATTTTGAATTAAAAGGTTATGACAACCCTTTTTTGAAGCCAAGATGAGGCAATTAAAAACATCGTCAAGAGGAATCATACACACAAGCAGATGTATTTATGCACTTTTGGCACTAAAGCAATTTTGAATTAAAAGGTTATGACAACCCTTTTTTGAAGCCAAGATGAGGCAATTAAAAACATCGCCAAGAGGAATCATATACACAAGCAGATGTATTTATGCACTTTTGGCACTAAAGTCTTCAATTTTGAATTAAAAGGTTATGACAACCCTTTTTTGAAGCCAAGATGAGGCAATTAAAAACAGCGCCAAGAGGAATCATACACACAAGCAGATGTATTTATGCACTTTTGGCACTAAAGCAATTTTGAATTAAAAGGTTATGACAACCCTTTTTTGAAGCCAAGATGAGGCAATTAAAAACATCGCCAAGAGGAATCATATACACAAGCAGATGTATTTATGCACTTTTGGCACTAAAGTCTTCAATTTTGAATTAAAAGGTTATGACAACCCTTTTTTGAAGCCAAGATAAGGCAATTAAAAACAGCGCCAAGAGGAATCATACACACAAGCAGATGTATTTATGCACTTTTGGCACTAAAGTCTTCAATTTTGAATTAAAAGGTTATGACAACCCTTTTTTGAAGCCAAGATGAGGCAATTAAAAACATCGCCAAGAGGAATCATATACACAAGCAGATGTATTTATGCACTTTTGGCACTAAAGTCTTCAATTTTGAATTAAAAGGTTATGACAACCCTTTTTTGAAGCCAAAATGAGACAATTGAAAATATCGCCAAGAAGAATCATATACACAAGCAGATGTATTTATGCACTTTTGGCACTAAAGTCTACAATTTTTTGAAGTAAAAGGTTCTGACTTTTAATTCAAATAGACTTAAGAATTTATTAATAATCTCATTTTGATGTAGAGTAATAGAAATTTGTATGGCGCTTCTGAGCAGATTTATAAGTTTACTTTCTCCTCGCCCCTTTCGAGTTAGGAATATTAATGGAATATTTTCAAGGGTAAAGAATACTCCGCTTGAAGTTTGCCATTAATCGAAAAATCCAATTATGCAAACAAATCGTCAAGCTCAATGTTTACTGAGGACTACAGCTAATTTGAATGTCGATAGTGTTAACGAGCATAAGTGTTTATAGCTAAGAATGCACTTAGAAGCTCTCCGTAATGGAAGCAATAGAAGCAATAATTCTGTTAATTGCTTTCGCAGAATAAAAAGCACTGCATTGATGCGTAAAAGTTGTGAGGCACGGAGGATATGGTTAAGTGCCACTAGATGAATTCGATTATTGAAATATCGTTTTTGTTTACTATCTTTTAATCTCTTTGGGCTGAGTATCTTGTATTGAAAATGAGTTCGGAGATATTCTCCTTGATGGCTTTTCAAAGATATTCTGCCTGATGACTGTTTATGTTTTGAATAATCGATACTATAAACAATAAAGTACAAGGGGGGGAATCTTATTAAAAAGGTGGAGTTGTTTTAAGAGAGGAGAAGGTTCGCCGTCTCGTGCTCTCTTAAAACAATTTCACCTTTTGCATCACCTCCTAAAGTGCATTAGGTATAAGCATGAATATAAGAAGTGCATTAGGTATAAGCACTATTAGGCATTAGGTATAAGCATGAAGCATAAGAAGTGCATTAGGTATAAGCACTATTCCTCTTTGTATGTTAACTATATTCTTATCTTATGAAATCTTCTTATCTTATAAAAGTACAAAGGGGGGGGAATCTTATTAAAAAGGTGGAGTTGTTTTAAGAGAGGAGAAGGTTCGCCTTCTCATGCTCTCTTAAAACAATTTCACCTTTTGCATCACCTCCAAAGTGCATTAGGTATAAGCATGCAATTATTGTTATTTTTAATATCTAAATTTTTGTCTTTCAAATTATTATATTAACTAGCTGTTTTTGTCTCGCTTTGGTGGAGGCACGTAAAGACATATATATTTAAAAAAATGATTGACCCCCACCCGTTGTTCCAAGGTCCCGCACGTAAACAAACTAAGCTACAAAGGTACGTTCTAGACCTTGGAAATTTATATTTAAAAATGTGTTTTTATACAATATTTCTAAAATTGTTAAAAAAAAAAATTAAAAAAACTAAATGGAATTTTACAAGTCTAACCCATAGAATAATGATACAAACAGAGGAATAAAAATGCTGATTTCCGTGTGTGCATCATTGAAACCACATGATTTGTGGAAATGCCAATTAATTCATGCGCCAATATTACTTGGCAGGCCTTGGCGACTTTCAGAACTAAGCGAGATCAAAGTATTGTAATATGGTTTTGTGTTTAATTTTGTATTTAAATATTATTTTTTTAACGAGTGGCACAATTTAAGGGAGTTTAACAGACATATTAAAGATATTTTTCTTACTTTGTACTTTTGAAATAATTGCGTTACGGTTTTATGTAAAAAATTTACCATAATCGAAATTATTTCAATTGTTATTTTGTATAGTTCAATAAGAAAATATGAACAATAAAACCGGAAAAATATAACGAGTTTCGTTTTTTCGAGTATTAAACACAAAGAAAATTATATTTTCTTTTCGTTAATGAAGAGGAAATATTTAGCGTAAATTGTTTGAAAATAAGTAAATACCTACATATATGTTAAGAAGTTGAATACGGACAGAACGCCTTATCACCAAAAAGAAGAAAGTACACCAAATTTGGAACTCCTGCAGATATCTGAACGCCAAATGTGGCAGCGCTAAAACCACGTTATGTTAGTTTTTTTTTTCGATGTTGACACCGCGGCCTTACGAGAGTCTGACATTGAAGGCGCCCTCTATTTAATATAACAACTTTCTGGTCTAACCCTCAATAGTGCTTATATATATAAATTTTCACCTTTTTATATGCATAGGAAGTAGATGTTCTGCGATCCACAAGCAGACTCTTTTTTTATTATTATTATTATAGAAGTTATATTTCATTAATTGGAAGGTGTATTATTTTTCAAGCATATTTATTGCTATTATTTTTGGAAGAATCAGGCAGTAAAAAGATACAATTAAAATTGCAAATCATTCAGTAGACTTTATGCTATGCAGGGAAGCTAAAACGCACTCTTTTTAAATAAAACTTTTTATATATATACTTAATAAATTATAGATTTTGAATTTCCTATTTTAATGAAACCTTATCGTAAAAATATATTCTCTCTAAACTATTCCTCTTTGTATGTTAACTATATTCTTATCTTATGAAATCTTCTTATCTTATAAAAGTTTTGTAGTTTAAATTGTATGAATATTTCAAAAGAATTTTCGCTGATTGTTAGTGTTCTGTTGCGCAAATTGAAAGAATACTGCTTGTTATTATATAAGTTTAAAAAAATATTTATTTTTTCAATGCAATAAAACTTGCATACTTTTAATAATGAACGTATACTCTTAAATATATGCACTCAAAAATAGGTAACATTTCCTCATATTTGAGTAATTTGATGTTTATCATGGCTCCGAATACATAAATTTGTATAAAAAAAATTTAGTCGCTTGCTAAAACTGCTTGTAACGAAACCGTGTAACAGTAAAAAACATCAAACACTAATAACGCTTATATCTTTAGAGAAGTACTACCCACGCGCCTTACTTTGGTATCTTTGTGTTGAAAAAAAAGCCACTACTCGAATATGCATGTGTCGAGTGCTCAAATGTCACGGTTGTCATTCCATACATGACGCAATCAGAGCTAAACTTAGCTTAAAGTTAGTGTTCACAATAGCGTGACTCGGCAGTACGTTTGTCGATCGGAACAGGAGTGGTCGTGTATAACAGCATTCTTCCATAGTAGGTATAATGCATTGAACACAAACCGGTTCTCATCAGTAATTATAAGACTTACAAGTGTGCAAAAACCGTACTTCCTTAAATATGAGCAGTGTGATTTAATATTACTAATCTCAGCTTCTGTTCAAGCCATCTTAACAAAGCGACCTGACAAACTTAAAATAGTTGTTCAGAAGATGGATTTCCACATAATTTGATGACAATTGCTTAAGTGAAAACTGAGTTAGTACAACTCAATTCTCTTACTTCCCATTCTTTTGGCACACCTTTTTAAAATTTCTGTTATTTATAACTCCTTCACGTCGCTCTAGTAGTGCAACGGAAAAGACCCTGGACGGCGGTGCCTGAGCATCTGGGTTCGATTCCTGGTAAGTATTGGTTGTAATTGTTGATATTTATTGAAAGTGATTTATGAATGCAGCCTATGCAGGCAAGCAACTGCTTTTGTTCATTTATTTTTACTCATTGTACTCATTTTTGAGTACATGTCATTTTAAAAAATGAAACATATGTATTCGGGGCTATGATTAGCATCGAATATAATCAAAAATGAGTATATTTTATTTATTTTTGAGTACCTATTTTAAACAATGTCGTAATGCGTGAATAATTGTAATTTGTGTGTTTGGTTACATATTGCTGTGCCCATGCACTCTTTCCAGCACGTACAAGACGTAACCACGTACCCCATTCTGGTTGCGTTCCTTTCTGATTTTTCTAAATAAAATTGCAATTGAAAATAACCTTTTTGGTTAGTATGAAATTTAGAAATTATTTTTTTTAATAAAAGAAAGCTAACCATTTTACAATTTCTAAGAACATTTTATAGTTTGGGTGAAAAAAATATTTTAGATATTTTGATAACTTATATGATTTGTCTGAATGCTAAATAAAAAAATCACTTTACGGATAACGGATAAATTCATATATAAAATAAATAAAATAAGATTCTAGTTCAGTAGAATTTCAAAGATTATATCATAACTCAAAACCTTATAAAAGTAGGTAATATATTTCCATTCATAACATTGCGCTTTCCTTTTCTATTGCAAAAGAATTTTATAAAGTTGCAGCAATAAATTCTGAATAGAAAATAGCGTTTACGAAGGTAAATAGTGTTATTTTTATTATACAATTGCATGGACGGTAATAAAATAAATATTTTTTAAGTAAAATTATTTATTCTTTTAAACATTATTATGAATTAAGAATTTGCTATCAATTCGAAAAAAGGTAGCTTAAACAAAAGTAATTTTGAGAAATTCTTTGAAATATATGTATGTAAACTGATAATGCAATGTTAAAAATAGACTTTCAAAAAGAAATAAAATATATTCATTTTTGATTACATTCGATGCTTATTAGTTAGTAATACGTAAGTGAAGTAAGATAATTGAATTGTAATAATTCAGTTCCCATTTAAGCAATTTACATCAAATAATGTAGAAAAAAACCTTCTGAACAACTATTTTAAGTTTGTCAGGTCGCTTTGTTAAGATGGCTTGAACAGAAGCTGAGATCAGCAATATTAAATCACATTTTTGAGAAAGTACGGTTACTTAAATTTGAATACGTCATCGCTCATTTACGATGCACTCAAAGAAAAATAAGTAGGTTAACGTACTCATTTTTAAGTACATTTTTTTACAGCGTACCGAAGCATAGAAATTTAAATTTGCAATTTTACAGAAGTTATTTTTTTTCCAATTTACTGTTTTGAATTCTTGAAGGTTTCATCCGATAAACATCAGTATTATGTTGTTTGTGTGTTGTTTTTGTTTGTATTTGAAAATACGATTACTTAAATTTAAATACGTCATCGTTCATTTACGATACAATTGTACTCAAAGAAAAATAAGTAGGTTAACGTACTCATTTTTAAGTAAATTTTTTTACAGCGTACCAAAGCATAGAAATTTAAATTTGCAATTTTACAGAAGTTATTTTTTTTCCAATTTACTGTTTTAAATTCTTGAAGGTTTCATCCGATAAACATCAGTATTATGTTGTTTGTGTGTTGTTTTTGTTTGTATTTGAAAATACGATTACTTAAATTTAAATACGTCATCGTTCATTTACGATACAATTGTACTCAAAGAAAAATAAGTAGGTTAACGTACTCATTTTTAAGTACAATTTTTTTACGGTGTACCGAAGCATAGAAATTTAAATTTACAATTTTACAGGAGTTTTTTTGTTTCAAATTTACTGTATTGGATTCTTGACGGTTTCATCCGATGAGCATCAGTATTATGTTGCTTGTGTGTTGTTTTTGTTTGTATTTGAAAATACGATTACTTAAATTTAAATACGTCATCGTTCATTTACGATACAATTGTACTCAAAGAAAAATAAGTAGGTTAACGTACTCATTTTTAAGTACAATTTTTTTACGGTGTACCGAAGCATAGAAATTTAAATTTGCAATTTTACAGAAGTTATTTTTTTTCCAATTTACTGTTTTAAATTCTTGAAGGTTTCATCCGATAAACATCAGTATTATGTTGTTTGTGTGTTGTTTTTGTTTGTATTTGAAAATACGATTACTTAAATTTAAATACGTCATCGTTCATTTACGATACAATTGTACTCAAAGAAAAATAAGTAGGTTAACGTACTCATTTTTAAGTAAATTTTTTTACAGCGTACCAAAGCATAGAAATTTAAATTTGCAATTTTACAGAAGTTATTTTTTTTCCAATTTACTGTTTTAAATTCTTGAAGGTTTCATCCGATAAACATCAGTATTATGTTGTTTGTGTGTTGTTTTTGTTTGTATTTGAAAATACGATTACTTAAATTTAAATACGTCATCGTTCATTTACGATACAATTGTACTCAAAGAAAAATAAGTAGGTTAACGTACTCATTTTTAAGTACAATTTTTTTACGGTGTACCGAAGCATAGAAATTTAAATTTACAATTTTACAGAAGTTATTTTTTTTCCAATTTACTGTTTTGAATTCTTGAAGGTTTCATCCGATAAACATCAGTATTATGTTGTTTGTGTGTTGTTTTTGTTTGTATTTGAAAATACGATTACTTAAATTTAAATACGTCATCGTTCATTTACGATACAATTGTACTCAAAGAAAAATAAGTAGGTTAACGTACTCATTTTTAAGGACATTTTTTTACAGCGTACCAAAGCATAGAAATTTAAATTTGCAATTTTACAGAAGTTATTTTTTTTCCAATTTACTGTTTTGAATTCTTGAAGGTTTCATCCGATAAACATCAGTATTATGTTGTTTGTGTGTTGTTTTTGTTTGTATTTGAAAATACGATTACTTAAATTTAAATACGTCATCGTTCATTTACGATACAATTGTACTCAAAGAAAAATAAGTAGGTTAACGTACTCATTTTTAAGTACATTTTTTTACAGCGTACCAAAGCATAGAAATTTAAATTTGCAATTTTACAGAAGTTATTTTTTTTCCAATTTACTGTTTTAAATTCTTGAAGGTTTCATCCGATAAACATCAGTATTATGTTGTTTGTGTGTTGTTTTTGTTTGTATTTGAAAATACGATTACTTAAATTTAAATACGTCATCGTTCATTTACGATACAATTGTACTCAAAGAAAAATAAGTAGGTTAACGTACTCATTTTTAAGGACATTTTTTTACAGCGTACCAAAGCATAGAAATTTAAATTTGCAATTTTACAGAAGTTATTTTTTTTCCAATTTACTGTTTTGAATTCTTGAAGGTTTCATCCGATAAACATCAGTATTATGTTGTTTGTGTGTTGTTTTTGTTTGTATTTGAAAATACGATTACTTAAATTTAAATACGTCATCGTTCATTTACGATACAATTGTACTCAAAGAAAAATAAGTAGGTTAACGTACTCATTTTTAAGTACATTTTTTTACAGCGTACCAAAGCATAGAAATTTAAATTTGCAATTTTACAGAAGTTATTTTTTTTCCAATTTACTGTTTTGAATTCTTGAAGGTTTCATCCGATAAACATCAGTATTATGTTGTTTGTGTGTTGTTTTTGTTTGTATTTGAAAATACGATTACTTAAATTTAAATACGTCATCGTTCATTTACGATACAATTGTACTCAAAGAAAAATAAGTAGGTTAACGTACTCATTTTTAAGTAAATTTTTTTACAGCGTACCAAAGCATAGAAATTTAAATTTGCAATTTTACAGAAGTTATTTTTTTTCCAATTTACTGTTTTAAATTCTTGAAGGTTTCATCCGATAAACATCAGTATTATGTTGTTTGTGTGTTGTTTTTGTTTGTATTTGAAAATACGATTACTTAAATTTAAATACGTCATCGTTCATTTACGATACAATTGTACTCAAAGAAAAATAAGTAGGTTAACGTACTCATTTTTAAGTAAATTTTTTTACAGCGTACCAAAGCATAGAAATTTAAATTTGCAATTTTACAGAAGTTATTTTTTTTCCAATTTACTGTTTTAAATTCTTGAAGGTTTCATCCGATAAACATCAGTATTATGTTGTTTGTGTGTTGTTTTTGTTTGTATTTGAAAATACGATTACTTAAATTTAAATACGTCATCGTTCATTTACGATACAATTGTACTCAAAGAAAAATAAGTAGGTTAACGTACTCATTTTTAAGTACAATTTTTTTACGGTGTACCGAAGCATAGAAATTTAAATTTACAATTTTACAGGAGTTTTTTTGTTTCAAATTTACTGTATTGGATTCTTGACGGTTTCATCCGATGAGCATCAGTATTATGTTGCTTGTGTGTTGTTTTTGTTTGTATTTGAAAATACGATTACTTAAATTTAAATACGTCATCGTTCATTTACGATACAATTGTACTCAAAGAAAAATAAGTAGGTTAACGTACTCATTTTTAAGTACAATTTTTTTACGGTGTACCGAAGCATAGAAATTTAAATTTGCAATTTTACAGAAGTTATTTTTTTTCCAATTTACTGTTTTGAATTCTTGAAGGTTTCATCCGATAAACATCAGTATTATGTTGTTTGTGTGTTGTTTTTGTTTGTATTTGAAAATACGATTACTTAAATTTAAATACGTCATCGTTCATTTACGATACAATTGTACTCAAAGAAAAATAAGTAGGTTAACGTACTCATTTTTAAGTACAATTTTTTTACGGTGTACCGAAGCATAGAAATTTAAATTTACAATTTTACAGGAGTTTTTTTGTTTCAAATTTACTGTATTGGATTCTTGACGGTTTCATCCGATGAGCATCAGTATTATGTTGCTTGTGTGTTGTTTTTGTTTGTATTTGAAAATACGATTACTTAAATTTAAATACGTCATCGTTCATTTACGATACAATTGTACTCAAAGAAAAATAAGTAGGTTAACGTACTCATTTTTAAGTACAATTTTTTTACGGTGTACCGAAGCATAGAAATTTAAATTTACAATTTTACAGGAGTTTTTTTGTTTCAAATTTAATGTTTTGAATTCTTGAAGGTTTCATCCGATAAACATCAGTATTATGTTGTTTGTGTGTTGTTTTTGTTTGTATTTGAAAATACGATTACTTAAATTTAAATACGTCATCGTTCATTTACGATACAATTGTACTCAAAGAAAAATAAGTAGGTTAACGTACTCATTTTTAAGTACAATTTTTTTACGGTGTACCGAAGCATAGAAATTTAAATTTACAATTTTACAGGAGTTTTTTTGTTTCAAATTTACTGTATTGGATTCTTGACGGTTTCATCCGATGAGCATCAGTATTATGTTGCTTGTGTGTTGTTTTTGTTTGTATTTGAAAATACGATTACTTAAATTTAAATACGTCATCGTTCATTTACGATACAATTGTACTCAAAGAAAAATAAGTAGGTTAACGTACTCATTTTTAAGTACAATTTTTTTACGGTGTACCGAAGCATAGAAATTTAAATTTGCAATTTTACAGGAGTTCTTTTTTTTTCAAATTTACTGTTTTGAATTCTTGAAGGTTTCATCCGATGAGCATCAGTATTATGTTGTCTGTGTGTTGTTTTTGTTTGTATTTGAAAATACGATTACTTAAATTTAAATACGTCATCGCTCATTTACGATACAATTGTACTCAAAGAAAAATAAGTAGGTTAACGTACTCATTTTTAAGTACAATTTTTTTACGGTGTACCGAAGCATAGAAATTAAAATTTGCAATTTTACAGGAGTTCTTTTTTTTCAAATTTACTGTTTTGGATTCATTCTTGACGGTTTCATCCAATGAGCATCAGTATTATGTTGCTTGTGTGTTTTTTTATTTGAAAATACGGTTACTTAAATTTAAATACGTCATCGCTCATTAACTACAAATGTACTCAAAGAAACACGAGTAGATTCAGCTACTCATTTTTAAGTACCTTTTTTTACAGTGTTTTTTATTGTATATGCTTGAACGGTTCCAACAACGCAGGGCCAAACAACTAGTACATAACAATGAAAACAATCAACACTTCAACTTCAATATTCTGGGGGATTATACAAACGTATACGGAACACTCAGTTGTTGTGAATTTCAATCGACAGTTAATTTGTTTCCGTTTTTCAAACACCCCAAAATTTTCTATGTGGAATCGATTGTTTATCTTTAATGCTTACCTGTTCTTTTCCTCTTCCAAAAACAGCAATTTTCCCAGCAATCTTGAATAATCTATTATTTATTGATTGATCCTCACTTAGTTATTCTCTCTCCCTCCCCCTAACCACAGCATTTCAATCTACTTACCTGTGCAAAGATTAATAACAACATAAAGAAAATAATGTGTTTTCCTATATTTGGATTGTGGTGATGCATGCTAATGCGTTTTTTGCATACATTGCTTTAGACGTAATTCTGCAATTGGAAAGTTTTGAAAGAAACTTAAAAAGCCATTTCATATGTCTATGAAACATTCAGGATATATGATGTATGCATATTTTTGGAGATAACTGTATTTTTACATGTGATTTTTCATTCAGTGTTTCGTCTTTAAATTTCATAATTCAGCTCTGTATTGATAATAATTTTATTTTAATTATACCAATGATTAGTGCTCTGATGAAAATATTTTTATTAATCTATATTAGTGATAGAATACATAGAATTAATTAAAAATAGTACACTGCTAAAACTGGATTCTGCACTTTGGCAAAAGTGTCGTTAAAGTACGTTCTGATTATATTATTCGTTAAAATTAAAGAAATGTACCGTAAAAATTAACATTTTATTAAATACTCACGAATTTATTTCGTTATTTTTGACGCAAAATTTAATTGGAGCATATTTAGAAACGATTTCGTCAAATTTGAGCAACTTTTTCAACATTGCACATAAAATGTAAAAATATTTAAGATTATTTTGATTGAATTATTATAAAGATATTTTTTTAACGATTATTTAAATAATTTTAATTATATTTATTAATTGCATCTATTAACTTCAATAATGAATATTTTTCATGCATTCTTTAAAATACTTCTTAAATTTAACAACTTTGTCGTTTAGTTCTTCGGAAATGCCAAAACACAAATACATGTTCACTGTAAAAAAAAGGTACTTAAAAATGTGTACCTAAACATACACATTTTTCTTTGAGTACAATTGCATCGTAAATGAGCGATTTAATATTGCTAATTTCAGCTTCTGTTCAAGCCATTTTAATAAAGCGACCTCATAAACTTAAAATACTTGTTCAGAAGATGGTGTTCCACATTATTTGATGTCGATTGCTTAAATGGAAACTGTGTTAAGACAACTCAATTATTTTATTTCCCATTCCTTTGGCACACCTTTTTAACATTCCTTATGTTTATAACTTCTTCACGTCGCACTGGTAGCTTAACGAATAAGGCTCTGGATAGCGGTGCCTGCAGATTTGGTTCGATTCCCACGTCGCCCTGGTGGTACAGCGGATATGGCAGTTTAAACTGATAAGGCTCTGGACTGTGGTGTCTGAGGATCTGGGTTATATACCATTCTTGATTATAATTGTCGATATTTATTGAAAGGGATTTATGAAGGCAGCCTATGTAAGCAAACTACTGCTCTTTTTATTCATTTTTACTCATTGTACTCATTTTGAGTACATGTCTTAAATGAAACTTTTAGGTATTCGGAACTATGATAAGCATCGAATATAAATAAAAAATGAGCATTTTACTAACGATTGAATACCTATTTTTAACAGCGCACACTTCTTTTAATAGTAGAGGATCAACCAAAGTATTTGTATACTTGTTGTATGTTGTATTTGTATTTTATATAACATATTAAAATATAAATACAACGTTAAAATACGCAATAAAAATCCATCAAATCTGGACATGTTTCGAGAGATACATCTCCTTTCATCATCAGAAAATGATAAATCTGTGGGTGCAATAAATAGAAATAAACCCAGAATTGAAAGTGTTGCCAAGGAACAAAAAAAAGCTATCTCAATCGGTTAGAATTAACTATTGTACAATGATAAGCATCGAATGTATGTGCTTGGTGCTCCTTAATACAAAATCTTAATGCTCTCTTTGTTTGACCGATATATGACATGCCGCATTGACATGAAATACTGTATATGCCCCAATTATTAAGGTCGTCAATAGGGTATTTAAGTTGTGTGAAGGTGATCTTACTGATAGGTGAAAAAACTGGAAAAAAATTAAAAGAATGTCGAACCTATCGAGAATTTTAGACATTTGATGGCTGATGATAATATGGTAAAACAACCAAAGCATTGGAGCCCTCAGATAGACTAGAATTTTTAAGTGGATTTTTAAGTTTATGTAGGGCCTTGTCAACGACTATTTTAACGTTGAATTTGTATTTTAATATTCTTAACGCCATGTCCTATAAGACGAGTTTTTATCTTATTCAAAGAGTAACAACTGTTCCGTAGAAAAAACGCAAATCTCAAACATGTTCTTGGAGTACAAAGGTTTAAGGCTAAAATCTCAGAAATCGCAAATTTTTCACTTTAGGGTACATAAATTCAAAAATACCCAGAACTGCATCAAATAATTTGTTTCCCCTTGCAAACGATTCGCCCCGAGTCCTTAACTTTTTTGATTTTACGATTCGCCCGCTCCGAGTCCTTACGATTCGCCCCCTCTGTTAATGATCTATTGATAAAACCCGACAGGAGAAGTGAAACAGATAAAGGAAAGAAGGGCACGTACATGCGCCGGAAGCCCTATGACTAATACTACTTTCGTTTCTGCAAACGGAGCAGGTGGTTATTGATTCCAAGAAATCGATAACTGAAGAATCGCCTTCAAATCACAATTCTCCGCTCTACCTGCAAATAAAACCCTACAATTCGGAATCATTCTCCTACAGCCAAACAATGTGCAAGGGGATTGACTGTAGCAGGGGCAGACACTATAAAAAGATCTGTCGCCATGTGCAGATCTGGGCTGGTACATCAGATACTGACCAGCTTTACTGGGGGCCCTTTCAAGTTAGTAGATTATCTTCTATAAATAAAATGATTGTGTATGTTTGACCACTGATTAAATCTAAAGTGTATCATCCCTGTAATCCCTGTAATTTTGTATAACTTCCCCTAGAATTCGGAACTGATCTCTGGCTGAGAAGCAGTAACTGCACGCAGTTTTAAGGGGATTGTCTCCAAATGTCGGTGTTGCAAAGTTCGCGCATTACAAAACTACATTGTTAAAACTAAGTACTCAAAAATAAGTCAAATGTACTCATTTTTTAGTATATTCGTTGCTTATGATAGCTCCAAATACATGTTTCAATTTTGAAAAAGGCGAACAGATGTAAAGATGTACTCAAAAATTAGTACAATGAATAAAAATAGCAGATGCTTGTCTATATAGGCTGCCTTTATAAATTACTTTCAATAACAATTAAAACAAAGACTTACCGGAAATCGTACCCAGATCATCAGGCACCGCAGTCCAGAGATTATCCGTTAAACTACCAGGGCGACGTGAAGAAGTTATAAACAGAAGAAATGTAAAAAAAAGTGTGCCAAACAATGCAAAGTATGATAATTGAGTTGTAATAACTCAATTTTTATTTCAGAAATGGAACACATGTGGAAAATCATCTTCTGAACAACTATTTTAAATTGGTCAAGTTGCTTATTTTATATGGCTTCAGCAGAAGCTGAGATTAGCAATATTAAATCCCACTGTTCATTTTTGAGAAATTACGGTTACTTAAATTTGTGTACATCATTGCTCATTTACGATGCAATTCTACTCAAAGAAAAACGAGTAGGTTCAGGTACTCATTTTTAAGTACCTTTTTTAACAGTGTATGTAGAGCGATGTTTAGATCTGGCTGGATAGATTTTATTGCAGGTAAATATTTTAAAAGTATTTAACTTACGGACTGTAAATTTTGACATATTGGTTTTTGTTGAAACATATAGACACACCTTTCTTTAAAGCAAATATGAGTTATTTGTATTTATGATTATATAAATTCAAATTTTACCATTAGAATCCCGATTTTTTTTACAATTCATCTAGAATTCGGGACTGACCTCTGGCACAGAAGCAGTTAATTGCACACAATGCAAGGGCATTTCCTCCAAATTGCTGTGTTACAAAGTTACACAAATTATAAATATACATATAGACACACCTTTCTTTAAAGCAAATATGAGTTATTTGTGTTTATGATTATATAAATTCAAATTTTACCATTAGAATCCCGATTTTTTTTACAATTCATCTAAGATTAGGGACTGATCTCTGGCACAGAATCAGTTAATTGCACACAATGCAAGGGGATTAACTGCAAATTGCTGTGTTGCAAAGTTACACAAATTATAAATATATGTGGCACATTATATATATCTGATAGGAATCATATATTGCAAGTGAAAATTTTGTTAAATATTTCTTCTATTGACTGTGCGATTTAACTTTGACCGAGGGTCCGTTGAAGCAGACATATTCCTTCTTTATAGTACAAAAAGTATAAATAAAGTATAAAAAAGTATAATACAGAAAAAAAAAGTTGTTTATCTGACCACTGCCGGCATCCAAAATTATATACTAGAAATCTTGTAAATTTATGCAACTTTTCTTAAAATCCGAAACTTATTGTTGTTAACAGTGCAAAAGGTTGTATGTCAAAAAATTTAATTTAAAAAATATTATTGCTATATGTGGCATTTTGCGATTTTCACATAATGCCAAAATCCCTGATGTCATCAGCTAATCCTATAAAAAGATACAACAACTGAATAAAAAAAGATTGTATCATAAAATCATCAATAATAACAATCTTTTATCTGTTTTGAAAGACACTAGGATAAGACATACGGACTTTTACATTGTTAACGACGTTATTTGTGACAGAAAAAAAGAAACTACACAATGCAAAGGGATTATTTCTAAATATCTGCGTTGCATGGTTATAAACATTATGCCGCAATATGGCGCAATGTTAAAATCTCAATTTGAAGGATATAAAAATCTGAAACATAAAATTATTAAGATTTTAAATTAAGCGTTCATAAAACTCCCTCGCGCCAAACTTGTAGTACATAACTTGTACTGTACGAACTTAAACTTATTCCAATCAAGAACAGAAGTTCAAGTCTTAGTAGATAAAATTAAACAGACGAAAATTCTCTTTAAATACTTCGCCAAAAATAATTTTGTCCCATATGTCCTTAAACTCAAAATGTGTTTTAAAATTTTGCAGAATCTTTAATGAGATATGATAATGATTAAGTACAAGTTTTAAAACCATATCTTATATACTTAGATCAGTATAACAGTTTTTATTGCATTTGTTGGAAAAATTTTCAAATAAAAACTAAAAAAGCGAAATCGAACATTGCCGCGTACATTTTGCACATGTCCGGTTTTGAAATCCTCAACATCCTTAATGTTGCATTCCATTACTTCTAGCAATAAAAGTCTGGGTCGAAAAGACACGTATTTTTAGCTAAAGTCTAGATTAAAACTGTTAATGTCTTATTTACAATTTAAAAAAATTCAATAACAAAATTATTAGTATATTACATAGTAATTAATAAATATAGTAAATTAGGTAGTAAGATTACAAAAATATGATAAAAAAAACACTTATTAAATAAAAATAATTTAAAAAAAAAACATAACTTGTTAATTTTTGCTGGAATAAATTTTTGTTTTATAAACGTTATAAAATATCAATCCAACATTAACCAACTCTAACAGTTTCTCTTTATTTCCTGAATTTCTTAACTAGTAAAGACTGCCAATAAAGTCCAGAAAGTTATTGAATATGATAAACTAAACCATTACTGATAGAAAGAAAATATTGACGGCCAACAACAGGCCCAAGGCCCAACAAAGTTAGTCCAGTCTAATTATTCCTCAATGAACATCTAACTTATTTAAATCAATCACTCCTGTTGAATTAACAATATTCACTGGAAAGTTGTTCCATTTGTCAATTACCCTAGTATAAAAATAGGGATTTTTCCCTTTCCAAATAAAATGCGATTTGCTTAATTTCAGTTTCGAAATCATCATCATGATCTCCCGTTCTATCATTCAAATTTAAATCCAAGCCCTCGGCATCCTTCAATTTTATAAGTTTGGGCAGTTGAATCAAATTTACATTAACCCTTCTCTCTTCCAAAGTACATATTAAAATTGCCTAATCATCTCCATAATCCATGTCTGAAATACTTTGGACCACTTATGAACTTTCAGCCCTGTGCTGAATTTTCTCTAACAAATCATTTAGCTTTCTTAAAGATATGGTGACCAAAACTGTACACAATACTCTGGTTGAGGCTTTACCAAACCTATATACTTAATACCTACATTCATAGATTTTTATGAAACAATTTTTTTTGCTAGTTACTTGTACAGTGATGACTCATTTAAAAATCTTAATTTACTAATACCCTCATATCACTGTCTGTATCAATCACTAACTTGGATTATATCCCCTTTTATCCCCTTAAAAGAAATAGACAGCCTTTTTATTTTTGATACGCATGCGCAAAACCTGACATTTACTAAATATTGAAAGATATACCCCATTTTACAGCCCATTCTGATATCTTTGTTAAATCACCTTGCAATTGCTTTATTTGTTTCTCAGAATTCACAGTCCTCATAATTATGGGAATACGCTAGAAATGTGTTTAGCATGAATTAATTTTTGTGAAAAATACATATACTGCAACAAGCAGTAACAGTTTAAATTACAATCTTAATGTAACAATTGCCGCTGTTGCATATCAAAAACACGATCTCTTATCTTAAAAAGAGCTCTATTTATTTTAACGTTCTGGAGCCGTGATGCAGATTATGTATCAGCAAACACAGTTTTTATGCAGTTCCAGTAGGCATCTGTTTAGAGTTAAGGTGGCTTCTGCTTACGTCTCATGACATGATACCATCTACTTGAAGCTACATCCTGTGGAAAAAATTCGCTAGTAGCTTGTTCAATGCTCGTATAAGTGTTGATAAGAAGGAGGAAGCGACACCAGTTCCAGGAAACTTTCCAACCTGAGATTATTAAATGTATTCAGATAAAGATTTTTTTTTTACGCTGAGGTCAAACTGCGAAATTACATAAACATGAAAAAATCTGTATTAAGTAGCTTCTCCAGATGAAAATAAGATATGAGGTTTAGTAATTGTATTCCAAAACTTTAATAATTGGCCACAGCTAAGATATTTTTCAGAGAATTTCTAGATATTTTTTATTTTATTTACTTTGTAAAATGTTCACATATTTCCAAGATTTTTCATGCTCTTCTATAGTTGTATTTTAAATAACTTTATAACCATTTAAACCCTTCTGGTAAATTAAATTTATCTATTTTAAAATACTTTATTTAAATTGCTTAAATTTTTTCTAAACTTTTCGTTTGTTTTTTTATTCTATAGATACGTTTTAAATAATTTTGTAGCTTTATCAACTCATTCGGTAAAAGACTATAATTTACATTGAGATGGTTTTGCATGCGTTTCGATTTCGTTAACGTTTTATGGTTAATTACTTTTCAATAAAAATGGTGATAAGGCTCATAAACGTTATTTTATTTTCAGTAAAAATACAAATATAATATTTTTTTTATTAAATTCTAAAAAAAGTTTTATTACAATGTCAAAACATTTTTTCATTGAGATTTATTTGTTGTTGTTTTTAATTTCCTATGTATTACAAATAAATTTTTAATCCCTTTTCAATCTGTAATAACATACTTATTTAAAAATATAAAGATAATTAAATAATAGATGAATTATTGCAATTAATTTTAGAAATTATTAAGACATTTTTGTAAAAAAATTCGATTTCATTTTAATTTTAGAAATTATTAAGACAAAATTGAAATTAATTTTAGACATTATTAAGACAAAATTGCAATTAATTTAGAAATTATTAAGACAAAATTTCAATTAATTTTAGAAATTATTAAGACAATTTTTTTTTTAATTTAAAACATTGATCTTACTGGAAAATTTTTAAGTATAGAAATCCTTAGTCTCATACAATCCTTTTATACAATCTTTCCAACTACAACCAAATTTTTTTGGCAGTTAAAGAGGTGGAACCAATTATCTATGAAACCTACACTTTTTTCCTATAAAGGATTTTTGGTTCAACCTAGATTCCACCATAATATGGTAAAATTTGCTGCAGACATCTGTTTTGCACCAAGATATGGTACATCGTTGAACTGAGATTTTTAACAGTGTATTTCTCGACTTGAACAATGATCATCCAATAGAAATAATTGAATAACATACATAGATAACATAGAGATATATTCATTTCATACCCCACACATGTCTTATCACCCTCAGAGACTTATAATATTACTCTAAATTTTCTTCGAATCTCATTAAGTGAAATATGTTATCTATATTCTTGATTTCTGTCTTTGAATTTGCCATCTTTGGTGACGTAACAACTTCTCGTGGTGTGTGGGCGAGATCAATACTCGAATCCCAAGAAAAGAATCTTAATCTTATTTCTAGTCTTTATAAATATTTTTTTAACGTTTAAGATAATAGAGTGTGGGACTCAAAATTATAAAAATTTATTATTTGGGGATTGCTTCTGATTTTTTTTAATACTTATATTGTTTTGTATTTAAATTAATTATTTTATATTTTTGAAATATTTGTTTTAATAATTTAAAATTTCTTGATAATAATTTTTAAAAAAGCCTGAAAAATTGTGATTATATTTCAAATTTATATATCTTAAAAAAATTAAATCAAAAGACAATATTTTTTGTGTAAAATTTTATTCATTTATAACAAGCAGTTTTTAACTATTACAAATTTCGAGTCAAAATGTTTTAAAACTCTTATTACGGAAAATTATGGCTTTGAAGTGAATTAAACCAAAGCGCAGGTTTCATCTTTCAAAAGCCAAAAATCAAAAGGCATATATCATCTTACTAAAACCAAAAACAAAACGCATATGTCTTACTAAAACCAAAAATCAAAGCACAGATATCATCGTACTGAAACCAAAAATCAAAGTATAGATCTCATATTACTAAAACTAAAAAAGAAAACGCAGATGAAATCTTACTAGCCAAATACCAAAGTGTAGATCTCATCTTAGTAAAACTAAAAAAACTAAGCATAGAGTCATCTTACGAAAACCAAAAATTAAAGCACATATGTCATCTTACTAAACTCAAAAAACAAAGCACAGATGCTATGATACTGAAACCAAAAATCGAAGAACAGATGTCATCTTACAACAACTAAATAAAAACTAAACTCAAAAGAACAAAGCACATATGTCATCTTACTAAACTCAAAAAACAAAGCACAGATGCTATGATACTGAAACCAAAAATCGAAGAACAGATGTCATCTTACAACAACTAAATAAAAACTAAACTCAAAAGAACAAAGCACATATGTCATATTATTACGTAATAGGAAACCTAAACTTCTTTTGTTATATTTTTTCAATTATTCCTATATTATTATTTTTTTAAATATTGAGACTTCTTTTTCAGAATTTTTAATCCATTAGCTGTTTAAATAAATAAACTGTATGATAATATTTTTACTAGAAAACTAATAAAATAGTTACAGTATTAACCGAATAAAAATCTAGAAGAAATTGCTCCCTATTATTTATTTATAGTTCTGCAGTGGGATCCACTTCTAGCTGTCTATTTCTTACCTTATTTAAGAGCCTTAACACAACCAAATACGCATCGTAATTTGGAATCATGGTCTGATGGTGAGGTCAATATCTGAACAGGCCTCCATGCAACCAGAATAGGCATGAGGACGTTTAGAATCCAAAGGATTAACATGTGCCTATCCCCTCTACACGTCCGATTATTTTTTGTGGACGACGGGAATCAATCTGGCAAACTACTGACTGTCATATCTTTACACACATGCCATGCTATGGTTACACTGTATGGCTAAACTATTATGACCACATGACGTTTTGAGGTAAATAAGCTATGACTGTTTTCTCCAAAGGGCAAGAGAATTGTTAAAAAGGATAGATGATTGTTTACAACGTTAGTAGAAGTGTTTTGTTTGAACAGATATGTATAGAAAACGCGCGATTTGACGGACTTTGAACGTGGGATGATTGTGGGTTCTAGGAGTCATAGAGTAAGGATTAGCAAAACCGCTGAATTTGTTAAATGTTTAAAAGCAGCTGTAGTGAAAAAGTGAAAAGATTAGACTGTTAGCCAAAAACGGAGTCTCAGCGTACCTCTTGAAATAATCAGTGACTACTCTAGCGGAAAGAAGAATTCAAGGTTTGTAAGGAACAACTGAAGGCAAACAGTGCAGCAAATTACTACATATTTTAATCAAGGATCCTCTCAATGCATCTCTGAACGCACTATTTACGTACACTTCAGCGCATGGAATATGAAAGCCACAGACCAGTTCGGAAGTCAGTTTAGCGACTCAATGCATTCCTCTGCGAGACTGATCTAGAATAATTTTAACTGGAACCGCCAATTTTCCCGTCAAAACACCCAATGCTTACATTTAAAAACTTGTCATTTTTACAATATTTATCAAATAAATGACTTTGTGGTATAAAAAAATCTAAAATTTATCTCTATACAATAGTTTATACATAAAAAGGAGTCTCTAAATAAATAGGAGACGTGACAATGCATCTTACAGAGAGTGAAAACTTTACAATTCACTATACAGTTTGTAATCTTCAGAGCAGCAGAGTTATAGTTATGTTATTCATATAGGTGGAGTTCGTTTATCGAACAGGTTATCAATCAAGTTCTAACCAACTCAACACGCAAGGGAGTTGACAGTTAGCGTGTGGATAGTGAGTTACACTTACCGATATATTTTTTTTAATATTTTAACAGAAAATCTAAAAATAAAACTTAAGTATATGCTTTGTAAAAAAATTCTTTACACTGTTAAAAATTTTAGTAGAACAATGTACCATATCTTAGTGCAAATCAGAGGTCTGCAGCAAATTACACCATATTATGGTGGTATATAGATTGAACCAAAAATCCTTTACGGGGAATAAACCGGAGGTTTCACCGAATATTGGTTCAACCCCTTTAACTGCAACAGAAATTTTCGCAGTCGCTACATCAACAAGCCGAGGATTCCCCTCCAAGGATGACACCGACGAACAAGGTCCTGCGTGGTCTAGTGAATAAAGGCGTTCAGCTATGAATCAGAGAGTTCCTGGTTCGAACCCGTTCGGTGGACTTGACAAAGAAAAGTAACAAAGTTGTGGTATGAAAGAGTTGATTCGATCTGAGATGTTGGTTTCACGATTCTGACGTCATATTCGCTCTACTACAGTCCATTCATGCTCGAAGGATTTAACATTTGTATTTTAAATAACGCAAAATGTACCCATTTTCAATGGGACTGTTTGTTCCATAGGTATCGGGCAAAAATGACTAATTTTAGTTTTGGCTTTAAAGACACAATTTTTAACGGTACACGATATCTAATTAGAACATTACTAGGACTAAACAATCTTGTGGATGTAACTACTATATTATAAATTAAACTTTTTAACGTTTTGAGTATGACACATAAAAATGTAAATACACAGCAATGTAGAATATTACATATATTACATAAAAATAACCAACATATATATCCCTCAATAAACAGTAGAAAAATTCAATTACTGGAGCACAAATACCCTAAAACGTTTTATACTTCTTGAGTGGTTGAAACAGAAGTATTATTTCGGTTAATTAATCAATATGCAAGATCGTGTGTTTCATTAAAACATATCACTTTCTAAAAGAAAGTTACTTAATTGAAAAGAAAATAATTTCCATTTAATCTAAATGTAAACTAGAGGTAGCTATACAAAATCTTTATACGGTCGTAACAAAAGAATATCAATTAATTAAATTGTATTTAACGTTTATATTAAGAATCCGGAATCAATATACATATTTAAAGCTTGGCTTAATCGTAAATTCCATTACGATCAGAGGTGAAAGAAATGTTCATTCCAAAATTACTACAACAAAAGACTCGTCTCCTATGCGTTGACTTGTGATTTCTAACTATAAAGTAAATAAGTTGTATTTAAAAAGTTAATAAGTTGTTGTTTAATAAATTTTATTTTAAGTTAATAGCATAGTTTACATGTTAATAGTTTTTAAAAATAAATTCGCATTTAAAAGTTAATAAATTGTTGTTAAAAATTAATAAATTGTTTTTAAAAGTTAATAAGTTGTTATTAAAAGTTAATAAAAAAATTTTAAAAGTTAATAAATTGTTATTAAAAGTTAATAAATTGTTATTAAAAGTTAATAAATTATTACTAAAAGTTAATAAATTGTTTTTAAATATTAACAAATTTGTTATCGAAATTTTAATAGTTTTTTATTAAATAACTAATAAATTATTGCTAAAAAGTTAATAAATAAAAAAGTTTAGAAATTGTAATGAAAGTGTTAATAAATTGTAATTAAATACTAATAAATTGTTATTAAAAATTAATACATTATTATTAAAAGTAAATAAATCGTAATTAAAAGTTTATGAATTGTAATTAAAAAGTTTATAAATTGTAATTAAAAAGTTAATAAACTGCTGTTAGAAAGAAAATAAAGTGTTATTAAAAATGTCTACAAATTTTAAAAGTTAATATATTTTTATTAACATTAAAACACATATTTAGGAAACTTTTAATTGATTAATTACTAACATCAATTGTAATTAAAAAGTTCATTGATTAAAATGAAAAAGTTAATAAACTTCTATTTAAAAAAAATGTTAGGAAAAAGTTATAAAATTATTAAAAATATTTTATAAAATTATTAAAAGTTACTATAATTTTATTAATATTAAAACACATTTTTAGGAAACTACTGATTGATAAGTTATTAACATCACACACACCAATAATATAAAACTGAAAATATTTTTAATAGCTACCAATATCGTAACATCTATTTTTTATTTTATAAGAAAGTACTATTTAGTAAACTATAAATCTAATTTTACAGTATTTAAAACAGAAATCCCCGAAACATATTAAGAAACATGTACATTTATTACTTTTGTAGCACTTACTTTTGCTAAAATCAACATTTTATCTTCACTTTCAATATCAAAAATTAAATATTTTAATATTAATTAATTCTTTAAATACATATTTGGATTTTATTTTTCTTTTCGTTATTGCGACTAAGACAGATTTCTGTACTTTAAGAGATGTATCAAAACTTCAATTCTTCTGACATTACAAAAATATGTTAACTATAAAATATAAATTAGTACTAGTTTCAAGGTGATAAGCATATTAAAATATAATGGGTACATAGTACTGGGTACACAGTAATAAAACACACTGAGTATTAGGTAAGTTGTGTGCCTATATTTAAACTATATTAACTTTAAAAAAATTAAGTTAATTACATATTTAAAACAACCCTATCACAAACACTGAACAATAACAATACTTTAATAATTCATATTCTGGTCAATTGTTCAAGCAAATACAAACTCTTTCAATTTATTGTATTACCCAGAACAAAAGAAAGTCATATTTTCTTCCGAAAACAAATTATATATATAAAGGGGATTTAAACTTTAAACAAAACTTTAGATTTCAGAGGGCTTTATATTGTTCAACGAATCCTTTGCAGTGCCCCTTGTCTGTCTTTCAATTTATATTTTATAAATCAAAGAAACCATATCAAATTTATTCCGAAACGAATTAAAATACCAATATGAAGCCTTTTAACTTCACATTATAACCATTGTATACATAACTATTGAAATATTTTGCATTTTTAAAACAGGATTTAGTGGAAAATCGAATAATTATTTACAGAGAAAAGAAGAAGCCCAATAAGAGCTTCGTATTTATTATCTTCCTTTGTGAAATTCCTCTAATAATGATTGATCACCAATACTATTTCTGCAATAGGTTTACAAGAGTTATGTGTTATTCAGCCTGAAAGACGACTGTGGTGTTAAACTGCTTTTGTTGTGGTGTTAAACTGCTTTTGTGGTGTTAAACTGCTTTTGTTGTGGTATTAAACTGCTTTTGTGGTGTTAAACTGCTTTTATAAACTGTTTTACACTCTCCAATTGGTTAAGATGTTTAAACTCGTTTCTTTGTTTGGTTTAAACCAGTTTTGAATGGCGTTTCCAAAACTGTTTTTCACCTGGAGTCCCACTTACAGTGACGTAGTCAGAGGATTGTTATTTTTTACAATTGTTATACTACAATGAATATTTATTTAATTATCTCAGTGCACTTTCCAGTTTCATCTCAACTTGTGTGTTGTGTGTTTTTTTCACATGTAGCTAATGTGCTAAAAAGACTAAATTTCCTTTTTGGGGAAGTATTTGAAAAGTTTTCATCCAACACTGTTTTCTCCATTTTTTTTAGGAGGGGAGGTGAAAGAGTTTTGTTTTTCCACATATATTACGCAACATCAAAATAGGTTCAATAAACATTCCAATCAGCGATATATATATATATATATATATATATATATGTATATATATATATATATATATATATATATATATATATATATATATATATATATATATATATATATATATATATATATATATATATATATATATATATATATATATATATATATATATATATATATATATATATATATATATATATATATATATATATATATATATATATATATATATATATAAAGAAGAGTGGGGCAAACAGTGTCTGTAGGTTTGTTTTGAAAAAAAATCTACAGCTTCGTTTTGCACACATGACCTTTGAAACAAGAAAAAGTTCACTGTCTGGATGAGATTTCGAAAAAAAAAAAAAAACCTTCCCACCCCGTAAAGCAAAAATGACTTCTTATTAAAACCTCCAGATGGCGCCGCGGTAAATAAATCGGCCAACACTCTGCATAAAGCCAGGAAGGCCACGTCGGGCACTTTGGCTAGTAATATATAAAGATTTCAATACAAACTCTCTACGGAAAATACAATCAAGAAGAAAGGAAAATCCCTACACACTTTTGAGAGCGTCCCTATTTGCCATCAACCATCAGAAATTCCCTTAATAGTGATTCCCACTCCAAAACAACCTTACACATAAGAGCCGGACCCTCTATCCCATTCTGGCTGCATGTCTAGGAAATTGTCCGGCTCATCAATTGAACACCCTTCAATCCGGTTAGGGATGTCAGGCACGATTTCCGGATTGCTCATGCTGATCACGTAGGGGACAGGCGCACGTGACCCCGGATATGCGTCATTTCGACCCCCCTCCCCCTCTTCTTTTGAATGCCGGACTTATCATTCCCGGACTGGAATGGGAGAGGGAATCATAGTAATTACGCAATTACTTCTTCGGTGGAGTTTGTTCTGGCGAAAGAGTGAGTGGAGAATCCTAATAAAAGCTATTTGCTGGGACTGGGTTTTGTTCGATGGACTTTCTGGTTTGGAGTCGTAGGGGAAAAAAATGGGGTAGGGAAATTAACCGGATTAGTCGAGCAAATGTCACTCATAGTGGCGTAAGTCTGGAAGTCGGTCAAGTGCAAGTGTTTCGTGACCGTTTTACAAACCACCCTAGTTGTAGGCAGCAACACTGACCTTTATTACACTATTAACTTGATTAGACATTAGGAATATCACTTGTCCATTTACTAAGATATCAATTCATAATACCCTTAAATTAATATGTAATTTATATCTAAGTGACTGAAATATTGGCCGAGCGTTAGTAAGGTCCCGGTTTTAACTCGACCTATCGGTATTTCGTTTGTCTGTAAATTTATTTATTTATGCAGTCATGACCAAACGCGTTGTTCCATTTTCTTCAAATTTGGCATGAATGTTCCTTGAAGTCATTAAAAATGACGCATATGTTTTTTTTTACGATTTTTTGGGATCGCGAGGTCTACCAGCGCCCACTGTATAGAAAGCTCTATGGCACATGCTTTTTACGTTACAAACTGAAGGCCGAAGGGGGCGGAGGAAGGCGAAATCGCAACTCCAGTTGGTTACTACACATTCAAAAACTAAAATTGTCTTTCAGTTTGTGATGTAAAAAGCGCGAGTCATACGACTTTCTATACAGTGGGCGCTGGGTCTACTGTTATCAAAACCACTTGTTTAGTCAGTTGTACTTCTAAAAAAATATGTACAAAAATTGACTATTGAGGTTTGATCATGTTATTAGAATAAAATAATTTCAAAATCTGAAATGAAAATTTGTCTTGCTACATTTAATAATTTTTATTCTGTGGTAGTATTTTCTCTTGGTTATAGTCAGAAAAAATGACCAAGACACATTTTCTAAAAAATGCGTTAGTTATCAATACAAAAATAATACGTTCCGAAACCCCTCAGTTTATACAGAGAATTACTATTAAAATTTTTAAAAAATAGTATACACATAACATTTACATGTACTTTATAGTGCATTTGATGAATGAATCACTAAATAGAGATTATTATACTAGTATTTATGGAAACAGTAGACCTCGTGACCAAACAAAATCTTAAAAACCATATACATTTTTTTTAATGACTTCAAAGAACATTCATGCAAAATTTGAAGAAAATTGAACAACGCTTTTGGTCGTAACAAGCAAATTTACAGTTTTTACAAATTTTAAAACAGGGACCTCAGTAACGCTCGATCAATTAGAATAATACCTTTTTATCATTAAAATAAGTTTCAATCTCTTCACATTACTCTTGATTTAACGGCTTCCTACAAGAATTTTAGTTGCAAATATCTATTTAAAATTGTAGATATGTATATTTTTCATTCGAAACATTCCTAATGTCTGCATAGGGAATTTGCAATAAATTGCAACCTAAAAATGAATACTTCAAACTAAGTATTATATTATTTATTCGTAAAAAAAAAAAAATTCCAAATACCCAAAACTAATTAAGCCTAATAAATAAATTCCCTTTCTTCAGATAACTCAAAATTAACAACAACAAAAAACCTTCCTACAAAACAACTAAACAACCTTTACAAAGTTAAATAATTTAACCTTATCTTTACAAAATTAACTTTTATAGTTCTTTCGAAAAAGAAGTTAAATAAACCTAAAAGCCGAATCATTAATAATTCACACTTTTCAGAAAATCAAGAAGAAAGAAAGGAACTCCCACGAAGGATCTCAAGTCAGTATATTTAAACACCAACATCCAATAATTCCACGGCAGTGTTTTCTTTAGCCCGACGTTCTGAAGCTTACTACAAAGCTTTTAATAGATAGCATCATCAGGAAAATACATAAGACCGGCCCATTCCCTTTTGTTTGAAAAAACCATCCATAGAGATACGCATCGTCCAGTCATTCCTTTATGGGTTTCAAACTAATAAAAGTCCAGGTGAAATGGACTCGTTTGCAGAAGAGTCATCAAATATTTAAGGCCAAAGAAGAGAAGAATTGTTTTTCTGCGCTGAAGAATTATATTTTTAAACCACGCTGCTGTATATCGAATTTAGGTCCGAGATGTTTTTCAATATTAATTGTGGTATGTAAAAACAGGTAAAAGTTTTTTTAAAAAAAACTTGCTTGAAAAATTATACTTGTAAATAAAGCTTGTACTAAATGCATTGTTATTTTTTAAATGTTTACGTGTTATTTTTAACTGTACACTAAAACAAAAAAAAATGCGCTTAAAAATGAGTACATGGCTGTACTCGTTTTTCATTGAGTACAATTGTATCGTTAATGAGCGATGACATACTCAAATTTAAGTAATGGTACTTTCTAAAATGTGATATATTAAATATATAAATTTTAGTATTCTATAATTTCAATATTAATAATAAAAAAAACTTCAATATTAATTGTTGTATGTAACAATAGATGAAAGTTAAAAAAACTTGGTTGAAAAATTAATCTTGTAAATGAAGCTTGTACTAAATCCATTGTTATTTTTTAAATGCTTACGTGTTATTTTTAACTGTACACTGTAACAAAAAAATGCGCTTAAAATGAGTACATGGACGTACTCGTTTTTCTTTGAGTACAATTGTATCTTTAATGAGCGATGACATACCCAAATTTAAGTAAGGGTACTTTCTAAAATATGATATATTAAATATATAAATTTCAGTATTCTATAATTTCAATATTAATAATAAAAACATTTGAATATTAATAATAAAAACATTTGAATATTAATAATAAAAACATTTGAATATTAATAATAAAAACATTTGAATATTAATTACTGTATGTAACAACTGATGAAAGTTAAAAAAAAAACTTGGTTGAAAAATTTATATTGTAAATAAAGCTTGTACTAAATCCATTGTTATTTTTTAAATGCTTACGTGTTATTTTTAACTGTACACTGTAACAAAAAAAATGCGCTTAAAAATGAGTACATGGACGTACTCGTTTTTCTTTGAGTACAATTGTATCTTTAATGAGCGATGACATACTCAAATTTAAGTAATGGTACTTTCTCAAACGTGATATATTAAATATATAAATTTCAATATTCTACAATTTCAATATTAATAATAAAAATATTTCAATATTAATTGTTGTATGTAACAACTTGAAAGTTAAAAAAACTTGGTTGAAAAATTAATCTTGTAAATAAAGCATGTACTAAATCCATTGTAATTTTTTAAATGCTTAAGTGTTATTTTCAACTGTACACTTTAACAAAAAAAATGCGCTTTAAAATGAGTACATGCACGTACTCGTTTTTCTTTGAGTACAATTGTATCTTTAATGAGCGATGACGTCTCAAATTTAAGTAATCGAACTTTCGCAAAAATGAGCAGTATGGTATATCATCATTGCTAATATCAGCTTCCGTTCTAGCCATCTTAACAAAGCGGCTGGCAAACTTAAAATATTTGTTCAGAAGATGGTTTTCCACATTATTTGATGTCGATTGCTTAATGGAACTGAGTTATTACTCAATTATCTTACTACCCATTCTTTTGTCACGCCTTTTCAACATTACTTCTGTGTATAACTTCTTCACGTAGCTCTCGTAGTACGACGGATATGGCACTGGACTTGGGTGCCGACGACATCGGGTAGACGGAATCGGTTCGGTTCCCGGTAAGTCCTGGTTGTAATTGTAGAAATGTATTGAAGGTATTTTATAAAGCCAGCCTATAGGCAAGCAACTGCTCCTTTTATTCATGTTACTCATTTGTGAGTATATGTCTTTTTCAAAAATGAAACTTATGTATTCGGAGCTATGATAATAATTGAATGTAATAAAAAATGAGTACATTTAAGTTATTTTTAAGTACCTATTTTTAACAGTGAACTTTCCTTTAAATGTTTAAAGAAAAATGCAGTTAAAAATAACACGTGAACTCGCCTAAAAATTTTTAAATAAAAATAAAGAACAATCTTAGAATTGCTGTGAAGGGAAAAACATTAATTGTTCACTTGTAGTTACATTATTAATTTCATTTGATATGAGAAATAAAATCTAAGGTGTCATACAACATCACATTATTCAATACAAATCAAAGAGAGAAAACGCTTATAAAAGATAAAATCCTAAGCTATGATGCTATTTATTGAAATGGAACAAACATGTTATAATATCCTTTTTGGAGATAAGAGCATGAAATTTTTACTACGTAATATATGTAAGTTGCATATATAACATCTGAATTACTGATAAATATTGAGTTAAAACTATTTGTGATACTTCTAAGCTATACTATCAATTTAAAGAATAAAATATTACAAATTACAGTATAACTCCAATTATCCGAATCAATGGTTACCAGACCCCATCCGAATAATCAAATATCCGGATAATTGGATAATTCCCGAAGAAAAGGTTATTGAAGAATAAAATATGTATTAAAATGCATCATTGTTTTTTTAACATAACCCCGCTATTGTTACACTAGCGGCTTTTTTATGATTCACCGATCAAAAACTTTTAAAATATGGATTTTGTTGATTTGGATAATGGGGATCCGGATAACTTGAACTCGACTGTAGATGCAAAAATATTTATTAAACAAACAATGTAATCACTAGTTCTTTGAAAATGATCAGAATGACCGTTTTTGTGATACACATGTTTGTAGATTTTCATTCAAAATTGTAGTTTCAAATAAAGAGAGAAGAGTATTTAACACACAAGATTATTTAATCCACTTAAGAGTATTTAACCTTCTGACAAATGAGCAGAATATAGAAACTGTAAGTTTGTTTTCACTTTAGGAGGGTTTAATTTATATTTACGACACATACCTTTTTTAACAATTTTTTTTTAAATTTAACCCTTTGCACTCCAAGCGAGTTTTAGTATAACCTTATCGTATAGCCTTATCCGTTAAGCTACCAGAGCGACTTGAAGAAGTAATAAACAGAAATAATGTTAAAAATGTGTGCCAAAAGAATGGAAATAAGATAATTGAAACAACTCGGTTTCTATTAAGCAATCGACATTAAATAATGTGTAAAACCATCTTCTGAAGAACTATTTTAATTTTCTCATGTCGCTTTGTTAAGACGGCTTGAACAGAAGCAGAGATTAGCAATCCCACTGCTCATTTTTGCGAAATAAGATTACTTAAATTTGAGTACGTCATCGCTCATTTACGATGTACTGGTACTCAAAGAAAAACGAGTACGTTCATATACTCATTTTAAGCACTTTTTTTTACAATGTACAATTTTGAGGTTATGAATCAATCAACTAAAGAGTGAATTTGCTGTGAATGGTAAACATTGAGATGCGTAATCAACATTGTTGTATTTTCGCACATTAGACGTTTAGACTGTTTAGCGGAAGATAACCCCGAAATGTCTCCCGCAATCTCCCTGAATGAAAATACAAATTTGTTTCTAGATGTCGCCGCAGCAACGACCACTGAGTTACCAGATTATATTACAATGTTGCCTCAGCGGCGACCACGCAGTGCAAAAAGTTAAAAAATATTTCAAAATAGAGATTTTTTTTAAAATGTAATTATGTGTATTGCTGGGGAACCTGGTCATACACGTCTGTATGCCTTGTATACTCGTTCGTATCTCTTATATACACGTTCATATCACTTATATAAACTTTCGTATCCTTTTTATACATGTCCGTATCCCTTTTATACATGTCCGTATCTCTTATATACACTTTCGTATCACTTATATGCACGTTCGTATCCCTTATATGCACTTTCGTATCCCTTTTATACATGTTCGTATCCCTTTTATACAGGTTCATATGCCTTATATACACATTCGTAATCCTTAAATACACGTTCATATCCCATATATACTCGTTCATATCACTTATATAAACGTTCGTATCCCTTTTATACATGTCCGTATCCCTTTTATACACGTTTGTATTCCTTATATACGCGTTCGTATCACTTATATGCATGTTTGTACCCATTAAATACACGTTCGTAATACTTATATATACGTTCGTATCCCTTTTATACATGTTCATACACCTTATATACACATTCGTAATCCTTAAATACACGTTCATATCCCTTTTATACATCTTCGTATCCCTTATATACACGTTCGCATCCCTTTTATACATGTTCGTATCCCTTATATACACGTTCGTAATCCTTATATACACGTTCGTATCCCTTTTATACACTATCGTATCCCTTAGATCTTAATGTGTTTAGCATTATTTAGTATCTTTAACAAGTTGGTCTGATATGTTTTGTATACAAACATATCACTTATTGAATATCATAAACCTGTCTTATTTATAAATATCGAGTTTATTTGGGAGAATTTCTCCATCACATTAATTGCAAACAAATACTATTTGTTGGATTATCGTTTCTTATAAATCCCTTAGAAATAGGTTTGTGTATTTAATTTACTTGTGAACTAAATTTACAAATAACATCGACGTAAATCGAGTCTCTAAATATGTCTAATTAAAAAGCAACTAAAATTTAGTTCGAACAATTTTTCAACCAGAAGATATGAAAATAATTTTAATTAAATGTATGATACAATACATCTAATTAATTTAATTTGACATCAAAATAAAATGTTGGTAATCTTGATTTATATGAATTTTAGTTCTATGTTTGTGAAAAGTTAATGTATTACTTTGGGGTGGTGATATGAATATATATTGGGGCATATGAATATGCATATCTGAATATAAAATGAATATGTCTGTGGATGAAGTTAATATAGAATGGTAATATAGAATAATCCTGTAATTTAGATACCCTTTTGTCAGCAACAAAGCTCTATCACTATACTTTTAAAAAAGAAGTTATATGTTGTTTCTTTTATATCAGATATAACCTGTAATTTGTATGTAAGCGATTAGATGCAATGTCATATTTATGATATATTATGAAATATAGTTACTCTAATTTCATTTAAATGTGTATTTAGTTTACAACCTATCTAAAGTATCCAAATTATTGAATAAAAATGTATTGAATTTAAATTAACAAAGTCAATTTTCGTGCATATTTTTCGTTATCAGATTTGTGTTTTGTTACACTTATTAGTACAAAATTTGAAAGAGCCATTATTAAAGCAAATAAAAATATTTACAAAGTTTATGTATATTTTAAATATACTTGCAATTATGTAAACAAAATTCAATTATAAAAGGCATGCAGTATATCATATCTACACAATATATATGAAATACTAGTATATAAAACATTCATATAAGACATGCGAATATCTAATACCTTTGTTTAAGATATTCAATTATATATAAATAGGAAGTTATAATATACATGCAATTAATTATATATGGTATAGAATTATATCTGTAGCTTGGATCAGAAGGACCAATGTCATAATTGACAGCTTTGAGAAAAATAGCTTCAACATTTTGGGTTTAACCTTGTTGCAATGCCACTAGAATCCCGGAATTGTTTGATTTTAAGGGTTACAGAAGCCTAACAAAGTCAATTTTCGTGCATATTTTTCGTAGGCAGATTTGTGTTTTATTACACATATTAGTACAAAATTTGAAAACGCACGCGTTAAAGTAAACAAAAATATTTACAAAGCGTATGTATGTTTTAAATATACGTGCAATTATGTAAACAATATACAATTATGAAAGACATGCAGTATGTCATGCCTACACAATATATAAAAAATACTAGTCTATAAAAAATTCATATAAGACATGCGAATATCTAATACCTTTGTTTAAGACATTCAATTATATATAAATAGGAAGTTATAATATACATGCAATTATTATATATGGTATAGAACTATATCTGTATCTTGGATCAGAAGGACCAATGTCATAATTAACAGCTTTAAGAAAAATAGCTTCAACATTTTGGGTTTAGCCTTGTTGCAATGCCACGAAAATCACGGAATTGTTTGATTTGAAGGGTTACAGAAGCCTAGCAAAGTCAAATTTTCGTGCATATTTTTCGTTATCGTATTTGTGGTTTGTTACGCTTATTAGTACACAATTTGAAAAAGCCAGCATTAAAGTAAACAAAAATATTTACAAAGCGAATGTATATTTTAAATATACGTGCAATTATGAGTAAACAAAATACAATTATGAAAGACATGCAATATGTCATACATACACAATATATATGAAATACTATAGTATATAAAACATTTGCAAAAGGCATGCGAATATCTAATACTTTTGTTTAAGATATTCAATTATATATAAATAGGAAGTTATAATATACATGCAATTAATTATATATGGTATAGAATTATATTGTGGCTCTTGAAACAGAAGGACCAATGTCATAATTGACAGCTTTGAGAAAAATAGCTTCAACATTTTGGGTTTAGCCTTGTTGCAATGCCACTAGAATCACGGAATTGTTTGATTTGAAGGGTTACAGAAGCTTGACAAAGTCAAATTTTCGTTATCATTTTTGTGGTTTGTTACACTTATTAGTACAAAATTTGAAAAAGCCAGCATTAAAGTAAACAAAAACATTTACAAAGCGTATGTATATTTTAAATATACGTGCAATTATGAGTAAACAAAATACAATTATGAAAAACACGCAATATGTCATACCTACACAATATATAAAAAAAATACTAGGATATAAAACATTCATATAAGACATGCGAATATCTAATACTTTTGTTTAAGACATTCAATGATATATAAATAGGAAGTTAAAATGCACATGCAATTAATTATATATGGTATAGAATTATATCTGTGGCTTTGAACAGAAGGACCAATGTCATAATTGACAGCTTTGAGAAAAATAGCTTCAACATTTTGGGTTTAGCCTTGTTGCAAAGCCACTAGAATCTCGGAATTGTTTGATTTGAAGGGTTACAGAATCCTGACAATATTGGTGTTTCTATTTTATTCAGAAGTTTAAAATTGATATATTCGAAATAATTAATGCAAAATTGATAACATTGAAGTTGGTTGGTTCTTCTTGTTCCAATCCACATATATAATACATGCAATTATAAAAGAGATATAGTTACAAAAAAAGACTATAGTTTTGTAGAGTTTTCAAAACCCTTCTAAGCCTACTTTCCTATATTGAAAACAAATGGTGAAATGGTAGATGGTGAATGGTAGACAAATGGTAGATGGAAATGAGTGGAGATTTTAATTTGTGGTCCTTTACTACATACTTTTTAGGAAATTTTGGTATAAAAAAAATTTATTCCAGGAACGGAAAAATTCAGAATTTAGTTATTCCATTATCTCAATTTTAATTTTGAAAATGTTGAACAATAAACGTCTTGAAACTGAATTCTAACACAATATTACAAATAAACTGTATATATTGTTGTTTTTCAAGTAACATAAACGATTTAATAATCTTCTTTTTCATTAGCGATCCTTGTGTTTATGAATTAGTATAGTATAAAATCTTAAATAAAAATGTGCAAATTGCTACATAGTAAAGTGAACACACTTTTAAAGTACACAAATTTCCAAATTTGAAAAATCTGACTAGCTCATATTCTGTTCGAATATTTACGGTAATTTTTAATTACGTGCACATTAAAAACGAATTTATTCTCGTCTTCTATTGTTTACAAATATATTTTGTTTATTTGATTCAAAACAAACCTGTTATTGATAATATTTCATTTGTAAATATTGAAAAAGTTGTCTATACAAAATCAAACTACATGATTTTTTAATGTTTTTAAATAACAATAACGTTTTTATTAGTCATTTTTGTCTTTATAAATATTATTTTATTAGAATAACAAACCTGTTATTGATAATATTTCATTTGTAAATATGGAAAATGTTGTCTATACAAAATCAAACTACAGTATTTTTTAATGTTTTTAAATAACAATAACGTTTTTATTAGTCATTTTTGTCTTTATACATATTATTTTATTAGAATACCAGCTGAGTGGACTAATGCACACTCAAAAATATACCAATTCCTGAACAATAAAAACTATATAGTTGATGATTTATTTGAATTGTTACTGACATAAAATCTCCAAAACATAACATAATATCATTCGGTTTATTGTTTACAAACTATATTAAGTTTATTTAATTCCAAAAAAAATCTATTGATATAAACTTCATCGCTACTATTTTTAACATATAATCAATCAGTGTAATTTGCAACATTTGATAGTTTATAATCATCCAGAGAGTAATCAAAATTAACAATTAATAGATAACAAATATCCATTCCAAATTTTCGCAGATCTTTTTAGGTTATAAGCGGTCATATGGACAAGAATTAAATATATTTATACAAAAGAAAAATTCAGTTCATTATTGAGTATTTAGAATAACTTACCATTTGACAGACACTTGTATCTAGGAAATGCGATGAACTCTTCTTTGCAGACCCCTTCAACAAACAAATGAAGTGATAGCTCGCTTCTTTATTCCAAGTCATGATTCAGAAAAATAGACTTTTAATTTTCATTTTTGGATCAAATTTTTCCTTTCTTGTCCTCCAAATACCATGGGTCAGAAACATGTTCTTGAATGGGGTTTACTGGCATTTCCACTTCCTCGTTATCTTTGAGATGGTAAGACTTTTGACAATTGGAAAATCCGTGCACTCTAATAACAACGTAAAACACATTGTGGCCAGGATAAAATATTTCTTTTAAAAAAAAATCACTCAAAAACTCAAAAATACATCCAAATAAAATAAAATTCGAGTTTTGGAGTTTTTTTAGAAACACTTACAAGACTTCACAAACAGTTAGAATTAAGTTTTCTTTGAAATATTCAATAAAAAAATTTATTTAAAATTCCCTCTACTACAAAAAAAAGCTCTCAGAGAAGAGTACTAAAATTTCAGAAATGCGATAGATACTTTACATCAGATCTTTTTTCAAAAAATACTTCATTTTAAAATAGTTTGATATGATATCCCAGCCTTAAAAAGAATCCAAATCCAACACTTAAACGACCACACAAATCAAACAACTATCTACAGAATTTGGGCTCCAAAAATATTCAGTATACTCAATTAATAATATCCTTTTATCACAGCATCTGCCTATTCCACTCACTGATCAGCTAGTGAAAGGTCATTCCAAAAAGTCTTCCTGCAATGGGTCCAAGTTGTCTGGTCACTCTTTTCCTTTCTTTTTTATTCATGACCAAGTCCACGGACCCGCGACGTTGCGACTCCCTCACTGAACTGTGACTCCCTCACTGAATTATCTTAGAGGAAGAGTGACCCTAACACTACTGGGTCGGGCTCGAAAGTCACGTGAGACAGAGGATCAGCGCTCATTGGTCGGCTGGAGTCGTGAGAGGCATTTGATTGGCTGTAACCTTGACATGTCCTCTTTTTCCCGATCTGCAGAAGTCCTTTATTTCGCCTAGAGGCTAACGGGAAATTGCATGCAGGGTTTCGGGAAAAAGAGAAAAGACACAGGAGCGTAGTACTACTGGAATATTTTTTATTAGTAGTGAATTATTTTCCTTTTTTTCTAGCTTCGGGTCTTGAATGATTTTCATATCGACGTGACAATTGGATTTTTGGTTGGTGAAAAACTAAATTATATCAACGTTCCGAAAATTATTTTAGTTAAAAATTTAAAGATGTAATTAAAAATCCATTAACTTAGAATCAAGAAATATATATCACAATATTTTCAAAACGCGATCATTCACAATTTTTCTTTCATATAGAAATGAAAATTAATTTTGCGGTGGGTTCAAGACCAAATTTTATCGATATACCAAAATTATTTTAGTGAAAAATTTAGTGATGTAATTAAAATTCATTAACCTAGAATCAAGAAATAGATATCCCGATATTTTCGAAACTCGATCATTCAAAACTTTTATTTCATATAGAAATGAAAATAAATTTTGTGGTGGGTTCTAAACCAAATTTTATCGTTGCACCAAAATTATTTTAGTTAACAATTTAGTGATGTAATTAAAAATCCATTAATCTAGAATCAATAAATAGATATCACGATATTTTCAAAACGTGATCAGTCAAAACTTTTCTTTCATATAGAAATGAAAATTAATTTCGTGGTGGGTTCAAAACCAAATTTTATCTATGTACGAAAATATTTTTAGTTAAAAATTTGGTGATGTAATTAAATATCTATTAACTTAGAATCTTAAAACCAATATTACGATTTTTCCGAAACACCATCATTCAAAAAATTTCTTTCATATAGAAATTAAAATTAAGCTCTTGATAGATTGAAAATCTAATTATATTGATGTACTGAAAATTATTTAATTAAAAACTTAATGATGTAATTAAATTTCCATTAACCTAGAATCAAGAAATAAATATAACTATATTTTCAAAACGCGATCATTCAAAAAATTTCGTGGAAATTTTCAAGGAAATTAATTTTGAGGTAAGTTAAAATCCAAATTTTATCGATGAACCAAAAACTATATTAGTTAAAAAATTGGTGATGTAATTAAATATCCATTAACATAGAATCGTGAAACAAATATAGCGATTTTTTCCGAACATGATGATCCTCAAATTTATGTTCATATCCACATGAAAGTTGGATGTTTGGAGGATTAAAGACCAAATTATTTCTCTGAACCGAAAATTATTTTATTTAAAAAAAAATTGTAGGGGCAGTTAAATTTTCATTAACCTAGAATATATAAGCACATGTCGCGATTTTTCAAAACACGATCATTCAAAAAATTGTTTTTAACATTTAAAAGGGTGCCCGGATTATATTCTGCCGAGTATTGCAGTTTTCCTAGCATAACATAATTTTTAAATTTATAAAAATATTCTACGTTGAAACATTTCTTTAAAATAAAATGACTTCCGTCACTTATTTAATGAATTTTAAATGACTGTATTGATTGCTAAAATCAAAAATATAATAAAATTAAAATATACAAATAGAGCATTTATAAATTATTATTAAAAAGTACAATTAAAAAAAAGTATTTAAATATTGAATATTTGATTTGGTTAGCTGAAATAATGTCGCACTAGAGCTGAACAGTGGGATATTGGCGACGATTCGGGTCTATCTCGAAGGATTTTTTTTTGGTTAATTACCGTGGCACTAGAGCTGCACAGTGGTGGGCTATTGGCGACGGTTAGGGGACTATCTCGAAGGAAAGACCCGGGAACGAGGACTCGGGTTTTTAAACCATGGTCAGATGACGAGACAACAGCTGAGCTGGCACCCACGCCTTCAATAGGCGTCAGGACTTTATACCTCGATCAGATTTATCGTGCACAAGTCCCGTATACACGCCGATAATTTTTTGCGGATGTTCTGGACGACTTTTCTAGTATTTTTGTAGCGAAACTGGCAACCCTCCGATCACAAGATCACTACTTTTTTACTTTTTTTTGTCAAGTCCGTCGCACAGGATCGAACTAGGAATCCTCTGATTCCCAGCTGACGCCTTTATTCACTGGGCCACGCTATCTCGAAGAAAAGACCTGTGGACGTATTTTTGTACCATGATCAGATGACGAGAAAATATATATCTCGAAACTCGATCCACGGATACCTTTGAATATTTAAATTTACACTTTTGCGAAACAAAAACATAATACCAAAATATGTATGAAAATCGTTGTCGTCTTTTTAGTATGCCATTTTAAAGGACCTTTTTAAAATAACTCTAACCTTGAATATTAAGAGAAAACACAGACGTTCATAACTGTTTTTATTTTGCTATATACACACTAAACTCAATTTTTTAACTTATAATACTGTGGCGATATGCTTAACAAATTACTAATAAAAATGCACACAAGCGCGGTTCTGCTTCTTAAATAGTATTATCATGTTTTTGTAATCGGATTTTTTTTAACACAGCAGTCAAATTGCGTCCTTCATTCCAGTTGCATTGTTTTCTGTACAATCTTCATGGGATTACCTATGGGCCGTCGCCTGTTATATAAATATATCCATGAGATTTCTCAACTTTCCTAAATGAGACATGCTGTATTTTTTCTTCATGATATCTACGGGATTTAGCGGGACAGCTGGGGCTTGATGTATCCACTAACAAAAAGTATTTAACAAATTAAAGCTATAGGAGCTTTCCACGGTATTTTGTGCGCGATTTGACCCCTCCGCAAATTTTTTTACTATTTTATTATATGTTAATTGACGTAAAATAAAAACAATTTTTTTTAACTAATTTTTTTTTTAAAGTTCTTTTTTTTTAAACTAAAAATTAACTAAACCCACTAAAAATATTGGATTTATTTTATATTAAATAACATATTATAAAATAATAACAAAAAGTTGAGAAGGGGACAAATCACGGCCAAATACCGTGAAATGGTCCTATAATGCTGAGATACTAATCAGAAATTAAAATACTATTCAACTATTATTAAACATACTATTCAGAAATTAACATACTATTCAACTATTATTAAAGATACTATTCAAAAATTAACATACTATTCAAAAATTAACATACTATTCAACAATTAACATACTATTCAACAATTAACATACTATTCAACAATTAACATACTATTCAACAATTATTAAACATACTATTCAACAATTATTAAACATACTATTCAACAATTATTAAACATACTATTCAAAAATTATTAAACATACTATTCGACAATTATTAAACATACTATTCAACAATTATTAAACATACTATTCAAAAATTATTAAACATACTATTCAGAAATTAACATACTACTCAACACTTATTAAACATACTATTCAGAAATTAACATATTATTCAACAATTATTAAACATACTATTCAACAATTATTAAACATACTATTCAACAATTATTAAACATACTATTCAACAATTATTAAACATACTATTCAACAATTATTAAACATAATATTCAACAATTATTAAACATACTATTCAACAATTATTAAACATACTATTCAACAATTATTAAACATACTATTCAACAATTATTAAACATACTATTCAACAATTATTAAACAAACTATTCAACAATTATTAAACATACTATTCAAAAATTAACATACTACTCAACAATTATTAAACATACTATTCAGAATTTAACATACTATTCAGAAATTAACATACTATTCAGAAATTAACATACTATTCAGAAATTAACATACTATTCAACATTTATTAAACATACTATTCAGAAATTAACATACTATTCAACAATTATCAAACATACTAATCAACAATTATTAAACATACTATTGAGAAATTAACGTACTATTCAACAATTATTAAACATACTATTCAGAAATTAACATACTATTCAACAGTTATTAAACATACTGTTCAGAAATTAACATAATATTCAACAATTATTAAACATAATTCAACAATTATTAAACGTACTATTCAACAATTATTAAACATGCCATTCAACTATTATTAAACTTCAAAAATTATTAAAGATACTATTTAACAATTATTAAACATACTATTCAGAAAGTAATTTACTATTCAACAATTATTAAACATACAATTAAACAATTATTAAACTCAATTTTCAGAAAATAACATACTACTCATCAATTATTACACATACTATTCAGAAATATATTTTCTGGAGTAAGGAATATGATGACGGATTACAAATCAAGACATTTTTGGTTCATATCCTCGCTTCGGTTTCTAATCCTATTTAAAAGTTTTACACAGATAATAATATTAAAATGGATTAGTCGCATCCACTTAAATATAAGTTTGTTTGTTTTTTAAGCCTAAAACTTCAGTACTCACAGCTATAGTAAAAGGAAAGTACTTAAAACATGGCTCATTTCTAAGTACTCGTTTTTACAATATAACTTTCTGCTTATTAAAATCTTTAGAAGCCCCTGAGCAGTTTTTGCAGCAGCATACAATGAATTTATTTGTTAGTTTACAAATAAAAACTCGTCTTCAGAGAAGTAAGTGAAGCTGAAGACATAACTGGACTTTGGGAAAGTATAGGAGATTTCAAAACAACTCGAAAGAAAATGAAGCTAATAATCTTTTCTTAGAATTTCGTCGAGAGATTTAAAGTTTCTGAGAAATATAATGAGGAATAGGATGTGTTCTTTTATAAAGAGATTTTTGACGATAATACAAAAGGATTATGACTTTTATATAACAATAAAACCTTTTTTCTGATTTTACAGTGGGGGATTTAAAAGAGAAAATACTCTTTTGAAAAGAGGTTTGTGCTCGCAAATTTTTTTTTAATTATGGTTTACTTACTTCCTGAATTAATGTTTAGAACAAATTCTTAAATAATTAAAAACAAATTATTTATTTAAAACTACAATATTATTTATTTGTTTATTGAATAACTTAAATGGAATAACAATTATTATTACTAAATGGAAGAATAAATTGCAAAACTCTCAAGAGTTTATATGTTCCGATTGTGTTTAAAATCTCGAAGTTTTTGTGCTCCATATCCAAACAGGAAATAACGAAATATTTATAATATGACTTAAACATCTTCTACATGTAGAGAAAATGTTAACTCTAAAGGTTGGCATCAAAATTTGAATGTATTAAACTTTATAATACAAGATGAAAGGGCATTCAAAATGTATACTCAAATCGGAGACTTTATGTCGGTAACTATATGAAATGTCTTCTTTTTAATCTTAAGTAATGACTTATTTTTTCATCAGATATTACTTGGGGTGTCTAACTTGTCCATTAGATCTTAAATTATCAATATGAAGGGGTGGGTGGAAGAACCAGACAGCTCCACTTTTTTCTGATTTACACTTTTCCCCTTATTTCCTATGAAGAAAAAATTCTCTATCAATTTGCACAAAAACTAAACACCTCTAATAAATGGCTAAAAAGATATATAGGAAAAGGAGCTGTACTTTTGTCGAATACGGTGCAAGAAACGTACAGCTCCAACAGTCTTGATTTTGCAGCGAATTAGTTCAACGTTTGGTTGATTAGTTGGGCCGCTTTCCGTGTTACATCAGTCTTTTGTTTGCCAAACTCATTTGTTGTGTTCATTTGTTGTGTGTTGTTTGTTGTTGAACAAGCTAAACGGTGTGTTACACTTTCGAAATTCTATTAAAGGAGTGTAATTCAGAGCTTGACTATATTTATATGTAATTTATTATGCTATCCTTAAATGAAACGAATATGTTTAGCTGTTTTAAAGCTCACAGTCGCACTGATGATTTCGGAGAAGTATCAACAAGGAATTTAGTGGTAAACCTGTCGACAAAATTACAGTGTTAGGTGTAAAAAACCAGGCACCTCCATTTTTTTCGTTCCAAAACCGTTCAGTGATAGAGGAAGGTATTTTTAATATTTTACTCAAATCTGATAAATATTAAAATACTTTAAGTATTCTTCATTATTCCTGAACAATTTTGAAAAGTGGAGCTATCTGGTTCTTCCACCCACCCCTTCATATGTGTATTTACTGTGTTTTAAAATTGCTGTGCTATTTAAATGATCGCAAATTAGTTCGCAAAAGACATTTCAAACTTTTAAAACATCTGAAGTATTCCTATAACTCAAGCAGTAGAATACTATACTACTGTATTTTTAAAATTTAAATTAACTTAAGGGGGACCCGAGCCCCAAAATCCGAAAAAAATGCTAAATTTTTTTTTCTTCATAAAACGATGCTAAACATACTTAAGAAGGTGTGTACAAAATTTCAAAACTGTAAAAAAAACAGAACATGTGTTTTTTTAGATGTTTATATACCATTTATCATCTTTCTACATACTTTTCGTCTGCAACAATCGTCATTTTCTCAAAATATTTTATTTCAATTTTGGTCACGTTTAAAATGCTAAGGCTTTGTTAATAATTAACTTAAAACTAAGCTGTTAATAGTTTTTGAAGCTCTAATATTTGCTTTATAAACGTATGTATAGTTTTTTTAAGTTAAGTTATAAATTATTTTTTTACAAATTATTAAACATAAAATATTTAATATTTTTGGGGTTTCGAACTTAAAATAAGTTTTTGAAGACAATTAAAACACAAATCTGCAAAAGTCTATACATACGTTTATAGTATGTACTTTGACGTTATTTAATCAATTAAAAAAAATTAAAAATATTAAAAATTTAAAGAGGAGTAGTGTTTTTAAAAAAAGTCTTTTTAAGCTTAAAAAATGCAAAAAATAACAAAAATAAATTTTTTAAATATATTTTTGTTTTTGATTATTGTTTAGAAAAAGATGTTCTAATAATATTAAAAAAAATGGTATGTCTGAATTCATTAATAAACAAATTAGGATTTGGGGCTCGGGTCTCCCTTAAATACGTACGAAAAAGTTTCATCTAGAAACAATACATCCTAAAGCTAAGAATAACAAGCTAAAACATATCTTATTGTTAAACACTAAAGTATTAAAGTACGTGCATACTGTAACTACGTAGAAGTGTTAATTAATGAAGTCTTTATCTGTATTTACTGAGTTTTAAAATTGTTTTTCTATTTAAATGATCGCAAATTAGTTCGCAAAAGACATTTTCCACTTTTAAAACATCTGAGGTATTCCTATAACTCTAGCAGTAGATTACTATACTACTGTATTTTTCACATTTAAATTAACCTAAATGCGTACGAGAAAGTTCCATCTAGAAACAATACCTCCTAAAGCTAAGAATAACAAGCTAAAACATATCTTATTGTTAAACACTAAAGTATTAAAGTACGTGCATACTGTAACTACGTAGAAGTGTTAATTAATGAAGTCTGGATTTTTTTGCGTTTAAAATTAATTTTTATAAACTATCTACGTGCTTCAAGCAAATTCCATTTCACAATTGGAATAAGAAGCATTAAAAATGTAATTCCCAGGTGAAATACAAAAGGAGGCCGAAACAAAGCACACTTTCCACACAATTAATCCTCTGTCTGTCTAAGAAACAAAATGATACCTCATCATTAGCAGAAAGACTCAATTAAATATCCTGCATTCTAAAATATCCTACATTCTAGAAATTCCACTCTCTAATTAGATCCCAATGTGAATCCTGGTGACATTTAACTTCGGGGCCTCAAGTGAGTTTTTTCGGTTATGTTTTTATGCATGCATAAAACTGAAAGTTTGTCATATTCCCTGTCCGTTTTCCTGTAAAAAGCCCTGGGTTATACTTAAGAAACTTCAAGGTTTGGACTTAATAGTTCCAAGAAATAATTAATACCTTAAGGCATGCTTTGTAAAGCAGATGCAATTTGCATTTGAAGCTAGGATTAGTTAAATATAAATATATATTTAGTTTTTATTAATAGAGACTGTATTTTTATTATATTTCAGTACACTGTTAAAAATTATTACGACCTTGCACCAAAATTTGGTACCCATTTAGCTGCAACCAACATTTGGTGCTTAGTTTCACCATTTTACGGTGCTAACGACGGCTACCATTTAGAGGTGAAACGTTGCACCAGAACTCATAACATTGCATAAAACTCAAAATTCGAGTTTTCTTAGTAGTAGTATTTTTATTGCGAAGCTGGCAACCCTAGATCACAATTTTTTACTTTTCTTTGTCAAATCCACCGATCGGGTTCGAACTAGGAATCTTCTGATTCATAGCTGAACGCCTTTATTCACTGGGCCACGATGGTCCTTGTTTGGCGTTTTCTTTCTAGGACGGGATTCCTCGGCTTGTTGACGAAGCGGCAGCGAAAATTTTGTTTGCAGTTAAAGAAGTTGAACCAATTATCGGTGAAACCTCCTTTTTTTTCGCATAAAAGATATTTAGTTCAACCTAGATTCCACCATAATATAGTGTAATTTACTTCATACCTCTGTTTTGTACCAAAATATGGTACATCGTTGAAATGAAATTTTTAACAATGTAAAAGTAAATTTTTTTTATGAGTTAAGAAAAATATTATAAATAATATTCTTATGAATAAATATTCTCATATGACAATGAATGAAAAGTATTTAAGTTTTTATTTGGATTTATTGGAAATTTAAACTAAATTTTTAAAATAAATGTTCCTATTATTTATTTTTGTGGTAAAACATTATTTATATTTGTCCTATGTAAATAACGGTTAGTTTTACTAACATAATATAAATAAAAACTTTTTAATTTACTTTTTTTTAATATTATATTGTGCTACTTTATTGTCATTTAATGAAGTATGCAATTCGATTATAAAATGCTTTACTGCGACTATTTTATTATTATTATTATTTATTTAAAAGGCTCCAAAAACCATAGCTCCATAAACCATGACTCCAGCTCCATAAAATGAATATTCCTATTATTTATTTCTGTAGTACAACATTATTTATATATGTTCTATGTGAATAACGGTTAGTTTTACTAACATAATATAAATTCAAACTTTTTAATTTACTTTTTTTTAAATATTATATTGTGCTAGTTTATTGCCATTTAATGAAGTATGCAATTCGATTATAAAATACTTTACTGCGACTATTTTATTATTATTATTTCTTATTTTAAAGGCTCCAAAAACCATAGCTCCATAAACCATGGCTCCAGCTCCATAAAATGAATATTCCTATTATTTATTTCTGTAGTACAACATTATTTATATTTGCTCTATGTGAATAACGGTTAGTTTTACTAACATAATCTAAATTAAAACTTTTTAATGTACTTTTTTTTAATATTATATTGTGCTACTTTATTGATATTTAATAAAGTATGCAATTCGATTATAAAATACTTGACTGCGACAAATTTATTATTATTATTATTTATTTAAAAGGCTCCAAAAACCATAGCTCCATAAACCATTGCTCCAGCTCCATAAAATGAATATTCCTATTATTTATTTCTGTAGTACAACATTATTTATATTTGCTCTATGTGAATAACGGTTAGTTTTACTAACATAAAATAAATTAAAACTTTTTAATTTACTTTTTTTTATATTTTATTGTGAAACTATTGCCATATATACCATAATATAGTACCAGCCACTATACCATAATATAGTGTAATTTACTGCATACCTCTGTTTTGTACCAAAATATGGTACATCGTTGAAATGAAGTTTTTAACAATGTAAAAGTACATTTTTTATATGAGTTAAGAAAACTGTTATAAATAATATTCTTATGAATAAATATTCTCATATGACAATGAATGAAAAGTATTTAAGTTTTTATTTGGATTAAGATTTTATTTGGTTCTTTTAATTTATATATATAATAAATTAAATATATAAATTAAAGGCACCAAAAACCACAGAAAATTTTTAAGGGCAATAAACAGTTCGAGTTTCTTTGAACTTCATAAAAAAATTGACTAATTTGTCTCGGAGGAAGTTTTATAAAAAAAATCCTTCTGTTTTGTAAAATATTACTTTGAAATCAAACTTTTATTTACTTGTTATGATATTTTTATACAGAAAATCAAGAAGCTAATTTTATCTAGGAGGAATTTTTCTAAAAAACATTTCCGTAGTGTAATGGTTATTTTAATTAACTGCATACAAAGAACGGGTTGTTGTAAGAAAAATATTTATGCCGGCAGGCGCCTATTATCAGTTTTTGCATTTAATGAGACATATGAGAAATATAAAAAAATTATCAAAGTAATTTTTTTAGATGACAATCATTTCCGTATAAAAATAACTACCATTTTTTCAATGCAATCGTTGCTAAGTAAACAAAAAAACGAAGCTTATTATGTGCATATTAAATATTCTACTTATCTTATATTAAATCACTTGTCTGCTAAAGGCAGGTGACAACCATGAAACTAATTAAGAGAAACGAGAATTTCGTGCGGTTAAAAAATATTAAAATTTGATTTTATTAATTAGACTAAAAAGTGCGCTGCTAATTGAGAAAAGCAAACTGTGTTTCAGGCCACTAACGGTGTAATTTATTTTTTAATTTAAATATAATAAAGCGTCTTTTTAGGGGATTTTTTAACTTTTCAAATATATTTTTTTTTACATATTGCTAAAATTAAAGACATTCTAAAGGAATAAATGCTCTAAACGGCAAACCAAATAAAAGGTAATTGTAATGAATTAAAAAAAATTAGTATTTGAAATTACTCGATGGATTGCGACTTATAAATGACATTTTTATAAGGAAAGGATGATTTTATCGAAGGTAAGTAAAATGTTCTTAAAGGCACCTTGCAAGTGGAATTCTAATCTGATATTTACGATTATCAATTTAAAAGAGGGGAAATTCATGTGATTGGTTTATGTAGAATGACGTAATTTATGGCTCTTTGTGAATAAAGGATAGTTTTTATAATAGTCTTTATAAAATACTTGCAAACTTTTTAACTTACCTTTATTTTAGATTACATTGAGTTCTTTTAATGACATCAAACGGCTAAAAATGAAGTACGCAATCGAGTTATAAATTATTTCACTAATTTATTATTATTATTTGCTTTAGGACCTCTAAAAATCATAGAAATTTTTTTAAAGACAATTAACTATTCTAATTTCTTTAAACATTGGTATATTTTTTTGGTTCAATAAGATTCGAGTTTCCGTGCATTTTAAAGATTTTCTGTTGGACTCTATAACGTCGTGGGAGAATGACTGACTAAGGTAAGTTGAGAATATTAAATTAAATGGTGCAATGACAAATTAAAGAATACATTAAAATTATGAGATCGGAGAACGGACGAACAAAGTATTTTCCCTGCAGGAAACTGTATCTTTCTTCTTCAACAAATAAAAAAAAAATCCCACATCTCTAGGAAAGGAAAATGGTGTGGAAACGCTCGTTCCGCAGGGGGTCCACCAGTGTGAGAGAGGGGGTCCACCAGTGTGAGAGAGGGGGTCCACCAGTGTGAGAGAGGGGGTCCACCAGTGTGAGAGAGGGGGTCCACCAGTGTGAGAGAGGGGGTCCACCAGTATGAAAGAGGGGGTCTACCAGTGTGAGAGAGGGGGTCCATCAGTGTGAGAGAGGGGGTCCATTAAAGTGAGAAACCTCTTCAAAGGTCGGTCATGATAACATTAATTCCCATACGGTTATTCGGAAATAGTTTTTCCAAATTTCACATTCACACTGTTGAAAATAGGTACTTAAATATAAGTACAATATACTCATTTTTGAATACATTCGATACACATCATGGCCTCGAATACACAAATTTCAATTTTAAAAAAGACATGTATTTAAAAATGAGTACAATTGATTTGAAAATAAGTACAATTGATTTGAAAATGAGTACAAAGAATAAACAGAGCAGATGCTAGACTACATAGACTGCCTTCATAAATCACTTCCAATAAATGTCGACAATTGCAACCAAGATCCGGGAATCGAACCCATTCCTTATGCTACGCGGTACAGAGCCTAATCCGTTAAACTACCAGAGCAATACGAAGAAGTTATAGGCAAAATAAGTATAGAAAAGGTGTGCCAAAAGAATGGGAAGTAAGATAATTGAGTTGTAATAGCTCAGTTTCCATTTAAGCAATCGACCTCAAAAAATTTAGAAAACCATCATCTGAACAACTATTTTTAGTTTGCTAGGTCGCTTTGTTAAGATGGCTTGAACAAAGGCTGAGACTAGCAATATTAAATAACACTGCTCATTTTTGAGAAAGTACGGTAACTTAAATTTAAGTTCGTCATCGCCCATTTACGATGCAATTATACTTTTAAAGAAACGAGTACGTTCATTATCTCATTTTTAAGCAACTTTTTTGTTACAATATATGAAGGTAATAAAAAAAATTGAAATTTTTATTCAAGCCTTTATACCTGCACTTTCGATACGAAATTCAGGCCCGTCGCACCAGGGGGTGGGGTGAGCACGAACACCCCCCCCCCCCCCCCCCCCCTGAGTAAAACCCAGAGTTGGGAAAATTTATGCCTGCAGAAAATTAATATTATTAACAAATGAAAGCTATGGAAGATTAGAAATTGCCCAACTTGTATGGATACATTTAAATTAGACTTCAGAACGAACACTGTATTGGAATGTGTGCAACAAATCAATGCTTGTGAGAGAACAGAAAAAAAAATATGGAAAATGTCGATAAGTTGGAATTGGGAATTTACAGTATTGTTGAATTGGGAATTTCGAATCGTTAAGTTGAGAATTTCGTATCGTTAAGTTGGGAATTTCAAATAGCAAAGTTCAGGCCCATCGCACTGGGGGGGGGGGGGGGATTTGGGGGGAGCACGCACCCCCCAATAATCTGGAAACACTGAAAGTTGGGAATTTTAACTTCTAAATATTTTTTTAAAAATATTTTTTGTGTGACGGCACTGCCGAAAGTATACTGTTATAAAATATGCGGCGTTACTAAGTACTAAGTGTTTATGCTATTTATTTATGGTACTCTTTTATTGCAGTCCCAGTCTATCCAAATAAAATATAGTTGCAAATTCCGTCTGTAACGTGACATAGGAAATAGTTATAGTGACTTGGTACCTGAATAAATCTATAAGATTTACTTGAATAAATCTATAAATCTGAGAGTTGTGATTGTATTTCATATTTTAGAAGAGTGCTGTGAAAACTTTTCGAATAAGATCCTACTTCCTTATACAGTTTTGATATTTAAATATTATGTGCTTTGAAATAGGTCAGATACGCACTTATCCAACTTTTATAGGAGAAGTGCTCTCTTCAAATTTGATTTATGTTTTATTTATAAAAGTAAGAAAATGAAAGCTCACAAAAATATAGATTATATTATAAGTTTGCGTTATCCACTCTAAATTTCTTATATGGTTATTTCAAATCCAATACCCAAAGCTTTTTATTTATTGGGACTTAAATTTTTTTAAGTTTTGATTTAAAATTGCACAGAAACTGTTATGTTACTTTCCGTATAGAGTAAAAAAGAATTTTAATCTAAATTTTTAAGATAAATATCTTGAAAACATTTTGAATCTTTCTTGAAAATGTTATATACAGTATATAAAATAGTTTTAAATCAGAAAATGTTTGGAATTATATAAAGTTTTGAAAAATTGTTCAGAACTTTCTGAATTTGTTAAGAATAAATTTGTTACTGTTTAAAACTGTGTTTTGAAGTAAACTGTATTAAAAATCCTTTTGATATTAAACTGTATTAAAAATCCTTTTGATATTAAACTGTATTAAAAATCCTTTTGATATTAAACTTAAACTTTATATGAGATTTAAGTCTTAAATTAATAAAAACTGAATATATACGGCATAAGAATACGTAATTAGGGCATTTTATTATTTTAAAATTGATAAATTCCATGCAATACGCAATTGAATACCTACAAAGTTCATATTAAAGTTTGTTTAATAACTGTATAACTTTCTATTGACGTACTCAAATTTAAGTAATCGTACTTTTGCAAAAATGTGCAGTAAGGTATAATATTTCTAATCTCAGCTTTTGTTTAAACCATCTTTACAAAACGACCTAACAGACTTTTGAGGGTTTCACATTAAAAATTAATTGCTGGTATTTTAGAAGAAAACGATTACTTCTCAGTTTACCTTATTAAAACCTTTAATGTGTTTCAGAAAACTTGCTTTAATAAAAAATATATGTGCTTAGATTGTTCGCTGTGGCTTCTGTAGTGCATCATGATTTTCACTAATCACACGCGAAAATTTATTTAATAGTATATTGAAAAGAAAACTACTAATATTACAAAATTTTTGTATCAATATCAATTTAAACGACACTATCAGTTTAATGTTGATCACAAATCCGACTGTCTTCAAACCAGGCACGTAGGTAAGGGGGTGGTTCAGGGGGTTCAAACCCCTCCCATTGAAAGTCAAGAAGACAAAAAAATTAAATATGGAATTACTGTAAAAAATTCAATTTATCGTCCAATATTTTTTGTTGAGTAATATGAGAGAAAACATGGTATTTTCCGGAAAGTCTTACCTCGGAAAATAGCTTTCAAAAGGCGACATGTTTTGAGGTAATTTTTATCAAAAACTAAGCCTACCATGACGTCATCGTGTTTCGTTTATTTAGTATTTGGATTTCGGCTACAAAGGGAAAATATCGTCAAACTGGGCCGTATAAACCAGAGATGGGTATATTAAAATAATAATTTGTATCATTACTCTATGGTATAAACAAGTTGCTCCAAACATATATTATTCTAAACAAGGGTTCTAAAAATTTGAATTTGTTCTCAAATTTATTTCTTATTTAGGAGTGACATTTACTAATTTTAAAAATAGGTAATGACTATGATATTGGTAATGATTCCATGAAAACAAAATGATGTTCAATATTTATCTGCCAATGCATTACTGTGTACTTAAATAAAAATTAATAAGTTTTTTAATAAAAAGAGGGTGAGGGGGAGTTTTGAATTTTTTCGGGGAAGGGGGGGGGGGAGAACCTCTCCCATGAAAAATCTATAACTACGTGCCTGCTTCAAACCTTTAAAAAATACAACTATAGATTTAATGTACTCTAGAGACTTAAGAGTAACATATCAGTGTTACATATCGTAATACTCGTTTTGCAACTTTTTATTCATAATTATGAGAAATAAATAAAATAAAAGACACTACTTCATGAGTTCATTGCTTTCTTACCAACCCTAACTAACGGACAACATGGCCATTGTAAGACGTTATAAACCAAAAACTTTAGCGACAGTCTCTCCGACGCGACTTACCTATTTTTTATGGTATTATATTGTTGTATCTTTCTGTGTCCTAACCCACTCTGTTGTTGTACCTTAAAATCGCGTAACTAGATTTTAACGCAATTTCAATTGTCATACCAACATGAATTTTGTGATCCTAATGTTTGATATTAGTTAAAAAAAGTATAGTTGAATTATTAAAAAATTAAAGAATCCTTAAAGAAGATGCTTTATATTCAATTAAATAAATAAATAAATAAATAAATAAATAAATTATTATAAAAAATAAACTATGCAGATAGTAGACTAAAATATTTTTGCTTTTATAGAAAAAATTCAATTAAAAATATAGTTTTTCCATAAAAGCAAATTTTAAATTTTTTTAAATCGCGCGCATTCCTTGTCTCTGCCTCTGACTTTAGAAGACAAATGACTTATTAAGCAAAACAGCAATGAAAAAATAACACCTAATACTTAGTTTTTCTGTATATTTATTTAGAAATATTTCTATAAACAAAATGGAAATTATATTTATATGGAACTGATTTTCATCTAAAACATACTTTGATAAATATTTTCTTATACATTTTTTATGTTATATTTTTATTTTATTAAATATAAAAATTGTTATTAAGCTCCTTCCAGCATAAATATTTTTCTTTACTACCTTTCTTCACAAGGCACTAAGAAAAATATCCATTCCACTATGGAATTTTTTTTTAAAAATTCCTCCTAGATAATATTAGTTTTTTCATTTTCTGAATAAACCGAAGTTTTTTATGTTAAAATACTGTTTTACAAAATATACGGAATTTTTTTTTAATAAAAACGTTCTCCGAAACAGAATGGACAAAAAAAATAGCCACGTTTAAAGAAACTAGAACAATTATTGACCTTAAAAAATTTCTATGATTTTCAGAGCTTCTAAAGCAAATACTAATAATAAATTAGTCGATGTGAAATAGTTTATAACTCGATTGCGTACGTCATTTTTAACCTTTGATGGCATTAGAAGAACTCATTGTAATCTAAAATAAAGGTAAATTAAAAAGTTTGCATTTATTGTATGATAATAAAACTATACTTCAAAAAAATTAGCTTAAAAAAGAGTACATAGACGTACTCGTTTTTCTTTGAATGCAATTGTAAGTAAGCATTGACGTACTCACATTTAAGTAATCGTACTTTCGCAAAAATGTGCAGTACGGTTTAATATTGCTAATCTCAGCTTCTGTTCAAGCCATCTTACCAAAGCGACCTGACAAACTTAAAATGGTTGTTCAGAAGATGGCTTTCCACAGCATATGATGTCGATTGCTTAAATGGAAACAGAGTTATTACAACTCAATTACTTCCCATTCTTTTAGCACACCTTTTTAACATTTCTTCCGTTTATAACTTCTTCACATCGCTCTGGTAGTACAACGGATAAGGCACTGGACTGCTGTGCCAGAGGACATGGGTTCGATTCCCAGTAAGTTTTAGTTGTAATTTCTGGTATTTATTGAAAGTGATTTATGAAGGTAGTCTATGTAGGCAAGCAACTGATCATTTTTATTCATTTTTACTCATTGTATTCATTCTTGAGTATATGTTTTTCAAACATGAAACTTATGTATTCGGAGCTATGATAAGCATCGAATGGAATCGAAATGAGTAAATTTTACTTATTTTTGAGTACCTATTTTTAACAGTGAAGATATCAAATTATAGCCATGAATACATTTTAATTAGCTATGTTACGTTTAATGCTATAACAGTTGCAAAAGTGTATGTTAAAAGATTTTCAACTCTAAACTTAGTTGTAACTTTGTTTAGACTTTAAATATCGCACTCAATTGTAACTCAATCTGCTCTCTCCATAAGAAATCATTTAAGAACAGTTACAAACTTTCTCGCAAAAGCCACAAAATATCCTCAGACAAATTTCGTTTACTTCAATGTTCTAACCTTTCCTTAATTTCATTGAATAAAACCCCCTCTCAATTTCCTTCAGTACAGCAGTAAACGGTTTTGATGGATCCTTTTAAAGTAATCGAAAAGCATTTGCTTTCCTAAATAAAACGCAACATTTGAATAATTCCAACCGCAAAAAAAAATACCTTTCACTTAACTTGATTAGATTGTGTACGGGGCAGAGTGTGAAAGATATCTCTATGTAATTAGAACTCTTTTCGTTGTGGCTTGTGGTGAATATATTCTTCGCATTCGTTCTTTGTATGTAGCCACGTGTTTTTTGTTATCTCGTACGATGTTTCAGAGAAGATTTGTATCTCAGTAGTAATTCTGTTGTGAGCTTTAAGAATGCGTTATTGTAACGAATAAACATAGTGGTGTATAAATAACTTTATACGTGTTTCCTATTATAGTACACTGTAAAAAAAATGTGCTCTAAAATGTGTATATGGACGTACTTGTTTTTCTATGAGTATAATTGCATCGTAAATGAGCGATGACTTACTAAAATTTAAGTAACAGTAGTTGAATAGTTAATTTATTTTAGAAATTACTTTATGTATGCTTGTGTATAACTTCCTAAAGTATGAATTCATTGTAAATGGAATGTATTATTTTGATCGATTGAAATTTGAATATAGGTGCATGGAATATATTTATATATGGATACCATGATATACATTCTGGTACGATAAAAGTGTTTAAAAGTAACGACAATGAAAAAAAAGCTACTTAAAAATGTGTACTTGAACATACTCGTTTTTCTTTGAGTACAATTGCAACGTAAATAAGCGATGACGTACTCAAATTTAAATAAACGTACTTTCGCAAAAATGAGCAGTGTGATTTAATGTTACTAATCTCAGCTTCTGTTCAAGCCATCTTAACAAAGCGAACTGCAAAATTTCTTCAGAAGATGTCTTTCCACATTATTTGATGTCGATTGCTTAAATGGAAACTGAGTTATTACGACTCAATTATGTTACTTAACATTCTTTTGCCGCGCCTTTTTAACAATACTCTGTTTATAACTTCTTCACGGAGCTCTCGTAGTAATACGAATATGGTCCTGGACTTCGGTGCGGACGACATTAGGTAGACGGTTTCGGTTCGATTCCAGGTAAGTCCTGGTTGTAATTCTTGAAAGTGATTTATGATGACATCCTATGTAGGTAAGCGACTGCTGATTTTACTAATTTTTGAGTACATGACCTTTTCAAAATTGAAACTTATGTATTCGGAGCATCGGAGAATCGAATGCAATCAAAAATGAGTACATTTTAATTATTTTTAAGTACTTATTTTTAACAGTGTAGTAATTTTGAAGTAAGGTTTAAGAATGCGTTATACTAATGAATAAACATTTGTGTATAAATAACTTTATGCGTGTTTCCTTTTATAGTATTATGTAGACATTTGAGTATACACAATTCAGTGCAAAAAATATGATCAAAACAAGAAACATGTCTGTTTCCTGTATATTTGTCCATTTATCTGTTGATACATATATATATATATATATATATATATATATATATATATATATATATATATATAAAAGCGTGTACAACAAAAATTATAAAACATACAGGCAGTAAAATTATTTATACAATTGCAACGATTGATTGAGCGTAGGTAGGTTCTATTAACAAACATTAAATAAACATTTTAAAAATACTACCTTTTCATACTTTTAAAATTAAAATATTTGAAAAGTTAAGGATGCACAATAAGTTTTCCAAGCGATATACGTGATATTACTACACACCAAAGAAAATCAGCATAAAACTTTTACTAAAACCTTTACAAAACGCGCATGTTATGACAAATGCCTGTAAAACATGTATTTTTTTTAAGTTTTCAGCATAAAAACCTTTTTTAAAAAAATGGATTTTCTCTTCTACAAATTCAATGTAGAATTTTTCAGCACCAAACCTTCAAGAAACCTGCATGCTGTTCTAAATACCTTTACATAACCATCATCTTCACAACTTTTATGAAGATTTTTATGCTGTTATTTTTTAGTTTATTTTCTTCGATGGAGCCTAAATATAAATGTCGTAATATAAAAGATTTGCACCTAACAGTTAATATAATTCTGTTTGATATGTTTATAGAACGATTATTAAGCATTCTGCGTATAAATTGACTTGATCAACATTTCCAGAGCATCAAACCAGGAAACAATTCCCCAAATCGAACACCCACCTTTAATACCAAACAAACAACATAAATTCCCGTATCCCAAAGGAATTCTATAGGAACAATAACCACTTAAGCCCTTCTTAAACCAACTACCCAACTCCAAATCCCGTACACGCCTTTAAAGTCCTTGGTCGTCCTTGTTTACGAGAGAGCTTCAAGTATATCATTCCAGCCAAAGGATTACTCCCACTCCGCTCTAATGAGCCAGATGAAAAAGACGTTCGCGCCTATTTTGCACCTGCTCAAAATAAGGGCGAGGGGTGGGGGAGAGGGAGGGGATATGTCCGACCAATAGAAATGGCCGGATGGAACCCTTGTCTTTCCTCAATGCGGTACAGCTCATCTGAAGCATCTCTGTTGGCTCAGTTAATGATTGATCCACCATTGGGGACAATGCTTGTAAACTTGGTGGATGTATTGGTTAGACGTCTCGTGGGATATAGTATTGGGTAAAAGGATGGATAAAAAGGAAAATAGACGTCTCAGTTCTGTTTGAAAGGGAATATACTCATTTTATTAGCTAGCAGCTGTGTGGAGTGGGGCAATTTAAGTATATAGATTCCGTTCTTATCTAAATTGAGTTAAGAGTTGAGTGTAAGTTTGACCTCAATTGAAATCCATAGTTTTGTCCCTTGAGGGCCTGAAGTTTCTTACATTATGGTATGGTAGCTATATAGACTCTTTAACTTTTACGTGTGGGCTGGGACAATATGGGTCCCATGGAGTATAGAGATCTAGTGGTGGGCTTGGGACAGTTTCAAACCATAAGACGGGGAAGAATTTTTAAAACGCGTGTGGGCTGAAAAGTCCACAAAGCTTTGAGAACTCTTTATCCTGTCTCCCAAAGTGAACCCCCCCCCCCTAAAACTTTTATGAATTAGCCCACAGCCAGTGCAACTTATCTGTTACGGAACCCATGTGAAAAGGTTAATAGAAACCTTGTCTTTATTAGGAACTAGATATGTACACGCGTGCGTTGCAGGTTTCCTGTGAAAATAGTTTTATTGATAAACAGCTCTCATTTAAAGACATAAAATATAATTAAATTTTGTTTTAAAAATTCTTAAGGGTTTTAAGATCTGCTTCTCTGAATTATACTCAATCCATCAGCTATTAATTTTTTTACTTAATTCTACCGAATATTATCTTTATATTACTTACCTTTATTTACGTTATATTACCTAATAAAAATATCGTTTTAGAGTCAATTTGTTTTTTATTCCGGGAATTCATCATTCAAGCACAATTATAAATGATATATTTAACACAGAACACTGTCATTAAATCAAACACAAGTTAACTACAATATTAAGCTCAATATTTTAGGGTTGTTAACACGTTCAGTTCTGACTCAAAATCCGTGTTTATCCACAAGTGTGACATAGGGTCAATTTACCCCGTGCAGTAACTACCCGCAAGTACTTCACGGGGTCATTCCAGTACTGCATTGAACATGTTAATAAATTAGACTAAAATTCTTAGATATAAGATTCTCATTTTTTTTTTATAATAGCGTTATTAAATTTAATAGAGTGGACTGACGATTTAAAAAAAAAGTGTCTCTTAAAATATTAATATGAAACTTCTTTTATGTATATAGTGTTTTATAGTAATAAAAAGCCTTTTTATGAAAGAGAGTTATTATCATTTATAATTCATATAAATATTATGTATAATTTAAATAATTAAGGATTGTATATCAAAAGATCTTAATAGTTTTACAACAAATTGAAATAAAATATTTAAATAGTAAATGTTATCTATAAAATTTTGTCGTGATATCCTCATTAAAAAAATTCTCATATTTAACTCACATTCGCAAAATATATTCTGAAAACAGAAACAAAAAATGTTAGCAATGATATATTTTCATCAATTCTAGTCTTCCATTCACAAAGAGGTTAACATTTAAAAATTTTAAAAAGTTAAATGATTCTAAAAAGTTTTTTAAATAATAAAAAAATAACTATGGGAATCTTTAACTCATTAAAAGGTTCCGTTAGGTAATTACGGAACAAAATTGCAATAGTTGGAAGCATTTCTTTTTGCGTTATTCTTCCCGTTTTCTTTCCCCCTGTACTTTCCCAACCTTGGGTTATCCGAAAAATATCCCCGCAAACTACTTTCCCTGCTACAAGAGATTTTTAGCGGGAAAACTGATCTCGGCTGGCTAATGTCTGATGATTTGCAACGTATTGGGTTCATTATATGTGAGCCAAAATATTAGAAAAAAAATATGTTCATAATATTTTGTCTCAATAGATTTAAAATTTTACATTAGTATTTGTGGATATCAAATCAAAAGTCACTTTCACACGCATTTAAATTAATATTGAAACTAGATATATGTCATTGACGTGGCTAGGGAACCCTATTTATATTGTAATGGGGCGCCTGGGTTTATTCAAGTGAAACTGCTATTTTTCAATTTTGATTATATTCATAATATTTAACTATATAGTAATTTTTGTTATTTGTCTATATGTGTGTGCTCACTTCATATACCAGATAAGCTCCCTGAAGCCCTTGTTACTTTGTCAACAGCACAATGCTTTAGTACTTGTATTAACGCTTTATGAATAGACAGTGGTTCACGGACCATCTCTTCATTGATAGAGGAAAGTACAGAGTCAAAAGTCCTTGATAGTTAGTCATTAGTATAATGCTTTAGTACTTGTATTAACGCTTTATGAATAGATAGTGGTTCACGGACCATCTCTTCATTGAAAAAGGAAGGTACAGAGCCAAAAGTCCTTGATGGTTGGCCATTAGTATAATGCTTCAGTAATTGTACTAACGCTTTATGAATAGACAGTGGTTCACGGACCATCTCTTCATTGATAGAGGAAGGTACATAGCCAAAAGTCCTTGATAGTTGGTCATTAGTATAATGCTTTAATACTTGTATTAACACTTTATGAATAAAGAGTGGTTCGCGTACCATCTCTTCATTGAGAGAGGAAGATATTATCAACTGAAGGTATAGAAAGTACTAAGCAATTCGACCAATGTTGTCGACAAATTCGTTCGCGTACTGTACTGACGATAATGTAGCCCAATTTTGTACCGTTTACACAGTGATTCTACCATTTTACTAATCGGTACAAAGTAGTTTGACCAGTGTACTGTCTGCAAAGTGGTCCGGCTACCACGATTGATTTAAATTTGTGAATCACTAACCGCAAAACGAAACAAAACTTTGTACTATCACATACCCAACCCTAAAAACAAACTATAAAATTAACAAAAGCATAAAAAATAAAACAACAAAAAAGAATAAAGAACACAACAAAAAAGCACCCGGCACAAAGCATCCCGATCACAGTAATATCCCGATTGATTTAAATTTGTGAATCACTGACCAGAGCGAGACAAAACTTTGTACTCTCACATACCTAACTCTAAGAACAAAATACTAAAAAAAAAATTAAAAAAAGGTATAAAAAAAACACAACAAAAAGAATAAAGAACAATACAACACAACAAAAAAGCACCCGGCTTGACACGAACACCCGTGCAATCCCCCTTGCGTGCAACAGCAATCGAAAGCTTGTTCTTCGGGTGTTTGAATAGAATCCATGGGCCCAGCTGTTAGCTCCAGCGGTCCACTTAACGATTCGATCCCAGGGCAGCGTTGGCACCTGAGCCCGCTACTGTTTTATTTCCCACGTGAGGCCCTTCTTACTTACCAATCAGCGTGGATTCTGTCAACTGGACCACAACGTAGTCCCTTATCGACCGCGGGCGACTGGGGATTCTGTGCATCAACTACTTGTTGGACATTCTCTGTATTGATAGTCAATGACTAGATATATTGGTTGAATATTTTTCCTTTATGAATATCAGATATATATTTCGTTGTGGGTAATGAACATATCATTTATAAGAAATGGCCAATTAATATTTTATACATACTCATAAGATATATTGTGAATACCTACTGAATATAATTCTAACATTTAGCATAACATAATAGGATAAATAATTAAAAATATATATAGCATGAATATGGTATAAAATATATTATGCTCAGTGCTACAATCCAATACGTCCTAATGGACGTTATGCAAAAATTGGCTAACGCGGAGATTGAAAAAAAAATTTCGTTTTCAACGTAAATGGAAGCCCAAGGTGTCACTTTCTATGCTAAAAAAATCAGTAACGATACTGGACACGTAGCGAATTGTTGCATTCATAGAATTTAGTATTGAGTGGGTTGCTTTAAAGCCAGTTTTCTCAAAATTAACGTTGGTTTGACTGGTTGTTTCATAGCACGGTCCATATATATAAAAACCTGCGCACGGATTTGTGACGTCTTCAGAAAAGTCCACCACTCACACTTGGTTTTTCTCATACTACTATTTAATGTTTTATCTATCAATTTAGATGTTCTATATAAGATATAACTTTGATACGACAATTATAATATTTATCAAAATTTTAGTAAAGAAAAATTAAATATGAAGGTGAACTCTTAACATAACTTGAAGTTAGAATAGTAAAACAACTATAAATAACGTATGTCATTATATTTTATAATGTATTAAAGGTAATTCGCCAAATATCTATTGCACAATCTGTGTCTTGTTTTCTACACAATTTTCGCCAAAATTAGCAATTTAATTTTTCAAAAATATAGTAACTCTTCCCCTACATAGCATGTACATCTGGACTTTTTGCACATGCCCAGACTCTCTTATATAGGAGATATTGGGCAATCTAGATGACTTAGCACACACATGAATTAAGTGTATGGGTTCCCACGGTACTTAACTGTGCTGTCTAAGGTATGGATATATTCTTTAAGGATACTCGTGTACCATTGTATTAATAACGCAGGTTCTAAATTTTCCGCGGTTCAATTATTTAATATAAAATGAAACTCATTATTAAGTAGCATAATATAGTTACTAAATATTTCATTAGGCTTCAAATTGTACTCGGGATTACGTAAGTGTGACAAGTTTCAAAATGATAATAATGATAAAAATATGTAATTAATAAAAAATATCTATTTAAAATAACAAACACTCCATAAGTTTATATTCATATAGGTTAATTTTCGTGTAAGCTGGGGGAAGGAGAATTGCTGGTATATTTAATATTAGTTCGTTTTTTCATAAAATTTACAAAATTAGTAATACAAAGCGATTCCAAATGATATTATTGTTTAAAAATAATAATATATTTTTACAGCTAATAATAAATTAATATACAATTTATCTGGAAAATCAATAGATAATTAGTTAATAGACAATTAATCTGGAGAATCAATAGATAATTAATAGAGAATTAATCTAGAAAATCGATAGATAATTAATTAATAGACAATCTGTAAAAACTTCATTTAATGAATAAACTGCAATACTAAAAAAATATTAATACCACTGTTCAATATAAACCTTTGAATATTCCTAAAAATATGAGCTAATTTAGCTGTCCAATATATGAATCCATACGTATATCGATATATAAATTCAGAAACTCTTAACAACAACAAAAAATATTTAATTTATTATCCAATACCTTTATATAAAAAAAATCGAACCTTAAAACGTTTTTAACTTTATGAGATCCCTTAATCTCAATCTAAAACAAGCATTTACCCTAACAAAATTAATTACATCCCTCCCATCAAATATAAGCTCTTCCTCTCCATGCCCGAAATATTGATAAAGGGCTGATATCAATCCCCACTTGATGACACGATCTTTTCTTTGCCGACAAACTCAATGGAAGCTGAAGTGGTTGGAAACTGCAGCTGCGAGTGATGCATCAAAAGACGCGCTTGTGACAGGATGGTTACTTCGAGCGATTACTTTTGTGTTGTTATGCAGCTGGTAAAGGGTTTGAGAAGCTTCGTCTTTGCTGTTGTCTGGTTTGAATTTATCCAGGGGATAGCTGAGATTAAATATGGGATGAGATTTTTGTGGGTATTTCTTATGGGGTTGGTGAATTTGTACTTAAATTCGATTTATTGTTTTTAATTAGTGCTTTGTTATTAATAATTGAGCTTGATTTATCTTTACAACGAAAAAAAGGTCTTTATAAAAAGTTCATCAAAGTTGGGAAATTTAAGAATTTTTTAAGGTTTTATAAAGTGATTTGATTTTTTAATTTTCCTGCATAGAGCCTTTTTGAAAAATTGCATTTTCATTTCAATAAATTAAAAGCTTCGAAATTAAAAGTTATTTGCAGGTTTTATAAAGGAATTTGCAACAAAATCTTTCATTAACTGCAGTTATTTTTAAACATAAGGCCTACAATTTCACAACTTTGATGAAGTTTTTATACATTTTTTTTTGTTGACAACAGACTTTACTTTTTTTTGCTAGGTAATACTGGGCAATTTCAAGATTTTGATTAAGTTTTTATTCATTTTTTTTTTGTTGAAAACTGACTTTATTTTTATTTTTTTGCTGGGTAGTAAAATATCACTAAGTATTTAATATCCTATATTTTATAAGTATGAGCAACTGTAAAAAATTATGAGTTATCTGCTCGTAGTTAAGTGTTTAGTGAGTATACATAGCCTATTATTACGACCAAATAATTAATAATCAACCAATAATTAAGAAATTTTGCTGACTGTGACTAACGAGGACCTAACCATTTTGTATTTGTAATGAGATATTGATGAGAATCTATAAGAGAATATTCAGTTTGTAATCGTAATTTAACATTAGATTTTCTATAAACAAATTATCTGTATTTGTTAAATATAATGCGAATATTATCCCATGGTCTGATTCTCATGCGCACATTTTCATCCTTTTAAATTAATGATGAAATTATATTATAAATTAATATAATTCAACACTGTTTAACTTAATTAGATATCATTGGATCATGTCATTGGATATCTCTCTACAATGCCCTAAAACATCTGACCCTACTCAAACTCATAAGCCATTTGAAATAAATGATGGAAATGGAATTCTTAAAAATTAATATTATTTCTAAGCTGTTTACCAACATTAGATATTCTACCTTCTGCAATTCACTATAACAAACTACCTTGCTTAAATTCACGCACCAATACGGCCATTTCAAATATATGATGGAATTCCATTAAAAATAAATATAGTTCTACAATGTTTAACTTCAGTAGATCTTCTTTCCCTTACAATGCACTGAAACAACAATTCTACTCAAATTCATTTACGGTTATACCAATAAAAAATCTTCTTCCATGATCTCATCATCTTAAACACCTTTTTGGCCATTTGCAATATATTATGGAATTTTATTAAAAAGTCGTATAATTCTACATTTTTAACCTCATTAGATCGTTTTCCCTTTACATTGCACTGAAACAACAATTCTGCTCAAGTTCATTTATGATCACACCAATAAAAAATCTACTTTCATGATCTCATTTTCTCATACACCTTTTTCGCCATTTGAAATATATAATGGAATTCTATTAAACATTCATATAATTCTACACTTTTTAACCTCATTAGATCTTCTTCCCTTTACATTGCACTGAAGCAACAATTCTGCCCAAGTTCATTTACTATTATACCAATAAAAAATCTTCTTCGATGATCTCATCTTCGTAGACACCTTTTTGGCCATTTGAAATGAGTGATGGAATTCTATTAAAAATTCATATATTTCTACACTTTTTAACCTCATTAGATCTTCTTCCCTTTACATTGCACTGAAGCAACAATTCTGCTCAAGTTCATTTACGATTATACCAATTAAAAACCTTCATCGTTGGTCTCACATTCTTAGACACCTTTTTAGCCATTTGAAATGAGTGATGGGATTCTATTAAAAGCAGGCATTCTGGTCATGAGATCTCACTCGACGCTATTTAACCACATTAGATCTTCTTCACGATACAATGCACCAGAACAACAATTCTGCTCAAGTTCATTTACGATTATACCAATAAAAAATCTTCTTCGATGATCTCATATTCTTAGACACCTTTTTGGCCATTTGAAATGAGTGATGGGATTCTATTAAAAGCAGGCATTCTGGTCATGAGATCTCACTCGACGCTATTTAACCACATTAGATCTTCTTCCCTTTACATTGCACTGAAGCAACAATTCTGCTCAAGTTCATTTACAATTATACCAATAAAAAAAATTTCTTCGATGATCTCATCTTCTTAAACACCTTTTTGGCCATTTGAAATGAGTAATGGGATTCTATTAAAAGCAGGCATTCTGGTCATGAGATCTCACTCGACGCTATTTAACCACATTAGATCTTCTTCCCTTTACATTGCACTGAAGCAACAATTCTGCTCAAGTTCATTTACAATTATACCAATAAAAAAATTTTCTTCGATGATCTCATCTTCTTAGACACCTTTTTGGCCATTTGAAATGAGTGATGGGATTCAATTAAAAATTCATGTAATTCTGCATTTTTTAACCTCATTAGATCTTCTTCCCTTTACATTGCACTGAAGCAACAATTCTTGTCAAGTTCATTTACGATTATACCAATAAAAAACCTTGTTCGATGATCTCATCTTCTCAGACACCTTTTTGGCCATTTGAAATGAGTGATGGGATTCTATTAAAAGCAGGCATTCTGGTCAAGAGATCTCACTCGACGCTATTTAACCTCATTAGATCTTCTTCACGATACAATGCACCAGAACAACTGTCCCTGCTCAAGTTCATTTGCGATTACAATCCCAATGGACTACGGATGCCTAATATGCAGACTCGTTTCTATGACGACGGAAAATTACTTCTGGGCCTTTTCTGGGTCCTAGAGGATTAGAGGGGAAACCCGGAAAGCTTGTCATGATGATGAGTGTCTGGGGAATTTGGGTTGCCAAGAATTCAATTCCTGCTTCGTTTCTTTTAACCATTCAACTGAAGGTTTGATGGGTTCGATGCTATTCGATGCTCGTCGTTTTTTCGAGTGGCTTTATTTATTTATTTTTTTAACTTATAATCCAGTTGACTTTAAACTTTTTCTTGAAGTAAATAATCTTCTTTTTTTTTTAAATAAGCTTTTAAATAGTCAAATCGACATCAAAAGAAAAATACGCTAAAATAAATATAGAGGAGATCGCGACTAATTATACACTTTTCTTTATTTCAATTTTTTTAAAAACTTTTAACTCTTTGGATTCAAGTGGCGATTCCCAGTCAACAAAATAACGACTTGTTTTTTGTCTGCTGTTCTTCAAATTAAACGAGAACTGATTGTTCTTTAATATAAAAAACTATTTTCTTTAGTTAGCTTGTTATATATCAAATTCCATTTAAAAGTATGACATCACTTGGGTATCAACATATTTTATAAACCTTTTACACTCGAGTGTAGTCTTTAAGTCACCAAAAAACGACGTGTTATTTTATTATCTGATCTACAAATGAAAGAGAAAAACATAGTCTTGAGTTTAACCCTTTGAACTCTGTTGGCGCCACTTAGGCGACAACATAACGACCCGTTCTTTTGGTTCCCTGTTCTTTAAAATAAACGAGAACTGATTGTTCTTTAATATAAAAAAAACTTTTTTCTTTATTTACCTTGTTATATATCAAATTCCATTTAAAAGTATGTCATCACTTGGGTGTCAACATATTTTATTAACCCTTTACACTCGAGTGTAGTCTTTGAGTCACAAAAAAATGACGTGTTATTTTATTCTCTGATATACAAATAAAAGAGAAAACATAGTCTTGAGTTTAACCCTTTGAACTCTGTTAGCGCCGCTTAGGCGACAACATAATGACCCGTTCTTTTGGTTCCATGTTCTTTAAAATAAACGAGAACAGCATGATCTTGTGTTTAAAAAACATCGATCTTTTTTTCAACTTTTGCAGATCCAAAACAGATTGTGTTTCTTTTCTTCATAAGCATAACAAATTCTAGGTAAAAGAACATAAGAAGGAATAACTGTTCCGCAGAAAGAACGGAAAACGCAAAGTGTTCTTGGAGGGCAAAGGGTTAAAAGTTATTCTCTCACAAACTTTTAAATAAATTATTTATTTTATCTAGAGAAACAGCAAGTATATGTTGGTGATATTAAAACTTTCTTCAAATTGAAATTAACTCATAACTCCTAATTTTTTTAAAAAACATTTGACAAATGTCATAAAGTACTAAATATATTCTTATAATACTGAGGTTAATATTCAGCTTCCCGCATATTTTTTATTTTTATAATTATCCACCCTAAAAGTAAAAAGAACATGCTACACTGTTAAAAATAGGTACTCAAAAATAAGTAAAACGTACTGATTTTAGTACATTCATAGCTCCGAATACATGAGTTTCATTTCGTAAAAAGACATGTACTCAAAAATAAGTACAATGAGTAAAAATGAATAAAAAAAGAGTAGTTGCTTGTCTTATTCTTATAATTCTGAGGTTAAATATATTCTTATAATACTGAGGTTAATATTCAGCTTCCCGCATATTTTTTATTTTTATAATAATCCACCCTAAAAGTAAAAATAACATGCTACACTGATAAAAATAGGTACTCAAAAATATGTAAAACGTACTGATTTTAGTACATTCATAGCTCCGAATACATAAGTTTCATTTTTGAAAAAGACATGTACTCAAAAATAAGTACAATGAGTAAAAATGAATAAAAAAGAGTAGTTGCTTGTCTACATAGGCTGCCTTCATAAATCACTTTCAATAAATATCAACAATTACAACCAAGACTTACCGGGAATCGAAACCATATCCTAAGGTACCGCAGTCCAGGGCCTTAATACATGAGCGATGTGAAGAAGTTATAAACAGAAGAAATGTTAAAATGATATACCAAAAGAATGGGAAGTATGATAACTGAGTTGTAATAACTCAGTTAAATTTAAGCAATCGACATCAAATGATGCGGAAAATTGTCTTCTGAGCAACTATTTTTTGTCAGGTCGCTTTGTTAACATGGCTTGAACAGAAGCTAAGATTGGCAATGTTAAATCACACTACTCATTTTTTTAGAAAGTACGATTACTTAAATTTGAGTACGTCATCGCTCATTTACGATGCAATTGTACTCAAAGAAAAACGAGTACGTTCAGGTAATCACGAGTATACTCAGAAACGAGTATACTGAGGTTAAGTACCTTTTTTCACAGTGTAAAGAATACCTATTTAAAAAAAAAAAAAGAAGGAACAGTTCCTTAAAAATAACGTGAATATCAAATATATTCCTCGAATTCAAAGGATTGCCCAACCTATTTCAGGGGTTGACAACCTGCGGCCTTCACTGAAATTCTTGCGGCCCTTGAAAACACTTAAAGTTTCCAATAAATTTTTGACTTATAAAAAAACGAATAATACATATATTTTATTTTTGGTTTCTCATTTACATATGAAGAATTTAAATTTGAATATGAAGGCTTCAAGTTGGGTAGAAATAAGTAACTTTTGTATGTGTTCTAGACAAAAATAGCTTTCCAAAGTATCTGTAATAAAAACATATCATCTAACTGCTGAACCCTGTTTAAATTCAATTTCTTTTGTTTTGAAGATAGATATTTTGTGTTTGTATAAACTGTTTTTTTATGGTCAGGTTGTATTATTTTTGATAAAAGTTAAACTATTTTAAATATTCAAAGAATTATCTAAAAGAACTCCAAAGAAAGCGATTCAATGACCTTAAAAGCATACAAAGCCGTATGTATTTTTGTTTTAATTGACTTGGGTTTCGTTTTGATTTTGCTTTGATTTGATTGAACAATCTTTATTCTCCATCTCTGTATGTTATACCTCTAAATGAATTACAAATACCATAATTGAAATATATTTTAATTATTTCATGTATGTTAATTTTAAGATTTAACATCAGAAGAACAAATTGTTTAACTATAGTATATTCTTTCTTAATTGGATTAACATATTCACACATATAGATGAATTAAACAGCAATTAGACGAGGGAAATACGATCTTTAAAATCTTACAAGAATTCTGAAGAAAAGAATATTTTATTATAAAATCTACTATTAAAAATTTGAATAATAAAACATTAGATTAACATTACTAATTCATCATGTAGAAATATAATTTTAATATCGTTAGATTCAAGCAAAATTTAACATGTTTAAAGCCATAAAATATTTTTGAATATTTCTGACAAATTTCTGTCGTATACTATTTTACTATACGATACCCTCTCCAAGATTAAATGCTGGCAACTCTACTGTATAATCAAACTTCAAACATTCCAATCATACACACAACAATCTTATAATATCAAGAAACAATAAAAATAGTTCCAAAAAAGATTTTATTTTAAATGCTAGAATACACATAATACTGAGAAAGAGAGTTCTTGAACTGAGAGTAAAAAAATAAGTTCTATAATAAATATAGTCGTTGACAGTGCAAAAGGTTGTATGTCTAAAGGAAAGCAGAGCAAAAAGAAGAATTGGTCTCTTATGATAATTTTATGATAGAACCTTTTTCCATTTGATTATGTCTTTTTAATGAGGAAAAAATGGAATTCAATCTTACAATATCAAGAAACAATAAAAATAGTTCCAAAACCGTTTTTATTTTAAATGCTAGTTCTTGAACTGAGAATAAAGAACTAAGTTCTATAATACATATAGTCGTAGACATTGCAAAAGGTTATATGTCTAAAGGCAAGGGAGAGCAAAAAGAAGAATTGGTATCTTATGATAATTTTATGATAGAACCTTTTTCCATTTGGTTGTATATTTTTAATGGGGGAAAATGGAATTTTCAACGTGAGATGTCAACGACATGAGTTGTTTTATTTAATTTTATGCAGTTGTTGCAAGTAAATCTCCTTGTGTAAATAGTTTTCTGTTCGGCTACAGAAACATTTGTATAGTTCGAAAATCTATAGCTGACATAGTACATATGTTTACTTTTCGACTATAGACTATAACCATAAGGTAAACGCTCAAAGACTTTCTTCTCCTAATAAAATTCGGTTAATAACCAACTCTCAGACAGTAAATAATTCTAAGAGATATGGATTTATGAGCTGGAATACACTTGAGAGTTTTTCACTCCCTGTCACAACTCTCAGACAGGGTTGTAATGGGGGCGGTACGGCATACCGGTACTTTTTTGAGAGCCGGTACGGCGTACCAGTACTATTTGAGAGCCTTTTAGGCGTACTGGAACTTTATTGCTAGAATTATTAATTTTTATTTTATAAATCAACTTCTACACAGGAAAAATCCATTTCTAGTATAGTTCGCTGCTGCTTAAACTGACAGGTATTTTAAACTACGATTATCAGACATCGATTAAGTTAACCTTTTAACTGCCAACTTTTTTGTCGTAGTAAAAAATATTTTTTCTTTTAAATTGTGTGGGAGCAGGGGTGTAGTGGGGCCAGTGTACTGTTAGAAATTTCAGTTCAACGATATATCATATATTGGTGCAAAACAGCGGTCTCCAGCAAATTACACCATATATGGTGGTATCTGGGTTGAACCAAAAATCCTTTATCGGAAAAAAGCGGAGATTTCGCCGATAATTGATTCAACCTCTTTAACTGCAACCGAAATTTTCGCTGTAGCTATATCAACAATCCGAGGAATCTCCTTCAAGAAAGACAACGACGAACAAGGGCATCCGTGGCCCAGTGGATAAAGGCGTTCATCTATGAATCAGAGGATTCCAAGTTCGAACCCGATCTGTGGACTTGACAAAAAAGGGAAAAGTTGTGATCTTGCACTCGGAGGCTTGTCAGTGTCTCTACAAAAATACTAATACTAAAATACTAAAAAAACTCGAGTTTTGAGTTTCATGCAACGTTATCAGTTTTGGTGCAACGTTTTAACACTAAATGATATCCGTGAAAACACCGTAAAATGATTAAACTAAACACCAAATGTTGTTTGTAGCTAAATGGGTACCAAATTTTGGTGCAATGTCGTAATAATTTTTAACCGTGTAAGACGTATTAGCCATGATCTGAAAGCTTGGATACAGGGAAGAATTATTTTAGTACAATCCTGCTCTCAGGTAACTGTAGCATGTCAAAAAGTTTATACAAGTCAAAACGCTTGTATACTACGCTTTAAGACTACAACCAGTAACGCATTACACCAACCACAAAACCTCAATTGTATACGAGCAACAATCCGACTTAGTATCAAAAAATTATTACGAAACAATTTACAACTGTATGTCATATAACTGTCAGAGCGCAACCTTATAATCCCCAGGGAATTGTTCTTTAATGATTTTTCTCCTTTATTTAGCCACGTAGAAAGTGCAACATTTTTACTTTTTCTCTTGTTTCCTTTTAACCGCAGTGGGAGGTCTGTATAAATTCCTCTTGCATACTGATGCGAACCACAACGCGATTCCTAGCAAAGAAAGAAAACGATCTTTTCCCCCCTTCGGGAGCCAAGTTGAAAGGGAAAGGAGATGTTCGAAAGGGGGGGGGGGACAAAGGGGGGAGAACAGGGGGTGTTCGAAAGGGAGGAGGGGACAGCTCCCTTCAATCGCATGAAGTGAGTTATCCTGATCAAAATTGGGTTGGATTACAGTGGCGGGGGAGGTACATTTAATTACATTTGCATCGTTTGTTTTCTTGACACGTTTTCGAGCAATTTGTGGATAATCCGCGGGGCTCTATTATATTCCGTGACGAAGATGCGTATTTAAGAACAGAAACACTGTTAAAAATAATTATTCCGTTTAAAAGTGTAAATGGTACTGGATACAAAAATGGCAGAATATTTTCCATTCATTTTGTAGATTAGCTTACGTTTATATCATAATTTGTGTTTAGCATAATTTTTGTTATCGATAAATACATATTTTTAAAATCGGTATCCCATTTTGTTCTCTCTCTTTTATATGAGGGGGTGAAAAGCCAAGACATACAAGCACTGTTAAAAATAAGTATTCCATTTAAAAGTGTAAATGGTACTGGATACAAAAATGGCAGAATATTTTCCATTCATTTTGTAGATTAGCTTACGTTTATATCATAGTTTGTGTTTAGATGCACAATTTTTGTTATCAATAAATACATATTTTTAAATCGGTATCCCATTTTATTAGCTCTCTTTTATATGAGGGGGTAAAAAGCCAAGACATACAAGCGATTTTTTTTTTAATAGAGTTAAAAGCGATTATGAATAGTTAATACATATGAAATGTTGGTAGCAAAGGGATATAAGTAAATATCTGCCATGTGCTGAGATCTAGCGACTAAGAATCGACTACTTCAAGAATTGGCTGTTTGTTTTAACTTTAATCTGCGTATTCACAAAATGATAACATTGTTACTTCTCCCCCCCCCCCCCCCCCAGATAACTACATAGTTAACTAGTTATAGTACTCACCCCCACGATAAGACATAAATTACCAAACGTAGATTATCCATAATATTTGGTATTGAGAAATTAATATCACAGACAGCACTGGGTTTTCTGTGTATAACTCCAGTGATATCAGTGTTAAAGTATATATTAGAAAGATTTTACTTTTCAATTTTTTCACAAATGATCATCAAATTGCATCGCCTAATATCATCACCATATATCATATTGCAACAATAAATAATCATTTAAATACTGAATTTTTAAAAAAAAAAGAGATATCAGTTCTTTGCAGAGTGTATGACTGCAAATATTGGGCGATAGCCCTTGAACTAAAATTAATCCACAACTTTTTCGTGCTGCAGGGCATATTTTAACATAAAGTTGGTGGGGATTTTTCCCCACCAGTGTGTAGAAATGCCCCACCAGTCATACAGAATTGCCCCACCGGACTTTTTTTTATTCAATCCATTTTCCATAGTAAAAACATAAACTTGAAGTTGTAGCATAGGAATGAATGACGCTGGACCGAGACAGATGTCTCTTCCAGTGAAAAGGCCCTATTTCGCCGCAAGGGAGAAAATCTTTCACACCCCTCCCCGTCTAGCTTTTACCACTGCCTTTTACCCATCCCCAAAAATCCTTTTGTTCAGGACTGAAAATTGTCTCATTTGTGAAGAGGAACTCTCCCGTTTCCCCTGACTTGCTGATAACGAATTACACACACTCTTCAATATTACGACGCAATTTTCTTTACAAAAGTTTCTGTGTTCGACCAGTTGACAATACACCTCGAATTGCCTACTTTTCAAAATCGTTTTATTGCACCCTTATCTCTATGATCTCTTAAGGGGACACCGGCTCTTCTTTTCTAGTCGGAAAAAGTTCTGGCATGTATTTGAAGGGATTAGGGTAGAAATATATGACCTTGAGGTGTGGGGGGTGTTATGAGGGGGGGGGGAATGTTTCAATTGGATCTTTTTGGAATGGTTTACTTGAAATTCTACCAGTACGATAAAAAATGTTTACCAACAAGACGTATCATATGCATCAGACCGATTTTTTACTTCGATTTTTATAGATATTTTTACCCAGCATTTAACAGCTACAAAAAGTAAGTAAATTACTTTTATTTATTTTTTATGTAGATTTTTTTACGGTGTGTATTTTAATTAAATTTTATTTGTATAGTTAAAAGAGATTTATAATTTTTACTTTTGGGGGAAAATATATTTTCCGATGTAAATAACAATTTGAAGGGATCAATATTTATGAATTTTAATAAATATAAACAGAGGCGTAAACTTTTCAAAATTATTTGGAGGGAGGACTCAAGGCTCTAATTTTTAATAAAATGCATAAACTATATGGAAGTTGAGCCAATGTTTAAAATGATTATGCTTATGAATATAAATGTACAAGTTTATTTTTTAAATTTTGATTGCTTTCTTTATATGAGCAAAATATATCATGGATGTATAATTCTAAGGTAACTAAAATTAGCATATATAAGTTATTATTGTACTAATGTCTAGAGGGAAACCACAGCAAGAATAAGGTTAAAATAGTTTATTTGAAAATGAAAAAATATATTTTTTTTGTTACTTGCATATGATCGAATGTTTTTTATTAAAAATGCTATGAAACTGGTTTATTTTTAGATATTTTCAATATATATTGATACCAATAGAAATTAATCAACAAGCAAAAAAAAATGGATATATTACTTCTTAACAATGTCTAATCGCTCATGGCAAACAGGCTAATCGAATTATTAACAAAATTGAAAACTATCATACATAAAAAGCTATTCGGTAATATATTCAAGTTCTGGGACAATAAATCTTTGTTTCGCCGCCAAATCTTTCATTGGATATTTATTTCGTAGGTTACATGAAACATTATTAAATATATGAGTAACTTTAAGAAAGGTTGAAGGAAATGAAAAAAGGTTTGAAAGTTTGGTTAAAAAAATAAATGACTTCAAAACAATGTAAAAAATAGTCAAGACTTTTGTAAATGCCATTTAATACTGATTTTTTTTTTAACTATTTGCCTTCAATTTTTATTTTAGCATGCTTCGATTAAAAGGCAATGCTTCCAATATTTTTACTTTTAAAGTTACTACTTTTTATTTAGATGTATATGTACTTTATATTTAAAACTTTACATTTGTGTGAAGTAAAATTGCAGAAATGTAAGAAATATATATTTTAAAATACAAAACATTAGGTTTTTAAAAAAAGTTTAAATAAATTTTGCTTTATGACAACAAATAAAACATACTTTTATGAATCGTTAAAATATTTCATTAATTAGATAAAAAAAATTAAATAAACTTTTTAATTAACTTTTTACAGAACATATAATTTTAAACTAAGTTTATTAAATTAGTTTCAATTTGATATTTTAAATACCAAGTTTTCATTAACTTCTGGGGTTCTACTTTCTGTTAAATTTAATTTGCCCCACCAGTTGAAATTCCTTAAAATATGCTCTGTGCTGTTTCAAAAATTTACGGAAACGAACAAAAGTATTTTGAAAATGAGCACAACATAACCATGCGTTGAAGCAGATATGTAAATAACATAACATATCTGCTATAATCCATAGATAACACACATATTAAACACATATATGGTCTAATGAATCGATATATAAGATGGCGATTGTCAAGTGAGGATCTTATTTTTAAAAGGAAGTTTGACCGGGAAACTTGAAGTTTCTCGACTTAGATTCAGCAGCCGGTAACGAACCGAAGGCTATGCACAAACACTGCTTGACGGTGAAATTCAAGCGATTCACCCTTTTGAAAATAAACTCCTCAAGTTTAATCCAATCGACTAGAATAGCTTCCCAAATGTTTGCTTCCCTGGAAAAAGAGAGCTACAACAAAGAAACACATTGTACAGAACAACAAAGTCATATCTCCGGGAAAATCTCCGTCTCGTAATAAATGCTACAATGAACATTTACAATATTGTAACCGAAACTACTGAACATTACCTAAAAGTTTTCTCGAAAATAATTGGGCGCTACGTCAAATACAAACGGTAATGGAATTTTACTTACATTTCAACATCAAATTTAGTCTTTTAACATTTCGTAGAATCATAGGTGTTGCATTAAAATTAACAAAAATAATAATAATATGTTTAGTTATGATATGATAGTTAATTTTTTGTTAATATTGCTAACTTCTTAAGGGCATGGGCTTAATTTATTTTCTATTTGGTATGTCGTTTTTAAATAACTCCGTGCGAAGAAATTTGATTTAAATTGTAATACTCTGTCCCAAGACCATTTGTAAGACAGGACCTAAAGATAATGGGAACCTACAGGTAGCGTCCCATAATCAACAAAATTATTTTTAAAAAAAGCATTGTATATATGAATCTTTTTTACTAAATTGCGTAGAATATTTAACGTAAAATTTGTATGTTAATTAAACATACATAAGTCTTTAAAATTATCTGCTTAATTTTTCGGCTTGTAAACACTGATAAAAACCTGGTCGCTTAAAAGATCCAGTACGCTCCTGGTATGTTAGTATTATAATATATACTATAGTTTTCGGGTTCGATAGACACAACGTCTATTTCTATACGATAAATATCGTTCTACTGCATCATACATCTCAAAACAAGAAAAATCGGACTTGGTTTGTTTGTATTCTCAGTCCCACAAATATCGTAACGAATCAAATATCGAAACATCCCCACCCTCAACAAGGGAGTGTCACCCAAAGGATTTCCCACTGACTCACAACCTAACATGGTGCAGTTTACCCTATTCATTAAACAGGCACTACTGTTGACTCGAGTAATTACCCCGGCCCATTCACGAAGAATACCCGGGAGCTCAGAATACCCCCCCGACTCAACCCCTTTTCCGTTTCATTAAAGTGTCTCCTTTGTTCGATATGAAGTGGCACGGGGTCAGCTAACGAGGTGGGGTTGCTATAGAAACGCATGGGCCACAAATCCAAGCGTCTTGTTAGGGACAACCTCTGTAATTGGGGGAAGGGGTTTAATAGACATCCTATAAACAAATATCTGGGAAAGGGAAATGTTCAACTTCCAAGAGACAATCATAAGAGTGAAAACGAGCATGTTCTGTCTATTGAATCGCCATAAAAAGTTGTTGCTCGTTGGTGATACCAAAGCAATTACATAGTATTACCATATAGGTAATTCAGGTCACTCTTTTATAACAAATTCAACAGAAACTGCTGAATCTGTTTCCTTCTCTCTGCTCCTAATCATCTGCATCACCTGTAAAAATTGGCGGTTTGTGCAGGTGGTCGGAATGGTTCTAGGCCAAATCATTTTTTAGGTTCTTGGTCCCATCACTTTTTGGACCCTTTGACTCACCAATCTTGAAATATGACAATTTATGAGAAATATTGTTGAGAATTTTTATTTTTAATTTACACCCCAATTAAAATTTATCAACTTTGTTGCCAGAGTTTTACAGAATCTCATTTTGAGTCACAAAACAAAACGTCGATTGTTAATGTTTGTATTTATATGTCTGTAATATGTAATGTATGTATTTATTGTCTGAAATATGTCAGTGTACCCAAACTGTGGTCCATGAGAAAGGGTTACAAGTGCTCTGTAGACCTTTATTCAAGTCCACAAATGTATGTGTTTTTCATTTTTTTTTTAAACTGTCGTTTTTTCTCTTTTTAAAAACTAGCGTTGATAAAAATATATTCTTTTTAAAACTATAAACATCCAAATTAAAAATCAAAATTTATATGCTATATAAAGGAAACAAAATTGCTATACCTCATTTGAACTCTATATCATGTTCTTGCTTATAGCTATTAATCAGAAATGAGTTTGATATTGTTAACTGTAAGACATATTACGTTAAAAAATTTAAACTTTTTTTATTAATAAATGTATTTACTAAATAAGTACGTTTTTAAAAAAACATACTAATTAAGTACCTTAATTATAAATTTAGTACCCAAGTAGTTTTCTAATGTTATTAAAAGGTGGTGGTCCGCGACTTGATGAATTTTCGAATCAGTGGTCATTTATAAGTTAGGAACCACTGAACAATGTGATGGGGCAAACATCAAATCAAATAATTACCATCAAAGTCCCACATGCCTTTGTTGGAAAGTGTCCTGATGTCCCAGCGTATTGCGTCTTTATCATTGAACACGTTATCCTGATAGACTTAGCATATGGGACCATATCCCGAGAATCATTTAGAAGAAAATCGGGTATTTTTTTCGGGGCGAGCAATGAAATTCAATTGGAAGCCTGACCCATCAAAATTTTCTGTGACAAACTTTATTTTTGTAAATGAAAATTATTGTATATATTGTAATTAGTACTTCTTTTCAGGTAATTTACCCTATTCCTCACCAAGATACAATATTTTTTAACCTCGAGTTTTTCAAAATCCATTGTTGAACTAATAAAAGGATGAATTATTTGTAATTACTAGGACTTGGTGTGCTCATCAGACCTCAGAGCTTTTAGTTTATACTTAGAATCATTATTACTTAGATCCATAAACGGTTAGGACATACGCAAACTTTAATTAGAAACATCTTACAAACTCATATTCTGAAAGTGGAATATTTAAATATTGGATTTGAATTTGGTAAATACTTGCAAAAGTGAAATCTGATAATTGTATTTTTAAAGAATTATTAATATGTCTTAATTGATATACCATACAGCAAATTTAAAAGAATCAAGATCATGTGAATTATTTTTAAATTGTGTATTTTTTTTATAACATTTGTAAAAGAAAATGTATCCTTAAATATACATCAATTCCAAGTTTGTAAATTGACTTAAAAGCTTGAATCCTAAAGCGAGTTTACTCTAACTTTTCGAACACCCCCAAAATACCAGTGGCGGCTCGCCCACTACAGCAAGTACAGCCGTGCTGCACCTAATTTAATTATATTTTAAAACTAAAATTATATATTTTACTAATTTTCTTAAATGAAGATTAGAATTGGAAATGGAGATTAAATTTCAACTCTAAGTAAAAAAAATCTCCGATAAATAGCAAGGCGTGTTTCCGTAATGCACAAATTCAGGAGAAGAAAAAACAAAAACTCCATTCAATCAAAATTGCAGCTAAAAGCGAAGTTCGAAATCGGCTGCATCGTTGCCATGGCAACCTTACGTAGTATGACTTCCCCAGCACGCTAAAATGGAGGATGTGACGACACAAACGTAGCGCAAAAGGATTTTTTCAAATTAGCTGTACTACGGATTTCGACTAAATGATTGGTTCATTGCTGAATCGGCGAGGCGGGGTGGAGGAAAACGATAATTTCGAAGAATCTCTCCAAAAGGAAATAGTTTTCGATAAGTTTGCACGTGTGCTGTTGTTTCTTTACTTAAATTAATATTAAAATTGACCGATTCGCAAGTTTGATAGGAGGATTGATTTTATTTTCAAAAAATAAGTGTTTTCTATTATTTTTATATGTTATCTTTCATAAAAGTTGAAAGGAGGGGGGGGGGGGAGATTTACATGTTTTCGGCTGCACTAATATTTTTGACCACGGGCCGCCACTGCAAAATACCAACTAAAGGATTACAGACAGGAGTGTCAGCGCAGTAAGACAGATTTAAGAAACGACGACTAAATGGAGCCAAATTATTTGTCCAATATCAAGAAAAAATTAGAAACGCTTTGAAAAAATTAAATATTTATTTATAAACACAGGTCAATGAATATTTAATTCAAATTGAAATTTTTACAATATATGCATCTTTTTTTAAATTATCCATTATCGAAAAATATATTTTTACTTCATTCCTTATTTAATATCCGTATTCTTTGATTTTCAATTATTTGTTTAAATTCGAATTAAATCCAGTCTAATTTGTTTGAATATTTACAAGAAAGGCTTGTATTTTTTTTAACATATTTCATTGATATTAAATTACATATGCCTTAATTCTCTTGTAAATAGAGTTCCTCACTTTTCGTATTCACGAGGCGATAGAGTAGAAATTGATCCCATCACATCACTTTACGGATTCTGATGAACAAAAGATAATTTTCTTCGAGTACAAACACTAAATAATGTTCAAATACTAAAGTTGTAACTTAATTTTTTAATTATTATCAATACATAGCCGGAATAAGTGATGTGGCTGTCGTTTATGCCTCCTGAAAGTTGCAAAATCCATTTTAAAAGCCTTTAATTCCTTATATTACTCATTTAAGCTCAGATAGCGCCAAATTTCTTCATATCGGCAACTTTTTGTACTAGATTTTTTTGCAGGGAAATTATTTCTCCATTATGCCTTTATGATTTTTTTTTTAAAAATGGGTGGCATTATATAGATTAATTTTAAATACAGATTCCTCCAAACAGATTTTAAACCTTGCTTTTTTATGACAATGTCTCCGTCATTAACAGGTCTACAAGTAATAGAAAAAATATTAAAGTAAAATCCCTATTTAATTATGATTTTTAAGATTTATTTAACAGCACTAACCTGAACAATGTAAAAATATTGAAACGAATTATTAAAGATTATATTTTTAAAAATATCATTAGATGGAACTTTTAAAATAGTTTTAGGGAAAATCGAATAGTATAATGGTATTAATTGATATAAACAAATAAATGGAATGCCACAGAGTTCTGTAAGCAGCTCAGCCTTAGTAAATATGTATTTACATCAAATTGAAATAAAGGCTCTAAACAAATAAAATTAATATTTCGATATGTAGAAGTAATTTAATTTGCAATATTAAAAATTAAATCTTATCTTAAATTTTACCTAACATGAATGTAAAAAAACATGATTTAAACAATCAAGTTAACTTTTCAGATCATTACATACATATCAATAAACGATTACAATATTCATGATAAGAGAAAGGACTATTACTTTTAATATATAATCCCTATTATTCTTATGTATATGTAAAATTCAATCACGACATTCATTTCTAAATGAAAATGTCTTTAGAAATATTATCCTAAATTAAATTTCAAGAATAAACAAATTAGTATTAAAACAAATGGTTTCGCTATAAACAACTTAGAATACCATATTTTTGTCTTGTATTCTTTTTTAGAATAATAGAACAGTTACATATTGATATAAATATTTTTTTTATCAAATAACCGCTATTTAAGAAAATTTTAAATCTTTAAAGTTTATAAGTCAATACTTTACAACATATAAATGTTCTTTATTTGGAACCATTTAAATATTCCTGGGATTAAAATGCAAAATACAAATGGAATAACAAACATCTTATAACTTTAAGCAATCAATAAGTATAAAATAATTTTGTGATTATTTAGTACAGTATAACAATTAAAAAGAAAATATAATTTCATAGAAATATAAAATTGCAATGGTAAATGTTAAAGTACTAAAATTTTCAGCAAAAATTAACATCATTTTCATAATGTATTGCATGTGTCTTCTTGAAAGGTATAATGAACAATTAAGTTCATACATTTTTTTCAAAAAATCATTGATTAAAATGCATAATACAAATAAAATAACAAACATCTTATAACTTTTAGCAATCAATAAGTATAAAATAATTTTTTTTGTGATAATTTAGTATATAACAATTTAAAATAAGAAAAAATAATTTTTAAATAGAACTTTTATATATAAATATAAAATTGCAATGACAAATATTAAATTATTAAAATTTCAGCAATAATGAACATCATTTTCACAATACACAACATGTGTCTTTTTGCAAGTATAATGAACAATTAAGTTCAGACATTAAAACAAAAATTCATTAAAATGTATAATACGAATGGAATAACAAACATCGTATAACTTTTAGTAATCAATAAGTATAAAATAATTTTATATATCATTTAGTATATGACAATTTAAAATAAAATAAAAAATATTGATATAGAAATAAAAATTGCAATAGCAAATGTTAAATTATTAAAATTTTCAGTATTAATGAACATCATTTTCATCTTCTTCAAAAGTACAATGAGCAATTACATTTAAACATATTAAAAAATTCATTAACCACTGCTTTAAGTAATAAATGCTGTTCAAACTGTTCCCCATGTTTTTGAACAATTAACAAGTTTTTTTTGTCATATGTTTAATATCCAAATTCACCAATTGAATATGATTGGCAGTTTACGCTTGACAAAAAAATTTCAGAACATACATAAGAATAAAGGAACTGCTTTCCATAAATATCCTTGAGTGAGTTATGAAAGCATAAAGATACTCAAAGTCAACTGTGTGGAACTTTACACACAATAATCATAATGCAAATCAGTCCATGTCTTCTTTTGACACAACAGTTCTAACCACCAATACTTTTTCAAGCTCAAGACATCTGTTCAAACTGCTCACCAAGTTTTTGGACAATAAAAAAGTTTTTTTACAATGTTTAATATCTAAAATCACAAATTAGAAATTGAATACTTGTTGCAGTTGGCACTACGACAAAAATTAAGCACCACATGCTTTAAAAATTAAAGGAACCATTTTCAATAACTCTTTTGGAATGAGTTATGGGATCCTCAAGATACACAAAGTCAAATGTGTGGAGCTTTACACAAACAATCATGATGCAAATGGGTGTTTTTCATATAACTGTTCTAACCACCAATAACCAACAACCTCTATGATGCAAATGAGTTAATGTGTCTTTTTCACAACTGTTCTACCACCAATACCTTTATGATGCAAATGGTTTCAGATAATGTTCTAACCAACAATACCTTTTTGATAAAAATGGGTTAATGTGACTTTTTCACATAACTGTTCTAACCACCATTACATTTTCAAGCTCAATACATTTATCCCCATCCCAAAAAATGTTCTGTGGAGATTCCACACCACACACAAAACTTGTCCATTAGTCAGATATGTTAAGTCTCAATCACACGCAGTCCATTTCGAGAACCCGGCTCTGGACGCCTTCTTTGCAATTTTAATTTAGCCAAACATCTCAAAAACAGTTGTTTGCCCTTACCTGGCAAGGACTTAAAGGAAAACTGTGGTTGCATGGCATTCAGGGACTGGTGAAGTTGAGTAACTTTCGCGAATACATTGGTTGGTAAAGACTCGAGTGAAGCCAACCCTAAAGGTCTAACCATCCTTTTCATCAAGGTATATAACGAGAGACACCATTTCTTCATTGCTGGTTCAGACTGATTCGTTGCAATTTCATTATGCTTCAAAACTGAGATAGGTTTTCGCTTCAAAAGCGAGATAGGTTTTGGCTTCAAAAGCGAGATAGGTTTTGGCTTCAAAAGCGAGATAGGTTTTGGCTTCAAAAGCAAAATAGGTTTTGGCTTCAAAAGTGAGATAGGTTTTGGCTTCAAAACTGAGATAAGTTTTGGCTTCAAAACTGAGATAGGTTTTGGCTTCAAAACTGAGATAGGTTTTGACTTCAAAACCAAGATAGTTTTGATGGATGGTGAAACTGGCTTCTCTAAGCACATTTTAGCATCCATGTTGCGTTTCTTTTTAATGCTATCATACATGTTCATGGTCTCAATTTTCAGTGGTTCAATTTTTTTAGTATAAATTTTTATCATCTCAGTTTTATTCGCCTCAGTTTCATCCATCTCAATTTTATCTGTCTCAACCTCGATTTTTTTCATCTCAGTTTTATTTGCCTCGATTTTCTTCATCTCAATTTTATCAGTCTCAGACTGAATTTTATCCATTTCAGCCTCAATTTCCTTCATCTCAATTTTATCTGCCTCAACCTCAATTTTATCTGCCTTAACCTCAATTTTCTTCATTTCAGTTTTATTTGCCTCAATTTTATCTGTTTCAATTTCATTCTTCCTGATTTCAATCTGATGATTCATTTTCTTTGTCTTCTTGATACTTTCTTTCTCACTTTTCATTGACATTTTGCCATGTTCAAGTTGCTTTAACTTAAAAGCAGCGTTGGCACGGAATTTTGCCTTTAATTGGCTATCCTCAACTTCAACCATTGCAAGGGACCATGAGGAAGATTTCTTACTGGAAAGCTTGGATTTTTTAAGTTGTTCTTCTGAATGAAGAACAACATCGGTATCTAGTACCTTAGCAAAATCGTGGGTTCCCAAGAAAAACACCAAATGTTGAGGCTTCTTCGATTTTAGAGACATAATTCTATGTGGCACGCACACTAACGCTGGCCAAGGACAAAAACCCTTCATTTTTGCCCACACTGTTTCTCCAACTTTCAAATCTTTTCCATCCATTTTTGTATATTGGACTTTCTTTAAATCTAAAATTAAAACAAAGACAATAAATAAATTTTTATATGCATGTAATGCATTAACACTACAATATGAAACAAAAATATATAAAAAAAAAAACATGGTTCAGCAAATGGAGCTGGTCTAGCGTTTCAACTTAAAAAGGTTGATAACTTTTTTGAAAGAGTAAAGCACCACCCATGCATTTTTTCTTAGCAAAGCAAAAAATAAAATTGCAGGATATTTTTGTGATAAAGAATTTACTATACTCTGAGACAACCTAAGTTGAGCCTAAAGCAATTGAATATTTATACATATCATAGCTTCCGCTTCAACTTAGGTTGTCCCTGAGTATAGCTAAATTTATAAGACTACTATTAATTTAGTATAAACTATACATATATTACAAACATACGTAAAACTACTCAGGTTTCCTAACCGACAAATTCCAAAACAAATATAAATTAAATCTAGAATCATTTACTTTAGAATAATGTCTCCAATAAAAAAAAAAATTAAAAACGGAATTTCGGGTTAGACTACAAAAAGTAGGACCTCTGAAGAGTTTGCCACAAAAATAATGCACCCAAAAATTATTCAATAAGGGAACGATCCATTCAAGGAAACGGGTGGATGTAAAGAAATTTATTTACATGATATGCCCATGCAAATAATGCATCATAAAATTCTGCAATAAAAAAATTATCCATTTCGCAGTATATGGAATTAAAAATTAAAGAAAACCTTTATTGTAGGAAATAAAAATCTGCAAAGGATCGTCTGGAAAGGATTGCATTCAGAAATTTGGCAAGAAGGGCAGTTGAAATATTCTTGTTGCATGGTATTAGAAACCAAAAACGTATGCAGAAAACAAATGTTTAGAAGAGATGACCCCTAAAAAGATTCATTAAAAATTTCGGCAACAAGAAAGTGATCCCTTGCAGAAACAATCACGGTGGGCACGTCACCTACAAAGAGTATGCGCAGAAAAAGAATATATCTACATCGCTTCCAAAATAATACATTACAAAATTCGGCAATACGAGCATAATTTTTTTTTACAGTATGGAGTTTAAGACAAAAGAGTGTAAAGAAAATAAAAATCTGCTACAGGATCGTCTAGAAACGAGAGAAAAAAACGTACGGGTGCGGCGTTAGCTAACGTAATATAGATTGTGACAATCATTATAGAAAGCGCACAGCTAAGCTAGACTTGCATGCGCACATTTTTCCTGTCATTAAAAATGATGGAATAGTTAAGTATGGCATCATCACTATGGAACATTTTGAACGACGGTGAACGGTTTTGGTGACAGATTGAGAATTAGCCAACTGAAAAGAAATTCCCTGACTTTTCCAGAAATTGTTCAAATTCTGCGATTTTCCCGGTTTTTTCAACCCCTTTTCATTTTCCCTGACAATTCCCGGTTTTACAGGTTTTCCCGGTGTGTGGGAACCCTGCTCCGAAGAACATTTCAAATTTGGACACAAAATGCAGAAGCTATAATAAAGAACAATGAAGACTTAGGAATTTTTTCAGTCCATGAAAACAGACTGAGCTGCATGATTTGGTTCATGGCCAAGACAAGTAAAAGGCCATTTCCAAAACAGTTCAAACTACATGGGCCCATCAAAATTTGCTTATTTACATTGGGATTCAAAACTGTTGATTAATAAATAAAAAAACTAATAGGAAGAAAGACTTGCGGTAGCAATGTTGGAAATAATACACATAAAGCTTCTTAGTATACCATCTTACAAACAGGGAACAAACCAACAATCTGACCATATTATAGCTTAAGCAACAGTGCAGTTGTTGCAGTTATCTTCCAAAGTACAGTAAAATTAATAATGGTATAATTGCCAATGGAATAACAGCAAATAACCATCATTTGTAGTATTTGTGTTCTGAAATGAAACCACTAGCTTTATTCAGTGACAAAGTTCCAAAGTTAGAACTTCAATATTTAGTGATTACCTCAATGTTGCTAGATCAAAGAAACAGTACCAGAACATTATACAGGTAGTTGGAGCTAACACAAAACAGATGCCTAATCTCCGCATAAGAAAACTGTAAAGTGATTTCGGCGATGACCATGATCACCAACATTTCACTTATGATGATATTAACATTGATTTAATGACAGTGTTTAAGAGTAGTTTTATTGTGCATTGTTAATAAAGATTATGGTATTCTAAGTTTCTACAAGTTTTAAACATTCTATTGGTACTTCACAATTAAGGCGAACCTAATTTGCAAACTTTTATATAAAGAGAATAAAATGTCAATTTAACACCAGCATGTGGACCCGGTAAATTGCTGTAAAAAATACAGGAAGTTTCATTCATGACAAAGAACACTTTTATTTTAGGGACAAAATAATTACAAAACTTTTTTTAAAAAATGGCGTTTTTGATGCACCCTTATACCCATATTATATATACATACTGTACTGGATAGTGATATTTTAATTTAAAACATTAGCTTATTTTAAAACTAAAAATATGCACTTTAAAAAAATAGCACCAAATGGATTCACTGAGTAACTATGTTCACAGATCTATTCCACCCAAGTCTCTAATACTACCATAATATTTTTGCAATTTCTACAAAAGAATAACATTTCAGAGTAGCATGCCATTCATTACGACCGACTTTAATTTATGTAAATGTTTTACCTTTATATCAAAATTTGATTAAAACAATGCATATTATGGACTCTATAAAACAATGAATTATAAATCTAAACATATTTTCATTTAGTTATTTATATAATTTTTGAAAATATTATTTTCAGTTATGGAACAACTGCATACAATTAAAATCTGGCAATGATTTAAGCCTGTTTATCTGACATTCAATGAACTAGAAAGCTCAAATAACCAGACATTGTACAGGCAAAAGCAACAAAAAAAAGGCTTAACTTTTTCCAAAAGGTGAATTTTTTCTAAAGAGAAAATTTAAAAGTTCTCAATTTTTTTAGAGTCTGTCAAAAAGTTTTTCCTATCCCAAATTTCTTTTTATGTGAAGCACAATTTTTCTTTAGAGAAAAATTATTCATAACTGTTATCAGTTTAGAAAACTAGTTAGTTTAACAAAAAATTTGAAATTTAAAAAAAAAAAAAAAAAAAAAAAAAAGCCATGTTTTTTTTTAGGGAAAGGGGGGTAAAGTTTCAAATAAAAAAATTAATTGAATAAATATATAAACATTACAACAAAATAGAAACAAACTAGAATATTAATACCAGCCAAATAAACAGAAACAAGCTTCTTTAAACAAAATCCATTTTATTATTAAATTTGGGCAGGTGCTGTTGTTTTCTCAACCTTAAGAATGAACATTTGTAATTGTCTTTTTTTCTCACCTGAGAGATTGAAAATTTTATAGAGAATACAAAGTTTTGGAGTTCTATTATCCAGGTAATTTATGACAGTTTTAAAACAAGAACATTATTCTTTAAAAGAATTAGCGAAGTTCTTCCAGATAAAGTTTTTTTTTGGCATCAACTAACAAACCTCTATGACCTAAAGCGAAATGGGATCTGATCGAACTTAGAATGAATACTGAGAAATTTAAGTCAAAATTTTCATTAAAAAATAGGCATATAGGAGGGTTAGTCAAATAATATAATTTATCGAAAATGGGAGGGGGGGGGGTTGAATTCGAGCTAAACCATGCCGATCACGTTTTCCCCATTTCAGACCACGAGTGAGCGCCACATCGCAAAGTAATAAACAATTCCCAATTATTTATTTTTTAAATGAGTTAAAACTACTTTTTTTAAATAAAAAAAACATGCTAATTTCAAATATCCACATTAAAATCACAAAAAAAAAATACTTTGTTAAGTATAACAAAAGGAAAATCGCTAAATTTGACTGCTACTTGAATCGCTTCGCTATTGGCAGCTCCGATTGTGACGCACCAATAACCTAAACACAGATAAGAGTATTTGGGGTACAGCATTCTGCTCGTTACTTTCCGATGACCGTTCCTTGAGTTTAGGGATTGATGGTTGACAAAAATGCAAATTTTAACTTCATAAAGTTAAAGTTTAATATTGCCTACATTCTTTTTTACATTTGAATGAATTTCGAACATCAAAATTTTCTTAAATATTAGATTCCCTTGCTTTGGATATTACTTGCTAAATACAAAATATAGGTCCGTCCTAATTCGCTATTTATTGTTAAACTGAGAACTGTGTATTCACTGTTTGCATATTTTTCTAATTTAACTTTAAATATATCATCTAACATTTAAGTTCGAAATTATTTTCAATATTACTGCATTTAATAGAAGACAAAGTTTGAAATTTATTTTCTTTCCTGAAAACATACAAAAAAATGTTTTTATCTTATTTCTATCGATCAATAAGTTTAAAAGAAATTAGAAACTAAACACTACTTTGTTAAGATTTTAGAATTGATTATGCCAGATCTTTCCTGCACATTTTGAAACAAGAGCCGTTGTTGCATGTTAATATTTTACTTTCTTAGCGAAAAAGTATACAAGTTAAACTATTCTTCAAATTCAGCATTCAAGGAATTTAAGAAGTATAAGTTATTTTTGGACAGCTGAATTAACCATGGCAGCAACATGTTTTTGAAAATATTTTAAACATCTTTTATATAAGAAATAAAAATATGTACAATGTCGATTAGAACAAAAGGACGTCGGTTCATGACTGTCCCTTTGATAAATTTTAAAACAGGTGAACTTGAAAGTAAGAAGAGGGATTGAAACAACTCGCGGACCTTGGAGACCTAGGGTGCTACTCTCAAGGTTAATCATGAACACTTATTTCCGTTGTCTAAAAAGATGCAGGTGGACTATTGCCTTTTAAGTGTTATTTTGAAAAAAAACATATCATGCACCTGTGTGTGGTTGGCAAAGAACATGTTAAAAAAAGTAGGACCAGCTTATATGATTGACATATAATGATACTTTTTGTAGAGGATGGAGTGTCAGAATTATGCTTGCTTGTGCTAAAAAAATTCTTTAAACCTCCCTTGCTACTAAACAAACTAATAACACAAATTATTTTTGGATTTTATAAATATTATTCATATATAGATATACATAAAATGTCTTAAAAGATTTACATCAAGAATAAAACTTTTAATTTATTTGACTTATTAATTCAATTAGACAATCGATAAGTTAAGACATAAAAACAGCAATAAAATCAAGAGGATATTCTCAAATTTATCAGTGTGACTTCATAATAGGTATTTTGCCTTTTTGCTAGTATTATTTTTTTTCTGTTTTGTGGTGATGTAAAATGGAGAAGTAACCATTCAAAACGTTGACATCGTGCATAGCAAATGACACCACTTAAAGTCAATATTTTTCTTACTAAATTGCAATTAAACAGAATTTATTTCACTAATATAAATTTTATTTCATGATAATATTATGTAAAGATATTAATTGTTGTTTTATTAGAATTTCGGATGTAATTGACTTCACTACAATCAGGACATTGCTAATAAGCTTATTTAAATAATTTGTAGAAATAAATAAAAAAAAATTCATAATTTATTACTAAATATTTTGATAAGTGTATATATTTTTTAATTAATAATATACTTGTATGGCCTCTAAAAAAATGCTCATAAGAATTTAATAAGACAATGAACAATGCCTACGGAAAAATAATTTATGCTTTCTTAGTTCTTACAAACATTACAAAACAACGTTAAATATTAGAAATTGCACATTTTGGTATATAAGTATTTGGTTTATAAGATTTTATTATGATAATAAGGGAAACATAATTTAAGAAGTCTGATTTAGGTTTGAAAGACTCGAGACCAGAGTAGGTAGTGCATACTTTTAAGCTGTTTCTCCTGTCACTTTTTCTTATTTTTGACTTATTTTAATTTTGCTAACAAAGTCAAGCACATGAAAAGGATAAAAACAAAATAAAAATGTGTTCAAAAAATAAAAACATTTTATAATGAAAAATGTAATAAATCACAAAAATTTTGCCAATTACTTACATAAACATTGCTAAAAATCATACAAAAAATCTGAGGTTAATCAAATTTTTCTTCATTATAAAACATACATTATTCAAATTACATTTTCATATATATATAAAAAAAAAACTAAAAACTAATTTGCAATTTTAAAATACTTGTTAAAATTAAAAAAATTATACAGAATTTAGTTTAAATAGTAAGCTTTCGAAAACATCAGAAAATTGTATTTTAAGGTCTGGAAAATTTCTGAAATAATATGAGAAGTCTTATTACTACAAATATACCAAATAAAATTCAGACTTACCAAAAATATATTTAGAAAACAATATTCAGCAAATATTTTTTATAAAAATAGGGATCTGAAAAAAAAATCTAAATTAAAAAAAATGTAAATATTTAACAAAACAAAATTTAAAATAATGGTAAAATATTAAAAAAAAAAATTATCAAGTTGCATAACATTATTTTCAGAAAACACAACTAATAACTTATAACAAAAATATTCAATTACTTTTTTTACTAATTTAAATTAACTATTCTAAATAAATGTCATACAAAACAAATGTTCAGTTTCTTACATTTTGGAAAGAAATATTCCAAAAAATTTTACTTAATTAAAAAATTTCTTTTAAATTAAAATTTTTAATTTCCACAAATCAGCTAACATACAATTCATGTGCAATTTTTTTTTGTTACATTTCTAAAGAATATTTTAAAGTGTTAATTGATTAATCATTGTTGTAACCCCAACTATTCATTTATTGCATTAAAGATCTTCGAAACAAAAATATTAGCCCAAATAATAAACATTTGCTTATAATGAATAGTATATTCTACATGAAATGTCTCCATGAAGAAACTAGCAATAAAAAATTATAAATAAGATTTTATTATAAACAATTTATAATAACTTTAAAGAATTTCTCTTGAAGGAAACTTTATATATATATATTTACCAGTTCAACCCACCCACATTTAAAAAAAAAAGAGAGAGAGAGAGCTGTGGCCATGTAAACATACCAGAAAATTTTAAAAGTTGCAATTTAATATTCTGTATAATTTTTGTCCTCCTATCAAGAATGCTTCCATGGCCTAACCAACTTTTTATTTAGTTTGAATGTAATTAACTACAAATTGATATGTAAAACAGGCTATTGACTATAGGCTACTGATTCAATATATGTTTTAAATAGAGCATTTATAATTGTGAATAAGTAACTTAATATTGCTAAGTTCCAATCAAGAGTTAATAGAAAAATATTGCACTAGAGTTGCAGAAAATAAGCTATTAGGGACTATTTAGATTAACTATATATAAACAGCAAAGGCTGTGATTAAGTGGTTTGACCTAGTATATTGTCTAACTTTTTTATCTTCTCTAAAGCCAGCCTTTCCCCCTTATAAGCATATTTTTTTACTCATGATTGGTCATTTGCAGGACACAGCAATAAGAGTATGTGCAACTAGTAATAAAATAAGACTAAGCCAAAAATTCTTGACACGTTTTAAAATGCAATATAAAATCAAATAATTGGCGTAAGAGCGTGGTTTGAACTAAAATTCTTCTCAGTTTCCTTTAAGCAAGTAAAAATTTTAGTTCCAAACTTCTCCTATAGATGAAGTTGTAACTTAAAACAATCAGAAAAAATTCTCAAAACATCTGTGTGATTATGTGGATTGAATTGGAATATTGTTTGGATGTAGCTGAAGATACAAAGAGAGAAAGCATTGAAATGTGGTAGTGAATTATATAAAATAAACTATCTGTAACTGCTTGCCACAAGTTATTTGTTGTTTTTTTCTGATTTTTTTTTTAAGATACTGCAAAATCCATGATGAAATTTGAAACTAAAATTATTATTTGCTTAAAAAAACTTTTATAACAGTTTCCATCCACGAGATCCATTTTATTTCAAACCACTCTCTTGCAACAATTTCTTGTTTTATAATTAAATTTTAAAATTTGTGAAGAATTTTCAGCACATCCTGTCTATAGAGGACAATGTTATTTTAGTTACAGGAGGTTCTCAGCAACAATAAATCACTACATTTATATGTTATATTTTCAAGCAAGCAATGGTTATATTAAAGTAAGCCAAAAACATTTAAAATAGATTCCAATTTAATTGTGTCTAAATGTTACCCATACAGGCAGTAATTATGCGAAAACCTGAAAATGTATAAATATTTTCCAGTGTACCAAACCTAAAGACATTTTGTACTTCAAATTTAGACATTTTAAATAAAAAACTTCAGCAGACTTGAATTCATATATTACTGCAACGACTGAAAACACAAAAGTCGTTTAGAAGCTTCTTTTTCAAGTAATTGTATTACATGGTTTTGTAGCCAATGTGCAGCAATTGACAGAGCTGTCTGCCAAGTGATGCAAATCACAAAAATCTGAAAATAAACTAACTCCATTTTCCATTACTAAGCAGCAAAACCTATCACATGGCCAAGTTGTATGGGTCATAGTTAAAAAGTTGCTGAATAATGAGCTGAATGTCATGCCACTTAGTATTATAGCCAAAGCGAGAAACTTTAAAAAATCTTATCTTGGGACTCTGTTTTGTGACTTACTACAATTGGAAGCCAACCAGCCCAATGTTTTGAATTTTATGAAATTGGTTAGTAAGCAAGAGAAATTCTTATATTTTAGCTTTCATTAAAAAGTTTTTCTTTAAAATACAAATAAATTTCTTTAAAATGAACGGATACTTGCAAACCTTAGGAATAAAACTCAAGTAACATATTGGTAAATTTCTCTAAAATCAGTTATAAAGTATTTAAGAGCTAGTCAACTTATCGAACTTTCACTTACAAGCTGAAGATGTTTTCCCTTAAGTTGGAGAAGCTGGTAACCTGATTGGGATTTAAATATTTAATATCTCTAACTAAACAAAGCAAACTTAACAGTTTTGCTGTTTTTATTAGGATTCTGTTAAGAATATAAAAAAACAATTTATGATTCTTAATTATAGCTAAATCTTTATGAATGAATACGATTTCTGGAAGAATTATAAAATAAACCAATGGGTCAAGGTTAGTTAGATGGATGCAATAACGTTGCTAGAGATAAAGGGCTATTGACAATGGTTTACGATATCTCCAAGGCAAGTCTCCTTTGTAAAGACTGCATCATAATTTTTAACCATGGTCAGGTGCTGAGGACAACAGCCGAGTTGGTACCCGACGAATGTTACATAACTGTGAAAACTTTGGATGACAACAGGCTTAATGTGCACTAGTCACCTATATATGATATATGTTGTTTTTTGCAGAGGACCAGGAATGAAACTGGCAACCCTCCAATCACAAGCTCACTACACTGCAAGATGGTATTCGAAACCACAATCCACCAATTAAGAGACAAATACTTAACACCGACTAAAATAAAGTACAAATCAAGGAATACATGATAATAAATATTTCAAAATATCCTAAAAATGTAAAAGCAGTGCAACTGTGGAAAAGTTCAAAAAACATTAATTACATAAAATTTTCAGATTACAATATAGCCTTGGAACAAAGAGACAGCATCGTAGAAGCTGGGAGTGTTGAAGCCACACAAATGTGACAATAAAAAAAAAGGTGACAAATAAGACAAATAAATTGAAAGTTATTTGAATATTTCTTCAAAAATATATACAATCAAATATATACAGAAACAAAATATATATGTACTTTTCAAAAAATACTTATAGGAAACTAAACAACCATTAATTGGTTTACCATTTCAAAAGACAATTCAAATTTACCATAAGTTTGTCTTGAAAACTTCTGAAATGTAGATTACAAGAATCTTGGAAAATATGCTAGGAAAAATCAAACTTTCTTCAACTGGAACTAGAACATACAGAAAAAAATTCAAAATTAATCACAATTTAAAAAAGAGTAAAACAAAGTTTAACATAACAATTGAAACAAATTTGTAATTGTCAAAATGCATGAAATTAGTCCAAGAGCTAATTATTAAGTAACAAAATGTTGCATTTCATTATTATCCATATGTTATAAACTATTTTCACTTTCTTACAATTCTGTAAGCAGGGAAATCAGAAAAAGACAAATATACATGTTAGTGTAAATTCCACTTATTTTTCTGTTTATTTATTATTTAAAAAAATGCATGATCTGTTATACGTTTATTTTAAGCTCATTAAAAATTTTGATACATGAAATATGTTTTCAGGAATATCAGCTGCTGTTCATTATAAAATATTTTTAAATAGATTAGTAATATGTTTGATTTATAGTAGAACTTAGAACTTTTAAACTTACATATGACATAGTATAATAATCTACGAGCCATGAAAAGAAAATACGATAATAAAAAAATAAAAAAAATGGTGTAAAATTGTAAATAATTGTTTTTAAGAATTCATAAATGCATTTATACATGTAAATAGAGAGGACGATATGGAGCACTTATAGGGGGCGTCTAGTAACCTAACAGATTCAAACTGATTTAGGTCATCAAATGCATTGAACGTACACCCCGATTTATTACAAAATTTAGGATGAAAATGGAGGGAGTTCTTTGATTAGCAACGAAGCCGTTTTGCGTCACAAAGAATATGTTAGCGTTGCGAATATCGCTTTTCAAGAAGTCGCCAAGGGTGACCCTTTACTGCACAATAGGAAGTGTATAACTGTCAGGCGAATGGATATTTAACAATCCTTTCTCAAAGCATGGAGATTCGCAAATTCCGGGTAAGTGGATTGAAAGGTGGAAATACAGAAAAGCGCAACTGAAGACAATATATAGACACCAATAATCTAATGACACTTGACCGAAGCCATGTAATTAATTACCTGGGAAGAGCGGGGAGAACACACGACTCTAATTTTTAATAAAAGCCATAGGCCCATGGCCCCTAACAAAATCAATAAAAAAATTAAGGAAACCATGTTGAAGCTAGACAAAAATTAATAAATCTGAAAAAGAAAGTCCCAAAATCAGAGTAATCGCGGGCAGGGCAGACCGCCCTTCAAAAAACACCTAGAGTGAACACTGCGTATAATAAATGGATAAATAATAAACATATTGGTGGTGCACAATTAATAAGCTGAAAATTTGCAAGGTTTAGTCAGGGAGAGGGGAATATAGTCAAATTTTGAGTGTTTCTCGCTATGTTCACAAAAGCCTTTTTTAAGCCCATGACACTGAAGGCCATATACATACGTCCAGGTATCTGCAGTTTTTCTAGACATGCACTCAACTTTTAAATTCAGAATAATTCTTTCTGCAATATTTTTTAATTCAAAGTTTTTAGGTGTCAACTTACAAACTATATATTTACAATTAATTAAAAACAATTAAATAATATAAAATAGCATGCCCAGGATTAATTAAATATCCCAAAACAATTTTACAATTGCAAAAATTGTTTTAGCATCAGCAGGTTAATAAACTATTTAATAATTGTCATATATGATTATAATGGTCAAATGTAGGGAACGGTCACCTTTAGCAATTTTTCTGGAAAGGCGATATTCGCAACAGTTACCTGTTCCTGACGACAATAGCCGGGTATATTGCTGATCAAAGCATCGCCTTACAGGGTTGCCAAAAATTGTCACTATATTTAGCGAGAAATCAGGGTGGCCATTCAAGGCATATTAATCACTTAATTAAATTGCATGTTTTCGGATTATATTTAAGATATAAATTCTACACTTCCCCCCTTCCCAACATTTTTCTACAATGGACAATTCCCACATTTATTTTTTATTTTTTTTATTCTATTCAGACAACCGAAAAAGAGTCATCCATCGCAAAATTTTCACTTTCTGATTCGTATTTTTTTTTTTATACGACTTCAAAGTTGGTCTTTTTTAAAGGGCGCGAAATCAGGCCAAAAGCGCGCGAAAGGGCTGTGACGTACCAATACCCTAAACACCCGCGGCGAAGGAGAAACCGAGACACCTGGTACCATAATTGTTAGGAAAAAGGTCCAAATATAACTTGCCTTTGCCCATTTTCCAATTGTATTTTTTCCTATGTTGTCCGTAATGTTTCTTTTGGTTTTGCCGGTGCTTCTCTGTTGACGTTTTAGTCCAGAGAAGTACTTCACTTCACTTTAAAATAAATCTCTTTCCGTACGATCTTTTGAAGATGGGGAATAGAATTTATTATTCTCTGATCTTATATATAAAATGTAATCAGATCTGAAGTAATGTTTATGTTTTTACGTAGAATAATTAAATGTATTTTCTTTATAAATACTTGTATTCTTTCCCTCGAAACTGTATGCAAATGACCATATCAGTGTAACCGTGCCTATTATGTAAATGAAGTCGGACTATATAAATCAACTTCATTTTGCACCTGATGTTCTGTTTTCTGCAGTCTGATTATGTTCTGCTGTAGTTTCTCGAGTCCCTGACCTACGTGTCATATCGAGCCACATGCCGTGGTCTTTTTCTTTAACTTAAGTTAGTAAGTTTTTAATTTGTTGATATGCTGGTTTTAAATAAATTCTTTAAAGGAAATGAATTTGAGTTGTTTTTATCTTCGTTAACTTATTAGTAGTTGTTTTAAATATTTAACTCGGTCATCACTGCAATTCTGCTAAAAGGATGGGACACATTTTTGAACATTGATAGGGTTTTGAATATATCCCTATCAAGGGTTATGGGCCCAGTCCCATACGACGTAAAAATAAAATCTTCTTATAAAAACCCGAAAACTGGAACGAAGAAATTTTTAACGTCAAAGCTGAGTTTTTAAAAATCTACAAATAACTTTTATCTTTTACAACGCGTCTTGTGGCGGCGGGCCAGCATGGAATCAACTATTGAGAAACTGGATCCCGACAACTTCGGCACTTGGGAAGCCGACATCAGAGTCGTCATGATGGACAGAAACTGTTGGCGTATTGTATGCGGTACTGAAAATAAACCTCCGAAAGAAAACCTAAAAGGAACTAAGGATTTCTTGATGAGAACAGATAGAGCATACAGCACCATCTACCTCAACATTTCTAAAGAGTACCGGACCCTGATCGCGGATATCCAAGACCCAACTGATGCCTGGAATATATTACGGGACCATTTCCGACCAGATTCGAGAGCCCGAGCCATTGGTCTAACAGACGATTTCTTCACATGTAAGATCAATCCAGATGAAGAAGTCTGGCTGTATGCTGCAAGACTCAAAAAGATTTCTGCTGACCTGGAAAACGTGAAAAAGCCAATCTCTTCATGGTACCGGAGTTTCCAGCTAATACGTTTCCTGCCACACGAGTTCGACTCAATTGTGCAATCTATCTATCGTTGGTCAGACGAAGATTTTACATTTGATAAAATACTACGTGAATTACTGACAGAGGAATCCCGGCTGAAGCAAAGCCATAAAGACCATGATGCTGCTGCTTATCACCTTACCCGTCAGCAACCACAGACCAGCACAACAACTAACCCCGAAAAGAATCAACCAAGAACATCCAACAGTCGAGCAAGACGGAACCACAGAAACCCTACAACAAGACCACGACGAACATCACACTCCACCAGAGGTAGACGAAACCCGGAAACAAGCTTTATAGTGGAGGCACTCACCAGCGAGCCGCAACAACAAACCGAATGGATTTTCGACACGGCCGCAAGTGCACATTTCTGCTGTAATAAGAACATTATCAAGGACTTTCAACCTCTAGAAAACACCTCTATGAATGTTGCAATTGGAGGAGTGACGTGTCCCGTCGAGGGGAAAGGAACAGTTCGCCTAGAGTTCCGGAACAGGGGTGAGTCAGAAATTGTACTTCTTAAAAATGTACTGTACTCCCCGAAACTAAGGCAAAATTTGATCTCGGGATCTCTAATAGATGACTCTAAAGCTTCTTTTGTTGGTAAAAATAAAAAGATTACTATTTATCATAATGACGGCCGAAAACTGTTCGAGGCCTATAAACGTAGAGGGTTATATTTTGTAAAACCCCATTATGGTAAAAATGTAAATGTAAAATATAAAAATAGTAGAAATCCTAAGATTAACTTTTCTATTTCTAGTGTTGACAAACTAGATGTTTGGCATAAACGATTTTGTCACATTAATACAAAATTTATCGTCCAAACCAGTAATAATGATAATGTTAGAGGTTTACCTAATTTTAAGAATCAAACTATCAATTGTGAACCCTGCAAATTATCAAAGACCCGGCGTAAAACTTTCAAACACTTGGGAAGTATACGGTCCAATAAACCTTTACAATTAATCCATATGGATTTGTGTGGACCTCTACCCAATTTGGCTATTGGAGGCTACCGTTACTTTCTAACCATAATCGATGATTACTCTAGAAAGGTAACAACATACCCGCTAAAAGAAAAACGGGATGTATTTAAATGTTTCACCAGCTTCCAAAAACGCGTTGAACGTTTTCTAGATACCAAAATATTAAGTGTCAGAACTGACAACGGTTTAGAATTTTGTTCATCTGAGTTTGAAAATTTCTTAGACGACCAGGGTATCAAAGTTGAACGTACAAATACGTATACTCCTGAACAAAACGGCGTATCAGAACGTTTTAATTATACTGCCGTTGATGCTGTCAAAGCAGTTTTAAATGATAGCGGTTTAGGAAACAACTTTTGGGCGGAAGCCTTATTTTGCTTTACCTATGTATGGAATCGTATTTGTCATAGCAATCAAAAACAAACACCTTTTGAATTGTTCGGAGGTAACAAACCTTCCGTAAAACATTTACGAGCTTTCGGAACCCCTGTTTACCTAGGCATCCCAAAGCAACAACGCAAAAAGTTAGACATGAGAACTAAGAAAGGCATAATGGTAGGATATGCTCAACGGACCCGTGGGTATAGGATCTGGCTCCCTAATGAAAGAAAAATTGTCGAATCTATTAATGTAACTTTCGAAGATGAGGCAATTGGCAGTGGAGCTGTACTGGACCCTTCCCATTATTTAAGAGTATTATCTGACCAGTCTGATTCTGACTCAAATTCTGACATTCAGAGTGATATCGAATCTTTAGCCGAACCTTCTACGACATCCGAGCATCCAGATCCTGTACCGGGCACCAGTGAGCATATACCTCCGGCCCCTATTAAAAGAGTTACATGGTCTCGTGAAGCTGTACCTAGAAATGACGGTACACGTACCGATATTTATTATCGTATTGAAGGATCAAATGCCAGGTTAAGATCTCATAATGATGTGGAGAAATTGTGCACTGCAAATAACATCCCCTATGACAAAACCCTTTTTAACTTTAGTGGTAAAAATACCTTTTCTGGTAAAGTTAATAACAATGAATCTAATATAATTAATACATGACTAGAAGTAACTATCCCTTCCAGTTATAATACTGCTATTAGAACCCCTGAAGCTGACTTTTGGCATAAAGCCATGTCTGAAGAAATCTCAGTAATGATCGAACGTAATGTTTGGAAACTTGTCCCCAAACCTCCTAACAGTAAAGTAATAGGCTGTAGGTGGGTTTTCAATATTAAATATGACGACAAGGGTAATATTGCTCGTTATAAAGCCAGACTTGTTGCCCAAGGTTTCCTACAATTAAAAGGTGTCCATTACGACGAGGTCTTTAGCCCAGTAGTCAATTTTTCAATCATAAGAATGTGTTTTTCTATCTTTATATGTAAACTTGAATGGGTACATTGCCAAATTGATATTAAATGTGCTTACCTTTATGCAAGTCTTGATGAAACCATTCTAATGTATCAACCACAGGGATTTGAAGATAAAATAAAACCGGACTTTGTATGTAAACTGGACAAAGCCATATATGGTCTTCACCAGTCAGGAAGGGAATGGTTTTGTGAAATACACAACGTATTAATTGAGATCGGATTTATAAATCTAAAATGGACTAACTGTGTGTATATTTTTCAAAATAGTGTAATTTTACTGTTGTACGTTGATGATATTGTTCTTTTTGCCAAAACAAATGATTTAATCAAAATTATTATCAACAAATTCAAAGATCATTTCGACCTCAAAGTTTTAGGAGAAACACGTCGACTTTTAGGTGTCGAGTTTGAACAGATTGGCAATAAGATCCATATTCATCAATCTACCTACATTGATAAAATTTGTAAAACCTATTGTAAATTTAATATACCCAATGTTTCTCTTCCAATTGCAGTTGGAACGATCATGTCCAAATTCTGTAGAAGAAACATCTAATATGACCAAATTACCTTTCAGAAATGTTTTGGGTTGCTTAGCTTTTATCGCGGGCAGAACTCGTCCAGATATTAGTTACGCTGTAAATATTCTTTCCCAGTTTCAGTCTAACCCAGGTATTTTTCATTGGAATACTCTACTTAAACTCTTTGGATATATTAAACATACTAAAAATTATAAATTGAATCTTTCACAAATTTCGAATCTTAATAACAATTGCTATAGCGATGCTGATTTTGCTGCTAATAGAGACCATTTTCCAATTGTATTTTTTCCTATGTTGTCCGTAATGTTTCTTTTGGTTTTGCCGGTGCTTCTCTGTTGACGTTTTAGTCCAGAGAAGTACTTCACTTCACTTTAAAATAAATCTCTTTCCGTACGATCTTTTGAAGATCGGGAATAGAATTTATTATTCTCTGATCTTATATATAAAATGTAATCAGATCTGAAGTAATGTTTATGTTTTTACGTAGAATAATTAAATGTATTTTCTTTATAAATACTTGTATATATTCTTTCCCTCGAAACTGTATGCAAATGACCATATCAGTGTAACCGTGCCTATTATGTAAATGAAGTCGGACTATATAAATCAACTTCATTTTGCACCTGATGTTCTGTTTTCTGCAGTCTGATTATGTTCTGCTGTAGTTTCTCGAGTCCCTGACCTACGTGTCATATCGAGCCACATGCCGTGGTCTTTTTCTTTAACTTAAGTTAGTAAGTTTTTAATTTGTTGATATGCTGGTTTTAAATAAATTCTTTAAAGGAAATGAATTTGAGTTGTTTTTATCTTCGTTAACTTATTAGTAGTTGTTTTAAATATTTAACTCGGTCATCACTGCAATTCTGCTAAAAGGATGGGACACATTTTTGAACATTGATAGGGTTTTGAATATATCCCTATCAATAATCTTCGCTAGGTCTCGGGCGGAAGAAGCGAACCACACCGTCGCGAATTTGCATCATATCTTCTCTTATAGTCCAAAAACTGTGTACAGATATTGGTTCAATAAAGACATGTTGTAGCGATTATGTACAAATAAATATAATATAACGGACACAATTTATCCTTGCAATTGGGTAGCCAAACATTCAAAACGTGTTTTGTCACATAAGGCGATTCGTGTGGAAACGCCAGATAAGTTTTTCTAAATGTATTTATTGGTTTCGGGGGTGAAATAATTTCATTTTCGGATATTTTGGACAAAACTTGAATGGTTACAAATTAATTTTGCATCACCAACTCGAAAAGTTCCAAACAAAGCCCCACAGTTGCACAGAATACTTGAAATAGTCTTATCCCGATGAACTTACTCTAGTATAACAACTAGTAATGTATCGACTGACTGATATAAGTATTCGGATAACTGCGTCAGAAAATGCTTACATTAAAGAATGATTCTGAACATCAGTCATGCACCCACGCAGCCGATTATTTATTCTATTTGCAAACCAAGATCAAAATTCGCAATTGATTCAAAAGTCAAGTATTAAAAGTTATCTCTTAAACACAGGAAAAAAACCAACTACATGTAAATTATGCAGCAAACAATTTGGAAATAAGTCAAAGCTCACTTGTTAATTCATGCAGGAAAAAAGCTGCACAAATGTGAAGTATGCAGTAAAAAATTTACTCTTCGGGATCCTATCTCAAGCGCCACCTTTTTGTGCATACAGGTGAAAAACCACACTCGTGAAGTATGCAACAAACATTTTACTAGTAGATTCAAACTCAAGCAGCACTTTCTCTTGCATACAGGAGAAAAACCACACTCGTAAGAAGTATGCAACAAACAATTCCCTTCTATATTCGATCTCAAGCGCCACCTTTTTGTGCATAGAGGTGAATAACCACACTCTTATGAAGTATGCAACAAACATTTTACTTGTAGATTCACTCTCAAGCAGCACTTTCTTTTGTATACAGGAGAAAAGCCGCTCTCATGTGAAGTATGCAACAAACGATTGCTTCAAACTCTATGCCCTCTATCAAATGCAGTAATATTGAAAATAACGTTGAACTTAAATGTTAGATAATATATTTAAATGATAATTATAAAGTTATATTAGAAAAACATGCAAACGGTGAATATACAGGTGTCACATTACAACAAATGCCGATTTAGAACGGACCTATATTTTATATTTAGCATATAATATCCGAAACAAGGGAATCGAATAGGTCAAGAAAATGTTTATGTTTGGCATTCACTACAAAGGTAAAGAACGTATGCAATATTAATTATTTAGTGTGTTAAATTATTTTAACTTTATGATGTCAAAATTCGAATTTTTTTCAACCATCATCAATCTCCAAATACAAGGAACGGTCATCAGAAAGTAACGAGAAGAACGCTTTATCCCAAATACGCTGATATTCTGTGTTTTGGATATTGGTACGTCATAATCGGAGCAGCCAATAGCGGAGCGATTCGAGAAGGAGTCAAATTTTGCGATTTTTCTTTCGTTATACTTAACAAAGTAATTTTCTTTGGTGATTATCGTGTGGATATTTGAAATCAGCATGGTTTTCTCATTTAAAAAAAGTAGTTTTTGCTCATTTTTAGAAAATGAGGGAGAAAAAATGTGTTTAGAAAACAATAGCACAACTAATATTTGTTTGCTGATATTGAATGATAAATATATGGTTAATCTGTCTATCTTACTGTCACCATGATTTTTCGACAAATCTGGTAACCCGGCGCCAAAAGCCGACACAGGGGGGTAATGGAGTTCTTTGATTGTCAACCAACCCGTTTCTTGCCGCCAAGCAACGTGCATTGCGAATATAGGATTTTCAGAATAGACGCCAAACAAAATATTAAAAAATAAATAAAATAAAGAAAGTAGCTCACATATATAGCAAAATGATTACCTTAAATGAAATAAGAAATTTGTTCAAAACCTTACCCTTCCGTTAACCCTACTACGAATTAACTTCGTATTACGATGAAAGCGCAAGACAAAAGGCAACGCTTAAATGGAGTCGACATTTCATCTTCGATCAGATTGATTATAATACGATCTATTATAACACTCAAAGATCTCTCTCTACATGTGTATTTTCAGCAGATAATTTTTTTTAAATTCACTTACTAACAGCACATTTTTGCTTTAAAAATAGAATCTTCTAGAGAAAGAAAACTGAAACAGCGCCGATTTGGTTTGGTTTTAACAAGAGCGGGGTTGAGTTGTATATTCCGTTAGATAACGGTTAACTTTTTTTCTTCAATTTCAACCATAATTAAGCGAACATGTACCTTTTTACTGCTCAATTTCACCATATATTATTTATATGCTTCGTTTGAAATATTTCATAAACTAAATCAATTTAATAATTGAATCTAACTTTTTAGTTATTTAACAATTTAAAGGAACGATTATGTACTAAACTTAAGTAAAACGAACTGAAAAGAAGAAAAAACAATGTTTGTTTATTTTGAAAAATTAACACGTTTTTTTTTTGTGACAGAAGTATCTGGCGAGCAAAAATGCATTGTGCTAATAACACGAGTTCAAAATTTTTTGTTGATAAATTTTTCTTTATAAAATAAATTACTAAATATTATCAAAAGGGCCGTCGCCAAAGAGGGTTGTGGGGGTGATCTCCACCTCCCAACAATTTTCAAAATTGCATAATCAGCATATTACGTACTCATTTTAAGAATTTTTTTATATAATTTGGCGATTTTGTTTAATATATGAAGATTTTTTTTGTTATATTCAGCAATTACGGTTCTTTTTAGATAACTTGATATTCAAAAGTAATTAAAATGGAAGGTTGTGGCGCAAGAACTGAAGATGAGTTAAATTAATATTAGTTAATTAATTTTATATATAACTACATATATATTTGGGTAAATTACTGAATTTATAGAATATTCAGCCAGCAAATTGTCGTTGATAGCCCCACCCCCACCTATCGTATTCCTCTAGCAATGGCCCTGATTGCCAATGAATATAGTCATCCAAGGATTTTCAGTTTTCTAACAATATGCAAACTTTAAATTAAAATAATTGTTGTTGAAATATTTTTCAAATCTAAAGGGTTGTGTGGTAAATAAATAGTAATACATGCATTGGAAAAATAAAGTAAATTATTTGCAGAGAAAACAACTTTAAAATTGTTCTATTTTTTTCGCATTGCTCAGAGGATTAAGCACAAGGTTTGATACAGCATAGTTATATGAAATCTTGTAATAATAAAAATCAGCCATTTTTTTTCAACTAATTTACACACAGCACGAGTATTGCGCCTAAACGAGGTAACCGCTGCTGAAGCTGGATGCCTCTGGCGGCAGCAAGGCTATTTGTTTTCGTTTGTCTTCAGTTCTGTTTACGTTGTCGTCTGTGTTAAACACAATTTGAATGCTTTTGATTTTGAGATCATTTAAAAAACAATTATGCCTCGCAGGTCCTGGCAAATACACTATTTTGTTCCGGCATGTATAACTGGATATAATAATAAGAATAAAGATGAAAATATATCATTGTTCCAAGTGTCTAAAAGCGATGAAATGCGGGCTAAAAACATACCACGGTCAGATAAGTCTTTGGATTTAAATTGCAGTGTTTGTGAAAAGCATTTGAATTTTTGATAAACAGTTTATTTCCCAAGAGTTTGTGCATATAATCAACAGTTTTGAAGTAAAATTGTCTAGACAACGTCCGGTATTAAAGGATGATGCTAACCATATTTCTGAATTTTCCCAAGTATTTATCATGTGATGTGCACAAACAAAAGAAAATTTCCCACCAAAGTAGTACAGACGATTCTACCTAAAAGAAAAAGACATGAACCTCAAGAATCCTCACTAATGAGAATGGAGAACTTACCAAAATTTCTATTCCAACATATTGGAATGTATTGCATTCTAAATTAGATCCAAAACTTATTGAATTTGCACAGTGCATATGCATTTGATAAAGGTGATTTAATGTACCCATCAGTACCTTTATATCTTATTTGTAAATTAGAAAACATATTTACTGAATATTTTAATTTAAATGACATTCAAAAGGAAAGTATTTGATGTTTTAATTTCCCTTAAAAGTTAAAAACTTGATTGTGTTGGTTGTAGTAAGGACAACTCGAAGTTAAGTGCAAATATTTTAAAATTGTATTGTTGACGTGAATGCATTTATATCTTTCGCAAATAAATAAAACTCGTATTTCAAAACGACAAAAAATTAAGTATTTGTAGATGTGACACTGCGAGTGATTTTCTTGTTTATTTAACATGTAATTAAATATTGTAAAATGACACTTTGCTGATGTAAATTGTTTATATAAGATTTATCAGAATTGCTTTTATATTTAACCTATATTGATCTATAAACTTGTTTCGAAATTGTATGTATAAAAAAGTGCAATGTATTCAAAGATGGGCAAATGGACAATTCCCACATTTTCTAAAAATGAGTAAAAACTACTTTTTTTAAATGAGAAAACCATGCTGATTTCAAATATCCACACGATAATCACCAAAAAAAATTACTTTGTTAAGTATAACGAAAGGAAAATCGCAAAATTTGACTCCTTCTCGATCGCTCCGCTATTGGCTGCTCCGATTATGACGTACCAATACTCGAAACACAGATCAGCGTATTTGGGATAAAGCGTTCTTCTTGTTACTTTCTGATGACCGTTCCTTGTATTTGGAGATTGAAGATGGTTGAAAAAAATGCGAATTTTGACATCATAAAGTTAAAATAATTTAACACACTAAATAATTAATATTGCATACGTTCTTTACCTTTGTATTGAATGTCAAACATAAAAATTTTCTTGACCGATTCGATTCCCTTGTTTCGGATATTATATGCTAAATATAAAATATAGGTCCATTCTAAATCGGCATTTGTTGTTGTCCTTGTATTTGGAGATTGAAGATGGTTGAAAAAAATACGAATTTTGACATCATAAAGTTAAAATAATTTAACACACTAAATAATTAATATTGCATACGTTCTTTACCTTTGTATTGAATGTCAAACATAAAAATTTTCTTGACCGATTCGATTCCCTTGTTTCGGATATTATATGCTAAATATAAAATATAGGTCCATTCTAAATCGGCATTTGTTGTTAATGTGAGACCTGTGTATTCACCGTTTGCACGTTTTGCTAATATAACTTTATAATTATCATTTAAATATATAATCTAACATTTAAGTTCGACGTTATTTTCAATATTACTGCATTTGATAGAGGGCATAAAGTTTGAAGTTTATTTTCTTTCCTGAAAAAAAAAACACACACACATGCTTAACAGTTGACGGTAGTCTTATTTCCCTCAATCAACAAGTTTATGGTGCAGCTTGAGATTGAATCCATCAGCAAATCGTTTGTTGCATACTTCACATATGAGAGCGGCTTTTCTCCTGTATACAAAAGAAAGTGCTGCTTGAGAGTGAATCTACGAGTAAAATGTTTGTTGCATACTTCATAAGAGTGGGGTTCTTCACCTCTATGCACAAAAAGGTGGCGCTTGAGATCGAATACAGAAGTGAATTGTTTGTTGCATGCTTCACAAGAATGTAGCTTTTTTCCTGTATGCACAAAAAGGTGCTGCTTGAGATGGGATTTAAGAGAGTAAATGTTTTACTGATGCATACTTCACATTTCTGCTGCTATTCTACAGTATGTAAGAACAGGTGCCGTATGAGATCAGCGCCACGAGTAAATTATTGCTTGTTGCACACTTGACATTTATGCAGTTTTTTTCCTGCATGAATTAACAAGTGAGCTTTGAGATTCGACTTATTTCCAAATTGTTTGTTGCATACTTCGCACGAGTGTGGTTTTTCTCCTGTATGCAAGAGAAATTGCTGCTTGAGTTAGAATCTACTAGTAAAATGTTTGTTGCATACTTCACGAGTGTGGTTTTTCACCTGTATGCACAAAAAGGTGGCGCTTGAGATAGGATCCCGAAGAGTAAATTTTTTACTGCATACTTCACATTTGTGCAGCTTTTTTCCTGCATGAATTAACAAGTGAGCTTTGTCTTATTTCCGAATTGTTTGCTGCATAATTTACATGTAGTTGGATTTTTTCCTGTATTTAAGAGATAACTTTTAATACTTGACTTTTGAATCAATTGCGAATTTTGATCTTGGTTTGCAAATAGAATAGATAATCGGCTGCGTGGGTGCATGACTGCTGTTCAGAATCATTCTTTAATGTAAGCATTTTCTGACGCAGTTATCCGAATACTTATATCAGTCAGATCACTGATACATTACTAGTTGTTATACTAGAGTTCATCAGGATATGAATATTTCACGTATCTGTGCAACTGTGGGGCTTTGTTTGGAACTTTTCGAGTTGGTGATGCAAAATTGATTAGTAACCATTCAAGTTTTGTCCAAAATATCCGAAAATGAAAGTATTACACCCCCGAATTCGCCTTCAAATTTTCTACAGAATTAACCTATTTTATTCGCCTGAAACAAATTTTGTCAAAATGGAATTTTTTCTGAAGATTTAAATATATTCAAGAACCAATAAATGCATTTAGGAAAACTTATCTGGCGTTTCCCCACGAATCGCCTTATATGACAAAACACGTTTTGAATGTTTGGATCCCCAATTGCAAGGATAAATTGTGTCCGTTATATTACATTTATTTGTACACAATCGCTACAACTTATCTTTATTGAGCCAAAATATCTACACAGTTTTTGGCTATAAGGGAAGATATGATGCAAATTCGCGACGATCGCTTTTTCCACCCGAGACCTAGCGAAGATCATGGTACCAGGTGTCTTGGTTTCTCCTTCGCCGCGGGTGTTTAGGGTATTGGTACGTCACAGCCCCTTCGCGCGCTTTTGGCCTGATTTCGCGCACTTTAAAAAAGGCCAACTTTGAAGTCGTATAAAAAAAAATACGAATCGGAAAGTGAAAATTTTGCGATAGATGACTCTTTTTCGGTTGTCCGAATAGAATAAAAAAATTTGGAAATTGTCCATTAATAGAATATTTCGTTTCATAACAATGAACTTTTTTTTTATATTTGTTTTTGTTTATAATAAATGGTTATCTAATACCTATTTCTGTTTTTTACATATTTTAAATTTAAGACAAAGAATACATTTCAAATTATTGCATTTAAATATTTTTAACGTTATACTAAACTACTCTATTTCTTTCTGAAAATTAATTCTAAAATAAAATAATAATCTGAAAAATTATTTAATTTTTTAATTTATATCATGTTATGATTAAAAAAGTTAATTTATTGAATTTTGATTAACTTTATGTAAGTAAAAAAATACATATAATATAAAAATTGGTTATTTAACAAGATTGAAATCTAAGTATGAATTTTAATTTCAGCTAAAAGTATAAGACAAGGATTTTCTCTTTTTTTTAATTGTAATCCCTTATTAAATGGGAAAAAAAATTAAAAACTGCTTTTACTCAAAATATTAAAAACTCTTTTTTTAATGCCATTTATTTATATATATATACAAAATTTAGAATCACAAAAAGTGAAACAAATTAATAATAGTGAAAGTAGAGTTTAAAGTGGACATTCATGATTCATTTGCACCAGATTATTTAGTTTTAATTTGCAATTCAGAAGTATTTTTCACCTGTATTTCCTCATATTTGACTTTCTAGCACATATTACAATTTTTTTTCACTCGTATCAAAGTCCCTATTATATTTTTTATTCTAAAATAAGTCGCTAACATATTAATCTTCATCAATGGGAATCACGAGATATCACCAGCACTATCGATTACAGCGCCCCTATTGGTGTCCCGTTCTGAAGAACCTTTCCCCCCCCCCCCCCCCTCAGAGAACAAAGGTGGTTGACACACTACCACTTCTAGTCACTATAGCACAAGTTCAAATTAAATATAGACCAATGAGAAATTCTAGCATAAATATTAAATACGAAAGTTTGTAATTTACAAAATACATTAACAAAATAAGTATAATCCAGCCACTTTCTTGGGAAAAAAAATTACAACTATAAAGGTTGTTACAGGTATAGTTTTGAAAATTTGATTTAATTCTGAGAAGAATGAGACCTCCTAATGGCCCTTCTTAATATTTGAGCTTAACTGTTTTAGTATTTCATAAAGGGCCTGTTGCTCTGCTCAAATCAATTTTATGTATAAAAAGTTTTTAATTTTTTTTTATTGTTAGTGTCAGGGTTAATTAAATGCCTTAGTGTTCTTGCTACTTTTCTTCAATAATTAGTTATCATGGTGATTTAAATTAAACTACCCACAAGAGTTTATTCATGTTGAATTGCTCTTTAAAATTATTTTTAAATAGTTCCACTTTTCTGTGTAATAATCTTATTCAGATTATTCATGTCTTAAATGCTTAAACAAAATAGAAACTTAACTATATGAAACAAATATTGGTACACGAGACGCTATGCTTAGCAACTCAACATATTTTTTTTTTTAATTTTAAAGTTCCTGCATTTATGAGAAACTCAATAAAAAAACTTTATTTTCATCCCTGTTTTTATATGGCTAAAATATCAAACTAAAAAAAATACCATATTATATATTTTATATCTTGGAAACTTAAAAGTTAAGGGAAAAAATTATCCCAATATGAAGTTTGCCTTTTGTATCCTGCAATGCCACCTAATATGTCATTGATAACCCAATTTTGTATTTCTAGTAATAACCATCTAAATTTTTTTAAGTAGAATTGGCAGTAAAAACCATGGTTGTTAAGAAATAAAAGTATAGTAATTAATTTTTTTTTAAAAAAAGGAAAAACAAAGTAAATGGAAGATAAAATCTCAATATTTTACAAATTTATGCACTTGTGTAATCTGAAAATCTACAAAATTAATCTAACAATTAGCAACTTCCACAAACAGTTTAATTTTTAAAGAGATAGATTTTTTTTGTTTTTTATTAATTTATTTTATAATCTGGCTTTGGTTAATTGGCTGTTGGATAATGCTCATCAAATACAGGTTTTAGTGAATCGTCAAAAGTTTCAGCAAGTTGACCAATCGGTTTATCGAAGAAGAAATACAAATACAACGCAAAAATATGCAATTAAAATACATCAAAATCTAAACATGTTTTGATAGATACATCACCCTCCAAAAATAAAAGTGTTGTCAAAGAAAAATTATTTCAATTGGTTGCAGTTAGCTATTAAGTATTATATTGACAGCAAGAGAGAAAAATGTAAATGTAAAACGCCTCCAGGAAGTCAAGTTTGACTCGAGATTTGGGTTTGCAAATTAAATGTGGGTTACAAAAATTAAATATGTAATTATGTTCCTAAGATTCCATTGCCAGGTACTCTTGGGAACATAATCCCACATTTAATTTGCAAATCCAAATATCCAGTCGAACTTGACTTAAAGGAGGGGCTTCACATTTTTATCAATTTTCTTGCTGTCAAATAATAATTAATTCTAACCTTGTTCTTTGACAACACTTTTATTTCTGGATACATTTTCATTCTGCATGCACATAGACTGTTTTCCTTTTCTATTGATGAAGTGAGATGTAACTCCCGAAACATGTCTAGATTTTTATATACTTTAATTGCGTATTTTTGTGTTGTATTTCTTTTTCTTAGTGCAATATCCTTATGACGAGTTGATATCTTAGACAATGACAATGTTTCTAGTCTTGAACATGTTTTTTTTATTGCAGAACTCATATAAATATTTGCATCAAAAAACCATTCTAATATTCAACTCAAAACCATTCTTATGTATGGCGCAAATAAAGAAATCGTTATGTGTTTATCAAATTAAAGTTAAATGATACAAGCAGCTAAAAAATATATTTGCCTGAAATTGTTAAAAATATATATAGGGTAATCATTTGCAGAAATTTAGCAGTTGATGTATTGTTGGATGTCAAAAACATATCTAAAGTTTCTATCAAACAATCTTAAATGCAACATCAAAAATATTGCAAGTGTCTTATATATACAAACTTAATTTTCTCGACTCTGTATTCTGAATCCCATGGTTAATCCTTTACACAATAAAAAGTAAAACTTGGCAAGAATTATACTTATTTATCCAAAAACCATGCCACACTACACAAGCCAAGAATATCTCTAATGACGTAAAACAATCTTTTAAGGGCATTTGCCCATGAACTCAATCACTTTATTTTAATGGGTTTTAGTTTGGGTATTTGAATTAAAGTTGCATTATATCTACACAATGAGCAATTGGTAATGATTTAGGAACACTGTCACTGCACACAATGAAGTGGTTGAAGTATGTTAAAATTGTTGTAGCTTAAATGTTGTCATGTTGATTACGGTGTGAAAAAGTTTAGTACTAGCTCAGGTGTTATCGCTGTCGTATAACTGGGTTCAAAATTACTGGGCAGTATTCTCATGTCTCTCTTGGACAATAGTGCAACGTTAAGTCAACCACAATATTGTTGCTTTAAAATTGGCTCCTACATGCACCTTTATGAATTGGTCTTTTAAAATTATTCTGCATAGAAAATTTGCAATTTAATTTAAAAATACTGTGGAGAAAAAACTGTAAAGGGCAACCAGCCCCTTACAGTTAACATGGAAAGATGATAATGGAATGAATGTATAACCTCTCTAAAAGTTTGATTGCTCATCAACCAACATTGTAGTTAAAGGGTTAATAATGCTTGCTTACCTTTAAGAGATTAACACCAAAAATGATGTAATTCTTTATATAAATTCTTCCTGGAACAAAAATAAGTCAAAATAAAATATATTTTTATTGTAAAACCATTATGATACGCTTTGTTTGATTCAATTATACATTAAAATTAATTAGCATATTTGTATGAATGTCCAAAATTTTTAATTAATAAAATATTGTAAGATTAATATTTAAAAACATCTTAAAAAATAGAAAGAAAAAAGAAACTGGTAGGATTCTTTCAGATTAATAACTTTAAAAAATAACAAAGGAAAAATTTCTTCAAAAGGTTTTTAACTCATTTCATAATTTAAAATATAGTACTTTTATTTAATTACATAAATTTTATGAAAATCGAGTACCTCTTCAGATGCCTAGTTTTTTGCAGTGTTATGACACAAAAAAGTAAACTTTCTTCATCTATGCCCGATCTAAAAAATGGCTGCTCTATTCATATTACATCCACCCCCACCTATCAAAACACGTTTTTGTTATTAGGCTTGAGGGCCGCCATCTTGTTTTACATAAATTAAAATTTTCACTAGCATCTAATTTACCTTTTTTAAAAAAATATTCTAATGAAAAACGAAACTTCAAAACGAAGAAATGTTTTCAAAATAATTTCCTTTTTAAGAAATGAAAACATAACATAAAACAATTTTATAACGATGTTTTGAGGGATTTTTCCAACAAATCTCGTGCATTTGTTGACTTTTTTCATAGGTTGCAAGGATCAACTATTACAAATAAATAAAACGTTTACAAGGTTTACATATGAATATTACATATTTAAAAGATTATTATTTTAAAATTACTTACTATACTTGATTATTTGCGATCGGAAGAAATATCAAACAAAACCGGCGTTTTGTTGACAGAATCGAATGGGAGCGCCAAGCGACTAAACCTCACCTCACCAACAGTAGTTTATTTAATATATAAAATAAATTACAAAAATAATTTTACACGCTAAACATTCGGATTGGTTAATCCAGTTTTAAGAAATCCAGGCACCCCGCGTTACCTGTGTCTGAGCAACCGGTTTAAAATCACTGGTTTGGGTTTCTCAGAATTAGAGGAGTTGAGTAGTAGAAGCAGCTAGTAAATATACTTTTTTCAGCTTTCTGGTTTGGGATCAAAATGTTTTCCCCATTACGTTCTGCATAATTTTGTTTAAAATCTAAATTTTAACAATAAACACATTTTTATGAGTCGAAATCGGTATTTAATATTTTTTTAGGTTCCCGAATTTACAATTTTAAATATTTTTTTTCCGAGTCATTAAGTTTTGTAGCCTACCAATTTCTGTCATACTGAGGTTTCGTGTTTGCTCAAACACTTTTTTTGATAAACAAACTCGCCGACTGTTGATATAGGTATGGGAACTTTTACTTTCATTTCTTGCAGAAAATTATTAAGTAGTTATATTTCACTCTTAAATAGGATAAAAGTTTATCGAATTAATCATTAGCAACATTTAAAATACAGTTTTAATCAAAGAAATAAGATCTACCAAACACTTTTGTTTTGTATCGAGTGCTTCGTATTCGCTTACATGTGAGAATGTTTTAAAAACAAAGTACTACTTTTTTTTAGATTTGTGAAAATTTAATTTTTGTATAATGTAAGCAATTGTGTCGTTTGACAATGGTGTTATGTTTAAAACTGTAAAATAATGCCCTTTTTAATTTGAAGTTAAATTTACTTTATGTTTGCAAAAGTAAAAAAAAATATGTATTCCCTTTTTATTACTCAACTAGAATGTTTTTTTTTTAATATAATTGTCAAAAATTTAAAAGTATGGTATTTGTTTATCATTTGACTGATTTACTTTATTTAATGTCTAAAACAACATATTTAATAACTCATCAATTTCATAGGGCAAGTTTATACCTATTTGCATAACTTATTAAATGCTATTGAATTCACTGTGTTAACATGTTAATTAGCTCAGCTAATGTGAGTAAAAATGTATTTGTCGCTATTAAATGAATTAGCTTTGTATAAATATGACAGCTGTGCTGGGTGCAAGTGAAATTGACACTTTTCTCTCTAAGACTCTTTGAATTTTTCACTAGATAGCTAGTAAATTAGTTGTGTGTAATCCCAGCTATTCAGAAAAATTCATGTATGTGAAGTGATGTGCCTGTTCTTAGGAGCCGTCACTATATTATAACCCTATACTGCTATTAAAGGTCTGTCCTGCGTGGCATTAGGGAAACAGATCAAGATTTTACAAATTTTTCTAGATTTTTTTTTTTTTAATGTTCCAGTAGAGGGGTTCAGAACCCCACCTACTAATTCAAAGCTGTTGCTAAGGAATTTGATGGAAAACAAGAAACAATTTAGACAGCTGCCATGTTACTAGTATTTTGGGGAATACTTGTAACATCGTCTAAGAAGAAAGTCCCCCACTCCCCCCTCCTTTTGGTGGTGCTGGAACTTATTTTTCAACTTTTTTAGATATGGCAGAAAAAAACTGACTTATTGTTATTTTATATTTTTAACCCTAGAATTATTATATATTTAACCCGAGAATGGTACCTAAAGAAAGCTATTCTTAATGGTACCTATACATCCCATAGACATAAACCGCTGACCTTGAAGTGAACTGCTCAGAAATCTGAGAAACACTGACTCTCCCCCCCTACCCCGAAGAGGGCTTCAGTTGAGGTACCTGGGAAGTGGGGTTAAGGTTCTGTCCCAAGACATTTTAGCCATTGGTTTTTCATGAAACTGTCTCTTAGACTTACAGGTACCATTCTATTGTTAAGCATATTTTGGAATATCTATCGAATGACATATTATTTGTTTGTAAGTAGGTATGGCATGCCATACTGCAGGGTGTCCACAAGCAGGGAAATCAGAGAAATATCAGGGATTTGGGGATTTTTTTGAAAAAATCAGGGAATCGGTCAAAAAAAATTATTTTTAACTTGATTTCTGGCTGTGAAACATCGTCCAGTGGTTGCAAATATTCAAATACTTTTTAAATGGAATCAAAAAGAGGGAAATTAAATATGGGACTTTTAAAAGTGTGTAAAAGTGAAAATTTTCTCTTTCACAGTCGTAGAAACCGCACCAAAATGCTGATGTTTAAAATTTGACAAACCAATTGGCTATCTATAACTAGGTACTTGCCCGCCCACTCAATTTATTTTAAAAATATATCTTTCAAATGTTTAAAACTTGCTAAGTTCCTAGTGAAATTAAAATTTCTTTTAAACATTCCTAAAATGATTTTTTTTTTTGTTAAACTTGACAAAACTGTTGTTGCCTCTATTATTTTTTGGGTACATTTTAGATCTTAGGAAATATATTTTAGGTACTAAGCTGTATATCTAAAGATACTGAATTAGGTTTAATAAATTAGTTTTAGGGATACATTTGGGTTTCTACTTTTTGAGTATATTGGATTTCTTTTTTAATATTGAGGTTACTTTAGACTTTGATCTTAAAGTACAATCACTAATAATCTAAGAGATATATTGCACTTACTTGGACTTTTATGATTTTTAATTAACATTTTGAATTTTTGATGTATTTGGTAAATGCTCTGAAATTTTGAATTTGGGGTACATTAAATTTTTATGCATTGATTTTTGGATGTTAAACTTTGGTTGCACTTTTTTGGGAGTTAGAAAATCAAGGGATCAATCTTTTTTGGGAGTTAGTAAACTTGTATATTAAAAATAAATATATTTGTTGGGAAATAAAAATGATAATGTCAAATCATATCTTGCATAATAATAATACATTTTTAAAATATTGCCGTAAAAAAAGTATGGTTTGCAGGGAATTATCAGGGAACTTCAAAATGCTTTCCCTGTGGATACCCTGCTGGTTCCAGCATCACTGTCCCTTCACCCCTTCCTCCTCAACATGGAATGCATTTAGTCGTAATCTTAAAATACAAAGCCAATGCAAAAAATTTCAATAAGCATGATTTCTTCACTTTTATTTAAAAGAACAAATTAAAAGAAATTGTTGCTCTGTTTTTATGATTTAATAAAAAAAGATGTTGGATTTTTCTATTTATTTCAAAATTTATATTAAAAGTTATGTAATATAGATATAAATTTTCATAAATATCAATAGAAGCAATATAATATCTTTTTCCCGCCAAATTTTGGGTGTTCACCTAGCGACAAAAATTTAAAAGAAAAGGTAACTTATACTCATGCTTTTAGTGATAGTGATGTATCCTGTGCATGTTATGGGTGCCATGATTCAGAAGATTTTATCTTTTCGTTGTAACTATGAATATCGAGGGTGTAAAGTTTAAATTGTACATGGGTCGGCAGTTAATTTTTGTTGTCGGATGTAGTGTAAAGTACAAAGTTGTTTGTTGATATTGCTACGGGCTACTTATCAATAAGACAAAAGTCTAAAATAACAAATATTAGTTTTTTGCAAAATATATATTTGATACCACAACAACAAACAAGTGCGCGGATTGACCACTTACAATTCGGGGGAGTACCTGTGGGTCACAGTAATCGGATGCCCGAGCCGTGCTGGAGATGATCATCAGCAAAGGACGCTGAAGCTGCTTCCAACCGAGGTCTTCAAACACACACACCACATAGATACATCAGTTGCACGGAGCCTGACTCCAAGTATACTCGGTGGGACTAACTCTATACGACCATCGAGACTGACGAGAAATTTGAACGATCCCGTTTATATGTATTTCTCCACGTATGCGCACTGGTTGGCTGTTGAAATTATCATATACAATCGTCTTCTTAATCTGACACAACAGCGATTACTCCAAAACCAACCAGGCCACGCAAAAACCTAAAATTTAGCAATAAGCAAAACAGGACCGTCACTCCTCCCCTCCTCTCTCCTCAAACCACAAAAACTTAATCTACAAATACTCAAACACAATTTAACCATAATCAACACTTTCCAAATTGCCAAAAAGAAAATTTATAAACTCCAATTTCTAATATATTACGATTACAATTTTAACTGCTATCTAGGAAAGAACTTCAAACTTACAAGACACAAAACTGTAAAACAATTAATCTGTAACACACATCACCCATTCATAATGCCAACACACAAAACATCGCATTCACTCTCTAACTTAATACAATCACAAAAACTTTATACACTAAAAACTCGAAATGAAATACCCATCCTACAAAAATTTAATACCCCAAACCAAATCCTTATTCCATACAAAAATCAAATTTTCTGAAACCCATCTATCGTATTCCGCTGTAGCTCTGCCAATCTTTCAAAATTTATACGAGGACGACTGTTTGACCATACTTGACGTTTAAGAGTTTGTGACAGCATTCGACTCGGCAGAGCCGAGTACCTTTCTGTCCATCGAAATGAGTTGGTGGTGTTCGTAAAGGAACTAGCAGTTAAGCGTGACTTTAGAGGAGGAAGACAGCGCCTGGAATGAATCCGGCTGGCAGGTGGTTGCTGATATAGAGTACGTGGGCGAGGCTAAGAATCGCGCAAGGCGATCAGTTGGAGCTTTTATACAAATTTCGTCAACCTCCGAATCATAAACCGGATCATCAACATAATTTCCCTCCGAATCACTCCACTCGTAACCACATGCAATAATCTCATTCAAATCATTCCATCCTAACCCTGAAACTTTCACTTGCGGTTACTCTACATTATCACGGGCCAATACGAAACCGCACCAAAATTTTTCAGGCAAGGGATTCGAAGTTTTCGATATAGGGGAAGCAATTACTAGGCTTGACGACTTTTCTTGCTTACGATCCATGTGGTCAATCTGGGTTTTAGGTTGCGTGTTCGCTGAATTGATCAAACCTCTAGAAAAGCCCGTTTCGACACAATTTTGTAGGCCAGCATTGAGACAATCATTTGTAATTCACCGATATTGACCTTGCCAAAAGAAGGTGGGGGTTTATAAAACGATCTGTCGGCCTTCTGAATATCGCACCTTTGACCGTGGATTTACTGTCGGGACCACCTGCAAACTTTTCCCACAGAAACCTCCTCCTGAAAAACTATGAAGCAAAACCACCGTCGCTGGCCTCTAACTCGGTCAAATGGGAGCTTGATAACCTCTACCTTCCCAAAATGTTCGAAATGCTGGCAGATATCAATCTTAGACATACTTGGTTGAACAGCTCCCACAAAAATTTTACTTGCGTCCCGCCGAATGATAGCTCTTTTCTCCTCAACATTCCTGTTCCCAATCTTATGATTATTACCACCTTTTAAAACTGCATCAACAGTACTGCCACTAATAAAGGTTACGAATGTGAAGCCTCGAGATCTACTACTGACGGGGTCGGTCACAATTTTTACATGGGATACCTTTCCGAACTTATAGAAGTAATTCTTTATTTCCCAATATCCAAGATTTCCGATACCACTAACAAAAATTTTATTTTCCTCAAAACATGATTTTGTAAAAGCAGGGACCTTTCGCTCAAAAAAAGCAGCAACAGGTTTACGGTCGACAACCAATCCTACCTCTGACTTATCAAATCCCAAATACTTTGGTACAGGTACCGACAACGCTCTTCTAAAATTCTTCCTGATCCAGCTACACAAAAAGAGAAGGACAGGTAAACACATAAACATAACCAAACCCTCATCTCCTTATGAATCCATACTAAAAACTGCAGTCATCGAATCAGGAAAGTGACCCAGCCCTATCACTCCAGATGTGGCGGGTGGCTGCAGCTTGCCTCGGATCTGTTTTTGCTGAAGCGTCAGGAAAAACTCTCCCCGTCACTCTGAAAAAGATAAATCCCCACGTGGTCAACCAACGCAAATGTCTGCTGTTGCAAAGTAAACAAAAATATTTTTACAGGTTCGAAATGGGTCGCAGACGCCACTACTACAGGCTACTTATCAATAAGAAAAAAGTCTAAAATAGCGAATAGATTATTGCAAAATATATATTTGATACCACAACAACAACCAAGTGGGCGGATTGACCACTTACGATTCGTGGGAATACCTGTGGGTCACAGTAATAGGATGGCCCGAGCCGTGCCGGAGATGATCGTCAGCAAAGGACGCTGAAGCTGCTTCCAACCGAGGTCTTCAAACACACGCACCACATGGGTACACCAGTTGCACGGTGCCCGACTCCAACTATACTCTGCGGGACTAACTCTATACGACCATCGAGACTGACGAGAGATGTGAATGATGCCGTTTATATGTATTTCTCCACGCATGCGCATTGACTGGCTGTCGAAATTAGCATATGCAATCGTCTTCTTAATCTGACACAACGGCGATTACGCCGAAACCAACCAGGCCACGCAAAAACCTAAAGTTTAGCGATGGGCAAAACGGGACCGTCACAATATGTATAAATCAATGATGATTGTCTGTATCGAGAAAACATAATTACAATGTTTTGAGATAAGTTTAATTATTAGTATATTTTACATGTTTCTGCTTGCAATGAAAGTTTATATATTTGGGAATTTTGTCTTCAGCAAAGATAATTGGAAATGCTATTTACTTCAAATGTTATAGTTGGAAAATGTGTATAAATTATGGTAGCCTATAAAATTACATCAAATGTGAAAACAATTAGTTGCAAACTTTATTTTGATTTTAGTTAACACCTTGTACAATGAGGAATCCTGTATCTAATTAAGAAAAAAAGCATAATATTAACATGCACTTGATATGGTGCTGTATTGACATAACGAGATGCCATAATTGACTGCTCAAAGGGGTACCAGCTGCTATCTTAAGTAGTTAGAAGGGGTAGACCAGAGATCTTGCCCAACATGTGATTTGCTTTATCTCATGATTTTATATGCATGGATGCCTAATTTCCCATTGCACAAAGCCAAAATTTATGTCAATTGTACTATTTGTTACAGAGTTGTGTCAGAATGAACACACTAACAAGATATTTCTATCCTAATTTCCCATGTAAATGATTTAAAGATGTTCCATGTTAAAACTGATTTTCTATTTTATTTAATGAAATTGTTTCCTTGTCAATGCGAGGCCCCACATAAATCTGAGGGCTTCTCCAACACCCCTAAGGGAGGCTGATTTTTTTTCTTATTTTTTTTTTTGTCTTTGCCTATTATGCAATCTTGTGTTGATTAATTATTGTTTTTAAAGTTAAAATTATGTAAAATTCATCTTTGTGAATATTTAACATTTGGTGATTTTTTTTTGTCGCCAAAAAATTTAAACACCAGAAAAGTCATTATATTGCTTCTCTTCCCAATTCACATTAAAGCAAAATTTAGGACATCAAGATAATTTGACAAATAAGCTGGGACACTGGATAACGTCCTGAAACCGGGACGGTCTCGGTTAAAATGAAAAGTGTATAAACCTCATTTAATAACTAATTCTAAATTTGTGATTTTAAAAGAAAATTTTAATTAAATGTACTAAATACTCAATTTGTGGTACATAAAGATTCAAAAGTTTTAATCTCTTTTTCATTTTCTTGTTTAGTGTTTGCTTTTATTTCACTCGTCAAAATTTGGCACCCACTTCCCCTCGGTGCCTCAAACGTCCGCTTGTGTCGCTTGGGGCTTCAACCGCCACTGAAAAAGGATTCAGTAAGCAATGTCTTAAATTTATTATCTACTTCAGCATGTAATGTATCCAAGTTAATTTATCTAAGTTGCATGTCATTTTTAGGAACCCAATATGGCTGATCCTACAAAAGATGAAAAATGTTTGTTCTGCAACATTGAAAATTCATCAACTGAAATTATCTACCAGGTAAGAATCGTCTTATTGTTCTAAACTAGGTTTAGCCTTCAAATAATATATTTTTTAAATAATAGTGTTTCTACAAAATATGAAAAATGTTCGTTATTCGACATTGAAAATTCTTCCACTGAAATTATTTATCAAGTAAGAATACTTTTATTGTTTTAAACTTGTATCAACCTTCAAATAATATTTTTTTTTAAAAATAAGTCTTGATAATTTTTTTTATTATATATTAAAAGTCTCATGCAAAGGTCATTCCAAATTTGTAAAAGTTGTTTTACAGTTAATTACTATGCAAAAGGGTCATATTTTTTGCGACAATTCACGTCTTTTAGGCAGCTTATATTCTTGACTGTAACTTTAACTTACATTTTCTATAACAGTCGACTTTTTTTTATCACAATATCATTTTATTCCCAGTGGGTTCCATGTCAAACCACCCAAGGTTATTGACCTAACCCCTTTAGATTTCCCTGAAACTTTATAGAATTGATCACCCAGTGGATGCATGAAAATATCTCAAGTTTTAACTTCATCCCTTAATAGATCAAATATGTGTAAGGGTCAAAGGTCACTAAAATATGCCCTGTTTGTATTATCGTTCTTCACAAAATTGTCTGCAACTTTGCTCATTTTTATCCTACAAATCTAAAAGAGGTCCAAAAAGATTGCAGGATTTACTTGCAACTGATTTCTTGGGGGGGGGGGGGATTTTTAACATTGATCTCTTTTTAGTATATTTAATTTTATATTATTGCTTGGGGCTGGGTAACACTTTGTTTGGGTGGTGAATAACACTTGCCTGGGGTTTGTTGAACGCTTTGCTCACCCATTGCTGGAGGGTGTTTATTGCATGGATACAAATTTATGGAGTTGCTGCCCCTTTCCTTACACGAAAGCAAGGGATGCCAGAACCCCCCCCCCCCCCCCCCCTACGCTGCATCTCTATTGAACTCGCGTCCAGTCGCAAATTTATGTGTCTGGGAAATCTTGGTCTTTTGTGCGACTCCCGCACTTTTTACCCAGAAACGGATATTTCGTACATACCACAACCACCTGATTTGGGGAAGTAGGTTTACCTCACCCAGTTGGGGTTGCTGCCCCAAAAGTCTTAGAAGTTAGAATTGTTTTCCTCTCACCATATGTGGGAGGGGAGAAAGAGAGAGAAAACCACGCTTTAGAAAAGGGAGCGCTGATTGCTCGTTAGCGCAATCCAGCATTCTGTTTCTATATGTTATGTTTCTGTTTTCATATTTTCTTAACATTTGTACATACCGCAACCACCTGATTTGGGAAAGGGGGCTTACCTCACCCAGTAAGGTTCGCTGCCTCAAAAGTCTTAGAAGTTGGAATCGTTTTTCTCTCACTGTATGTGGGAGGGGAGAAAAAGAGGGAAAACCTTGCTTTAGAAAAGGGAGCGCCGATTGCTCATTAGCGCAATCCAGCATTATGTTTCTATATGTTATGTTTCTGTTTTTATATTTTCTTAACAATGTTCACTCTAGAAATAAAAAGGGCAGGGCGCTGTAGGCAGTAAAAGGGCACCCCGTTTTTGAAAAAGCACTACTTATTTTTAAAAGGGCACTTTAAAAAAAAATTTGGGGTGGGCATGGCCACACATTAACACATTGGACCCGTGACCAATTTTAAAAAAATCCGATTTATTGGTTAATATTGCTGCATATTGGGCTATTGTTGACGGTTCGGGGACTATCTTGAAGGAAAGACCCGTACAAAATTGATGTCTCTTTATGAAGATATTACTTAAAATACAAAATTCGACATTTAAAAATTAATGTTTTCCATAACAACCAAATCTGTAAGTAGCCCTAATCAGACCCCTTACAAAACTGATAAAAAGGATACTTAAATCCAAAGTGTGGTAATAAAATGCCTAGTCTTGCAACTTTGCCCCACTTCTCTTTAAAAAAAAATGCAGAAAAAAAACTTAGCATTTCATATGCGGCCACAGGCAACCATTAGGATTCTAGGAATGCCCTGTGCTCGAAATTACCGCAGAATCATCGCGATTTCACAACAGGCGTAGTTAATAAAGTTTTGACGATAATAAAAAAAATTAATTTTTTAAATTGGTGCCTGTTTTTAAAGACTTTTAGAGAAAGAATGACACTTGTGCTTGACTGAAAAGGGCAAAAGGGGCGGAATTTTTTCAAAAGAGGCAGCATATTTGAAAAAGGGGCATGAGGGCGCTATTGATGAGAAAAGGGCGGGCAGGGCGGACCGCCCTTCAAAAAACACCTAGAGTAAACATTGTTCTTAAAAATACATTAAGTGAAAACAACTTTTCTTGAAAAAGTTATACAAACAAGACTCAAAATGTATACTGTAACTTGGGGTTACTCAAACCAAAAACAAAACAAATTATATAAATCACCCCTTTGTCTGCTGTCATGAAAGTACTGAAAATATAGAAGTGATTATTTAATAGAAAGCGAATCACGTCTATATCTTCATGACAGCTGACCCAGGAATGATTTAAAACATATTTTTGCTTTGTGTTCAAGTAACCCCAAGTTACAGTACTTGATTCATTCTTATTGATTTTGAAGAACTATTTAAATATTCAATTTTATATATAAATTCTTGTTATTATTAATATTAATTTCTAAGTCTGAACCATAATAATTGTAAATGGAGAATCGACACTAGTTTTTTTTTTTAAATCGATGATTGCAAATGTTCCAAAAATTTGGTTTCACATTTTTGTAACACATATTTTTTATTTTTTTTTAAAACATAAGTTTTGAAATCTCTCTGAAACAAGAAGTCACGTGTTAAATGACGATGGTGATATACTGAGGTCCCTTAAAAATAAACATTAATTAAAAATAAAATACACATTGACAAAAAAAATTAGAAAATCGTTTTTTAAAAGAAAACGTCTTTAAATCGTTTTCATGGGAAATCAGGATTTCCAATCCGACACAACTCCTTGAAGAATAGAACAATTGACATAGATTTTGTTTCGATCTATACATCTAAAATAATTATATACAGCCATGCATGTACGGGGGACATGAATGGGCGACTGGGCTGCATTCTGTTGGCAACCAATACATATCAATCTGCTGAAATCATTTGCTTGCTCCAACCTCATCTCCTTTGTGTTTTATGTATAATTTAATTTTATTTAAATTGTACTGCTTTGCTACAAATTTTGAACTAAAAAATATTTTATATAATTTTAGAAAAGGAATTAAAAAGCAAAAATAAGTTATCCCATTGCTACAGATAATTTATATGATACCCAGTTCTCATCTATTGATGTGCTATTTTCAACTAAGAATTGTGCAAAACTGTTCTAGCTATAAAAAAAACACCTTAAACCTTGCACAAGGACCTCGCATATACTTAGGGTGGCCCTGCCACCAGAAACTCCAACTCGACCTTCATGGCATGATCAAAATCTATTAGTAAATTGACACTAAATCATAAATTTACATAAAAAATAAACTATGAATACCAGCAAAATTTAAAAAACAAAAAGTCAAAGTGACAACACTTTCTCCAAAAAATCACCAACTTTTATTTCTAATTGCCAACTTTACCTATAACTAAATCACAAAATATTATTGCTGCTAAAAGTAATTCGCCAAATAAGATTATGTGAAATTGTGGCAACCATAAACGTTTTTTGTTTAGATGTCATATCTTTGAAATTTTTTACTGTTTATACTGCACATTTTTTTAAACAAATTTCTGCATCTAATTTAATTTTCAAGATTGAAATTTGATCTTGATACCATCCAAGAAAGCAGGATTTTGTAAACATGACAATATTTTTTAATGAAAAAAATAGAAATCCAAAATTATGTAGAGCAGTTTGAAGTTTTCACTTTTACAAAATCATGTCAAAATTGCAAATGTTTTAAACATTTCATCATTTTTTTTTAATTATAACTACAAAACTAATTTTAAAAAACACTCTGGATAATTTATACCAATAGTTTCAACTGTATCCTGTAAAAAAAATATAGAGTTTTCTGATAAAAATTGTAGGAAGAGTAAATAGGAAGAGAAATTTTATGAAATTATGACTTTAACATTAAATAACGTCTAATATACTGATTGTATTAAAGCAAATATATTTTTTTATTGTAAAAATACACTTTTACTGCTAAAAAAATTTGATAAATATTCCGTTTTTTTAATAAACAATTTAACTTAATTCAATTACAAATTAAAACATGAAAATCGATAGAATGTTTTAGGTCTTCAAGTCTGGTTTGGCGAATACAACTGCTAATCTGTTTACCAATCAGCCTTCACTTTTTTTTTCCCCAATCTTCAGTAGTGGACCTTAGTATGTCACAACCAATAGGAAAGCATTTTCAATTGTATCACGTCTCCAGTAAGTTTTGTTGAATTTAAATATTTAATAACTTTTTTTTTTGCAAACATATAATTCGAATATTCAGAATAGAATCTTTGAATTTCTTCTGAAGGTTCTTCAGAATACTATCTTTGTAAATATAGCTTTGTTTGAAACAAATTTTAAATATGCGGCAGTTCTCCATTTACAGTAAATATCATCTTAACATGTCAGAGTTTTTTAGGATGATACATATTTGGCATTTAAAGACATAAGACCAGCTGCTTCTCATCATTATTTAATCATTCCCAGAAAACATATTAAGAACACGTCAAGTTTACGAGCATCTGATGTTGATATTGGTAAGATTTTATTAACTTATATTCAAGTTTATTTAAATGATTTTACAAATGTGTGCTCATTAAATAAAATATCTTATATTTGGCTTGATATTTAGCATGAAACTAAGTAATAAAATGTATTTGCTTCACTACTACTGTATACTTTTTTTGTACAGTCTTGCACATAAAATGCCTTGTTTTCAATTTGTAGTCTAGAAATGTTTTAAGAGATATCGTCCCATCAGTACTACAACTAGACAACTTTATAAGAAGATTAAGGCATTACATATGTTACCTAGTTGTAATGCTCACCCCATGGTATATCCATCTATCTATCCATACCTTTGTATAGATAGACAGCTATATAGATATAAATATATCATAGAGTGATTATTATGACTAGGGAACTTATATGTAATACCTTAATCTCCTATATATTCTATAATCCTATATATATATAAAGTGCTCGATTTCTAGAAATAGAGGTATCGTAACTGTAACCTTTCGTGGGTTGTCTGAGTGCATTGCATCAGCCATCAAACCCAAGTCTAGAATCGTATGTTTTTTTCAAAAATAAATTGAGTTATCGGAACGCCGTTCCAGTGCGTTCCGGCTCAAATTGAGCCCTGTATATATATGTGAAATTATCTAGTTGTAGCACTAAACAGATTATATAAAAAGGCAAATCAGATTAACTTCACTTTCAAGGGGATTTGAATCCCAGTTTAACACCTTTTAAAAATTCCCAAATATATATACAGTTGTTTCTTAAAACTATTAATTCCACCGAGTTAATATCACTTTGAAAATTGTTCTGTTTGTCAATAAAATTATTACATTAATAATTTGATATACCCTTAATAAATGTTTGCATATTTTTAAGCTGCATTAACATTCAAAACCTAAAAAAAAATTTCAAACTTGTGCGCTATGAGAGATATACTCAAAAACCCAGAATATAATTTTGTTCACTGTTACATTGAATTCCAAAATACAATATTACAAGTGGGTTAGTTTAAAAAACAAGTCTTTTTAAATGTTTTTATATCAATGTATATTATCACTTAAAAAAGGTATATTAATATTTGGCTACCTCTTATTTAATTATTTCATGCTTTTTACGTGTTCACCCTAAACTAATAACTTGACCCTCTGACAAAGTTAAGAAACTTGGTCATCAACAGATTTCCAGTTTTTCTAGCGTTGCATATAAACTTAAAATTCAGAAAAATATTCAACATTGAAATAGTTTTCAAATAAAGCATTTGAGTGTTTTATGAAAGCTATATCAATTAAAATAATAAAAATTAAATATATGCATATATTGGAAATATAAAGTAAATAATTATTTTACAGAAAAAACAACTTTACAGTTTTGACATTTTCTTAAACCCTCAGAGGGATAAAGTATTGGAGATAAGAGTACAGTTAAGAATACTTTATCTAAATAATTATAACAACATTAATATTTTATTTATTTTACAGTAAAAAAGTTAGTGGAAATTGGAGAAAATATTCTGAAAGATAAATCTGCAATTGTCGAAGAGTCAATGTATGTATTTAAAACATTATATTTCTGTTAAATAAGTAAATTTTCTAAGTTTTCTGAGGTTATAATGTACATACAATATTATGCATTTCAAAGTAATCGCATTCTTAATTGTTGTTTATAAATATCCTACATTGCTAATATTTAAATTATTGTATTAACTCTTTAAAGACATGCTATGAAAGTAGTATTACTAAAGTTTTTTAGACAGTTTAACATTTGGTCTGTTTTTGTTAAAACTGAATTCTTGATTAATAACTTTACAAGTTGAAATATACATTAAATAGTTTTCTCAAGTAAATTTTTATATTTTTGTGATGTTGGAAGTCATACAAATTTTAAAGTAATTAAAATATTTAATTTTAAATAACTTTTTTTTAAAAATAATCTTTAAAAATGTGGCAGCCTTTATTAAAAGAGAGTGGTAGAAGTAGGACAAATGCATTTTTTCTAAATTAAAACAATGCAATTTATTTCTAAATGGGTAACTATAACTAATTTTTATTTTCTACTAGTGGAAGTGCCAGACTTTGCTAGGGTTTTAAGCAAAGCGTTGACCAATTTCTTTATCATGCCGCCATCTTGCGGTTTTAGTAAGAAATCATCTCTGTTTTAAGGGGTGGGGATGGGAATAGGTTTTTTTTTAATCTTGTGCACCTTCCTCTTGTTTTAAAGGTCAAGTGTACAAAAGTTCATCAATTTCGGAATAAAACTGTAAAATTGTATTTAAAAAAATACAAACTCACAGACACTCTTCTTTATATATATAGATAGTTCCAGCTTATACAACATTACAAGATTTTTTATTTTTTTAATTTCTTGTTTAAAGGCTGTTTTTTCTTGTTAAAGTTTTTTAAGGGTAAGGTTAAGTCTTTTTCTTTTATTCATGTTTTCATATATATCATTTAAAAAATTTCATGTCGGTACTAACAACACAGATATGGTGTTTATAAACCAATAGTTAATTTAAGTCTGAAATCAGCTGGATTTAGGTAATGAGCTATGTTATTGTAGTAATATATCAAGGAAGGAATGGGACGTGTCCCAGGCTTGAAGGATTTTTTTTCTAGTTAAATTTCTAACATAAAAGTTAACACTTTGTTATATAGGGACAAGTTTTTTATTTTTCCACAGTAAAATGACTAGACCAAATTTTTAAAAATAAAATAATAAATTTAGAAAGTACAAACATTAAAATTCACTCTAAGTTAAAAAAAAATTTAAGCTTGTCCCATACTTTCCAATCTTTAATGTCCCACTCCTCCCTTTAATGTGGGAGGAGCGAGACAATATTTTCATAATTTTGAATAAAATAACACCAGTTCCTTTTGGATAAGTGTGAAATATTTAGATATAAGGTGATTTTGTAAAAAGTGAATGCTGCATTTTTTTTTTAGGAGTAATATACCGAAATGAATACAAAATTCTCTTTTCAATGTTATACTGTCCATTTGTCAAGGCTCTCTAGTTTGGGAACAAAATAATATACAAATTTTATATTCTCACCAATATGTAATTACAATACCTTAAACAATATTTTTTTTTTAATTTTCTTAATTAAATAATAGCAAGAGTGAGCTTCAAAGTCCTATATTTAATAACAAATAATACAAAACCACTAATATATGAAACTGTTTATGAGACATAGCCATTAAATTGAACTGGTTGTTGATGTGTTTTGTTATCATTTGAAAACCTCCAGCTTCAATATAAAATAAAATACAGATTTCAATGCAATTATTATTCATTATACAGATTATATATATCATGGTTTATGTATTGAAAACTTTATTTAATATTTTGTGCCCTATAAAGGATCTTAATAAAGATTTTTTTTTAAATAAATATTACTGTTTAGCAAGATTTAATAGCAACATAGACTGCTTTACAAATGAAATATTACTATTAAAATAGTAATATTTCATTTGTAAAGCAGTCTATGTTAGTTATAATAGTTATAACACTAGATTAACTTAATCATTCAATTTGTTGACTTTCTAAATTTATGTTTAAATTATTTTTATGAACTAGGTATTAACAAATTATTATAATTGACAACCAATTGTTAATTAATATCTATTTGAACATTTATTTGTTATATTTTTTCTGGGCACAGAACTAGTTGAAGTTGATCAATAATTTACCAAATTACCAAGGCGTGTGATATATCTGTTCTACACACACAGTTTTAAATCAAAACTGTGTGTGTAGAACACGACTTTATTTTAACGATTTAATTAACCTACGGAGAATACACACAAAGAAATGCCAAACCTGATCATTTAAATTAATTGTTTTGATAATTCCGGTTACGAAACTTAACCTGAATAGTTTCAATAAATCTCTAACATATGAAATGCTTTGTTTTGCACAAGTATAAGACACAAACATACCTGAGTAAATTTTTTTTACTAAATAATTTTATTTTTTTAGGTATGGGTTTCATGTTCCACCTTTCAATAGCATACAACATCTCCATTTGCATGCTATATCTTCTACAAATGAAATGGGTTTCATAAGTCGCCTGATATTCAGACCAAATAGCTACTGGTTCACCACAGTGAGTGTTTTATTTACAATATTTTTCTTTATTTCAGTGTTACATTTGTTTTTATGCATAAATAACTTTTTTCACTTCCAATTAAGTTTTTTAGCATTAAGCCATGTCCCCTAGATAAAACTAAAATAGAACCAGGGACCCCCTTTTTCATATATGCTCATGGAATTCGCCAAACTTTCTGGGCATGTATATGTTTCAATTCCAGAGAAGAAAAAATGATGAAAGTAATTTTATAATTTCTTTTAATTTTACACAGCTTTTACTTAGAATATGATCACAAATTTACCCAACAAATGCGTAGAAAAGATCACAATCAAAATATAATTACTTTTTTTTCCCTTATTTGAACATTTAACACTCATTTCAAATCATGAAAACGTTGTAATAGTCACTTAAGTGCACTTGCATTGATTTTTGCGTTGTATGGGATGAGTGAAATCTTTCTTTTTGGAGAATAAACTCATCAAACTTTGGCTGCCAGCTTGATATTTTCACTCTAAAATTAGTATGAATATTTCATTTGTTAAAATATTTGTTTTTCATATAACAGCAGGTAGAAAATTCTTGTTTACATCTATAAATTCTAGCATTGTAAATATCCCTTTTTCAGAAAAATCGCCAAGGGTGAATGTTGAATGTATTTAACCATTTTAACCATTTTTTTCTTTGTGATCCTACAGATCCCCTAACATCAACCCACAGACCCCTAGGGGTCCTCTGACCACCTTTTGGGAACCACTGGTGTAGAATGTAATTGCAATTGAGTTTATATTTATTTAATCCTCCAAACGGTCAGAAAATTACCGAAAGTTTAAATTTACTTTATCAGTAGGAGGGTTTAAATTAAATTTTTAGAAGACTTCTTGAACATTATTTAAATAAAGTTCTTGATTATGTTTAAAGATAACTTTTAATTTACATCGAAATCAAATAGAATTGAAAAATATTATAAAATAAAGTATTTATAGGAATTTAGAAACAGTGTGTATATTGCTGGAAAACTAGTGATGGCAAAAAATTCCGGGTCAGCCGATCAGAAAGTTAAAATAATTCTCAAATGAAACGGCTTGCCTGATAATATCAGTAAACCTTCAGGAGTAGTTCTTTTTTAATGGATATATATTGAGAGATTGTTAAAAAGTGTTAAGCTGTGACAAAGTTGTTATATTTTGAGCCTGTAGTTGGTAATTATTATTTGTATTTATATTCTGTGTTTTGCTTAATAAAGAAGTTTGTTACATTCTTTTCCAACATTATGTTGTTTTTTCATAATAATATAAGGTCTTTCCTTAAAAAAATCTACCTATTAATATCTAAACCATAAAAATTTCAAACAGGAAATCTCTTTTTTTTCTCTCATAAACTATTCTTTTAAATCAACACACTTCTAATAATTCTTAAAAAAATTATATTTTTTAGGCATCCAATTTGATTGAGAAACTTGAGAAGAGAGGATCTGATTGATGATAATTTGAAATGTGATGTCTTTTAAACCTTTCGATATTTTTTTTTTTTTAAGATTCTGTTTGTTTAAATATTGTAACTTTTTTTTTGTATTAAAAATTTTCTAATATTTCTTGTGAATTATTCTTGTGCAATAATTATGTGTAGTATTTTTATGATTCCAAGATTAATGTGCTTGAAAACATGATTGCGTGCCTATTTAAATATTTATTTAATAATTAAGCCCAAAAATTTAACACATTTTTAAATCTAAATTAAAAAAATATATATAAATTTAATTTAAAATTAAACTAATTTATATAAAAATGTATTCCTTTACGATTTTTTTTAATAAACCCTTATACATGCTAAAAATTTCATTTAAAAAAGCAAATTTAATTAAAAAAATTAAACATAGGTTTTTATTTATAGAACTAAGGGGCTCTGCCCCTACTCGTTAACTCTCATGGCTTTGCTTCGCAAAATCACCTCGCCTTCTTACAAGGTGCATGGTCCATTTTGAAAATAAATGTTTGTTCATGCTTCAACTTTTTCATAGTGCCTTGCAAATATTCAACGAGACCCCGCCAACCCGTTGCATTTATATTTAGTTGCCTCTTCCTTCTTTAACAACACACTGTTGATTCTTCTACTCCTCATTACGAAAATGCTGCTTCTTGATCAACAATACATTTACAATAAAATTTAGTGAATTGTTGTTGGCTATTGCATTTGAGTGGCTTCCATGAGTTGAGTTTCGGCTTGTTTCCATCCATCGAGTTGTTCGGATGCCAAATGGTGATTATTATTTTATCTTATTTTAAAACTTATTATCAAAATTAATGTATATTAAAATATAATTTTTAAAAATATGGCAATTATAATACCAGAACAACATTACAAACACAAAAGCAAGAGGTATTTTGCCAAATCAATTTTTGATCTCCAACTTTTAATTCTTATAGATGTAATTATTTTTCTAATTATGATATCGAACCACGACATTCTTCAGAGTGAAAACTATGATTTTATAAAATTTTAACAAAATCGCAAATTTATTGCCCTAACAGACTCTGTTCGTCGACATCAGCAGTTACTTTTTTTTACAATAACTTGAAAATTACTCATTCTTTTTCTTTTTTTTTAAGCAATTACTTTAAAAACAAATAATAGAATAGAAGAAATTTTCTTTATAAAAATTACTGTATGGCAAATACTGTTTTTAAAAGGATTTTCGAACTTCATTAAATTCTTCTTCCAGGAATGTTGCTATTTAAAACACAAGTAATTATGAGACAAGCGTTATAGAACTTGAATGAAATTTATTTCAATGAACTAAAATAAGAAAACGATACATTATATGGTATCTAAAAGTTTTGATTTACAGAACATAATAATTAAAATTACTTAGTACATTTAGCACCGAAAAAAGGTGAATTGGAAAATACTAAAATATGCTAAACCAGTTTTATTTTGTGTAAATGATGTATATCTATGCTTTATTGTATAAAAATTGTGTATACTTAATTCACAAAAATGAAATGAAAAAAAAAATATATATATAAAATCTTTTTAAAAAATTAGTTGTTAAGCATATAACCCTTGGGTCAATTTTTTGTATAAATTTTTTATATTTTGTGTATACTTCATTCACAAAATTTAAGTGGAAAAAATTATTAAAATTTAATATTTTTTAACAAAAATTGGTGTTAAGCATAGCACTCTTGGGTCCATTTTTCCTAGTTAAATATTATAACAGAAAATGCACCTCTGACTGCAGCCAAATATTAAATACTAAAGATATAAAAAAAAGCACAAATACATGGCTGTCACCAAAAATATGTAATATTTATATTTTAAACAAAGTTTATAGTGTTACATTTACAATTGTTAGTTTTGTGGACTTTTTTTTTAATTCATGAAATATTTCATTTGGATTAATTAAACTTTGTATGCATTTAACCCTTTCGATTCCAAGAACTTTTTAGTTGTTAGAGTTCTTTTTATGAAACAGTTACCTCCTTTTTAATTGTTTTAACCCCAAAAAAACTTTAGTGCTCTGAGATCAGTGACTCTGAACCTTTTTTTCTCTTGCATACCCCTTGATAAAAATTTTCATTTATGAGTACCCCATTCTCTCACAACCCTTGTCACCCACGCCTGTATGAAAACATAGTTTGTTTTTGTTAAGCAGTAATGTGTGTTCTTAGGTTAGCTGACAAATTAATCAAACGACTCAAATTGATGCCACTTACAGGCTTTTATTTTACTTGTTATAATATTTATTTTATATATAATTTTTTTCCGCCATTACTAATATTATTTTCGTGCACCCTGGGGATCAGCGATATTAGAATAACAGTTAAAAGATATCGTTATTTTAATTTACGATAATTCAACATATTTTTAAAACGTAAGATCTTTATTTGATCAAAAAAGTAGTAATTTTAAATCGAAAATATATATATATATTGAATAAAATAAGTTCCTCAAACAATTAATAAAGTAAGATAAAAACTTGTCTTAAGAATATTAAAATACAAATACAATGTTTAACTGAAATTATATAAATTGTCTAAAAATTAGTTGATTAAAAAATTAAAATTAGTTTTAAAAAAGATGGCTTAATGCAATATAAAAATTTTAATTTAATGTTATATTTGTAATATATGTATTCCATTTTCCATGCTTTTTTTCCTCATATTTTAACCATATTCTTAAAAGCATAAAATAATGTGCTAAATTATGTCATGTTGTACTATAAAGAACATGTTAGTTTAAAATACAGAAACTTTTTATGGAGTAGTCTTTTTTGAGTGAATTAGGTTGAACACTTATATAATTTTAACCCCCCCGCCCCCTTTCTTCCACTCTGAAAATATACCTAAATAACAATTTTAAAAAAATGTTATTTGTCAATAATTTCGTAATAACTACCGTTCTTTGAGTGTAACTGCTAAGCTCATCCCTAGTGTACCCCCAACTGGACCGCTACGTACCTTCAGTGGTACTCGTACCACAGCTTGAGAGCTGCTGTCCTAGATGATAAAAATATGTTTTGGATTTAACGAGAGAACAAACTTACGAAAGTATTACTTTGTTAAAAGTAATGAGCCTGCTGTCATTGCATGAAAAAGGAACAAAGAAACAATTTTTTATTTTGTCCCTTGATAGGTGACAGTGAAGTTTTTATATATAAATTTTAATCAGAAAATAAGAGAGTAATAAAAAAAAATTATAAAATTTTTTGTTATTTTTAATTTTTGTAAATCCCTGTTTTGGTGTTAAAACTTTTTTATTATTTTTATATCTTGAAAACTTGATTTTGAACATTTTAGCATTATCTTATTCAGATATGTTTAGTACAGATGTTTAAGGTTCTTATAAATTATATAGTTTTTCATCACTTTTACCCTACTGTATCAGAAATGTGACATGCAGTAAATATTTTTCAAGCAAATTCATCTGCGAATATCAACTGTTTTTAACTGTATCGCTGCATAATTGGCTGAGTAAAATTTCACTATAAATAGCATTAATTGGGCCTTCAACATGATATTGCTTCTGGGTTTTGTGCTGCACCTCCATATTCTGCTGAGGCATCTCAACGACCTGCAAATGGGTGTTTTCTTTTAATCAATTTAGTTATTATACTATCTCATACAAGTACATAGTCCATATTATATCAACAAAGCAAAAACATCACACTTCCAGAAATACACAAAAATATTAGAATATGAAAAACAAGATAATTAAAATTATGAAAATATTAAGCATACTTTGAAATTAATTAGAATTAAAGTTATCAAAAATGTATGGACAAAGAAAGGTAAGCTATTGCGATTTTTATAAATTTAGTCATACTTCGATTTCTAAAATAATATGTGTGAGTATGCGTGCGTATCTATATAAAATCATATCTATATTTTTATATAGGTATTACAGTAGACCATTCTTACAACTTGACCTAGATATAGGGCGCAATCAGTTGATTAAATTCTAATGCAGTAATTATTTTTATTCTATACAACGATATTTTCCTTAATACGACCAAATTAATCGGTTCCATGAGAGATCATTATATCGATGGTCTACTGTAGATTGCTAGATGAATGAATAGGTGCATGGATTAACACATTCACTACCACAATAGAAAAAAAAATGGTGCCCAAGATGCCACATTTTTGTATTCTTGATTTGCTTTTAAAATTTTTCGAATATATCAACATATATAAAATAAAAATTAAAATCTGTGACTTCCGTGCGAGAGTTGTATGCATCTTGCGGACAGTGCCGTTACACAAAAAATATTTGAGGGGGGGTTGAAACAAGAAATTTTCCAACTTAACGATTCAAAATTCTCAACTCAACTATTCGAAATTCCTAACTGAACAGTGCTGAAAATTCCCAATTCCAACTTATCTACATTTTTTATCTTTTTTTATATATATATATTAGGTAATATTAAACAGTTCCCTCACAAGCATTCATTTGTTGCACTCATATTCCAATCAGTGGCGGCCCGTGGTCAAAAATGTTAGTGCAGCCGAAATTATGTGTCCCAACTCCCGAAATTATGGTTTTAAGAAGTTGAAATTTCCAACTTTCAGGGTATCCAGATTATTGCCCCTTTCCCCCTGCCGGTGCACCGGGCCTGCCTGCGGAGCGTCAAATCCAATATGGGTGGTAGCAGCACAGCAATAAAATATCTTAACTCGCATACAAAGAGTTATCTTTCAAGGAAAATCCAAGCCAAAATCAGTTTTTGTCTAGGTGGCTATGCAGAAGGTGCATACATTAGGAATGGATTCCCTGTTTTATATGAAGTGTTCACTGTACGAATACCCGTAGTCTGTGATATAAGTTGTAACTCGCGGAACTTCTTGGACAAACAAGGCGTGAGTTAAATACAACTCATATGTCAGCGAATGTATTGAAACAGTTACATTTTATGTATTGTATTATTTACATATTATGTCCGTGTATAATGCGCATGTCCTCTCGGGTTAAGCAAATTGTTTATACGTTAAATACTAATAAAACAGCCCTATAGCCAAAAAAAATTAAGAAAATCGGTAACTACATGAATTTTAGAACATCTTATGTAAATAATTGTAATAAATTTATAAACGCGACTTATGCCACTTGTGAAAGTCTATTAAAGACGGTAATACCAGCACGGCCTGTGACTTTTATATTCAGATTTAATATAATCTTACTTTTGATTATTATTTTTTATAATTTTTAACTTGCAGGACTGTAATTATTTAACTAACCTGATAAGTACAGGTATATTTTTCCAATTTTAACTTTTTTTTATTTAAACAAACCGTATTAAAAATTTTAGTTTTGTAAAAATTAATTAAATGATTTTTTTTTCTATTTTTATAATTACCTTTGTTTGGCTTTTTTAAATTCATAAGTCGTTTACTTATCTAACGTATAAATAAATCTTGTATTTTTGTCACACTGCATATGGAGTAGGTCAATTTTTAAAAATGCATTTATTAAGAGTCTACTTACTCTATGAAAGTGGCAAGCACATTTGCCTTGCATGAAGTCTTTATAACGTGCTGATGTAATGTTAAAAGTGTCAATCACTTCGAAATTGTGATGATGAGCAAACTCGGATAATCCTTCATTATGCAAGATAAGCTTATGTTGATCCACCTACACAGAAGAAAAGTTCGTATAATTAATAAATGGTATATTAAATATCCATTATTATGTTAAATACCACACTGAAATCATTTAAAAGGTTCTTTACAACTTTTCATAACTTCTGCAATTTGTTTAATTTATGTACATAACTTATCTTTGAAAGATCGCCGTGAATGATAATCAATGTATTTTAAATAGGATATTAAAAGTCCCTCAAATTAATTAAAATATTACAGAAAACAATTTTTTTATTACATTACACATTATTTTATTTTCTAAATTTAATCTATTTGAAAGTGTTTTTAGTTTGTGGCATTAAGTAGATAAGAATATATAAATTCAGATCTGTGACAAAATGTTTTCAGCCACAACAAATTCAATTACGATGCATTAGTTAACTGTATTTACACGGCATTGGGAATTAATCGTTATTTTTAAACGAATTCCCTCGATCCTGAAGCAGTTTAATCAAAGTCGTTCAGTCATCTTTGCAATACGTGGTAGTTTGATGGTTAATACGGCATTAGTAACAACCATCGAAATGACCTGTGCATGCATTGAAATAGCATTGTTTGTGGGAAAATGCTACCAATGCAGTGCTAAAAATTCCACAAAAATAAACGAGCCAAGCAGATAGAGTTACTTATCTTCACGTTTCTATAAAATATAAAAGAAAAATCGCCAAAGTCATCTAAATGAAAATATATATATAACTTATTTATTGAAGCATAAATAACAGGTGATATTTTTCGAGTTGATTTCCTAGAAATGGATCACATGTAACTTGCTGCCATAAAAGACTGTTCGACATTCCAATATATTATATTTCTTTTAAATTGATAGAGTTTAGTACAGTAGAACTCCAATTATCCGGATCAATTGATCCCATCCGGATAATCGAATAACTGGATAATACGCGAAAAATAATTTTTATTTATTATTTAAAACAAAGTATTGTGCTTTAGTATGTAATGTAAATTAATGACTATTAAAAACACTATCATTCACCGATAAGAAACTTTAAATGTGGATCTTGCTGATTTTTTCTCAAAGCGATCCGGATAATTAGCGATCCGCTTTGATTGCTCCGGATAACTGGAGGTTGGATAATTGGAGTTCTACTGTATTAAGGACCCTTAATCATTTTAAATTGTTTAATTTACTAATTGAGCTAGAAAATTTTATTTCACGCAAAAAATCCTACACAATTTCCCATAATAACCGATATTTGCACCATTGCGACCCGCACTACTTCAGTAAAATATAAAACAGGCTTGTTTTAATATTTATTAGAATATCGACTGTCCTAAACACAAGATTTTGTATTTACGTTCTTTAAACAAAACACAGTACCAGCACAAAACTATTATTTATGTTCTTCAAAGCTTCATATGGAAGTAAATAAAATCGTTATTGTGTAAAAGGTAATACAATTAAAAACTTTTAAATTTAATCTAAATTCTAAAAAAATTATTTTGTTTCCAAAAAACAATTATGTTTATTGCCACAGTGACTAAAACATCACTCAGCAACTGCCCGGTGTATTTTAATTGCATTCGACTCAGGACTGCCACGTTTCTGATTTTAAAATCGCCAAAGTAAAGATAAAAAATCATCAAACTCGTATTATCACAATCCATACAAAATCGCCAAATTGTGGATCATTTGCCAAAGCTGTTTACTCTTTAGCGAGCGAAAGGATATTTTGTCCAATAGTTGCATGTCCGATAGTTGCTGAGTGCGCGGATACAATATGAGTGTTCAGTTGCAAGCAACTAAATAGTTTAGTTGCATTTCCGATAGTTTCCAGTGCGCGGCTTACCCTATTTATGATAGAAATACTTTGTGTGTATATCCTAGCCCCCCCCCCCCCCATTTAGCGTAGCGTACACGTATTTAATTTTTTTAATTAATTACTTCCCCCATCTACATCTATAAATAACAATTTTACAAAAAACAGTTATTTGAAAAGAGCAGGAACATTAGACAACAGTTCCTTAAAAAGAACGTAAATACCACAAATGCCTTTCAATGGATAGGGTTAATAATATTTCCTCCGAACAATTCTTATAAAGCATGGGAAAGAAGAACTTACAAGCCATCTGCTCTACCCCTACTATTGATATATTCACTAGTTATTGGAATAATTTGATACTGGCAGGCAGTCAGGTGGAGTTTATTGATCAATCGAAATCGTTACGAGAGTTCCAAATTAGCATTAACTCTGTCTTCTCTGCGAGAGAAAGCATTGATTTATTTCGGCTGTGATGGATAACGTGTGTGTTGTAGAATACTGTCACATACATAAACTTACGTATATTAAACTTTAACTTAATTATAAATGACACCGTGTCAATAATTTGAAAATTACACATTTAAAATTTACTACTTCAAATAAGAACATTAAGTATTAAAGATCGTTCATTTAGTAGATCGCGCTATTTTTTTTTATCTTATTACATTCCTATGTCACGCACAATTACGCTAGCCAAAGCCTTCCTCGTGATGTGTCACGATAAATTTTTGCATTTAATAGTAGTTATTAAAACCTGCACTCTGTTTTTTACCAAACATCCTTTTAGAAAGATTATGAGTTCTTTATAAAAAATTACTCATAACAATGTTTGTAAAATAAAAAAATAAAAAATTCGACAAAATTTTGCTACGTAGCGGAACCATAGAGTCCTTCCATGTCACGCATGGTAGACTCCCCCCCCCCCCCCACACAAAAAAATTAACGTAATAAATTAAAGGTGCCCTTCACCACTTTCTTTAGAGGAATTGCTACTCGTAAACAGGGCCTGATTTATCAATAGGCACATTAGGCCCGGGCATAGAGTCCCCGTATTTAAAGGGCCCTAACTATTAGCTAATTGTACCAAGGTCGTGTATAATTTGACAAATATATTATTATTATCACAATTGTTTATAACTTTAAGGTAATTTTTCCCAAACCGTTATGTAGTGTTTCATTGTTTTTAGATGAATAAGACATTTAATTCATTATGTTTTTAATTTTTAGATATTATTTTTACGAGAGGGGCCCCCTTAATGACGTTGTGCTTATAGTACGGAACTTTCTAAATGAGGCCCTGCTCGTAAGTGAATGAATAATATACACAAAATATAATGACTATATGAGAAACTACAGATATAAATACAAAATTCAATTGCGCTGCAATAGTTTAATAGTTAGAACACTGGCCTCTCGTACAAATTCAGGTTATGTTGCTATCGGCGTGATTCTGGTTAGCAAGGGCCCCTTCAGCCTTATTCCCAAGAACTTGTAGAAGTTTTCAGATTATAAATCGACTTAGTGTAAACGATAGACCAGTCTCTCCGGGTAAAACCACGATAAAATTCGACTTTTAATAAAGAAGTTACTCTCAAATTTAATCCTGGCTTTAGTATATATACACACTCAAAAATAAATACATATTTCAACATTAAAGTATAACTTAACTCTAAACCACGGTTTCAGCAACCGTAGCAAAAGCTACTTGGCGACGAAATCTAAGCTCAGGTATTTCGATCACGTCTTGTTTTTAAACAATAACTCATTTATAAGTGAATCGCTCGAATTTCGTTACCAAGCTGCTTTCGCTACGACTGCTGAATCCGTTGTTTGGAGTTACGTGGTTTGGAAATTAAGCCGATGTCAAGTACTCTAAGCTATTTTAAGAGTAGAATATATCTGAAATTAATTAAGTAAAATGAATAATTGAAAGGGTGGGTGTAAGAACCAGGCAGCTCCATTTCAAAATTGTTCAGGAAGGACAAAAAGGGATTTTTCGTATCGTATAATACAAAACGTACAGCTCTTTTCCCATTATAATTCTGTAGCTAATGCTTAGAGATGCCTGGTTCTTGCACCAATCGATAGAGAATTTGTTTCTTTATAGGAAAAAAAATTAATCGGGAAAAAGGTGGAGCTGTCTGGTTTTTCCACCCATTCCTTCAATTCTAAATTCTCATTTCTCACAGTGCAGGTTTTCTGACTTACCATAGATAAGGAATGAACGCTGTCTACTGGTTGATGGAATCCAGCTCCCAGTGTTTTCATAACAAGTTTAATGCCATGCAGACGCTCTCTAATAAGAACAAATAAAAATAAAAATTTAAATATATATATATATATATATATATATGTTGTTGTTCAAACGTAAAAATTAAAAATACTTTAAACTTTAAATATGAGGTCAAATGTGAATATAAATAGTTTTATTTGTATTTTAAACTTCAGAAAATAGTTGGTGCAAATAATTCTTACACTCGAACTGCCCTTAATAGCATGTAGAGGTGTTGAGTAGCTAACCAGTGGACGCCTCCTACTATAAGAATAGTATTGGTATTGTTTTCCAGTGGTCGTGATCTATAAAAAAACCATTATATTTATAAACTTTTAAAGGCAAAATTATAATTATATAAAAAAATATAATCAACGTCATCACTTTTTATTTTTCCGGCCAAGTGTTAATTATCAAGAAGCTTTTTTTTATTTCGATTCTGCCCTGTAAAGTTTCTCCCCCTCCCCTTAACTTATCTTCGACATCTATAGTAAAATAAAGGGAGTTCTAGATGTAATAAAGTGGCTATGGCCATTTCGACGAGACTGCTTACAACGCCGCTCAGCGTCAAATTTAGGAGTTAGCGTGCATACCTCAATAACTATGGAAAATACTTCAAAATAGACAATTAGAAAGTTGTAGAGCAGCATCGATTTAGTACGAAAAGATACTTTGGTTATATGAATTGCGTGATTCGAACGCGTACAACGCTCATTTGAACGCGATTTCCAATACTGTTGTGTTACGAAATACGAAGAGAAAATAACAAATTCCGCTCACGGTAGTCATAAAAACAGGGTTCCTGAGGTGTAAGTCTTAAAAAAACTTAACTTGTAACTAATAAAAGAGCCTAAATTGATACTGCTCTACACTCTTATAGTTGGCTATTTTCTTATCCACTATTAATTTTCGAAATAGATACTCTAATTTCTGACTTTGCGCTAGAGGGCGCTCTGAGCGGTGTCATCGTATAGCGCATATATATTCACTTTACTATACCTATGCACACTCTTGTAATGTTAGCTATCGGTGTTCAAAAGTCAAGGAGGTAATAAAATACTGTAGTGAGCACTCTGCAAAACTAATATAATTTATTCTAAGAAACTTTTTATGTGAGAATGATTTAGCTGTCATTCCTCCACCCTTTCTTCAATCAATAATAGTATATCTTGAAAGATTTCAATGTCTATTCTCTAGGTTAATTTCTTTAAAATTTTATGGGTTAAGGGGTATTGTAAATATGTACCTTTGTATGAGCTGATAGAGAGCTTTGTCAAAGAGAGGTCGTTCGTTTGTCGGTATCCAGAACTGTGGGTAATAAGCAAAGCTAACCATCGTGTTGCCGTTATTCACGTTCTTGTAGAGCCGGATATCATGGGTTTTGTCCCACTCGTTCAGACTCCCGTTCAGTCGTTCGATCAAGTAGTGCATCATTCCGCGATTAGTTGAGTCCCCAATGAACAGAAGCTGGAAAAGATATATTTAATACAAATTAAACTTTTAAAATTTTAATTTATATTTCTAACAGTGGAAAAATGAGGTCAAAAATCATAACAGCACCATTAAAGTATCCATTTATTAAAAACTATAATTATACTAGCAAGACCATCCTCCTCGCCCCTCCCCCCACCCCCCGGTGCTGCTTGTGAGTTAATCTATATAAGTAAAACCTCATGGAGTTATTTAATTTTACATTTATTTTATGTTTACTTATTTTATAGTAAATATGCACAATTTTTTAAAAAAAAATTCACGATTTTATGTAACACACTCTATGTTGTCGTTGTAGCATCAAATATGTGTTTAGCTAGAAATTAGGTAGACCGTAGCTATCGAGATGGCCTAAATATTTTAGGTGTGTAACATCAAATTCAAGTAAATGGCACTTTTTGGATTCCTGACAAACTTCTGCCCGCTCTCTACGTTCTGTCTTCTTCCTAGAACGACGTTTGTGAGTTTCAGACGAGCGTGAACTAAATGCAATCGTACCCGGTTTACTTTCAAGGTTCCCTGTACGGAAACAGCGATTTCATACACAGTTTTGTAGCGGTGCTCAAGAGGTCAAAAACGATAACAACCCCATTGAAGTATCATTATTAGTCACAAAGTTACGAGCGGAATTAAAATATAATGTTTTCGTCACGGTCTACTTCGCCCTACATGCACCCCTTATTCAGAACCGAAGTTAAAGACGTTACACGTGAAAAAAAAAGAAACATTTCTATAAATTAATTTTTATTACCAAATAATCCCTTCAAAATTCCTATATTCCAACGATTATAAGAAAAAAAGGTATAAAGTGTCTTTAAAACCATATGAATTTAATTTATTTGATTAATACAATACTTTTATATTTTTGATTTTTCTTTTTTAATTTTACTCATAAGTTAACTCTTATTTATAACTGCATTAAATATTATCTAACTATATCAAATTTGACTTTAAGAATTAATAACTACGCACAATTAAATCCGAAATATTTTTGGACAAAGTGCATTGTCCTTCGTATTGGAATCTGAAGAAAAACAATGAATTATTTAGTAACTATTGATTTTGGAATCTGACACTGTGGTTCTCGGAAAGTAAGCACGAAATCGGAAATTGTCCCGACACACGAAACAGGTTAATTCTAAGATCAATTTGAACAATTAATATACATTGTATTCCAAATACACATTTCTATAGATGCTTACTTTGGGCAAAAGTGGGTTGTTTCAATAAAATATTTAATAAAGATGTTTTTAAGTTAGTAATTATATATACTATTAGTAACTATTTCACAGAATATAATCCTTATGAAAACGATTACTGTATATGAATAATTTTAAAAATGCTTTATTAATGCACTAAAAAGTAATTATTATTTTCTCTTCAATTCGACAGTATTAAAATCTGTCATTTTTTGTCTTATTATCACTGAAAAAAATTATGGTGTGGATGTTTATTTAAACGGCTTAATATTATAGTGTTTTGCGTTGTTCAAACGTGAGTAGAGAACAAATTTTAATTAGTTGATTTAAAAATAAGAATTTACTTACCTAAATACTTATAAAAAATAAGCTTTTTTTTTTAAACTTACGGATTTTTACAAGAACTATTTCTGTAATTATTTAATAATTAAAAGCTAAAGCTATGTAGAAAATCGAAACGCACAAAATCGAAAAAATTGCTATTTAATACATATTCTGCCTTTTTCATTAACTTTTCAAAGCTCTTTATCTAATACATGGTTCGTACGCATTGTCCGAAAATAAAAATAAGGATTTTCTAAGGACTCCTTAAAAGCAATATATAAGGACCTTATTTTTTAATGCGAACTAACTTATATACATTTGTAACGAAAAGTTAACTCTAAAGCCGTAGACTTCTTAGTAAGAAAATGTTTAAAAAATTCAAATAAATGACTATAAAAAAAGAAAAATAAGTATAATTAGCTAAAAAGCAATCAGGTGCAAAAAAGCAGTGGTATTTTATTCATATACAAAGTTGTGTTTAAATCACAATTAGATAAAACATTTTTAATAGAGGTTTTTTTAAATGATTTAAATTATAGTCGTTTTAATGACTTTTTAAGAGCTTTCGGTTACTTGAAAGTTTCCTAATTATTTTTTTTAACAAAAATAAGAAGTTTCTAAGTGCTTTATAAAAGCCCTCATGGTCATAAAACCAAAATAAGAAGTTTCTCGGGACTTCTAACGTACGAACCCTATAATGAAAACCAAGTTTTCTTTGTCCTTATATCCTTAATTCTACTAACATCTGGGATTCCACGTTCCATTAAATTTTTTCTGCGATTTGATTGTGATTAACTCTGCAAAATTTCGGTCACGAGTCCGTTATCCTATAATTAAGTTATTTTTTTACCAAAATAAGAGTTTCTAAGTGCTTTATAAAGGCCCTCATGGTCATAAAACCAAAATAAGAAGTTTCTCGGGACTTCTAACGTACGAACCCTATAATGAAAACCAAGTTTTCTTTGTCCTGATATCCTTAATTCTACTTAACATCTGGGATTCCACGTTCCATTAAATTTTTTCTGCGATTTGATTGTGATTAACTTTGCAAAATTTCGGTCACGAGTCCGTTATCCTATAATTAAGTTGGTTTTTTTTACCAAAATAAGAGTTTCTATGTGCTTTATAAAGGCCCTCGTGGACATGAAACCAAAATTCATGTCTATAAGGGCCTTTATAAACCACTTAGAAACTCTTAATTTGGTAAAAAAAACAATTTGACAATTCTTGTTTCGTCAAAAGTCAAGTGATTTAATGACAAAACGATTGTCAAAATTGACGAAAGTAGCCTTGACGTCTGCTGAACGCTCAAAAGTTAAATTGTTACTTCTGAGAGTATATAACATAAGAGAATTTCACATATCTAGTCAGCAAAACAAGATTACCTTTCGGTTATTGAAACATTTTTGCAGATCTTCTGACTTCAGGTTCTGGTATCTGCAATAGTACGGATGCCATACGGCTTGTTTCCAGTAACACGTGGTTTGATTGGAGCAGTTATTGCACGGCAATACCCACCGACCTATAAAACACAAAGGACATGTTTATACTTGCCGTAGTTTAAAGTACTGCCTCACAAGTCAAAGAAAAAGTATGGGAATTGTTTAGTTTAATAGTTTGAATTAATAGCCTTAATCACTAATATAAAACATAGTTAAATAATTTAAACTTATAAGATAGACAATTAAAAGATACAACTCTCACTAGTGTTTTGATAACTCTACATAACGATTGGAATTGCATGAGATTTTTTTTAATTGTTACTAATTATAATTATAATCATTATCAAACACATCCGAATTTTTTTTCTACGATTTAAGGGACATGGTATATGTAGATATTTGGCTATATTTTTCGATGGTATTACGATGTTTCCTCATGATAATAAATAATGAATGATTTATACTGACAAGTATTGATCATTGAGATTGAGATTCATTTGGCATTTAAAAATTAAGCAGTCCGAGGGAAGTTTATAACTTGCGTTATCAGAAAAATCTTTGACCGCGATTCACTCTGAAAATGCATCTTCAGGAAGAACAGCTTCTGAGAGTGTAAAGAGCTTGTAAAAATTAAAAGTATGTTGCAATAAGTTTTTTTGTAATATATTTCTTTCTATCTAATTTAAAGATGAATACCTTAGAAAAATAAAGAATTACCTTGAGCATCCCCAGTTTTGCATAAAGGCTTTTGAAGGTTTTCTTTCATATATTGAGACCATGTGTGAGAATGAAACACATCCTTTTGGAAACCGCAACCTTCGTTGTAAAAGAGCTTCATGTCACACTCCTGTCAGACAAAATACACATTTGCATTCAATACTATAAGATTTTTTTAATTATAAGAAAATCTGAACAAATTATACTCAGATTAAATATTTCTTCAAAAGAGCAAAACGAATTCGGTTAAAAATTACAGAATCTTTAGTCGCAGCACAAATTTTGCGAAACACTGACGGAATCAATTCATTTTTGACGAAAAGTTTAATCAAACCGTATTTAAGAAAGATTTCATCGAATTAATGTAACCCATATTTAAACCATTGAGGCTCGCGTTTTAATTTACCAGTAGAAAAATTTTATTTTCTGATATTATGTCTATTTTTAGTCCAGATTAACATAAATATTCATTAAAAAATATATCTGAATTTTTAAATTAAGATTTTTAATATGTATTTAATTAAGTACATGAAACTTTCATGGAGCCATTTGGCATCAATGGAACTTAAAGTACTGGAAAGAAAAAGGTTATTCAATAAAAAAAACAGACCCTTGGTAACAGAAAAAGTAGAAGTAATAATTATTTTTCGCAATTATATTTTCACTTTTGGCTTCATAGCGTGTTTCTATTAAAAATTAATTTACTAAATATAATGGTGTGATTTACTATTAAATATAAAAAATACTCGTGTATTGATAGATAAAGCACCTTTTAAATGGTTCCAAATGGAACCTACGGGAATTTATGTTTCAATGCAAAAAACATAAATAAAGTCAGTGGTGCTATTTGGCACCACTGGGTCCCAAATGGTTAACAATGAACACTCATTATGAAGTTTCATATGTCAATAATAGATAGTTTTTCGTTTGGTTCTGTATTTTTTCTAATTGATAGATAAGGCACCTTTTAAATCGTTCCAAACGGAACCTACGGGAATTTATGTTTCAATGCAAAATATATTAAAGGCATTGGTGCTATTTGTGACCACTGGGTCCCAAATGGTTAACAGTGAACACTCATTATGAAGTTTCATATGCCAATAGTAGATAATTTTTCGTTTGGTTCTGTATTTTTTTCTAATTGATAGAAAAGGCACCTTTTAAATGGTTCCAAATGGAACCTACGGGAATATATGTAATGCAAAAAAAAAAAATTGCAGTGGTGTAACTGTGATATAATAATAAAAAAACGAAAATGTACATTTCATTTATAAACATCTTGTATGATTTACCCCACCGACGCTTAGGTGATTTGGGCAATTGTAAAGTTATTTTCACAGTTTGGAAGTTTAATTATTAGGTTGGAGGGAAAGTTCTGTCGTATTTTAAATAGGCAGGTGATTTTTGCAGGTGAAAAAGAACATCTGGCTAGTGAGTCAATAGGATTTTTTTTGTTTTTTTAGACTGCTGTATAATATAAAAGGTGCCCTTTTTTACCGTTCATCATTTACTTGTGATATTTAAAGTGAAAAACATGTCAGTAGATAAAGTGCATTTACGACACTGCATTTTATATGAATTCCAAAAAGGAAGCAATGCATCGGTTGCATGTAAAAATTTATGTGCGGTATTTGGAAAAGATATTGTAAATGTTCGTACTTGTCAAAGATGGTTTAGCAAATTTCGTTCTGGGGATCTGAGCCTCAAAGAAAGTGATCGATCTGGACGACCATCCAAGCTCGATAATGATGTTTTGCGATCCATATTGAAAAATAATCCACATTTAACAAGTCGAGAAATTGCAGAAGAGTTTGGCATTCATCATACAACTGTTGGAGATCACATTAAATCTGTTGGGTTTGTGTTAAAGCAAAGTGTTTGGGTAGCACATGAATTAACGGAAAAGAATTTGTCTGATCGTGTAAGAATGTGTTCATCACATCTGATTAGACACAATGTGGAACCGTTTTTGGACAGGCTGGTTACTGGAGATGAAAAGTGGGTTCTTTACGAGAATATTAAGAGAAAAAAATCTTCCTGCAAAATTATCTAGCGGGAAAAAAAATTCACGTCTTTTGAAAGTGTTTCTAAGGCAGTTGCTGACTATTTTAACTCCAAGGATGAGGAAAAACAGGAATTCACAGGTTACCTGAAAGATGGCAACAGGTTGTAACAAATAACGGAGCATATATAATTGATTAATATTAAACACATATTTTTATAAATGAATTCAAATATTTTCTTTAAAATACGACAGAACTTTCCCTCCAACCCAATAATTTCTCCTGAGCATAATTTTGTATATTATTTTTTAAATTTGTAATTATTTGTAAAGAAATAGATTGTAACTACATAAAACTTTTAAATTTCAAAAATATTGTAAAATGGAGTATTTTTATGAATTTAAAAATTTAGTCGAAAAACTGCAGATCCTTGGACGTGATATTACGTCCATGAGCGTCAGCGGGTTAAATCATACATAAATAAAAATGTTTGTAATGTCCTTACAACAAAAAACAGTATGTATATTGAAGAGTTTTTTACCTGCTTTAAACTGCAAATTTGATGGTAAATGTGTGGATTAAATGGGTTTTCTCCATGAGTCACTGGTAACCGGTGAATATTGAGAGTGTAACTATTGATAGCATGGGGCTCCGTCAAGCTGATGTCCACAACTATGAAACTGATGCGGTTCTGGCCTACACCAAGAGTAATATTCGTTGGTCTGAAACAAAGGGATCATCATCATAATAATATTCAAATACTATTGAATGGAAAACACATTTTTGTAAACATTCTGCCTACACTATTAAAATTTTCGGTTCAACGATGTACCATATGTTGACGCTAGTTGTCCGATATCCGCTGTGGGAAAAATTGGTTAAAGAAAAAAGAATCGAATGAAATTATCCAAGCGTGTTTTATTTTCAGACTTGACTTCCAACAACTGACTCAGACTGCAATCGAGTCTGATAACTTATAAGAATCGAATAATTTACATAAGGCGCCCTGGGTCGTAATAATAAAATAAGATATGTTTCTTCATCAGACAATAAGCGAACACCATATCTTGGTGCAAAACAGAGGTCTGCAGCAAATTACGCCATATTATGGAGGAATCTAGGTTGAGCAAAAAATCCTTTATCGGATAAAAGCGGAGGTTCACCGATAAATGGTTCAACCTCTTTAACTGCAACCTAAATTTTCGCGTCGCTACATCAACAAACTATAGTAAGAGCCTCCGTGGCCCAGTGGATAAAGGCGTTCAGCTATTAATCAGAGGATTCCTAGTTCGAGCCCAATCGATGGACTTAACAAAGAAAAGTAAAAAGGTTGTCATCTTGCGATCGGAGAGTTGCCAGCTTTGTTTAAAAAATGCTACTACTAAAATACTAAATAAACTTGAATTTTGAGTTTTATGCAACCTTATGAGTTTTGGCGCAACGTTTCACCACTAAATGGTATCCATGGTAGCACCGTAAAATGGTGAAACTAAGCACCAAATGTTGGTTGAAGCTAAATGGGTACCAAATTTTGGTGCAAGATCCTAATAATTTTTAACAGTGTACTGAGTGTTTCCATTCAACTCAAACAACTTTAGTACTAAATTTAACAGCAACTCAAACTTTTATTTTTAACATTTGTGTATACATAATTAACTATTTAAAGAGTAATATGTAGTTTATATTTAAGTAGGCCAAATACAAAAAACATTTATATTCAGAAATTAAAAAGCAAAAAAATGTGACAACCTGCCGTAGTCTCCCCTAACACACGGACAATTTTTCGGTGATACAAAACATATTACAGGGTTCCCACTGGTCCTTAAAAGTCCTTAAGAACTCCTTATTTTTGATTTGCATTTTTTAAGAGCCTTTTAAAGTCCTTAATTTTGACCAAGAGTCCTTAGAAACTCCTTATTTTTTCTTCAGCCGAAGAAACATTAATTTTTTTAAGTAGTTCTTTTAAAATTTCTTGTGCTCTCAGTTAATTTCACTTACATTGGCAATCCATTGTGGCTGTTTTTTAAATGAGATGCTAGAATGCTATTTATTTTCTCGCTTCAGTAATAAGTTAGTGCATTGCATTTATTATTCTTTGCAAATGCATATTTAACAGTTGGTGAAGAAATCAAACAAGATTTTGAACGAATTAAAAAAGTAATATCTTGGAGTCAAAGAATGAGGTTCTGTTAAGATACCTTTTAAAGATAGCATTGCATTTAAAAAGTAATTTTTAAGTTAATAGGAAAGTTGATTGTTGTCATAATTTGTTTACTTTTTCTTACTTCAGAAGCAGTACGATAAAAAAAGGGTCCTTAAAAACTTGTTTTTGTCCTTAGAAAGTCCTTAAAAACTCCTTATTTTTTTTATTTTAAAAAATGAGTGGGAATCCTGTATTAGCAATAAAACAAAAGAATATTTTTTATCAAGTTAACAAAATGTTTATTTCCATTGAAGTAAGTTAAAAAGTTTTCAAAAAAATTCCGTAATCGATACAAGCGTTGACATTTTTAAGAAAAGTTATTACCATTTTAAGAGAATCCTTCACTGTAAAAATATAACCCAATTCCATTCCCAAGAGCCAAATATCCCAACCTTAAATAAAAAGAAACGTTTCCTTTGAAACAATCCTCAAATGATAAATGATTTAATCTCAACTTCCCCAGTTTCTCAAGTTAAAGGGAAATGTTAAAGACTTCAATGTCTACCTGGATGTTCCGAATCTATCATCCAAACGAGCTTCGCTCTGGCAGTTGTACACCTTGGCCCATGCCCTGAGAAGCATTACTTCGAAGCTGACATTGACTGAATATTCCGTGACAGCCGGATCGAAGGCCGGATAGAGGAAGACAGCCGGATCAGTGTGAATGGACGATAGGTAGGGAGCTGTAGCCGGATCTAAAAAGAAAAACTCCGACATTTGGTTTAAAATCGCTGGGTAGAAGATTATTCTTTAATGTATTTAAGCAACCAATCAAATTGTTTGAAAGAAATATTGTATGATTGGTTCTTAATTAATCGAGATAATATTTAATAATATAATCAATATAGAGTTAGAATGTTGATGTTTACACTGTAAAAGAATGGTACTTAAAAATGGGTACCTGAAAGTACTCGGTTTTCTTTGAGTACAATCGCATCGTAAATGAGCGATGGTGTAAACAAATTTAAGTAATCGTACTTTCTCAAAATGAGGAGTGTGATTTAATATTGCTAATTTCAGCTTCTGTTCAAGACATCTTAACAAAGCGACCTGACAATCTTAAAATAGTTGTTCAGAAGATGGTTTTCCACATTATTTTATGTCGATTGCTTGAATGGAAACTGAGTTATTACAACTCGATTATCTTACTTCCTATTCTTTTGGAACACCCTTTTTTAACATTTATTCTGTTTATAACTTCTTCACGTCGCCCTGGTAGTACAACGGATAAGTCACTGGACTGCAGTTCCTGAGAATATGGGTTCGATTCCCAATAAGTCTTCGTTGTAATTTATCGAAAGTGATTTATGTAGGCAAGCAACTGTTCTTGTTCATTAATTTTTACTCATTGTACATTTGACAAATATCATAAAACACTAAATATATGTTAGATATACTGAGACTAATAATAAGCTTCACGCATGACTTTTTTTATTCTTATAATTATCCACCCTAAACGTAAAAAGAACACTCTAAAGAATACCTCTTTAAAAGAACAGGAACGGGATGTAACTGTTCCTTAAAATGAACGTAAATATCAAATATATTCCTCGAATGAAAAGTATTATTGCTGTGAGATTTTTTTAAAGGTATTATAAATAAATAAATATGAAAGTGATAAAGTATCTAATGATACCAAAATCTTATTTTTCGAATTATTGATTGCTTGTTTTGCATTTGGGATACTCATTTAATAAAATATATAACATTGCAAAAGTAGAATAAAAACTGTTTAATAAAAGCAGATCTAAACTCCGCATATTGCAACTTTGAAAAATATAAATGGAAAGCTTTCTTCTTTATTAAAAAATAAAGCATTTAATTATTACAATAGAACTTCAATTATCCGGATCAAACAAAGTAGACCACCAATTATCCGGAAACGGATCGATTTTTAAAAAAAATCAGCAAAATCCACATTTTAAATTTTTTTTATCGGTGAATCATATTGTTTTTAATAGTCATTAAATTACATTACGTACTAAAGCAAAATTAATTTCTTTACTAAGAAATAATTTTTTTGTTAATTATCCAATTATCAGGATATTCGGTTATCCGGATGGGATATGGTCCCAATTGATCCCGATAATTGTATTTCTACTCTGTTTCATTATATTATTATACGATTTCACGGTTCAATGCATTGCAGAAACTAAAATTGTAAATTTCTTTATTTTTTTCTTAAAATATTAAGTTTGATATTTAATAAAAAATTTAAAAGTTTCATTTAATGTTATTTGACAATACTAGGTGCAACAACATCAGTTGCTTTCATTTATTAACAGTTTTAAGTTATTATAAGAATAGTATTACAAAAGAATAAAAAAATTCATAGAAAATTCCGAACCGAACCCTAATTAAATTGGTACTTATTAGTAAACGCATCAACCTTTCAAATGAGTTGTGCAAAAAATAAATACCAATATTCTGTATATATTTTTTAATACTTTAATTTGTAAATGAACATTTCAAGGGTTAGAAAATCGTTCAAGTTTGAAACACAATTTTTTTTATACAATGAACAAAATTGTTTTTTTTTATTTTAACCCGAATGAACATTCTGTCAGATATGGATATAGTTTGTGTTGATATTCCCTAAGAAAATTTTTTTAACGATTTTCTGTTTATTAAATATGAGTCGCAAAGTGAAGGATGTCTCGTAATTAAAAATATTGGTTATTTGTTTTATTTTTAGCTAATGTATTTTTGTCATTAGATTTTTTTAAAAATATATAATGACATCGAGAACTTGAAGATAGAAGCTAACCCTCGCGGTTAATGTAAAACACTAGAAATTTAAATTGATTGTTTATTTCATTGTAAAGCAATGTTTATCTTATCTTAATATTATCATCATGAATTTTATTTTAAAATAGAAATAGTAAAGGATAATAGCAATTATTACTTACCGTTAGTACATATATCTTCCTCTTCATAAACTGTAAAATAAATTATTTTAATATATTTATATTTGGAAATAAAAACAAAGTGTCCTTCAAAATAGTCCCATTTATACAAGAATAAATCTTATAAATTACTGTTAGAAATTAGTCGTCTAGTTTCAGAACTAGATAGATCCATTTCCATAAAGTTTACAGGAGACACCAAAAACGATTGTCAGCCAAGTACTATTGTTTCAAAACCCATGTGCATTTATAGACTGGATTCAGACACTTTTGGTCCATACTACATTATAATGTAAATTGTACATTGAGTACTTATGAAAGACATAAAAAAAATTATTATTATTTATTTATTTATTTTGCAAAAAAATGTGGATATATCTTGTTTTGAAACTAGACGGCTGAAATATGAATGAAAATTTATTCGTGTAATATATTTTTATTTCTTATGTTATAATACATAATCGTAGTATTATTATAAAATTTAATTTAAAACACATATGTATTTTCATTTATATTTTCAACTTGAATTTAAAAAGATCTAAAACACAAACATGGGATTCATAGTAAGATTTGTTTGAAAATTGAAAAATATAAACTTGTTTTGAAACGGATACAAAGATTACGTAAATCAGAACATTTTATTCAGATTAATAAATTATATTAAATTAAATTATATTAAATAAACAATAAACCGAAACAAATTGTCAAATGATATTAAAAAAATAATATAACTGTAGGATATATTTAATCATCATTTTTTTTTCATTTACCTTCAAACTTAGATCGTAAAACTTTACTATACTTTTCTTTACTCCGTTGCTTTGAAAAAATACGAGAAATGTTCAAGGATTTCCTGAAAATAAAACTTAAATGTTAATTATCTAACTTACAAATCCAACTGCTTACGTTTATGACACTTGACTTACTTAAAATAATATTTTTAAATTAAAAGTATATATCGTTTATGCTATTTATTAAAAAAAAATTAAAAAATAATTACAATATAAAAATTATATAATTTAAAAATGTAATTTAAATACTTGTATTTTGATTTTTTTCTAATTTAAATACAATTTGTGTCTTATTTTAATACATTTTTCCACACGAGATTATTCCGCAAGCGAGATTTGTTTATTTCATTTGTATTAAATACAAAGAAAAAAATAACTTTTACATATAAAATATTAAATATCATTTTCTTACGTTTAACCATTTTACTATACCTTTCAAACATTTCATTCTTTTAGTAGAAAAAAAGTTAAAAAATTCAAAACAACCATAATTTTTTTTAATCGGTTTCTCTAAACATACCTCTATTAGAAACTAATGTGAATTATTTTAAACCGTAGTCGCCACTGTAATAATCATCATATATATTATTTCTCTAGAAAAGGTCCCTTTTATTTCCCTTAGAAACAACGAATTTGAACACATGAGGTTTAAAAAGAAAGAGAATGCCATAATTATCGCACGGTCATGATAATAATAATTTTATTACACAAAAATTATATAAATCAATTTTAACTATATTCGCAATATTAGGCATATGAGCCCCAACTTATTCTTAACCTCATGTACAATTATTATTGAGTTTAATTATTAAAACAATAACTGAGTTTCAATTTTTTTTATATTTTTATTAAAAACTAGCTTAAATACCCGTTCTACGCGCGGGAAGGAAATAAGTTTCAAAACAGATACAAATACAATATTTATAAGCGAAATAAATAATATTCTTAATTTGTCACCCATCAGAGGGAACCACAGTATTAAAAGTTACAATTTGTAACGAAATTTTATTAACAAGGTCCCGCAAGATTGATAATATGGAGAAGTTGGCTATACGATAATGTGGATATACATACGATACTCCCGTTGATTAACATCCATATTTAAATAGATTCCCAAACTAACTTTGATACCGTAGCAGTATAAACTATTTGGCTACACTCGGTATCGAACCAAGGAACTTCGGCTTGCTACGCCGATACTCTGCCAGTCAGGCTAAAGTGATCACACCAGCCTAAGCGGGAGTATTGGGTATATGAAGTAAACCCCACACTACTAATACCGAAAAAGAGGTTTTACACCCCCTTAAATACGTTCGATCGGAACAAAAATAGCTTACTTTTCCTATTTAAGGTATAAGTAACAAATTTGCCAAATTTCTTCTTCATAGGTATACGGGAAGTTGGAGAATTAATTGATGAGTGAATGAGTGGGGTTTTCGCATTTATATATATAGATTAAAATATACTTTTTAGCATAAAATTTCATAAAATCAAAAATTCAACTTGATCTCTTTCTATTTAAAACTCCAATATGTAAATTATGTTCTGTCTTATTAATAAAATGTGTTCACCCAAACGAATTCTGTAAATGAGCTTTCTTTACAAAGATTATGTTAAAGAGGAAGAACAACATTTACATCTAAAAAGAGGAAAAGAATTGTGTTCCGGACCGTTTTTATTATGTCAAACGTTTTTACTACGTTTTCTACTTTTGATTTTTTTTAATGGTGTAGAAGTACTGAACCATGTTCAAAAGAGCTTAAACAGGTTTTTTAATTAAAATATTACATTGAAATACAGATAGTTAATGTTTTTGGATTTTTGAAGAAATACTATAGCAAATGTCTTTTTTCGAACTTAATTGATAGAAAAATCCCTAACTTTCAAAATTATACAGTACAGTAGAACCTCTTTATAACAGACTTGATTATGGCGAAAGGTTATCGGTTTTAATGAAAGTCCTGTTTTATAAAACAAAAATCTAAAACTGGTGTAATGCAACAAGGGGTAGAACATCAATGAAAGTACAGTAGTTAGCTATATTATATTATGTTATGTTATGTTATGTTATGTTATGCTATGCTATGCTATGATATGCTATGCTATGCTATGTTATATTATATTATATTATATTATATTATATTATATTATATTATATTATATTATATTATATTATATTATATTATATTATATTATATTATATTATATTATATTATATTATATTATATTATTATATTATTATATTATTTTATATTATATTATATTATATTATATTATATTATATTATATTATATTATATTATATTATATTATATTATATTATATTATATTATATTATATTATATTATATTATATTATATTATATTATATTATTATATTATATTATATTATTATATTATATTATATTATATTATATTATATTATATTATATTATATTATATTATATTATATTATATTATATTATATTATATTATATTATATTATATTATATTATATTATATTATATTATATTATATTATATTATATTATATTATGTTATGTTATGTTATGTTATGTTATATTATATTATATATGAAATAAAAAACAGCCTTTAACATAAGTGGAATTGAAAAAGATGTGTACTTAAGCATTGCATTAATCTTTAGAACAAGAAGGTTTCAATTCATGTTGGTTTTACCTTCAGTAGTTTAAAAAAAAAAATTCTGCTAGTTTTATATTTGGTACTTATTTTTTCAGTGATGACATTTTTAATGCACTACGATTTTTGCTTTTACCAACCGTAACTGTTTTATGCAAATAGCTACCATCTGCATTCGCAAAGCTAACACATACTATTTGCTTATTTTCCTGCCAGACATTGTTTTCCGGGTTTTGAAGCCGGGTTTGAAAAAATTTTAACAGTGTATATTCGTTAAAAGTAAAGAAAATATTAACCTATACGAAACGGCACTGTTGACATCAATATCACTGTTGTATTCATCTAAGGGTGTTCCTTCGTACCATCTGTCCAAGCTCATCAGTAAACGGTGAAGGTCTGACGTTGTGTGACGCCTAAACAAATATAAAAAACAACTGCAATTTAAACAATTTTGGCAATAAATTATTTGAATTTAAGATTGATTAAAATAAAGTAATTCGAAATACATTATGGTCGACTTTATTAACAAATCACGTAACTCCAAACCACGGATTCAGCAGCCGTCGACGGTTGCTTGGCGACGAAATTCAAGCAATTCACTTCTATTCTTGGAATTGTTCAAAAACAAGAAGCGATCTGGAGTGGATTTCGTCACCAAGCAGCTTTCGCTACAACTGCTGAATCCGTGGTTTGGATTTACGTGATTAGTTAAGTAAACGGACATTATACATTTACTAAAATTGTTATTATTGGAAAGTGGCAGATTAAAAGAAGACAAATTAGAATTATTATACATTTATATATAAAATATATTAAAAAGTTAAATTTTTACCTCAAATCTTCAATTTTGAATATATTAAACTTAAGTTGCATCCGCATAGAAGTTTTAACATAACTAACATTATATAGGTGTTTTTAAAAGTTGAACTCATGACTTTTTCAGTATTTAAATTTGTATAGTTTAAGTTATTAAATTTATTTTAGTACGCATTAAAACGCTGGACAGCACAGGGTTATTACAAATTGTTGGGCGATGGTCATTGTTTGGATGTATCACATTTAACTGTATTAGCATAATAAAATATTACTAGCATGTCCGTGCGATAATTATCGCATGAACAATCTGCTCATAGATGGCAGCATAATCAATGGCTTGTTTAAAAAAAAATTCAAATAAATTATTTTAAGCGCATTTAAAAAAAAACTGTTGATATTTATGAAATGAAAGTACGATTTGCCACTGATCCACAAAATTCTCATTTATTTTGAGACCTCATGTGTTAAGATCCGTTGCGTCTAATGGACGTAAAAGGGATCTTTACTACAGAAATAATATATATGATTTTTTCCACCTAGTTTGCTTATATTTTAAACAAGTCTTTAGCTTGTTAGTTGCAACAAACAAATTTTTAAGTTAGCTTTAGTAGCAACAGTAGTAGTTTATTGTTATGTGTTGTTGTTAAACAGCCAAAAAATGACCATCGTCCAAAACGATTTGTGATCACCCTGAATGATAAATGTATTTTTAAAGAACATTGAGGTGTGGAAGAGATGAAACTTCAAGATGATTAATACACAATTAAATTAATATAATAATTTAGCCAATTTACAGGCTAGACTATTACTAGATTTTATTATTTAAGTTGAAATTTTCAATATCAATTAAATTTAATTTATGATACCAACCTGTAATTAAACCAAATTTTTATGGACTGTTGATTCGTAAACTGCTTTTGTAGTTGTTCCATTAATCCTTGGTAACGACTAGCATCTTTTGAGGGATACAGCTAAAATAAAAATAGGCGAAACGAAATATTTTAAATTATATAAGAGAAACACCTGAAATCGTAGATGTGAAACAATGCGTGAAATAAAGCGTTACCTGCCTAAAACCATTTTCAACAATGGATTCCCTTCTGGATTGCATAATATAGGCTAAGTCTTGTTGACTGAGACAAATGTCGTTTGATAAGGCACAGCTCCATTCCTGTAAAATAGAAGAAGAAAATATTAATTTCAATAAACCTTCGATATAACGAACCCTCACGGACCAATGCAAGTAATCGTTGTAACGAAAATATCGTTGTAAAGAAAATTTCGTTGTAACGACAATTTCGTTGTAACAAAAATTTCATTTTAACGAAAATATCGTTATAACGAAATGTCGTAATAACGAAACGGGAGTTATAATAAAACGGTCGATATAACGAAAAGTCGTTATAACAAAAAGTCGTTATAACGAAAAGTCGTTATAACGAAAAAGTCGTTATAACGAAACAGCCGTAAAAACAAAATGATCGTTGTAACAAAAAGGTCATTATAACGAAAAGATTGTTATACAGAAAAGATAGTTATAACGAAAAGCCTTTGTACCGAAAAGATCCGTATAACGAAAAGATCGTTTTTATAAAAATATCGTTATAACGAAAAGGTAGTTATAACGAAAAGTTCGTTACAACGAAAAGATCTTGTCTTTGCCTAAACCCAAGAATTGAAGTAGAAAAATGGCAGGTTCAAGAAAATGCAATGATTTTCGATATAACAAAAAGATCGCTGTAACGAAAATATTATTATAAAGAGAAAAGGTAGTTAGGACGAAAAGGCTGTTATAACGAAGCGGTTGTTTGAACGAGTAACAAAACTAATCAACATATTGAGACTTAAAGTGACGGTCGTTATAACAAATGGGTCGCTATTTCAAGGAGACGTTATAAATAGGGTATAGAATGTAATTAGGGGATGTGCAAGTAATTAGAAAAAGGTGGTAACATAATACAATTATTTTCCGTTTGACATGGGTAAAAAATGTAAAATGTTAAATAATAGAAATAAGGTAAAAAATAAGAATTGTCCTTTTATAAAACTAAAAATATAACAAACTAAAAAATAACGGGGTTGATGGGGTTTAGAGGATGATCAAGGTTGGTGTAAAACAAAGCAATTACACTCAAACCTGTTTTTGTACGGTGGATAGGGACCGCATAAAAAACATTCGCACAAAACTTCACGAGTAGCTATAAAAAATAGTTTTCGCAACACAATTAAAAAATATTTTTTTATACGGTGGATAGGAATCGCATAAAAAAAGTCTCACATAGAAAATAACTCAAAACCTTTCGAAATAACTAGGAATTGCTTTTTTAAACGAAATCAAGACACGAGGCTTGACAGCTACTGGGAATCTCGCCAAACCTTTTGGAATCTGATTTAGAAAATACACTTGCGATCATTTTTAAATATTTTATTTACATATGTACTTATTTTACACATACAAAACTTTTCAAAACGTATAACCATTATCCTTCGTAGTCTGACAATACGCGAACTTGGTTAAAAATCGCTTTCGTCACTTGAAGATACTACTTCGCACTCGTTTAGAGTTGACTTTTTTTCAGTTACCATGTAGTCAGTGATCAGTTTTTGCGACGACTGTTTTATCACTAGACGCTTGCATATGCCTCGGTAGCCAGATAATCAACTATGTTCCAATTTGATTGAAATTTTTATACCGCACAAAAAAAATCGCATAAAAAAGTCGCACAAAAAAAATCGCACAAAAAAAGACCACACAAAAACAGGTTTGAGTGTATTATGTTTATGATATTTCATTATAACCCAAATAGCAGGATAACTCGTAATTTGAAGGTTTCGAGATTAAATCCATAATCCCAACCAAAAATTTTTAACGCCGTAATTCCAGTAAAATATTCCTAACTATTTACTCTTAACTAAAGGTTTATTAATATAATCGCAAACAATGGTTCCGAAACAAAAATAATTTTTAAAGGCACTAAAAATATAAGAAATGAGAAACGCGCAAATTTATAGATTTTTGTACACATCTACATATCTCCAGCTTTCATTTGAAATACAAAGTGATTGATATTGGTGCAGTAAAAGTCTGTAAATTTTGTCGAAAAAATATTATTGTTTCCTAATGTAGATTTTAAAAAACTAATAAACTAAAATATTTATACGAAACTTCTAGTAAAAGATTTATACTAGAAATATATACGGAATCGGTTAATTAAGTTTTCAATTTCTAATATAAAAATCTGGTAATCTAAAAACTGAGGAACATTCATTTCAATAGAAAATTTTGAAGGACTGAAGTTAAAATAAATATTGTTTCCTAATGTAGATTTTTAAAAAACTAATAAATTAAAATATTTATACGAAACTTATAGTAAAAGATTTATACTAGAAATGTATACCAAATCCGTTAATTAAATTTTCAATCTCTAATAAAAAAACTCTGGTAATCTAAAAACTAAGGAACATTCATTTCAATAGAAAATTTTGACGGAATGAAGTTAAAATAAATATTGTTTCCTAATGTAGATTTTTAAAAAACTAATAAATTAAAATATTTATACGAAACTTATAGTAAAAGATTTATACTAGAAATGCTTTCCAAATCCGCTAATTAAATTTTCAATCTCTAATAAAAAACTCTGGTAATCTAAAAACTGAGAAACATTCATTTCAATAGAAAATTTTGAAGGACTGAAGTTAAAATAAATATTGTTTTCTAATGTAGATATTTAAAAAACTAATAAACTAAAATATTTATACGAAACTTCTAGTAAAAGATTTATACTAGAAATGTCCATTAATTAAATTTTGAATCTCTAATACAAAACTCTGGTAATACAAAAACTGAGGAAGATTCATTTCAATAGAAAATTTTGAAAGAATGAAGTTAAAATAAATATTGTTTCCTAACGTAGATTTTTAAAAAACTAATAAATTAAAATATTTATACGAAACTTCTAGTAAAAGATTTATACTAGAAATGTATACCAAATCCGTTAATTAAATTTTCAATCTCTAATATAAAACTCTGGTAATCTAAAAACTGAGGAACATGCATTTCAATAGAAAATTTTGAAGGACTGAAGTTAAAATAAATATTGTTTTCTAATGTAGATATTTAAAAAACTAATAAACTAAAATATTTATACGAAACTTCTAGTAAAAGATTTATACTAGAAATGTCCATTAATTAAATTTTGAATCTCTAATACAAAACTCTGGTAATACAAAAACTGAGGAAGATTCATTTCAATAAAAAATTTTGAAAGAATGAAGTTAAAATAAATATTGTTTCCTAACGTAGATTTTTAAAAAACTAATAAATTAAAATATTTATACGAAACTTCTAGTAAAAGATTTATACTAGAAATGTATACCAAATCCGTTAATTAAATTTTCAATCTCTAATATAAAACTCTGGTAATCTAAAAACTGAGGAACATGCATTTCAATAGAAAATTTTGAAGGACTGAAGTTAAAAGAAATGTCGAATAATTTATATTAAAAAACTATTCGCAACGTTAATTAATGATTTATTTCATTTTCCAAAAAAAATTAAAAAACTCTTGAACTTATCCTATATTTTCATATGCGGTTTTCTATTCTGTCAGAAAGAAACTCGCTTAAGACTTATGGGCGTATTGATCAGATTTAATGAGTTTTAGGCATAATACGGAAAATGCAGTTAACTATCATGGTTTAAGGTAATTCTTGGAACTCTAAAGAGCTCTCATAGATTGCAATGTTAAATTGTTTGGGGGAAAGAGTAATTTCAGCTCAATTTTTCAAGTTACAATAACAGACTATTGATCGGAAACTATTTATACTGGTAAATTAACTATCCTTTGTTACTTTTATCTATGCGGATTTTTTTAATTAATGAGTTCTGACAAAATTAAGAGGTTAGAAGATAGATAGCTTGCTTAGAAAATGAGTAGTATATGAAAGTACTGAAACTAATTTTTTTCTTATTATTCCATTATTGAATACAAATATCTTATTTATAACATTTTTATAATCATTTTTAATTTACTGAAAAACTTATATTTTTATGTTCGATTATTTATTAAATGTTGCTACAAACATTTTAAGGGAATATGTACTTAAATTATTTTTATGGATTCGCAATTATGTCGCATGTTTATTGACCAATTGTATTAAACAACTTATGTACAAGTATAAGCTATTTACTTTATGAATCCTGAGTACTATTTATATTGATAAAAACTAACTACAAAATTGGTGAATTTTGAATGAATGAATTGGAAAATTTTAATCCAAATTTAAGATTTTAGTTGAGGGCATGCTTCAATTCAATATCGTCGGCTTATTCACAAGCCACGCAACTCCAAACTACGGGTTCAGCAGTCGTAGACAAAGCTGCTTGGCGACGAAATTCAAGCTCGGAAAATCATCTGACCCTTTAAGCCAATCCATCATGTACAATCTAAACTCAGGCATTTCGATCACCTCTCGTTTTTAAAAAATTCCATATTTGGAAGTGAATCGCTTGAATTTCGTCGCCAAGCAGCTTACGATACACTTACCGAATCCGTGGTTTGAAGTTAAGTGGTTTGAGAATTAAGCCTACGTAGTAGTATAATAATATTGTTTATATGAAGCGATTTGCTTACAACAATTGTCTAAAAGTGAATAACTGTCACGTGGATACTATCCCTAAGTTTTCTTCTACTTACTGAGGCCTCCGTGGATAAAGGCGTCAGCTGGGAATCAGAGGGTTCCCGGTTCGATCCTGTGCGACAGACTTGACTAAGAAAAGTAAAAAAGTAGTGATCTTGTGATCGGAGGAATGCCAACTTCACTACAAAATACTGGGAATGTCGTCCAGAACATCCACAAAAATTATCAGCGTGTATACGGGACTGGTGCACGATAAATCTGAAAGGGGTCCAAAGTCTCGACGTCTATTGAAAGCGTTGGGTGCCAGTTCAGGTGTTGTCCTCGTCTGCTGACCATGGTTCAAAAATACGAGGCATCGGTCCCGGGTCTTCGAGATAGGCCCGAGCCCCAGCTGCTCAGTGCATAAGGCGTTCAGCTACTAGTCATAGGATTGGTGGTTCGAATCCGTGCGATGGTCTTGACAAAGAAATGTAAAAAAAGTAGTGATCTTGCGATCGGAGGGTTGTCAACTTCGCTTCAAAAATACTAGAAAGTCGTCCAGAATATCCGACAAATTATACTGGCGTGTATACGGGACTGGTGCACGATAAATCTGATCGGAGTCCAAAGTCCCGACGTCTATTGAAGGCGTTGGGTGCCAGTTCAGGTGTTTCCTCGTCATCTGACCATGGTTCTAAAATAACGAAGTGCATGTATGAATGTGTGTGTGAATGTGTATGTGTTCCCGGGTCTTTCCTTCGAGATTGACCACGAACCGTCGCCAATAGCCCATTGTGCAGCTCTAGTGCAACGTTAATTAACAAAACCAAACCAAAATCTACTTACTAATAATCCAATATCAGTCGCGATTCCTTGAAGAGCCTGTGCTACTTCTTCTGCCACGGAATGAAAAGGCGGAAACAGGAGGCTCATGGTATCGTCTAGTAAGGTTCGCATTGCTTCATTAACTTTGGCGGATTTGGCACTTTTCTTGGGAGCCAGTTGGCTGCTAACTGCTAATACAACTGGATGGAATGAATTATTGAATACGCAGTCAACGGCAAGCAGTTGAAAGCAATGCTGACATCTAGAAGGAAACCACAGATGCATTCTATCGTTAAACAAGTTAAGTACAGGTCGCTTATAACATACTAAGAGTATATTCGTTCTAAGAACATGTGCCCCATTATAATTTTTTTACCCCTTGTTGGTCGGCGTCGCATGTCAGATGTTCAGCATTGTCTAGCTCGAATGGTCTCCATGAGACCGTACTTGCAAGACAATGGCACAATGCAACAGAACATCTATACCGTTAAAAATAGGTGCTCAAAGTAATATGTACTTATAAGTAAATTATAAGTAAATATACTTATTTTGAGTTCATTCGCTGCTAATCATAGCTCCAAATACATGTTTCATTTTTGAAAACGACATGTACTGAAAAATGAGTACAAAAAGTAAAAATTAATAAAAAGAGCAGTAGTTTTCAAACATAGGCTGCCTTCATAAATCACTTTCAATAAATATTGACAACTACAACTAAAACTTTTTGGAATCGAATCCATGTATTCGGGCACCGCAGTCCAGCGCCTTATCCGTTGTATTACCAGGACGACGTAAAGAAGTCATCAGCAGAATAAATGTTAAAAAGGTGTGCCAAAATAATGAGAAGTTAGATAATTAAGTTGTAATAACTCATTTTTCATTTAAGCAATCTACAGCAAATAATGTGGAAAACCATCTTCTGAACAACTATTTTAAGTTTCTCAGGTCGCTTTGTCAAGATGGCTTGAACACAAGCTGAGATTAGCAAAATCAAATCACACTGCTCATTTTTTATAAAAAAGTCCGGCTGCTTAAATTTGAGTACATCACCGATCATTTACGATGCAATGGCAATCAAAGAAAAACGAGTATGTTCAGGTACTCATTTTTAAGTACCTTTTTGTAATAAATAAGTTTCCATTTAAGCAATTGCCATCAAATAATGTGCAAAACCATCTTCTGAACAACTATTTTAAGTTTGGCAGGTCGCTTTGTCAAGATGGCTTGAACACAAGCTGAGATTAGCAAAATCAAATCACACTGCTCATTTTTTATAAAAAAGTCCGGCTGCTTAAATTTGAGTACATCACCGATCATTTACGATGCAATGGCAATCAAAGAAAAACGAGTATGTTCAGGTACTCATTTTTAAGTACCTTTTTGTAATAAATAAATTTCCATTTAAGCAATCGCCATCAAATAATGTGCAAAACCATCTTCTGAACAACTATTTTAAGTTTGGCAGGTCGCTTTGTCAAGATGGCTTGAACACAAGCTGAGATTAGCAAAATCAAATCACACTGCTCATTTTTTTATAAAAAAGTCCGGCTGCTTAAATTTGAGTACATCACCGATCATTTACGATGCAATGGCAATCAAAGAAAAACGAGTATGTTCAGGTACTCATTTTTAAGTACCTTTTTGTAATTAATAAGTTTCCATTTAAGCAATCGCCATCAAATAATGTGCAAAACCATCTTCTGAACAACTATTTTAAGTTTGGCAGGTCGCTTTGTCAAGATGGCTTGAACACAAGCTGAGATTAGCAAAATCAAATCACACTGCTCATTTTTTATAAAAAAGTCCGGCTGCTTAAATTTGAGTACATCACCGATCATTTACGATGCAATGGCAATCAAAGAAAAACGAGTATGTTCAGGTACTCATTTTTAAGTACCTTTTTGTAATAAATAAGTTTCCATTTAAGCAATCGCCATCAAATAATGTGCAAAACCATCTTCTGAACAACTATTTTAAGTTTGGCAGGTCGCTTTGTCAAGATGGCTTGAACACAAGCTAAGATAACCAATATGCACACTGCTCATTTTTTTTAAAGTACGGTTGCTTAAATTTGAGTACGTCATCGCTCATTTACAATGCAATTGTACTCAAAGAAAAATAAGTAGGTTAACGTAATAATTTATAAGTACAATTTATTTTTGCAGTGTACCAAAGCATAGAAATTTAAATTTGCAATTTTAAAAGACTTATTTTTTTTCTTCAAATTTACTGTTTTGAATTCCTGACGGTTTCATCCGATGAACATCAGTATTACGTTGTTTGTGTGTTGTTTTTGTTTGTATTTGAAAATACGATTACTTAAATTTAAATACGTCATCGCTCATTTACGATGCAATTGTACTCAAAGAAATATAAGTAGGTTAACGTACTCATTTTTAAGTAAAATTTTTTTACAGTGTAGAACATTCCTTTGTAGTTTGGTCGGTATTGCGTGGGACTTCGCGGGTTCGAGTCCAGTTGGGGTATTTTTTAATGTACCTGTTCTCCAGCAACGATAGGCCAAACAGCTAGTTCTTATTTATTGCCTAAAAAATCAATGGAACTGCTTTATTTACATGATTGTCCTCTCTTCATTCTTTAAAAAACAACACAAAATCCGGAAACATCAACCTTCCAAAAATTTACATAATTCCCCCATGTAAATTTCGAAAACAGACCTCGTACTTGGAATTGAATCAATAGAAAATTGCACAGAAAATCCGTTGATGTACGATCCAAATCCCATCGGTTGACAGTGCGGCCATAAAAGAAAAGACGGCAGACATCTTGATGTCTTTTGATGATTGTCAAAGGATTGAAAAGTCATTTAACATCCGGAGCTGTAATCTGGAGAAGATCTGGAACTGGGAGAAGGGGGTAGGACTAGGAAAAGTCATCAAAAATGAAGCTCTTTATTAAGGAATCCTACTCTTTTTTGAGCGTTGTTAGATATTTTCAGGATTTAATAAGCTTGAGTTATGATAATTGAAAAGTATTTTTGAGTTTAGTAATAAGCTGAAGATGTATGTTTTGAATTTTGAATTGAATCGTTTATTTTAGAAACAACCTGATATATGTACTATTTAAAAAAAATTTGGGCGAAAAAAAACGTTGTCGTTGATATTAATATAGATTTTGGAATAAATAATTTAGTGTATTAGTTAACATTTTATCGAAGTGGATGTTGCCTGGATTAATTTAAAATATTTATTCGTTACTTTAAAAATAAATTACATTTCGCAGTTACTGGGATTTTGCAATAAAATAGTTAAAAATGTTTACTGTAAAAACGTGCAATTTTAGGATAGCCGCGAAAGAGCAATAATTCCACTGCAACTTTTAATCAACTGAGTGACCAAAAAAATCACACTATAACTGCCCGGTGTATTTAAATCGACTCAGGGTTGCCACATTTCAGATTTCAAAATCGACAAATTAAGTCTATTCTTAGATCAAATGTATCAGTTTTCATTAAATACATGTACCTAAATTCCTAACAGAAAGGATAAAGTTTAACAAAACCTGCATAATTTATTAATGCATTAAATTACCAACAACAACTTATACTCTGCTTAAAAAAAGACTAAAAATAGTACTTCTAAATCTTAACTTTAAATTACCCCAAAATACTATTTTCAAAATCTGTTTTTGTATGTTCACCCCTTCAAATTTTAAGAAAATATTCAAAATTTCGTTTTATGGTAAAATTTTTACTTACATTTTATAGTCATTAATTGTAAATGGTGATAGCATGGCAGCTTCAAGGATGAGTAACATTTTCAGGAGAACATGCGAGAGATTGGAAATTGCCAATTTTACAGAATTCTGGCCTCCATGATGCTTGGCCAAATAGGTCCATAGTTCTGATAATAACCACATTTTTCCAGGTATCTGAAAAGAAATTACCAAAGAAATATAAAAAAAAAACTTCCTCTTGTTAGCTACGTTTATGAACAAAAGGAGATATATCTTATCGTTTAGATTGAAATAGTTACAGTGTTTGTTAACTAGTGTTGTTAATAATTAACTAGTGTTGTTAATAATTAACTAGTGTTATTAATAGTTAATTAGTGTTTGTTAACTAGTGTTGTTAATAGTTAATTAGTGTTTGTTAACAAGTGTTGTTAATAGTTAATTAGTGTTTGTTAACTAGTGTTGTTAATAGTTAATTAGTGTTTATTAACTAGTGTTGTTAATAGTTAATTAGTGTTTGTTATCTAGTGTTGTTAATAGTTAACTAGTGTTTGTTAAATAGTTAACTTGAAATGAGAGTAGAATTCACGATGGGAGATCGGTGGCTCGTGTAGTGATAATTTCAAATATCGGATACTTTCCCTCGGGCTCGAGCAATTGCCTTATCTCGACGGTTTAAGTCTCAATTTACAATACAGAATCCCTCAGGTTTGATTCCAGGCGTCTTCATTCATACAGTGCTTCATTTTTGACCCGGCCTAAACACAAACTCTACCACAACAACATTCACAGCGGCATGCTTCTCTTCACCCACGAGATATTCTTTACAGGTGCTATTCTTTAGTTCCTCCATCCGACTCACTGAGAGGGGGGGGGGGGGTACTTTGGTGGTAATTTAACTTACCCCATACTTCCACCCAGGATCGAGCAATAACTTCAGCTCGATGGTTAAAGTGTCGGTTTAGCATGCATAACACATCAGGTTCGATTCCGAGCGTCTTCCAAACGTTCAGTTCAGCATTTTTGACACGGCCTGAACACCACTTCTACCACCACAACAATCAAAGCGCCATGCTTCTCTTCACAAACGCGATATGTTTCACGGGTGCTATTCATGAGTTCCTCCATCCGACTCACTGAGAGATGGTGGGAGTACTTTGGTGGTAATTTAACATACCCGATACTTTCACTTGAGTTTGAGTCTCAATGGTTCAATATCTGGCGTCTTCTAAACGTTCAGTTCAACATTTTTGACACAGCCTGAACACTGCTTCTACCACCACAACATTCAAACCGCCATGCTTCTCTTCACTCACGCGATATGCTTCACGGGTGCTATTCATTAGTTCCTCCATCCGACGCACTGAGAGAGGGGTACCTTGGCGTTAATTTAACATACCCGATACTTTCTCTCGAGCTTGAGTCTCAGTGGTTTGATTTGGAGCGTCTTCTAAACTTACAATACTATGCACGACTGTTAATAGCGAGCTACACCTGTGACTAATTCTAAAACCATTCAGCCTCTTACGGAATAAGTTTTAATTAACTATTATTCTATACTAATTCGTAATTAAAGGATTAAAGAACCGAAAAGATTTCCATTACGAACTCGTAGTTTCAGACCATTATGGTGGTGGAAATACACCTAGTATGCGAAAACGTCGAAGTCTTGATTTTTAATTTTAATGGCCAACTTTGATTGTAGATATCGGAATTAGGAATTCACCTGATGGTGTATCGACACAAGGATCTTACACCTCCGTCGAATTTAACCTAGTAAATAGAACTGTAGTGGGGTATGGAGTAAACAATTGAAGTTAATATTAAATTAAATGGGGGGGGGGGGGAGCTGAGCAGTGAGTTCGTATTAATAAATCCCGAAAGGGAATAACATTATTAGTACATACGTTTCATAAAGGTAAAAAGCTGTTTAAAGGACACCCACAATAATTCTTTGTATTTAAAAAAATATATATATTTATTTATTTATTTATTTTAATTAATTTATTTATTTTAATTCATTTATTTATATTAATTTATTTATTTATTTTAACTTATTTATTTATTTTAATTTATTTATTCATTTAAAATAATTTATTTATTTAAATTGATTGATTGATTGATTGATTGATTTATTGATTGATTAATGTATGAATGGATTAATTAATTAATTAATTAATTAATTAATTAATGGATTGATTGATTGATTGATTGATTGATTGATTGATTGATTGATTGATTGATTGATTGATTGATTGATTGATTGATTGATTGATTGATTGATTGATTGATTGATTGATTGATTGATTGATTGATTGATTGATTGATTGATTGATTGATTGATTGATTTTATACACAACATATCGTCGTTGACAGTGTAAAAGGTCGTATGTCAAAAAAATTCAATGTATGTTATTTATTATGGCATTTTGTGATTTCCACTTGGTGCCAAAATCCTTTATATCATCAGCTAATCCAATAAAAAAATATACAACCAAATTAAAAAAGGTTCTATCATAGAATCATAACAAGAACCAATTCTTCTTTTTGCTCTCCTGAAAAGTGCTAAAAGTCAGACTTACGACCTTTTGCACTGTCAACGAAGATGAAAACCTGGACACTTGCTAAAGTGCAAGGTGTTGAAAATTGACATGTCAAAAGATTGCAGACACCGTAATTTGTCGCAGTTTTTTTATATCTTTTCTGGCTGCTAGTAGAATTGTATTATATTGAATACCAAAAATATTCAAATATAAATTTTGAATTGCAATAATAAAATGGAATTTGATTTAATTAAGAAATAAAACATATACTAATTTTTAAAGAAATAAGTATCAAAGGAAGCATATTTTCCCAATTCCATAAACATCTAAGTAAATGCAACTATCTCAATTGTTAAACTCATTCTACAAGGACGTTCACAACGCGCTTTTTTTTTCCACGCGCATGACTATCTTTAGTAAAACTGAAGAAACTCTCACTGAAAAATCGTTATTCTTTAAAAAACTAGTATACGCATATTGTTTTAAAGAAACAATTTTCAAAAGAAAAACATATTTTCCCAATTCAATAAACATCTAAGTAAATGCAACTGTCTCAACTGTTAAGCTCATTCTACCAAGACGTTCACAACGCGCATTTTTTCCACGCATAACCATCTTTAGTAAAAGTTGAAAAACTCTCACTGAAAAATCGCTATTCTCTTAAAATCTAGTATAAGCATGTTGTTTAAAAAAAAAAAAATTCAAGAAAAAAACATAATTTTCCAGTTCAATAAACATCTAAGAAAATGAAATTATCTCCATTGGTAAGCTAATTCTACCAGGACGTTCACAACGCGCGTTTTTTCCACGCGTAACTATCTTTAGTAAAACTGAAGAAACTCTTACTGAAAAATCGCTATTCTCTTAAAAACTAGGATACGCATGTTGTTTTAAAGAAACAATTTTCAAAAGAAAAACATATTTTCCCAATTCAATAAACATCTAAGTAAATGCAACTGTCTCAACTGTTAAGCTCATTCTACCAAGACGTTCACAACGCGCATTTTTTCCACGCATAACCATCTTTAGTAAAAGTTGAAAAACTCTCACTGAAAAATCGCTATTCTCTTAAAATCTAGTATAAGCATGTTGTTTTAAAAAAAAAAATTCAAGAAAAAAACATAATTTTCCAGTTTAATAAACATCTAAGAAAATGAAATTATCTCAATTGGTAAGCTAATTCTACCAGGACGTTCACAACGCGCGTTTTTTCCACGCGTAACTATCTTTAGTAAAACTGAAGAAACTCTTACTGAAAAATCGCTATTCTCTTAAAAACTAGGATACGCATGTTGTTTTAAAGAAACAATTTTCAAAAGAAAAACATATTTTCCCAATTCAATAAACATCTAAGTAAATGCAACTGTCTCAACTGTTAAGCTCATTCTACCAAGACGTTCACAACGCGCATTTTTTCCACGCATAACCATCTTTAGTAAAAGTTGAAAAACTCTCACTGAAAAATCGCTATTCTCTTAAAATCTAGTATAAGCATGTTGTTTTAAAAAAAAAAAATTCAAGAAAAAAACATAATTTTCCAGTTTAATAAACATCTAAGAAAATGAAATTATCTCAATTGGTAAGCTAATTCTACCAGGACGTTCACAACGCGCGTTTTTTCCACGCGTAACTATCTTTAGTAAAACTGAAGAAACTCTTACTGAAAAATCGCTATTCTCTTAAAAACTAGGATACGCATGTTGTTTTAAAGAAACAATTTTCAAAAGAAAAACATATTTTCCCAATTCAATAAACATCTAAGTAAATGCAACTGTCTCAACTGTTAAGCTCATTCTACCAAGACGTTCACAACGCGCATTTTTTCCACGCATAACCATCTTTAGTAAAAGTTGAAAAACTCTCACTGAAAAATCGCTATTCTCTTAAAATCTAGTATAAGCATGTTGTTTTAAAAAAAAAAAATTCAAGAAAAAAACATAATTTTCCAGTTTAATAAACATCTAAGAAAATGAAATTATCTCAATTGGTAAGCTAATTCTACCAGGACGTTCACAACGCGCGTTTTTTCCACGCGTAACTATCTTTAGTAAAACTGAAGAAACTCTTACTGAAAAATCGCTATTCTCTTAAAAACTAGGATACGCATGTTGTTTTAAAGAAACAATTTTCAAAAGAAAAACATATTTTCCCAATTCAATAAACATCTAAGTAAATGCAACTGTCTCAACTGTTAAGCTCATTCTACCAAGACGTTCACAACGCGCATTTTTTCCACGCATAACCATCTTTAGTAAAAGTTGAAAAACTCTCACTGAAAAATCGCTATTCTCTTAAAATCTAGTATAAGCATGTTGTTTTAAAAAAAAAAAATTCAAGAAAAAAATATAATTTTCCAGTTTAATAAACATCTAAGAAAATGAAATTATCTCAATTGGTAAGCTAATTCTACCAGGACGTTCACAACGCGCGTTTTTTCCACGCGTAACTATCTTTAGTAAAACTGAAGAAACTCTTACTGAAAAATCGCTATTCTCTTAAAAACTAGGATACGCATGTTGTTTTAAAGAAACAATTTTCAAAAAAAAAATATTTTCGCAATTCAATAAACAACTAAATAAATACAACTGTCTCACCGTTAAGCTCATTCTACCAGGACGTTCACAACGTGCGTTTTTTCAACGCGCATAACCATCTTTAGTAAAAGTGAAGAAACTCTCAATGAAATATCGTTATTCTGTTAAAAACTAAATTAGTATATATGTACGTTGTTAACATTCGTGTGTAGGCCTTTATGTACATCAGTTTATTAAGTTTATTGAAAGATGTTTAAAAAAATTAAGAAAATAAATTTCCTTCTTTTGACGTTGAAATTTCCTATTAAAATGTATAGGCTAGTCGGGAATGGGGAATATTCTTTATTTCCTTCGTAAAAGGCTGTTCCCATAAATCTTGTTAATTGATGCTTAGAGAGATGACAGTTGACAGTGTTAAAGAATAATGCTTTTCAAAAACTCATAAGATAAATATTCATATACGATGCCATTTTTTACTAAAAGCGAAAATGTTTATTTGTGTGGAATATAAATATATAATTTCTATAAAGTATTTTAAAAACAATATTTCATTAAAAAAATTGCAGTTAAAGATCATGAAAAAATTATTTTACTTTTATATTTAATATTTAGGGAATATATGTAGAACTTTCTTTGGTAGAACGCATAGTACTGCGGGTAGGACTCATCTTTACGATCGTTTAGTGGTTTTTCCGTCCTTTGGCAAGATGTCCAGAAGGAAGAATACCACCAAAAAATTTTGAGTTGACGCAAAAAAAAAAGTTTAAAAATGCAAACTGTAAATTTTTTGTATGAACAATAGGGCTTCAGGAAGGTCCTTCTGGAAGGATTTTGGTCTGCAAGTTCTATCATTAGGCAGTTTTGATAATTTCTAATAAATTGTAACAAAAAATAATTTTCTTTAATTTTAAAGAGTTTCATATTGCTTTGTCACAAAGAAACTTGTTAATAAATCAGTTAAGATTGTTATCTAATTTTAGAATAAAAGAGTAAGTATTATGGACTGCTAAGATAACATTTGTATATAAATGTGAAATGGGTTTTCACGTGCACTAAATATACAAAGAAAATTAATATTTTTTGTTGAAAAAAAATATCTCAAACGCTATTTTCAGAATAACGTGACTGGTGTTCTCAGAATACGATCTAGAATAAAGGAGAGACATTCGGCAAAATAGAACAGTCAAATAATTAGCAAGATGGAACAGATAGAGAAATACGATCCATTACCATTCAGGATAGAACATAAAATAGTACAAAAATGCATTTTTTTAAACGGAAATTTATAAAAAATGACCAAGAAAGGTAATCATAAATAAAGCAAGACAAATATTACTTACCTTTTTAAAACCTTTCTTTGATCCTTGTCTGTGAAAAACAATACCTTCATTGTGTACATAAGCTCTCAAAGGGGTTATGGAAGTGATTAATATGTAAACTCGTACGCTAAAACTATGGTTCAGAATTAACAATTGATTTTCATGAAGTTGCTGCACAACTACTTTTTGATTGGACAACCTAAAAATAACAATACAGCAATTGATAAAACTTATAGCTACAATTTACCTTATTATTAAATATCGCTATCACTGCTCCAGGTTTGTGTTAAATTATATGAGTAGTCAGTTCAGATGCCAAAACAGTTATATGCACGGAACGCTTTATTGAATAAATCGCGAAAACTGTCAAAACTTAGCTATTGTTAATACAATAATATTTTTTTGAAAAAATTAAGAAAAATACAATTTTTTTTGCCAAAATATGTATGTTTTCAGATTATTTAAATTTCATGAAACTTGTTTTGCAACAGGATGAAGACTTATAGCTGGTTTTGCAACTAGATTCGTCGCCATCTTGTTTTTGTTTAAGAAGCAAAAGCCGCTATATCCACATTCCATCCAATCAGATATCATACTATCGCTGGCACTCACTTTCAAATTTGCTGGATATAGCTACTTTTGCTTCTGTGGACATCTTTTTTGATTTTCTGTTAGTAAAAAATTTCTTTTAAAGTTCGATTATGTTTTAAATTAAAACCAAAGTTATAAAGTACCTATTGATACCAAAATCTAATTTTTTTAATTTTCGGATATAACTATTTCTGCATTTGGGCTACTCAATTAATGAAACTCACAGCTACAATTTACACTATTATTAAAAATCGTTATAACTGCTCCAGGTTTGTGTTATATAAAATTATAAAAACTATTTGTGCTGCCTATTTTACAAAAGCAAATATTTAGAGTTTAATTATTTAATGTTAATATCTACACTGTAAAAAAAAAGATACTTAAAAATGGGTACCTGAACCTACTCGTTTTTCTTTGAGTACAATAGCATGTACGACGACATACTCAAATTTAAGCAACAATACTTTCGCAAAAATGAGTAATGTGATTTAATACTGCTGATCTCGGCTTCTGTTCAATCTATCTTAACAAAAAAAAAACAGGCAAACTTAAAATAATTGTTCAGAAGATGGTTTGCCACATTATTTGATGTCGATTGCTTAATTGGAAACTAAGTTATTACAACTGAATTATCTTACTTTCCATTCTTTTTGCACACCTTTTAAACAAGTCTGTTTTTTATAACTTTTTCACGTCTCCCTGGTAGTTCAACCTATAAGGAACTGGTCTGGGGTGCCTTTAGGATCTGGGTTCGATTCCCAGTAAGTATGTCTTGGTTGTAAGTGTTGATATTTATTGAAAGTGATTTATGAAGGCAGCCTATGTAGGCTAGCATCTGCTCTTTTTATTTATTGTGTCTATTTTTGAGTACATGTCTTTTTCAAAATTGAAACTTATGTATTCGGAGCCATGATAAGCATCGAATGTAATCAAAAATGAGTACATTTTACTTATTTTTGAGTACCAATTTTTCACAGTGTAAGTGTTAATTTAAATGTTTATACTGAAGCATTTGTAAAATTCAATTTTACCTCTGCAGCTGCCCTGGTCCTTGGAATAGATCTATAACGTGGGGAAGTGAGTTCTTTGTTTTATTATGAAAAGATGACTTGACCGTCCATTTCACAGAATATCCTAAAGCTTGAGTGACATGAACCAGTTGGCTAAACTGCTGCGGCAGGACAAAGCACAAGGGTGAAACCAAATCATTTCGCAGCTCTGAAAAAAATACACACCTTTGAAATGCTTTCTTCTAACTCAACAATTTTCACATGAAATTAATAAAATAAATTGAAATATCCGTTTCAAACATGAAATATATTTTAAATTATAGATATTTTGCGTAAAGACACTGTAAAAAAAATTGTACTTAAAAATGAGTACCTGAATCTACTCGTTTTTCTTTGAGTACAATTGTATCGTAAATGAGCGATGACGCACTCAAAATTAAGTAACCGTACTCTCTCAAAAATGAGCAGTGTGATATTTTTATTGTTAATATCAGGTTCTCTTCATGTCATCTTAACAAAGCGACCTGACCAACTTAAAATAGTTGTTCAGAAGATGGTTTTCCACATTATTTGATATCGATTGCTTAAATGGAAACTGAGTTATTACAACTCAATTATTTTACTTCTCATTCTTTTGGCACACCTTTTTAACATTTCTTCTGTTTATGAATTCTTCACGTCGCATTGGTAGCTTAACGATAAGGCTCTGCGGTGCCTGCAGATCTGGGTTCGATATCCGGAAAGTCTTAGTTGTAATTGTCGTTATTTATTGAAAGTGATTTATGAAAGCAGCCTATATAGGCAAACAAATGCTTTTTTTTTATACATTTTTGAGTAAATTTTTTTTTTCAAAATGAAACCGATGTATTCAGAGCTATGATAAGCATCGAATCTGATCAAAAAAGTGTACATTTTATTAATTTTTGAGTACCTAGTTTTAACAGTGGAGAGAGTCCCATATTACTCCAAAAACGATAAATACCTTCATAGAAATATAGATTATCAATCAATATATTTTAATTGTAAAAAGATACGTACCTGGAATTTGCTTAGCCATAGCCATCGCAGAACAGAATGCACTTCTTTTTGATAAAATATTTTTTAACGCAGGAAATACATTCACCTAAAATTTAGGGGGAAATCTTAATAATTGTGAACTCTCATAATGTTCCTCGTGTAAATCAATGAATTTAAATATCTTTTTTTAACAATAAAAATAGAGAAAGTGGATAATTTACTCAAAATTGTTTTCTATCTAGAAGAAAGTGAGATTTAAATGAGAAGTTTGATTGATAACGAACCATTTAACTCATATTCCAAACTCATTAACACACCAATAAAACATCAACGCACTGAGCTTTCTCCTAAGGATATTGATATGAAAATTATCTGTACAACGTTAACACGCAATGAACCTCTATAGGAAATAAGATAGGTAAGTTGTGTTGATTGTGCGTGTTACAGCAGCACATAAGTTTTTTTATAAACAAAACAAGAATTACGTTTTTTTTTTTAAATGCGTACGAATAAAACTTCATATATTCATATTACATGTACTAACATAACTTAACTATCTTATTTCTTTTAGGTTTTATTGCGTGTCAAAGTTCTAAAGATATTTCTTAAACATCCTGTCCTTAAGTATCCTGTCCTTAAGATATTTCTTAAACATCCTGTTCTTAAGATATTTCTTAAACATCCTGTTCTTAAGATATTTCTTAAACATCCTGTTCTTAAGATATTTCTTAAACATCCTGTTATTAAGATATTTCTTAAACATCCTGTTCTTAAGATATTTCTTAAACATCCTGTCCTTAAGTATCATGTCCTTAAAGATATTTCCTTAAACATCATGTCCTTAAAATATTTCTTAAACATCCTGTCCTTAAGATATTTCTTAAACATCCTGTCCTTAAGTATCATGTCCTTAAGATATTTCCTTAAACATCATGTCCTTAAAATATTTCTTAAACATCCTGTCCTTAAGATATTTCTTAAACATCCTGTCCTTAAGATATTTCTTAAACATCCTGTCCTTAAGATATTTATTAAACATCCTGTCCTTAAGATTTTTCTTAAACATCCTGTCCAGTGAGTATCAATTTTCATTAAAACAAAATGTTAAGGTTAATTTTTTAAGTTTCGCAATGTTAGACGTTATGTACTCACTGGAAGTAGTACGAAAGCCTTTTTAAACCGGATCCTATAAAATGCAGTTATTTCAATATGACGTTTGCCAATTGTGAGCCTTAAAATGTAGTAACTTCCAGAAATAATCGATTCTTTTTAAAACGTTTCTTTTAAAAATTCTGTAATGTTCTATATCTTAAAGGGTAATAAATGTATTGATAAGAAGCAATGGGTGGGTTTTACTATCTTTAAATTATTCGTTCACATAAAGAAACTAATTTCCTTATCTTGCGTAAAATACATGTATTTTTGTTCTTCAGTAAAAAGGGGCTTGGAACTGATTAGAACTTTAACACTTCGGAAATATCGAGTGTTCGATTCTAGAAGTTTTTTGATCGGTTCTTTTTCGCGTTGTTCTTTTAATTAGATTTATATTTTTTTAAACGAATAATGTTCTAGTATGAAGAATATGAGAACAGATGAATGAATATGAGAACTAGAAGAATATGAGAACAGATGAATGAATATGAGAACTAGAAGAATATGAGAACAGATGCACTAGAATAGATTTAAAATAAGCGGATGTACTAGAAAATACATTATTGTTTTGTGTTTTTAGTATTATATAATTTTATAAAAATGAATAGAGAATATTCGTGATATTTTCGTGAGTTCCATAAATCCCTCAACTACAATTTATATTTAAAAATACATTAATAGTGAAGCTATAAAGGTAATTAAACAAATAAAAACCTCCAAATAATTTATAAATTATTTAAATTATTTTAAGTTTATGGGAAATTGTATTTAATGTTTGGCATATCAATCAGGTATCGATTTTTAATGTAATTATTTTATTTCATTAAACTGATTCCTGTCTAATAAACTTAAAATAGGACAAAATATATATTTTACTCAAACAGGAAAATATTCTGTAATAAAACGAATAATTTCAAAAACGGAAATGAGTTCCTGCTGATTTTAAGTTTTCTGCCATAAAGATAATTAAAAAAAATTAAAACCTCTAAAGGTATAAAAAATAATTTACAAATTATTTTTAATTTATGGGAAATTTTATTTAATGTTCGGCATATCAATCTGGTATCGATTTTTAATGTAATTATTTTATTTCATTGAAAATGATTCCCGTCTAATATGCTTAAAATCGGATAAAATATACATTTTACTCAAACGGGAAAATGTTCTGTAATAAAACGAATAATTTCTAAAACGAAAATGAGTCCTAGCTGATTTTACGTTTTCTGCTTTTTCTCTTTCGATGTTCAGAACGCTGGAAATAATCCCTTCTTTTCCGAACACACATACAATGTCAATTTAAACAGTTTTCCGTAGAGATCCATTTTATTGAAAGTACGGGCAACGAAACGACGACAAAGCGTCGCTGTCAGCTGCAAGAATAAATTGAAAAGAATCCCATGTTCGCTCCGAAGAAATTGAAAAAAGTTATTTTTACCTTCTGCTGTTCCTCCAAGGAAACTATTTCGTCATTTCTCGGACAAGGAGCATCAGGAGAAACAAGGCAAAGGAGCAGGAGCCAGGAGGAAAGCCTTCTTTTCCTCGGAAACTCCAAATTATCTAGATGAAAGTTCGGAGAGTTGAAGTTGATGCAATTGAAGTGTGGAGATATCGCAGGCAACGTTTTCGGTGGATAAAAAACAATTCAAAGTTTTGTGTACCATTGTATTTTTATTTTAAAAAATGTAAACATTTTGGCAAAGATTATTGCTGTATTAATTAATTAAAAATTATAGATTGGGTGATGCTATGTAACTATTAAGTAAGAGAAATTTTAGTGTTAATAAATGAGTAGATTATATTCCAAAGGGAACATTTTCCTGACTGGGATTCACCAGTCGTAGAGAACCGAAAGTCACAAGCGATTCAAGCAGTGTGTTCTCTACGACTGCTGAATATCAAGCAAGGAAATGTTCCCTTTTGTAAATAAGCTTCTCAAATAATTATTCTGTCTTAAACTCTTCAAAACAACATTGTATCTAAGATTTTAAAAATGCATACATCAAAATCCTCGTTTTTGTTATTTAGTCATATGTGAATATAGGACATATAAACATAAAAACAAAAAAATAACATACATAAAATTTTGAAACCTACACAAAACTCCTTCATTTATCGTCGGAATATTAAAATAATAACACATCTTTATACTTTTGAATATTTTTTTAATACTATAAGAGGAAAGCCCTGTATTCTTAAGCCTAGAATACACTTACTCGTCATTCTACACTTATAATCTGGGTATTGACAGGAAAAACTGCTCGATAGTTTACACCACAGATGAATTTTTGTTGAAGGTTATATATCATGAATACTGCGTCCCTCAATTGAAGGGTATCATGAACACAAAGCGGTACAATTCAAAAGTATCGTGAATACGACGTGCTTCATTTCATGGTTATCGTGAATTCGAAGTGCTATAATTCAAGGGTATCGTGAATATGATGTGCTACAATTCAGTGTCATAGAGGTTACAAATTGCTTGAATTTAAGGGTATCGTGAACACGACACAATGTGCTTCAATTCAATAGTATTGTGAATAAGGCGTGCTTCAATTCAAGATTATTGTGAATTCGAAGTGCTACAAATCAAGGGTATCGTAAATATGAAGTGCTTCAATTAAAAGTCCAACAATACAATATCGTACAATTGAAAGGTATCGTGAATACGGCGTGCTTCAATTCACGGTTATCGTGAATTCGAAGTGCTACAATTCAGCACCATTAAGAGACAGATCACTTGAATTTACTTAGTATCATGAACATGAAGTGCTTCAATTAAAACTCACACTTCTTAGATAGTTTCTGTATTTGAAAATTCAAGCAAGCTGACAAGCAACACTATTTACAGAAGGCGATTTACTTGCAGTAACTGTCTGACAGTGAAACCCTCTTACGTATATTTTAGCCCTTATAAAAATGTGTCCTAAAATTAATTTGGATGGTGTTATAACTTAAAATAGCTATTTTTAAATATATTTTGAATCCATTAGAATCAACTAAACAATATTAAACTAAACTCATTCAGAAAATATACGTTTAAACAGTTTATTTCAACACTGGAATCTCTTTTAAGTAGATTCGAATAAATATATAAATTAATGACTTACTTTTCCTTCCAAAACGTGCTATCGAATAATTAAAAGAATCGTATATAGAATCTTGGTAGACAACTTGGTAGCCATTATCATGCAGGACTTTTTCATAGTATTTTAAATCTTCTGCTTGCCCCCTGACCTCCACAACTTTCTTCAAATTTTTTTTCAGATATTTCAAAGGCTTTTCAATCTAAATATACACAAGAATCATTAAAAAAATTATTTTCGTCTGTGTATGTTATATTTTATGAAATGCACGTATAGATAAAAACTATTAGTGAAATTTGAATTTGGAGGATACGCGCTTTTATTTATTGAAAAATTGTATTGTCTTTTATTTTTGAGAAAAAAATTTTTAGCATGCAGTTAAAGTTTATTTAAAATGAATACATTAGAACTTCAATTATCCGGATCAATTGGACCAAATCCTTTCTGGATAATCGAATATCCGGATAATTGGATAACTCACGAAAAAAATTCTTACTTAAAAAAATAATTTTGCTTTAGTATGGAAGATAATTTAATGACTATTAAAAAAAATATCATTCACCTATGAGAAACGTTTGAAATATATTAATATTAACGTTAATATATATTTTACTGATTCCTTTTTTTTCTCAAAGCAATCTAAATTGGATAATCCGGATAATTGGCGATCCGCTTTGTTTGATACGGATAACTGGAGTTCGGATAATTGGAGTTTTATAGTATGTTAAAATAATATGAAATTCTGAGTTAAGGCAGATAACAATTCAGTTAAAACAGTTTTCGTTAAGATAGCAAATATAAATTAAATCAGCAAATATTTAAATATAAATAAGTAAATATAATCGTATAAAGATAATTTAAAAAGTAAACAAAAAAATACTTTATTTTAATATTGATGAACAGGATTTAATTTAATTTTGAATAAATAAATTTAAAATTTGCTGTACTTGTTTTTTGGATTAAATTTTAAGTCTCTAATAGGTCGCAGTTTGCTTCATTTTAACGCAATCTTCATTTTAAAAATCATTTATCATAACTTTCTATATATAATAATGGGTTTTTTAAATGATGCTACTTTCAAAAACAGATATTCCAATTAATGACACATTAACAAGTCTAATACTTGGATTTATGCTTCTGCTTCTAAAGCAAAACAAAGTCAGCATTGTCTTTTTAAATTATAAAAAAAATCATATTTTACTTGCTCCAAAAACTGCAAGGAATTTAGTATAAGGCACAGGATGAACATAAATTTCAAAAACAATATTTGTAGAACTATATCAAACATAAAAAAAAACAATGATTTAAAAATTTTATATTTTGAATAAATAAATTTAAAATTTACTGTACTTGTTTTTTGGATTAAATTTTAATCCTCTAATAGGTCGCAGGGTGCTTCATTTTTTCAAAATCTTTATTTAAAAAATCCTTTATCATAACCTTCTATATATAATTATGTTTCTTTCAAAAACATATATTTGACACATTAACAAGTCTAATACTTGGTTTTATGCTCAAATCAGCATTGTGCCTTTAAATTAAAAAAAATCATATTTTACCTGACTCCAAAAACTCCTACGAATTTTTAATAAGGCACAGGAGGAACATAAATTTCAATAACAATATTTGTAGAATTATATCAAACATAAAAAAAAACAATGATTTAAAAAAATCATATTTTGAATAAATAAATTTAAAGTTTGCTGTACCTGTTTTTTGGATTAAATTTTAATCTTATGTCGCACAGGGTGCTTTATTTTTACAAAATCTTTATTTAAAAAATCATTTATCATAACCTTCTATATAATTATGCTTCTTTCAAAAACATATATTCCATTTATTTATTGATACATTAATAAGTCTAATACTTGGTTTTATGCCTACTTATAAAGCAAAACCAAGTCAACATTGTCTCTTTAAATTATAACAAAAAATATTTTACTTGACTCCAAAAACTGCAATGAATTTAAAATAAGGCACAAGATGTACATAAATTTCAAAAACAATATTTGTAGAATTATATCAAACATAAAGAAAACCCAATGATTTAAAAAATTTATATTTTAAATAAATAAATTTAAAATTTCCTATACTTTTTTTGCGTATTAAATTTTAATCCTTTAATAGTTCGCACACACAGGGTGCTTCATCTTTACAAAAATTTTATTTAAAAAATCATTTATCATAACCTTCTATATATAATTATGCTTCTTTCAAAAACATATATTCCATTTATTGACACATTAGCAAGTCTACTACTTGGTTTTATGCTTATACTTCTAAAGCAAAACCAAGTCAGTATTGTCTCTATAAATTATAAAAAAAATCATATTTTCTTGACTCCAAAAACTCCTATGAATTTAGAATAAGGCACAGGATGCACATAAATTTCAAAAACAATATTTGTAGAATTATATCATACATAAGAAAACCCAATGATGCTCGTCCTTTAGTACCCACAACTGATGTACTTACCCCATAATCTGAAAAATGTAGCAATGTTTTTTCCAAATATTACCCAAACCATGGCATAAAAAGAAGTAATGGCTACGGTTCTACATGGATATATTGAACCTTCTGGTCACGTTTTCCATGGCTGGAGAGATTTTTTCCGCTATTCTCCCAGCAGAATAGCTTCCCTCAAATCGGGGAATCTTGTAAAGACGATTTATGATTATTGTTATGCCTTGCATAAAGAAAATGTCTATTTCAAATCATAATACAACTATATTTCATGCGTGTTGAAAAGAACACTGCTCATAACTAGCTGCATGGCTTTGAATTTCTAGGTACTCGATAAAAATATGAAACTCTAAGCAATGAAATTTTTTTGATGGTCAATGGGGTTTTTTATATAAGGAATTCGAAAGTTTTCAGTCTGATAATCGGGTTTTTGAATTTTACTGATTTTTCGGACTGACTTGTGTAGTGTGCGTTATTGTGCATGGGTTGAATATCTTTACAGATTGTTTGTATTTTCTGTATAACACTGAATATTTTATATACAGGATGGTCACAAATTTTTGGGTGATGGTCATTGTTTGCACTGTTAAAACTGCATGCTCATACTTGACGATACTTTCGTTATTTTTGACGAAACAGACTATATGTTCCGATTAAATATTTCGTCAAACTAAGGAAATACCATAGAGTAATGATACAAATAGAGGAATAAAAATGCTGATTTCCGTGTGTCCATTATTGAAACCACGTGATATGTGGAAATGCCAATTCATTCATGCGCCAATATTACTTGGCAGGACTTGGCGACTTTAAGAACTAAACGAGATCGAAATATTGTAATATGGTTTTGTGTTTAATTTTGTATTTAAATATATTTTTTTTTAACGAGTGGCACAATTTAAGGGAGTTTAACAGATATATTAAGCACATTTTTTTTACTTTGTAGTTTTGAAATAATTGCATTACGTTTTTATGTAAAAAATTTACCATAAGCGAAGTTCTTTCAATTGTTATTTTGTATACTTCAATAAGAAAATATGAACAATAAAACCTGAGAAATATAAAGAGTTTCGCTTCTTCGAGTATTGAACACAAATAAAATATTTTCGTTTCGTTAATGAAGAGGAAATATTTAGCGCATATTGTTTGAAAATAAGTAAATACGTACATATATGTTAAAGAGTTGAATACGGACAGAACTTATCACCAAAAGAGAAGAAAGTGCGCCAAATTTGAAACTCCTGCAGATGTCTGAACGCCAAATGTGGCAGCGCTATAACCACGTGATGTGAGTTCCTTTGTGATGTGATCTTGTGATGACCTTTCAATGTTGACACCGCGGCCTTACGAGAGTCTGGTATTGAAGGCGCTCTCTTTTTAATATTACAACTCTCTGGGAAATACATGTTGTCGTTTTTTAATGAAATTTATTTCGTCATAAATAAGGACGATTTCAAATAAATATTAAAAAAAAGCGCGCTTCGAACTGCTGACCTCACGGTTCATCGCTGTACCCGCACGGCCAAGAAGACTCGTTAGAACCTTGTAAGTGTAAGAACCGAACATGAGCTGATGCCCCCGAAAAGGGCCGAAATGGGATTAAAGTAAATTACTTTCGTTAATTGAAGATTCTACAGCCCGCGGACACCCGACCGACGCTGTATGCAATTTTTCGTAAAATCGTAGATTGTAAAAATAATTCAAATACAGTAAAGAGTTACGATAATTAGAGTCACGGAAGGCTTGAAGTTCAGTAATATTTACTTGGACTTGACAATTGTAGCGCTTTTTTTGGTCGGAGAGCAGCCAGATAGATTGACAATTTTATGTTTGAACAGGATAAGCTTTTAGAAGAATTTTCAAATCATCTGTGGCTGTGAGGCTTGCTTTTGCTGTTGATATTAACCATTGTCATCTTAATTTTATTTTATTTGAAATTTAAAAGCGAAAAGTCTTTGTAAACGATTTATTCCAACATGTGGAAGTTTTTAAAACGAAATTGGTGCTTTTGGAAAACCAATTGGAAAATATAATTTTGGACCACTGAAGTTGCAAAAAGTTTGCTTGCAAAACTTGCGTGCCATTCTCATCATATTATGCAGTACATACCCATAACAAAACTATTTCATGAAATGTAAAACCGCTTCGCCGACTTTAATCATGCGGCTACAGCAGAAAATATCAAGTTATTTGAAAATTCATTCCAATGTGAAATCGAAAATACTCCAACAGAACTTCAATTTGAATTGATTGAATTTACGTCTAGTGAATACTTGACATAATATTTCAAGGAATGTTTCAATAATCCGGTCCTTGTTTCATTTTACAGGTACATCTTTCAAAAACATTATTTGAGGAGCTTATTTTCAAAAGGGAACATTTCCAATTGGAACTTATTGTTCCATTTAAAAGTAAGCATCTTATGTAGTTCTAAGCAATTTCTGTGATTAAAAATAATTTAACGATGAAAAAATTATAAAATTGTAGGTTATTGGGTGATGATTTCAAAGAAAAAAAACTTTGCAAAATAAGTGCTTTCTGTATTTATATCTACTCTTATCTGCAAACAAATATTTTCAAATATGACCTTTGTAAAATCAAAGTTCCGGATAACTTGTCAGACGAATACTTGAAATTCATTTTAGTCATAAGATCATCGTAATTCGTGCCAAAATGGACAGACATTATATTCCAGAATCAACTCCACACGTCCCATGCATACATAAGAAAGCCAAAGAATAATACATAGGAATATTTTTGAATGTTATTTTTTCCTTAGAACAACTTATGTTTACATTTACATAATTTGGAATAAATTTGATTTATTTGTATGAATTTTCTAAATTTTTACTTAATCGCTTATTTAATAACTACATTGTTAAAATAGGTACTCAAAAATAAGTCAAATGTACTCATTTTTGATTACATTCGATGCTTATCATAGCTCCGAATACATCATTTTCATTTTTGAAAAAGACATGTACTCAAAAAGGAGTAAAATGAATAAACAAGAATAGTTGCTTGCCTACATAAATCACTTTCGATAAATATCAACAATTACAACAAAGACTTACAGGGAATCGAACCCATATCCTTAGCCATCGCAGTCCAGGGTCTTATCCGTTGTACTACCAGGACAACGTGTAGAAGTTATAAACATAATTTTTTTTTAAAGGCGAGCCAAAAGAATAGGAAGTAAGAAAGTTGAGTCGTAATAACTCAGTTTCCATTTAAGCAATCGACATCAAATGGCGTGCAAAACCATCTTCTGAACAACTATTTTAAGTTTGTCAGGTCGCTTTGTTAAGATGGCTTGAACAGAAGCCGAAATTCGCAATATTAAATCACACTGCTCATTTTTGAGGAAGTACAATTACTTAAATTTAGTGCGTCATCGCTCATTTACGATGCAATTGTACTCAAAGAAAAACGAGTATGTTCAGGTAATCATTTCTAAGCACTATATTTACGGTATAGCTTTAAAACATTTGACGTTGACACAATGTCCACAACCCCACCCGCCACACCACCGTGTGTATGTGTATATATATTTATTTGTATATGTGTTTTTGGCCCGTCTGACTGTCAGGATTTTTCAATGTGGTCTAAAAGCGAAAAAGTTTGGAGACCCTTGATATAAAGTATAATTTCAATGCCATAAACATAATTATAAAAGTTTATAAAAAATTCTACTTTGCATTTTTTTTTCAAGTATAAAGCATTGAATGAAATTTTGAAAGACTTATCTACTAAAATAATGTTTAAAAATATATTCTGTTAAAATAGAAATATGCTGGAAAAATAAACTAAACTCTACTGCAGTAAAAACAAACATACAATTTTGGAGAACGCTGATATGAAGAATATTTTCAATGGTATATTGATAATTTTAAAAGTTTATAAAAAATCTACTTCAAAAAATCTACTTTGAATTTTTTTTTCAAGTGTAAAGCATTGGATGAAATTTTAAAAAACTTCTCTACTAAAAAATATATTCTGTTAAAATATAAATATGCTTAAAATAAACTAAACTCTCCTGGCAATAAAAACAAACATACAGTTTTGGAGACCTCTGATATGAAGTATAATTTCAATGGTATATATGAGGACTCATTGATTTGTAAAGTTTATAAAAAAGATTCTTTTACTACTCTGATTACTCTGATTTTTTTTTTCAAGTGTAAAGAATTGGAAGAAATTTAAAAAAAAACTTATCTACTAAAAATATATTCTATTAAGATATAAATGTGCGTAAAAATAAACTAAACTCTCCTGCAGTAAAAACAAACATACAGTTTTGGAGACCCCTTTTTGGAGATATGAAGTATAATTTCAATGGTATATATGACGACTCATTGATTTGTAAAGTTTATTAAAAAAAATCTACTTTAATTTTTTTTTAAATGTAAAGCATTGGATGAAATTTTAAAAAAACTTCTTTACTAAAAATATATTCTGTTAGAATATAAATGTGCTTAAAAATAAAATAAAATTTCCTGCAGTAAAAACAAACATACAGTTTTGGAGACCCCTGATATAAAGTATAATTTCAATTGTATATATGAGGACTCATTGATTTGTAAAGTTTATAAAAAAAATCTACTTTAATTTTTTTTAAATGTAAAGCATTGGATGAAATTTAAAAAAAAATTCTTTACTAAAAATATATTCTGTTAGAATATAAATGTGCTTAAAAATTAAATAAAATCTCCTGCAATAAAAACAAACATACAATTTCGATATATTGTTTATCCCCTGGGAGGTTTAACAAATAAAAATGAAAACTTAGTTCGTGAAAAGAATGGGGAATTTACTATTGCCTGTGTAGCCACATACGAAACAATGCATTTTCAATTTTACTTTTATTGTTAAGTGGAATAAATTTCAACAATGCAGAGGGCGGAATGCATTCAGTTTGCTGATGGCAAACCACGGAAAGAAGATTTAATAATTCATTAAAAGTTTAATTACTAATGGAACTTATTAATATCTAATTAAAAATGATTACTTATTATGTTGTTATTATTAACTAGTCTTCTAAACTCACCTTCAAAAGCATCTTAAGTATTTGTGAGTTCAGTTGCGAAGTGTGATTTTGATGGGCTGATGGTAACGATCTCATTTCGGTCTCTGCCAGAATGGAACGTTGCAGTGCCTTGATTTGCCACACGCCTAAAAGTACAAAATTTATAAGTATTTAAACAACGAAAGTTTAAAAATACATATAAAATATGTATGACGATTTGATTGGTTAGGTCAGTGAAAAGAATGTTGACTAATGAGTTGTTTCGCAAACTCATTAGTCAACAGAGCCATATCAACAGTACAACGATTAAAAAAAAATTTAAGAGAATTTTTTTTTAAACTTAAACTATATTGGTAGGTACATTGTTATTAACTTAATTAGGGTATTCCTAAGCTTTGCTAAAAACGTCCTAAATCTGATTGAGGTGCGTTCGCTGAGGTCGACCCCTTCCAAATCTCCCATCCACACTCGTCTTCTATACTTGTTTCGTATATCTCCTTTCGTTCATCCTCTCTACGTCCAAACCATCTCAACATACCTTTCTCAATCCCCGTCGCTACAACTTCTTTCCCACCACAACGCTCCCTAAAATTAATTTAATAAACTTTACTTAAAGTTTTAGGTCTTAGTTAAACTATAGGTACGTTGAATAAAACTTGATATCACACTTAATAACGATATTATTTAGTGATAAAATTAAATTGTAAGGTACCCAAAAAATTAAATCAACACGATGACTGACAAACATTAATGTGAACGTGGCCTGCATCTCCTTGGAAAGTTTAGGTAAATCAAGTTTGTATGTCGTTGTTTTTAAGACTGTACGTGTGCGCCCCCACGTGGTATTTTGTGGAAGAGCCACCCTCACACAAGAGGCCAAAGAGACGTATGTAGCTCGCGAGCCGCGGTTTGCCGATCACTGGGTTAGGTGAATATAGATAGATGTATTTAAGGACTGTCGTGTAGGTAAAAACGTGAGAAAAGTTCATGAAGGGAAGTCATGAAATATGAAATGACTGTTTGTGCCACTTTAATTAATGAAAAGAGAATTGAAATGAAAATAGCCACAAATAAAGTTATTTCTAAAACCGTTCGTATATTTTAGTGTGTATTACACAAAAAAAAAGGAATACTTGAACAATTGTTTTTTTTTCCAAGTTAAAACAATTATTTTGGATTTTGTAAGGAGATGATTTTGTTCAAAAATAAATTAATTAGAAAACATCAAGAATGGCCAATTTAGGTTTAAATTCTCATCTAAGTTTATATAAAAGTATAACTTTATTTTGTTTTCTTGTAAATAAAAATTAAAAATTTTTTGAAGATAATTGCTGAATTTTATGAGCCAGTTCTTTAAAAAAAATCGTAATTCTCTCGGGAAAACATTGCATATTTTATTGGACAAGACGTTTCATAGACTGTAAATGATAAGGCAAAGCATAGACTGGACGACGGACAAAACGATGCATAGACGATAATGGACATGACCGAGCGTAGACTGGACGATGGACAAGACGATTCATAGACGATAATTGACAAGTTAAAGCATAGACGATAATTGACAAGATAAAGCATAAACTGGGCAATGGACAAGACAATGCATACATTTTTTTGACAAGACAAAGCATAGACTGGATGAAGGACAAGATGATGCATAGACGATAATTGACAAGACAAAGACGACTGACTTGTCTGGACGACTAGTGACTGACGACACGATAATTGGCAAGCTGATACATTGACAATAATTGACAAGACAAAGCATAGACTAGACGACTGACAGGACGATAATTTACAAGATACCTAACACGAAACATAGACTGGACGACGGACAAGACGATGAACAGACCATTTATTTCACACTTTTTATTAAGTTAAAACTTAATAAAATGTGTGAAATAAATTCTCATTTGCAGAAAGTCACCTTCCTTATTTTTTAATTAAGATAATCCTATAACTTTTATTTATATTTATATCAAAAATACATATCATCAACTAAATCCAGTAAAATTTCCACCATCCTAAAAATTCAATCAAGAAGATTACCTTGGTTTCTATAACTTAATTTTTTAAATAATTTCTGTGTAAAAATTCCGGGAGGATTTAATTAGTGAACTTATGATTGATTCCGAATAACTAATTTAAACCCTAACTCCAATTCTAATTTTTGTTCGTGTAATTTACTTTTGTCTTTCTTTGTATTTTTGTTCAAAATGTGTTTTAATCCTAAAAATATTGTATTATCTTTTACTTTATGTTCTTTTGTCTAAATTTGGAATTTCTTTTGTAAAATTGTTATGTTGCTACCCAGCAAAAAAAGTCAGCATGAAACCTTCATCAAAATTGTCAAATTGAAAGTTTTTTAAAGGTTTTTGAAAGGATATTGAAACAAAAAACTGCATTTTTTTTAAAGTTTTTAATTTTCCTGCATAAAAGGTTTTTTGCAGTTTTTATGAAGGACATTGAAACAAAAACCTTTAATTTTATAGATCTTCAATAAAACTGCAGTTTTCCTGCAGAAAACCTTCAATTTAAAAATTTTATGAAGGTTTTATGCTGACTTTTTATGCTGGGTAACTATTGTAAATGGGCTACGACCCACTACTATAAAAAGTGTCTGTATGTCTTTTTGTCTATCTTTTTGTCTGTCTTTCTGTCTATCTGCCAATCTATCTGAATTATATTTTATATAACTTACACTGTAAAAAAGGTACTTCAAAATGAGTACCTGTACCTACTCGTTTTTCTTTGAGTACAATTGCATTGTAAATGAGCTATGACGTACTCAAATTTCAGTAACCGTACTTTCTCAAAAATGAGCAGTGTGATTTATTATTGCTAATTTCAGCTTCTGTTAAAGCCATCTTAACAATGCAAACTGACAAACTTAAAATAATTGTTCAAAAATGGTTTTCCACATTATTTGATGTCGATTGCTTAAATGGAAACTAAGTATCTCAAGTATCTTACTTCTCATTCTTTTGGCACACCTTTTTAACATTTCTGCTGTTTATAACTTCTTCAACGGATAAGGAACTGAAATGCGGTGTATGAGGATATAGGTTCGATTTCCGGTAAGTCTTAGTTGTAATTGTCTATATTTATTGAAAGCGATTTATGAAAGCAGCCTATTTAGGCAAGCTACTACTCTTTGTATTAATTTTTATTCATTGTCTCATTTTTGTGTACATGTATTTTTCAAAAATGATACTTATGTATTCGGAGCTATGATATGCATCGATTGCAATAAAAAATTAGTACTTATTTTTGTGTACCTATTTTTAACAGTGTATATAGGATTAACTAAAATAACAACTAAAACTACTTTTAATTTAAACACAGCTTTTACATCACAAGAAAAGGATTCTGGTCTCCAATCCAAATCCGATCAGTACATCAAAGACAATACGGTACCGGAGGATATGGGATCGATTCCCGATAAGTCTTGGTTGTAATTGTCGATATTTATTAAAAGCGATTTATGAAAGCAGTCTATGTAGGCAAGCTCAGTAGCTTGCCTACATAGCAGTCATTTTTGAGTACATGTCTTTTTCAAAAATGATAGTTATGTATTCGGAGCTATGACATGCACCGATTGTAATAAAAAATGAGTACTTATTTTTGTGTACCTATTTTTAACAGTGTATATAGGATTAACTAAAATAATAACTAAAACTACTTTTAATTCTAACACTCACTTTTAAATTACAAGAAAATGATTCTGGTCTCCAATCCAAATCCGATCAGTACATCAAAGACAATACGATGCCTGAGGATATGGGATCGATTTCAGGTAAGTCTTGGTTGTAATTGTCTATATTTATTGAAAGCAATTTCTGAAAGCTGCCATGTAGGCAAGCTACTACTCTTTTTATTCATTTTTACTCATTACACTCGTTCTTGAGTACATGTCTTATTAAAAAATTTTACCTATGTGTTCAGAGCTATGATAAGCATCGATTGTAATCAAAAATGAGTACTTATTTTTGTGTACCTATTTTTAAGAGTGTATATAGGAATAACTAAAATAATAACTAAAACTACTTTTAATTCTAACAGAACTTTTAAATCACAAAAAAAAGGATTCTGTTCCCCAATCCAAATCCGATCAGTACATCAAAGACAATCCGGAAAAAATATCCCCCCCCCCCCCATCAAGTCTCTCCAACTAACATCCTATTTTGAACTTTGACAAAAAGAAATAAGTCCGTTGAAACAGCGGTCTCATTCCAATAATGACTCTCTAAGTTTCGGATCATCTCCTATAGCTCCCATCTTCACGTAACATGAATAGACTCGTGTTGTAGAGGAAAAAAGAAAGGACGAGAAGCCATCGATTAAAAAAAGCATATCCCTCAGTGAAGCCTCATTTGGTATTCCGGACTCGTATACGTCAAGGAATGGTACGGGGGAATGGGGAAAGAGTGGTTAAGATTATCCTCAAATATTTTTCCAGCGTTGGCCTGAATTGTAATAGAAAATTAGATGGGAGTCATTTGCTTTGGGTTTTTGTCGTAGGGAATTTGGTCAAATGGTCAAGAGTTGGACTTAGTAATGTCAGTGTTATGGACTTCGATGTTATTTAATGCAAACACAAATGTTTAGTAAATTATTTTATTAGATAAGAGACTAATAAAATACTGGTGTATTTAAATTACACTAGTATATTTAAATTTGGAATTAGATTTATTTATTTTAGAAACAAATTGTAGAGTGGGTCTCTGAAAGAGAAACTCCAATCAAAGGTATCGAAATTTAACATTAAAAATTGATTTTAGAATATTTTAAATGAATACAAAAATATGTATATATATATATATAATTACTTGAAATTCCCGTCTAGAAATATATACTACCTCATATTTAAGTATGCCCCCGAGGTAATTTCTACCGTGCTGTATGTTAAGTAGTTCGTTACGTGTGTTATGTAATTTGGAAGATTTAAGCACTCTCCAATGAAATTAATCTTACCTTGATAGGGCTGGCAGCATCGAGCACTGCCCCATTGAAAGCTCATGTAACACAGTGACACACCGCATAGGATAGCGATGAAGTACCATTTCCTCAAGTTTATGAAGCGAAGACGATAACATAGACGGCGTAAGAGCTGCAAAGTGGGAGAAAAATTATTAATGGAGACATTGACATACAAGAGATGTTATCAATAAAGGGCGTTTATTAGTGTTTTGATGTCAATATAAAATTAATATATATTAATTGAGCATACAGTTGCTATAATAATCTACTATTTATAAAAGTTATTTAAAATCTATTATCGACACTGTTAAAATGCATGCTTATTTTTGAAGAAACTTATGTCATTTTGACAAAACAGACGCCTGATAACTGCGTCTGTTTGATGATTTGAATGATTAAATATTTATTTAAATTGAGAAAATTCATTTTGTTGTTTATTTCACAAAAATTATTTCGTCAAAAATGAGGACGATTTCAAATAAATATTGACAGCCCAATTCGAACCAGGTATCTATTGGTCCGAACACACGCGTGCAACCGTCTGTGTCAGAAAAGCTAATTTGAAGTATGGAAATATACATGTAAGAACCAAAACCACCGGAAATGAATAGGAGTGAAGTACTTTAATTAAAATATTGAAGATTCTTGTTTTATCAAAAGTCAAGTGATTCAGGGATGAATCGCTTATACGATTTTACATTTAATTTCACAAATTTCCATTCAGCGTAAAAAGTTTATTTTTTAGAAATCAGACATTAATCATTTTTGATTGACACATTTTTTGATTATAATGAAAAATTCATTTCTAAAACAGAAGATTATAAAAAAAGAAGTATATATAAAGATTAAAAAAAAGGAAAGCAATAAACATCAAATAATGTGAAAAAACATCTTCTGAACTACTATTTTATGTTTGTAGGTTTCATTAAGATCGCTTAAACAGAAGCTAAGATTAGCAATATTAAATCACATTTTGAATACGTCATACACTGTTAAAATTTTCAGTTAAACATTGCACCATATCTTAGTGCTCTGCAGCAACTTTCCCATTATTATGGTGCAATCTAGATTGAACCAAAAATCCTTGATCGAGAATAGCGCAGCTTTTACAAAAAAATCGTGCAATCTCCTAAACTGTAACTGAAGCCTTCGCTGAATCTGCATCAACAAACCCATAGACAGGGGTGCCGTGGTCCGGTTGCTCAGTGGGTAAAGGCGCTCAGTTGGTCATCAGTGAATTACACATTCGAGCCCGTGTGGTGACAAAGATAAGAAAAAAGTATTGATCTTGTGATCGGAGGGTAAAATATTAGAATATTTTATCTAATAAAATCTTAATGGAAGTAGCTATTTTGGTGCAACGTTTCACAGATCAGATTTACTGTATGGTCACCCTTGGCGCGATTTTTTCCACATTTGGCGATATTTTTTTTTTAAATGGCAACTCCCTTCCGACCCGAAAAGGAATTGCAGCAACTCTATTGAAAAGTAGTCGCCAAAATGGCCACTTTTGGTGAGATTTTAAAAAAGTCGCCAAAGGTGACCGTACAGTAAATTTTTACCTGTTTCACCACTAAATGGTATCCGTGGTAGCCATAAAATGGTGAAACTAAGCACCAAATTATGGTTGCAGCTAAATGATTACCAAGTTTTGGTGCAAGATCGTAATAATTTTTAACAGTGTACCCCCGTTTAAGATGAAAATACTAAAAAATGCAATGTATTGCTGTTTCCGATGTTTAACAGAGAAAATGCTGTGATGTCTGAACTTTCATTGCATTTTTTACAGAAGAGTTTTTAACGTTTCGTTTCCAGCGATGGATTCATAAGTAAAACATTCTTATAAAAGTGTTGAGTTGAGAATGTTAAAATGTTATCGTTATCAAAAATTAGCATAATAATGCCTTCAACGGAAAGAAAAACGCCAAAGTCTGAAAGGTTGCATGGCAAATGACTGTCAGTCGATATAAAATGCATCGAAATGGAAAAAGGCATAGCATAGACACAGTACACATGGTTTAGAAAGATCTTACATTATTCATGACATGAAAATAAAACAAAAAATTTGGAAATCAATAGCGGTAAATTGTTAAAATACTGACTTTAAAACGTTCCTGAAGTCAATACCCAAGAAGAAAATGGAGTACCTTTTAAATTCTTATCTGTTAATATTCTTTCCAATTTAATTTTAAAATTATAAAAAAATAGTATTTATTTATTCATTCATTCATTCATTCATTTATTTATTTATTTATTTATTTATTTATTTATTTATTCATTCATTCATTCATTCATTCATTTATTTATTTATTTATTTATTTATTTATGTATTTATTTATTTATTTATTTGTGCTTTAGCAATCCAATTTTCAAACCAAAACTTTGCATTGTTTTATTTCTTCACAGTTAAAATTTAACATTTTGCATTGTTAAATTCCAATTTAGATACCATCCCATTTATACACCATTAGATTCCATATTTTTAACCTTAGAACCAGACTCTTTCCATTAAATCAATAATTAGCCAAATCTAATTGAATATTTGATACGATTTCAGTTAATCTTAGAAATTATATAAGGATATTGTACTGCAGAATCTATTTAAAGAAATAGTAGACTACACAAAGGGAAACCTATTCGAGACATCTAATTGGTTTTCATCGTAAAACCTTTAAAGGTCGACAAAGAAAGTCGCTCTCTAACTAAACTAACCATCTACCATCAGAACCATTGGATTGTTTACGCTTCCGTAGCCATTACGGAAGCCCAGTAAGTGCTTGAATAATAGAAGGTATTCATATTTTATTAGGGCTGATTACGAACTTAGAGTAGAATTGTTATCTTTATGCCCGGGAATGAATGGAGTTTAGAAAAAAGTCAGAAGACTATAGTTACTGCAATTTCGTCCATTTTAGTGGATGGATCTTGCATTGTTACCTGTTTTGTTAGAGAAGTAGACAGTAGTTTTCAAACTTTTATGATTGTTGTATTCCTTAAAATTCGTCTTTAATTGGAATGCCCTGTACATACAAATTTAAATTTACAGTTGTACATTGTTATAAATAGGTACTCAAAAATAAGTCAAATGTACTCATTTTTGAGTACATTCAATGCTCATCATAGCAGCAAATAGATTAATTTCATTTTTGAAAAAGACATGTATTCAATAATTAGTAAAAATTAATATAAAGAGCACTTGCTTGCCTATGTAGACTGCCTTCATAAATCACGTTCAACAATTACAACCAAGACATACCGGGAATCGAACACATATCCACAGGCACCTCAGTACAGTGCCTTATCCGTTGTACTACCAAGGCGACGTGAAGAAGTTATAAACAGAAGAAATGTTAAAAGAGGTGTGTAAAAAGAATGGAAATAAGATAATTGAGTTGTAATAACTCGGTTTCCATTTTAGCAATCGACGTCAAATAATGTGGAAAACCATCTTCTGAACAACTATTTTAAGATTGTCAGGTCGCTTTGTTAAGATGGCTTGAATAGAAGCTGAGTTTAACCATATTAAATCACACTACTCATTTTTTGAGAAAGTTCGATTACTTAAATTTGAGTACGTCATCACTCACTTACGATGCAACTGTACTCAAATAAAAACGAGTGTGTACAGGTACTCATTTTTAAATACCTTTTTTTTTACAATGCAGCGTATAACGTATAAATTAAAACTATATTATATATACAATTATACGATTTTAAGGCCTAAAACATTATATAATCTTTTAAAACCAAAATTCCTCAAACCATGTACATGTTTTTATTGTCTTCATGTGTATCTGGTTAACTAAAATTTACACAGAAACCCTAAATATTGATATTCAAACTTTAATTTGAAAATTTATAAAATAGATCTGTAAAGGCATCAGCTTTTCTGCGAAAATATTCCACTACATTTTGGGAAATAGCAGCTGGAATTCCCTTCCAATCTGCCATAAAGTCATTAACAAGATCGATCATACAATGATAGATGATTTTAGAAGCTCTTGCATTTAAAGTTATAAATTCAGTCTAAAAATATCAGAGGTGTGGTCAAGAAATATGATTTTATTATTTAGTAAACTTAAAAGGAAAATCGAAAAAAATAAAATATTTCTGTTCATTTACGCGAAATATAAAAGCTGAATTACTTGTAATGGTTAAATTATCGCATAAAAATGTTCTTTGAAATTACCCAAAGCAAGATAATAATTTTAAAAGCGTAACAAGCAGTTTAAATCAAAAAATATTAATTCATATTGCGTATTGCGGGAAATGAAAGATTGCAATTAGAGGATTTTGAAAATTTGTGGGATGGATATTGTTAATTTCACTAATAAAAACACTTTAATCAAATATATAAAAAAAATTATTCACAAAATCACACAATTTGATTTACATATAAATCCATACTTTATTTTAACATTTCTGATGTGTTAAGTTTTCTCTGAAACTGAAGACTTTATTGCCGACAGTACTCAAGTACATTTGCCGTACTTATACGATTCCGAGAGATTGAGACAAGAGAAAATATTGCCATGTGGAATCGTATAAACAAGTCAAGCAAATGTACTTATTTACTTTTGGCACTAAAGTCTTCAACTACAGAATTGGTTTAATATAAATTCGTTATTTTAATGTTTTTGCATAGTCTTTGATGTGACACATATGGCAAATTTGCTTCGAATTTGAAAAAAGACGATTATACGGAAAAGCCGTTATTATATATTTTAACTCTCTCTACTATCTCACTCTTTTTCTTCTTTATTTATATATATATATATATATATATATATATATATATATATATATATATATATATATTTAAATCAATAAGAGTGAAAAGTTCATCTAGCCGGGAGTCGTAACCGGGACCCCTTGTTCAGCACACAAGTGCTCTACCACTGAGCTATCCGGACGACACCAACATTCAGAAACTTTTCACTCAGAACACAGATCGGAAGAGTTGACACATTCAGACACACTACATAACACGAACTCCTGTGACAACAAGGGGACCCGGGTTCGACTCCCGACTGGATCAACTTTTCGCTCTTATTGATTTAAATAAATATTGCAGTTCCTTGTGTTAATGCAGCTTTAAGCGCTTCGCAGGAATATGTATGATTAATTCTGTGTGTTTGTTTCATGATTGATGCTATTTTATATATATATATATATATATATATATATATATATATATATATATATATATATATATATATATATATATATATATATATATATATATATATATATATATATATATATATATATATATATATGAAAGATAATTTCAACCCCCTTTAACTTACCACCTCCTTTTACAAAACCACCCCTTTTGACTTCCTTCATTTCCATTCCTTTGTAAACTATCTCATTTAATTCTTGCTGACATTGCTAACAATCTGCATTCTCTATGTGCTTTTCTCAACCGTTCCCACGACCAAAGTTCCCTATCACCCGCGCTTTGAATTCCCTTTTGGCACCCCTCCTAAAACTTCATGTGTGTGCTCCGCCTTGACAAATCCCTACACATTATACTTTTCCCTATGTTAGCTGAGGTTCTCCCTATTGGGGGAAATCTCGCTCTCTTCTGACTTCGACTCTCAAACTGTAAGGACGTGTGTTTCACGGGCTCCTGGTGTGATCACTAATAAAGAATATAAATACAACCTTTGGCCCTCTTTTTATGAAATCAATCTTAATATTTCAAAAGTCGACAGCGATATGCCTATGTCGGAATTCCCCTAACAATAATTAAAGTTAAAAAATTTAATTGAGATCACCGGGAGCCCAACCAGCGAACCATCCGCCCAGCCAGCCAACTATCCACCAGCCGAACCGAAAGTTGATATCCGCAAACACCAGTATACGTTCAAGCTCCGACAGAACAGAAGCCCGTCTACCTTTTAGAAGATGCGACGACCGAACGTGCAACGGCAGCGACTCTCGTCAACCACGTCTCCTTCAGAAACGAAACACGGCGCCATGACGTACGAAGCCAGACTCCCGGCCCACCCTCATCCACTCACCGCCGACGCTCCTTGTGTGTTGTGTTCTCCCGACTTGCTGAGAAATTAAAGTTCCGTTCAAAATTAAAGTGCCTTGAAACTAGTGAGTACTCCATCGCGAAATCAAAGTTCTACAAGTTACCTAAATCTCAGTGATCAGTGAAACACGAAGAATTAACGAATGTGCACCACGAAAACTAGTTTCGATTCTCGTTTTGTATTCATTTCTACGATTTGCGTGCTGCTTCGATTCGAATCAAAACATTCGCCAGTACCAATGTTCGCGAAAGCAAAGTTCTGCAAGCTACATAAATCTTAGTGATCAGAATAAAAAATTCAAGAAACGTTTAACTATGATTATTTTGCATTCAGCGTCGCCTCAATACTTAGAAAAAGAAAGTTCTACTTTGAAAAGTTGTTAATTGTCAATATGATTTAATTATTTTTATTTTCATAAATGAAAAGTGTTATAATATTTTAATTTTAAAATTCTGAAATTTAGTTTTGTTTACATTTTTTATGAGATAGTTTGGTTTTCTATTGAGATAGTTTGGTTTTCTATTACAGTGCTTTTCATCACAATTTAGTAGTGAAATGAGATTAACTTCAATTATAATAATTATTAAATTAATTATTGTTTAGTGCATAATAAATTTTGATTTTAGTATTAATTTTATTACAGATTTTGATATATCATTAAACTCAATATTATCAAAGATAATCAGTAGTGGTATCTAATTTGGAGAAGATAATTGTTTTAATTTTAATGGAATAATTTGAGTTGGCATAATAATTTTTTTTGTTAAATTTTAGGAATCTTTGTAAATAATTGTGTTAACTTAAAATTGATATTTTGTGAACTAGAATGTACAATTTTTATAATTCATGTTCGAGAGAAGTTTTTCTAAATTAATGGTACTTAGAATATAATATACTGGAATTCGTCCTTTTTGAAAAATGTCATGTTATACGACCAGAATGGATAGAGTGCTCTGAACCCTTCATTGGCTCTATTACGTGAAACCCTGTAGATCTTCATTTGAATTGCGTACCCTGTTTGTTTTGGAAAATATAGGTGTATTTGCTTTTGAAGGATGAAATTTGAGTAAATTGTTTTAATGGTAAAGATAATTATAATGGTGATATTGATATTACATTAAGGTTTTTATTTTACATTGTTGTAGCCGAAATTTTAACGAAAGGTTTTTCACTGATTTCTTGGAACACATTTAACCCTCTCTGAGTCTGTTAATAACTTTTTCCAATTTATTATTATATGTTCTTCTGGCTTACCCATTTCAACATATAAACTCTGATAAGTTTCCCACAAATTTATTTGGACACACACTTTACTATGAGCAAGTTGCAGGTGAATTCGACATCACACATGTTTAACCACACACCTTTTCTTCAATCAAAGGAAATTTATTTCAATCAATCACATATTTTCCTTCAATTTCAACAGCTTCACTTTGTTCTTTTATTCACCCCAGTATACCTATATGTCAATTGTACATTTTCATTTTATACTTTGATAATTGTATTGTTTCTTGTTTATAATCAAAAAGTGCATTTTGAATACTTCATAATTTAATTACTTATATTAATTATTTCATATTGTTTGTCAAACAACCTTACTGGTTCATCACTGTTCCTTAGTCAAATATTTTGTTTTTCTAAAACCCAATCAAATTATGTCAACATAGTAATATAATCAAACTAAGAGGATATTACATTGTATAATTGAGATGAATGAGTTCATGTGCCATCGACCTCTGAGAAATCGTAATCTGCAGATTGTCCAACCTGACCATGATTACTTGTTTGTTGAAAGAGTATAATTGTATATTTTCAAAGAACAAACCAGCTTGATCAAAATTTAACTACCACCAATTCAATTTTAGTATTTGTGACTATTTTCTTTGTGCAACATTCCACCATGGTCGACCATTTTACCATTTTTACATCAATCAAATCGAGGATCCTCCCATGTCAACAAATCACTCGAGCATGCTCCAACCATTTTTGGTTCAATCACATGGAGGTTTGACTTCGTCTTCTAAGAAAATGCTATTTTGATATCAAATGTATTAAAATTAGTAGATTTTGTTTTCAGAAATACTAACCGTAGGTTCATGAAGTATAGCTGAATTACATTTCAAGGATTATGTTGGTCAATACCTGCCATCCCACCTTAGTCAGGCTGTAACCAGTCATTTTTTTCACCAGTGACTTGCGTCACTCGAGTCTCTTTAGACTCCCATTTACAAAATTTCATTTTTTTTTTGCGTTGCACTAATGAGTTATAGTAGTTGCATATATTTTTTGACCGTCATATGTCTTTATATGAATAGAACAGAACAGTTTTATATTTCATTGTTTACAACATATGTTTGTGTTTAATTTTCACTATGTACAATATTGATTTTTATAATGGTATACTTATTTTGGTATTGTAATTTAATTAGTTTCATAACTATTTGTAGAGCATGTGTTAAGGTGAGCACATACAGCAGTAATTTCAAAATTTTAATTGTACCTCTGTCAATAATATTTCTTCTCTCCAATCACTTACAAACTCTTCATGTGGCTCAGATGGCCTGATCAACCATTTGGCTGACATTACCTTATTCTACTTTTGTCTTTTTCTCGCATTTCTGATCATCGCTGGCCGATGTGTATGATTTTGCGGGAGGGAGATGAAAGATAATTTCAACCCCCTTTAACTTACCACCTCCTTTTACAAAACCACCCCTTTTGACTTCCTTCATTTCCATTCCTTTGTAAACTATCTCATTTAATTCTTGCTGACATTGCTAACAATCTGCATTCTCTATGTGCTTTTCTCAACCGTTCCCACGACCAAAGTTCCCTATCACCCGCGCTTTGAACTCCCTTTTGGCACCCCTCCTAAAACTTCATGTGTGTGCTCCGCCTTGACAAATCCCTACACATTATACTTTTCCCTATGTTAGCTGAGGTTCTCCCTATTGGGGGAAATCTCGCTCTCTTCTGACTTCGACTCTCAAACTGTAAGGACGTGTGTTTCACGGGCTCCTGGTGTGATCACTAATAAAGAATATAAATACAACCTTTGGCCCTCTTTTTATGAAATCAATCTTAATATTTCATATATATATATATATATATATATATATATATATATATATATATATATATATATATATATATATATATATATATATATATATATATATATATATATATATATATATATATATATATATATATATATATATATATATATATATATATATATATATATATATATATATATATATATATATATATAGTTTCTGAATGTTGGTGTCGTCCGGATAGCTCAGTGGTAGAGCACTTGTGCGCTGAACAAAGGGTCCCGGTTACGACTCCCGGCTAGATGAACTTTTGGCTCTTATTGATTTAAATAAATAAATATATATATATATATATATATATATATATATATATATATATATATATATATATATATATATATATATATATATATATATATATATATATATATATATATATATATATACATACATATATATATATACACACACCTACCTTTGGGACATTTCTACGGGTATTTCATTAATTTTTATCTTAAAAGTATAGTTTTTAAAGTACATAAATGTACTGTTTTAAAGTACATAAAACGAAAATTAATTTAGGGTAAATCTATTACATAGTTGGTTGAAATTTTTATAAGCGATTTCCGCAGAAGTCGCAAAATATTTCGTCACGTTTTCCCAACCACTGAATTTCGTTCAACACGGAGATATTTTTATCTTCGCTTTCTATTGGATATCTAATTATGTCTTTCAAATGAAATTAACTTTTCTGAGAGAGCCCAACATCCTTAAGAATATCTAAGAGATGAATTTAAACGTGCCGTTCCCATGGAAACTACTTAAAAATATGTCGAAAAGAAGAAGCAAAAATTAGGTTCAGCTTGTGTAATTCATTTCCGCGTTTAAAAACAAATGTGTACCTTTAATGTAACTAAGAGCTTTTTGAAAATTACTTAAGGATGTTTCTGTCATCAAACCAAATTGTCTCAATTCATTGCCTTTAATAAAGATATCGCGGAGAATTTATTAAAATAAATTAAATGAGTTTTATAAAATGGAATAGAATTATTCTTTTTCAACATCACGAATGACATACTTTTTAGTCTGTTTTTTCAATGTCCCTAATACTATTAATAATAGGAACAAGAAGTTTTTTAACACTGTTAAAAATAGGTACTTAAAAATAAGTCAAATGTAATCATGTTTTCGTACATTCGATGCTTATCATAGCTCTGAATACGTAAGTTTTACTTTTGAAAAAGACATGTACTCAAAAATGAGTACAGTTAGTAAAAATGAATAAAAAGAGCAGTTGCTTGCCTACATAGACTGCATTCATAAATCACTTTCAATAAATATCAACAATTACAACCAAGACTTAACGGGAATCGAACCCATATCCTCAGGCAACTCAGTCCAGTGCCTTATCCGCTGTACTACCAGGACGACATGAAAAAGTTATAAACAGAAGAAATGTTAAAAAGGTGTGCCAAAAGAATGAGAAGTAAGATAATTTAGTTGTAAGAACTCAATTTCCATATAGCAATCAACATCAAATAATGTGGAAAACCATCTTCTGAACAACTATTTTGAGATTGTCATATCGCTTTGTTAAGATGGCTTGAACAAAAGCTGAGATTTGCAATATTAAATCACACTGCTCATTTTTGAGAAAGGACGATTACTTAAATTTGAGTACGTCATCGCTCATTTACGATGCAATTGTACTCAAAGAAAAACGACTATATTCAGGTACTCATTTTGAAGCACTTTTTTTTAAGAAACTTGTTCAAAGTTATCATTAAAGATTTTTTAGTGTCATAAGAATATTTTTTTTAAATATTTTTAGTAGTTTTAGTTATTACTTTTTAACTCATATTGTTTAACTTTATAAACGTTTTATGTTTCATTTGAACGGTTGGTCATGATTGTTCCGTTCATTCGTTTTTATGAGTTTATCCATTAAAATTATACAATTACATAACTTTAATTTATTTTAACAATATTAATATCATACTATTAATTCTTAAATCTCTTTGTCAAACCATCGTGTACAAAAGAAGCATTTCATGATCATGTCATTGTACTGATAACGCGGGTTCGAAACCCGTCGTATTCTAATTTTTCAATATAAAATGTAATTTATGAAATGCTTCTTTTGGATACGATGGTTTGACAGAGAGATTTAAGAATTAATAGTATGATATTAATATTTTTAAATAAATTAAAGTTATGTAATATAACTAAATATTGTAATATCATGGGTATTACGTAAGAGTGCCCATATTGAAAGTCGATATGACATTTAAAAGTTAGTTTTCAGATGTTATGACACAGTGGCAACCTTCGAGCATGAATGAACTGTAGTATAGCGAATATGACGTTATCATCGTGGTGCAAACATCTCAGACCTGATGGCACCAGACACGTGACTTCCTTTCAAAATGTATGAATGAAAAAACGTTCACGATTGACTTGGGATTTGGAAATAATAGTAAATGTGTTACTTTATGAAGTACATGATATTTTTATGAATGAACTAGGAAAAACTTACGAATGGATGATGTAGTAAACCACGTGTCTGAGACCATACATGTTGGCCTCACTGCGTTGATGTTAGCGAGATTATAACCTTATGATTTCTCTACTATGAGGGATCCATGCTCGAAGGCGACAACAGAACGTTTAAAGTTGTTTAATAATAAAAAAAACAGCTTATTTTATTTAAAATAACAGATACTATCACTAAATAGTTATATAGTAATATAAGTAAATAGTTATATAGTAATATAAGTAAATAGTTATATAGTAATATAAGTAAATAGTAATATAGTAATATAAGTAAATAGTTATATAGTAATATAAGTAAATAGTAATATAAGTAAATAGTTATATAGTAATATAAGTAAATAGTAATATAAGTAAATAGTTATATAGTAATATAAGTTAATAGTTTTATTGATTAATTATCGGATAATGGCAGAAGATTTTAGTTTGTTAGATTTAAGAGGACACAGTACCCCGAAAAGTTGTAAAATTTATGATTTTTTTTGCTAAAAATAATTTATTGGAATCTTCTAAATATGCTTGAAAAATTCTAGAACTTTATGTTTTAATGAGTTATTTGATATTTTATGATGGATGATGTATTATGTTTTTCAAGGAAGGAAAATTTTAAATCGTTTTTTCTCAGTGTTTGGTTCTTATTGATATTAAGTTTTTAGAAACGCTAAGGCATTTTTTATTAATAATAGAGAAATGTATAATTTTTTAATCATATTGTAAAATATGTGTATATTATAAATTGGCATGCGAATTAGACCTATGAGATGTATTTCTTTTAAGTTACTAAAGTAAAAAATTTAGTTTTATAGAATATTTTTTTTTGTTATTATAAATAACTATTTATATAAAAAAATCAAGTACATGTAGTATACGAACTTTTAATGAAAAATCTTTTGTATTATAGTTCAAAGGATGTGGGAAATTTGGTGAAAAAATATAAATATTTTTTTTAAATTTAAAAATTTAATTTTTTTATAAAAATACAAATAATTTTGGAGTTTTGTGTGTGAAATATTATTCTCTTATATAAATTGAAATAATATACATTAATTTTATTTAAAAAGACAAAAAAAATTAATGGTCCCGTCGTCTCCCCTTAAAGTGTATTGTATTTTTGGCGATAATAAGTAGTTTTCAATACTGGGAAACAACCAAAAAAATTTAAAAACCACACAATAGTTCATTGTTATACAGGAGAAAGGAGAAACTTATTTAGCATTTAATTCGTTTCTTCAACTTCTGCCTATATTCAGAATTTTAATTACTCATGGGAAATTAAAGTCTTTTTTAAGCACAAATGAAAAGAGCAATTTGAACAAAGAGCAGTGAGATTTTCTTATTCAAACTAAATTCCTAATTTACTATTGAACAAAATGGTCTCATTCCAATACAAAAGTACTTTTTTTACCCTAAAATTTAAATGGAACTCAACTTTGTCAAGTAAAAGTCGGTACTCATGAGACGAGTAATCAGTACCAGATAAGTGTAATTCGAAAACTTGTCTTATCCACAATTATGATAATTTGAGAAAAACGCATTTTTAATATCTCAACACAAAAAGCAATTCAGTAAGATAAACTTTTAGTTAAATAACACATTGTAACCAATTAGAATTGAACTGAAAATATTAGTAGTCGTTGTAAATCCTGCCTTATTCAAATGCATTGTTTGGTGAAAAACTGCTGTTTTCCTTTACGGTGTTGTACTATAAATCAGTATATAAGAATTTGTAGTAGTTACGTTTTCAAACTTGTCATTACCTAAAGAAAGTATCAGAATTTAAAAAATGATAAAAGTAGTTTCAATACTTTTCTTATTCAAAATAATGGCAATCCTTTAATCCTTTTAATTTCTAGATAACTACAGATATGGACAGAGTGAGGCATGTAATCAACTAAAAGTTGACAAATATTCTAAATATTAAATTCACTAAATTTCATGCTTAATATATCAAACGATCTGGTGAAGTTCGACCACTTTGGCACGTTACTAGCGTTATGAGTTCTGCTATGATATTTGAAGAGTCTTAAATTTCTAAATATGAAGATACATATTCATAATACAATTTGTTTGGTTTCACTGCCTCATTATGTACAGTTTAAAACACTTTTTAGTTTCTCCGAACTAATTATCTCTTCACATTTGGAATTTCTACACTAGAAAGCCACTCAGATTCTAACTTGAAGATCCAAGATGGACCCTCCCACCATTTTAATTGTTTCAACTTCTCTCCTGAACAACCACGACACAGAGTATCATCAGCATTATACACACCTGTATATGATGCCATAACTGAGGAGTATTAGTCAGAGACAAAATGTCTTTAACTCGATTTAATACTAATGCGCACCCCTCAGTCGTTCTAAGAAAACTGTTGAAACTCTTTCCTAAAGCTGTTGAAGTGTTCATTAAATAGAATGAACGAATCCCGGTGATCTCCTCCAAGTCACTTAAACTTGTGATACAAGCATCAACATTTAGAAGATTGGCCGTTGACTGGGGCACTAGATTCAAATGATGATTTATGGTGACATACAAGAGAAGTTATGAAAATTTTACACCAAAACACACGTTTCTATGGCGATAAGTTACTAACTTATCTGAATTTACAATATCAGATGTAATACCAAACTTATTTATACGGAAACGGCTGAGCAAGGAAGGAATTAACTCAAGACGTTTTGGCTTTTTTTCCAAACATTGGTTCAGTGATGGTAATCCCTTATGTTTACAACATGCATTTCACAGGCCTAACCTTAGCATTACTACATTCTTTAAACACTGACCCATGAGCTAAATAATGTACACTCGTTTCATTATTGTTATTGACCTTTTCAATAACATCATTAGATAGCCACTCACTAAAGGCATTGTTATATGCCTCAACTCTATCTAAAACAACCAATTTGTTTTCAGTAGATTTAGTCCTATATTTTTATTGCTAGGTAAAATAGATTTATCTGCAACAAAGGGCAAATATTCCTCATATCTTCCCTCAGAATCCCTAGTTAAAGTTTCCTCAAAATATTGCATTTTTTCTTTCTGCAATTCTCTTTTTGATTTTTCTGGCAAAGGATCCTTTATTCCCAAGACTTCCAAATCCCTAAACTGAGACATACCTACATCTCTTGTAAACAAAGTAGTTACTGAAAGAGATTCTCTCTTATCAACAATTCTGTCACAGGGTATTTTTCCCATCAAAGTGTGACCAAAACGAGTCCCCACTGCAACCAAAACATTTTTTAGTGAAATCACTGGTCCAGTTAGCAACTTTCCCAGTACATCAGTTCCCATCTCCGGCATTCGGTGCACTGGACCTTGGAAGATGAGGGTGGCTGCGACCGGGTAGGAATATCATCGGATTCGAACGGGATCTTCATCTGTCGACGAGGTCTTCAATTCATCCAGATGTTCTGTAGCTAGGAAACGGCTTATTTTCATAGACTTCGGGAGCATAATATTCTTTTTCGAACTCTTCTTGACACGCATCCCGCTTCCTGCCCCTGCAGGAATTCCAGGAGCATAACGTTTAGAGCAAAGGTTTTTTTTTGCTTTTTCTTCCAGATGATTCAAAGCTATTTGGATATTCTTTGCTTCAGCCTTATCCGTTAATAGTTACAGACCTGGCCGTTAGACCTGGACAGAGTAAAATATTGGACTCATTCATCATCGTAGAGTTTTAAAAAAAGAAAAACGTCGTTCCAATACCTTTCCTTATTCAAAATAATGGCAATCATTTTAATGTCTAGATAACAGCAGACATGGACAGTGTAAGTTATGAAACTCACTTAACATCCTAGAATTTTAAAAATGAAAAACGTAGTTCCAATACATTTTCTTACTTCAAATAATGGCAATCCTTTTAATGTCTAGAGAACAGCAGACATGGACAGAGTAAGTTATGGAACTCACGTATCATCGTTCCGTAACCACATTGATCATTCAAATTGCAGGGAAATATATCACAATTGAATTTTGAAGAAGAAAAAACTAACAAAAAGGTTAAATTATAGTTACATATACAAATTTAATTAAAGCTTAATTCAGTGCAAGTTATAAATTTTACAATTTTAGACCAACAAACAGACGTACTTATTAGGGCATATCAAATTATATAAAAACATAGTTATAAACTTTTATTATGTTCTTCAATTTTTATATTTTACATGTATCAATTTTAAGCAGTCTAATTGATGTTCAAGTTATAAATTTTATAATTTTGGACTTACAAACAGACGTACTTATTAGGGCATGTAAAATTATTTAAAAAAACTTAGTTAAACTTTGATTCTGATCTTGAATTTTTATATTTTACATCAATTATTTGTATGTAGAAATTTGACATTTTAGTAATAGTTTTATATAATATATGGAAAGATATATATAATATAAAATATGTTACACATTTACGAACATCTTAAGATTTGTATAAAAGCTTCAATACAAACCAATAGAGATTTGTAAAACAAAACAATTTATTTCGATTACTTCAACTTAAGTGAATTTGATCCAAATCAAACACATAAGCTTTAAACACTTCTTTATTTCGCCTTGTGTTTAGCGTCGATACTAGAAATCTGAATATAACAATGTATTTTTTATTAAACATTAAAATTTTTTATTTAAGATTTGATAATAAAAAACATCAGATAACAGTATTTACAAAAAAAAAATCCTATAATCGATACATGATATTTTTGAAATTAAAAAATATTTTCCTATTCCGAAATAAACTTCAACTGATCCGTACTTCTAAGGTATCAAACACATCTTTCAATAAAAAAAATAGAAAATATTACTTCCCGAAAACCACACGCAGTTTTAAATTATGCATTAAAATCTAAGAAAAGCATCAGCACTTACATGAGAAATAGGAGATAGGAAACATCTTTTGATCTCAAACAAGAACCAACACTGAGAACATGCATAAATATGGGTATTTCTTTCCAGAATGACTGTCGCACAAAGTATCAAACATGTAAGCAAACTCACGAAATGCACTTAGATATTTTTTTTACATTCTTACGCTTCGCAATTTCTTCCTTTGAGTTAGTCTTGAAGAATTATGAAGTCAGTAAATTTTTACTTAGTATGAATGGTATTTTATGACAGTTATGGAATTTTCGAGTAAATATTTAGTTTAAGGGAGATAAGATAAAGTAAATACACCAAACCCTGATTTTTTTTAAGAATTAAGTATGATATATACTAAACATTTCGGTATCGCAATTTTGAATTTATTAAAATTGGGGCTTTTCGTTTCTAACTTAAATTTAATATGGAGGAAACGAGACGTCATTTTGTTTGTATTGAAAACGTATTTTTTCAAACGTACAATGATGGGTATTAAATGATTCATGGATTATCAAAGTTTTATTTTTATAATTCTAATATGGCAAACACCAAGTATTGTATTTTTTTGTTCAAATGATATTTTAAAATGAAAAATACATATATTTAAAATGCAGAATTATGGTTTATAATAAAAATAATAAATTTTTAATTAATAAAAAAAAATATTGCGGACTTCAAAGGTCATTCTGTCTAAAACGAAAAAATATATATTTATTTCGAAATTATGCAATGATTAACATTGAATTAATGTTCAGAATTGTTTGAAAGTTAAAAGCCAAATGTGATTCTTTGCATAAACCGTCTGACGCTCACGCGATTTTGGCAATTGTAAATTTTTTTTCGCTACTTGGAAACTTAAATATTCCATTTTTGTCTCTTACCCTATTAAAAAAATAATACTTTTTACCCTCCTGAAGCTGCGGTTTGTATAACTTTAATTTATGACCTCTACCCCCATTATCAATACTACATTCTAATCCATCCACATAACCCAATTTAATAAATTTGAATAGTTGAATAATGCGCCCTTTAATCCTTCTCCACCACTGAGCTAGAATATAACTAGAAGCCACAATGTATTTCACTGGGCTATAATGATATAAAGGAGAATGAGTTGTACATTTGTATTATACGTTGCAAGAAACGTACAATGTTTTCAGTTCTTCCTGAACAATTTTGAAAACTAGAATTGTGTGGTTCTTACACTCATGTCTTTAATTGTAGTGATACATGGGATGTATCACGGGAGGACGGGACAGCAAGAGGAAATTTAAAGAACTATTTTAGAGATTGATGGCAATTTGGGGGCCTACTAAAGATGATGCTTATGGTTTTGAAATAAATCAGTTCTTGTTTTAAATTTACTAGGTTATATCTTTAAATTGAAAATGCAAAAACCAGACACCTCCACTTTCTTCTGATTTACACTTTTTTACTTATTCGTATAAAGAAAAAAAGTCATCTATCTATTGGTGCAAGAACCATACAAGTCTAAGCAATGACTATAAATATAAAAAAGGGCTGTACTTTTGTATTATACGATGCAAGAAACGTACAGTGTTTTCAGTTCTTCCTGAACAATTTTGAAAACTAGAGTTGTCTGGTTCTTACACTCATGTCTTTAATTGTAGTGATGCACGGAATATATCACGGGAGGAAGGGACAGCAAGATGATGTTTAAAGAACTATTTTAGAAATGGACGGAAATTTGGGGGACTACTAAAGATGATGCTTATGGTACTGAAATAAATCAGCTCTTGTTTTAAATTTACTAGGTTATATTTTTAAATTGAAAATGCAAAAACCAGACACTTCCACTTTCTTCTGATTTACACTTTTTTACTTATTCGTATAAAGAAAAAAAATCCTCTATCTATTGGTGCAAGAACCATACAAGTCTAAGCAATGACTATAAATATGAAAAAGGGCTGTACTTTTGTATTATACGATGCAAGAAACGTACAGTGTTTTCAGTTCTTCCTGAACAATTTTGAAAACTAGAGTTGTCTGGTTCTTACACTCATGTCTTTAATTGTAGTAATACACGGAATATATCATGGGAGAAAGGGACAGCAAGATGATGTTTAAAGAACTATTTTAGAACTGGACGTCAATTTGGGGGACTACTAAAGATGATGCTTATGGTACTGAAATAAATCAGCTCTTGTTTTAAATTTACTAGATTATATCTTTAAATTGAAAATGCAAGAACCAGACACTTCCACTATTTTCTGATTTACACTTTTTTACTTAGTCGTACAGAACAAATGTCCTCTATCTATTGGTGCAAGAACCAAACACGTGTAGGCAATGACTATAGAGGTATAAAGAAAAAAGGAAACTGTGTTTTTCGTCCTGTCTGAACAATTTTGGAAATATAACTGAATGTAAATCAGTCCTTGATTTAAATTTACTAGACTACTAGATCTTTAAATTGAAAATGCAAGAACCAGACACTTCCACCATTTTCTGATTTACACTTTTTTACTTAGTCGTATAGAAAAAATATCCTCTATCAATTGGTGCAAGAACAAGACACGTCTAGGCAATGACTATAGAGGTATAAAGAAAAAAGAAAACTGTGTTTTTCGTCCTTCTGAACAATTTTGAAAACTGGAGCTGTATAGTTCTTACATCCACGTCTTCAATTGTACCATAAGGAAATATAAAGTGCCTCGAAACCAGTCTCAAAGTATCCAAGGATTTAACCGATAAACAAGATGGATGACAAAAACTCACTATGGTCGTAAGAGAACAGTGCTCAACGTGGGGAAATGATCGAGTGTAGAAAAAGAACATTTAAATGGAATTGCCCGAATAAAAAGAAAACAAATGTTTTTTAGATCCCAAGGAGACAGAGAAAAAATATGAGAAATTGAAGAATTTTCTTGTAAAGTGTATATTTACAAAAGCACAATTTCATAACAAAAACACTGAAAAAGTAAAGAGCGACTACTTTAATTCAAATATTACGTTCATGATAACCTTTGTACTGTAAATTAACCACAATAATAATTTGTTATTTCTTAATTTTGTAATTCTTATAAATGAAACTGAATTTCTATCCCCCCTCGATAACAGTGCATAACAGTGCAAATCTGCAATTCGGTGAATTTGAACTTATATATATTATATATAATATATAATATAATATATTAATATAATATAATATAATATAATATAATATAATATAATATAATATAATATAATATAATATAATATAATATAATATAGATAGATAGATAGATAGATATGTTTATTGTAGTGAGCCGTAGCCCATTTACAAAGGTTGGCAACAAATTTTAACAAAAGCGGTTACAAAGTTTGATAACACAAAATACAATATAATACATTTTCAAAAAAACAACTAAAACACAATTTGAGACAAATATACAAAAAAAAAGACAAAAATAAATTACATGAACAATTAGAATTGGGTTTTAAATCTGTTATTCCTGCACAAGTTCACTGATCAAGTCCTCCCGGAATTTTAAAACAGATATTGCATAATTATAAAAACAAAAATATTCTTTATTGTAAAATTTTAGGATGGTTGAAATGTTACTGGATTCAATTGATAAGTATTTTTGTCTGAATGCATCGTAAATAGGACAGACTAAAAAAACATGATCCCAGGTTTCATTTTCTGTTGTGTTACAAAACTTACAGGACTCGTTAGGAAAAATTTCGAAAGCAACTCCTTTAAAAAATATACGCGATTGACTGCAACGAATTTGTATAATAATTCTTTTATAGTGATATCTATATTTGAAATTAAATAGTCTTCGATTAAATGTGAGTTTTTGATATATTTATATTGTGAGTGGTTAATACTATTGTTCATTGAAGCAAGATCATTTTGGGTGTATTGGTCGTGGTATACTTGTACAATCGTTGAAATGTAATGTTCAGCAACTTTATAGTCTTGCGAAAGCCAAACAAAATAAAAACCAGCGTTTTGTAAAATATTTCTTATCGAGATGGCCCAATTAAATTTATTGTTTGTGCAGTCAAAGGATAAATTATACATGTTTAAGTAGCAAATTTTAGCAAACCTATCATCTGACATTTTGAGAAGGTGTAAATATAATATAATATAATATAATATAATATAATATAATATAATATAATATAATATAATATAATATAATATAATATAATATAATATAATATAATATAACATAACATAACATAACATAACATAACATAACATAACATAACATAACATAACATAACATAACATAACATAACATAACATAACATAACATAACATAACATAACATAACATAACATAACATAACATAACATAACATAACATAACATAACATAACATAACATAACATAACATAACATAACATAACATAACATAACATAACATAACATAACATAACATAACATAACATAACATAACATAACATAACATAACATAACATAACATAACATAACATAACATAACATAACATAACATAACATAACATAACATAACATAACATAACATAACATAACATAACATAACATAACATAACATAACATAACATAACATAACATAACATAACATAACATAACATAACATAACATAACATAACATAACATAACATAACATAACATAACATAACATAACATAACATAACATAACATAACATAACATAACATAACATAACATAACATAACATAACATAACATAACATAACATAACATAACATAACATAACATAACATAACATAACATAACATAACATAACATAACATAACATAACATAACATAACATAACATAACATAACATAACATAACATAACATAACATAACATAACATAACATAACATAACATAACATAACATAACATAACATAACATAACATAACATAACATAACATAACATAACATAACATAACATAACATAACATAACATAACATAACATAACATAACATAACATAACATAACATAACATAACATAACATAACATAACATAACATAACATAACATAACATAACATAACATAACATAACATAACATAACATAACATAACATAACATAACATAACATAACATAACATAACATAACATAACATAACATAACATAACATAACATAACATAACATAACATAACATAACATAACATAACATAATATAATATAATATAATATAATATAATATAATATAATATAATATAATATAATATAATATAATATAATATAATATAATATAATATAATATAATATAATATAATATAATATAATATAATATAATATAATATAATATAATATAATATAATATAATATAATATAATATAATATAATATAATATAATATAATATAATATAATATAATATAATATAATATAATATAATATAATATAATATAATATAATATAATATAATATAATATAATATAATATAATATAATATAATATAATATAATATAATATAATATAATATAATATAATATAATATAATATAATATAATATAATATAATATAATATAATATAATATAATATAATATAGTATAGCATAGCATAGCATAGCATAGCATAGCATAGCATAGCATAGCATAATATAACATAACATAACATAACATAACATAATAATATAATATAATATATAAAAATTATAATCGGCTTTCTTAGTTCACATTAACATATCAATATTTCCGTAACTGATAATAATTTTTGTATTTTGAGTCTATGAATTATATTAATTTTTCGTTTTTTTACTAATAAATAATCTTTTTTCGTGAATTAACCAATATATAAAAATTCAAATTGTAAACATAGTCATCAAATAACACTACAATACTAAAACAAAATTCGTTTTTTACTAATTAATAATATTTTTTTGGGGAATTAACCAATTATCCGGATATTCAATTATCCGATGGGGTTTTTCCCAATTGATTCAGACAATTAGAGTTCTACTATATTTGAAATCTTCATTACGCAATTGTTTTTAAATTGAATTTGCCTCGCATAGATTTATATAACCTATAAATGTAATGTTTAATATTTATTACGATATTAAAATTGTAATTGCTAAAATGGAAATCTCAATTTCAACGATATTTTAACTGTCCAAAGATATTACCATCACTCCAATCATTATTCAGTACCACCAACTCAAGATAACTATAAATATCAATTTCAAATTACTATAAACCAATACTAATATGCATAGAATAGCGATTACGAGATAATCTTTAGTTTATATCCAAACTTTCGATTTTCAGAACTTGGAAAGCATTACCAATAACACATTAATTCCGTCTATAATTCTCATCAACCTAAATCTAATCTTATAGTGATGAATATTTATGGGTGAGAAATCGGACCACACAAGGCTAATGATCTCTTAACAAATCTTCACTCGCCAAAGTCTGAAACTTAATGATGATGACTTAGTTAAAAGTCGAACTCGAGATCTCGAAAAGCATTACTTGAATTTCATATAAATAAGCTTTATAATTATTACTCCTAGACAGTTTTAACTATTCCGAATGAAGGACATAAAGATAAATTATCGATGGAAGGTTAGGGACCGTTTAAAAATTAGCAGAGAAGATTTTAAGTCTCCCTCATAAAATCCCATATCCCCTAATCTCCCCAACCAAAAACAGTCACCATAAAAACTTCATTAAAATTGGGATGGTGAAGGTTTTTTTTGTAGGTTTTATAAAGGATAATGAGACAAAAAACTGTAGCCTTTTTTTAAAGTTTTTTAATTTTCCCTTCATGAAATCTTTTAAAAAAATCTGCATTTTGCCTTCAATAATTTCAATGCTTCAAAATTGAAGATTTTTTGCATGTAGTTTTGCAGGTTTTTAATTTTTTTGTGAAAGATATTTTAAAAAAAAAACTTTAATTTAATAGATATTAAAAAAAACTGCAGTTTTCCTGCATAAAACCTTTAATTTCGTAATTTTGATGAAGATTGTTGCTGACTTTTTTGCTGGGTCTTAACTGTGCGTAATCTGGCTTTCAAAAAGAGGAATTATGGGCATCGATGCTTACTTCACAAACCACACAACGTGACCTTCTGAATGGATAAGGAAATTAATTATTCATGCAAAAATTCTCGCACGGAAATGCTAGTATATAATATTTTAAATATGTTATTAAATAGTTTTTTATCCACCATTTCTCTGGATTCGGGCAAATATATAGATTTTCTTAGATATAAATATAAAACAATTTCACAATGTATTCCCAATCTAAACGCTAGTGACTCTCTATAACCACAATGTCCTAAAACTATTTTATGCCAATTTTCATATTCTTAATACTCATTAAACTAGGAAATAAATTAGGAATTTAACAAGAAAACTTGGAAATACTAAGGAAATTTTATTGGACATCGATAAGTATATTCAATTTAATTTGTAAAAATTGAATTTAGTAAAATATCTCGGTATCTCCTTATAATCTATTTTGATATATTTAAAAAAAAAATTAGAAAAAATCAAAAACTTCCGTAAGTGGTGGATAATTGTAAAAAAAATGCTTCTAGAACACAGAAACGCATAAAATTGTAAAGTAAACATTTCAAATAAAATTCAGTTTTAAAGGAAATTTTAAAAATATGTGTTTAAAAAATATTAAAATTGCACCATAAATTCATCCACAAAAAATTGTAGGCTTACTTCCGTATGTGGTGGGTAATTGTAAAAAAAAATATGCTTTTAGAACACAGAAACGCATAAAATTGTAAAGTAAACATTTCAAATAAAACTCGGTTTTAATGGAAATTCTAAAAATATGTGTTTAAAAAATATTAAAATTGCACCATAAATTCATCCACAAAAAATTGTAGGCTTACTTCCGTATGTGGTGGGTAATTGTAAAAAAAAATATGCTTTTAGAACACAGAAACGCATAAAATTGTAAAGTAAACATTTCAAATAAAACTCGGTTTTAATGGAAATTCTAAAAATATGTGTTTAAAAAATATTAAAATTGCACCATAAATTCATCCACAAAAAATTGTAGGCTTACTTCCGTATGTGGTGGGTAATTGTAAAAAAAAATATGCTTTTAGAACACAGAAACGCATAAAATTGTAAAGTAAACATTTCAAATAAAACTCGGTTTTAATGGAAATTCTAAAAATATGTGTTTAAAAAATATTAAAATTGCACCATAAATTCATCCACAAAAAATTGTAGGCTTACTTCCGTATGTGGTGGGTAATTGTAAAAAGAAATATGCTTTTAGAACACAGAAACGCATAAAATTGTAAAGAAAACATTTCAAATAAAACTCAGTTTTAAAGGAAATTTTAGAAATATGTGTTTAAAAAATATTAAAATTGCACCATAAATTCATCCACAAAAAATTGTAGGCTTACTTCCGTATGTGGTGGGTAATTGTAAAAAGAAATATGCTTTTAGAACACAGAAACGCATAAAATTGTAAAGAAAACATTTCAAATAAAACTCAGTTTTAAAGGAAATTTTAGAAATATGTGTTTAAAAAATATTAAAATTGCACCATAAATTCATCCACAAAAAATTGTAGGCTTACTTCCGTATGTGGTGGGTAATTGTAAAAAAATATATGCTTTTAGAACACAGAAACGCATAAAATTGTAAAGTAAACATTTCAAATAAAACTCGGTTTTAACGAAAATTTTAAAAATATGTGTTTAAAAAATATTAAAATTGCACCATAAATTCATCCACAAAAAATTGTAGGCTTACTTCCGTATGTGGTGGGTAATTGTAAAAAAATATATGCTTTTAGAACACAGAAACGCATAAAATTGTAAAGTAAACATTTCAAATAAAACTCGGTTTTAACGAAAATTTTAAAAATATGTGTTTAAAAAATATTAAAATTGTACCATAAATTCATCCACAAAAAATTGTAGGCTTACTTCCGTATGTGGTGGGTAATTGTAAAAAAAATATGCTTTTAGAACACAGAAACGCATAAAATTGTAAAGTAAACATTTAAAATAAAACTCGGTTTTAACGAAAATTTTAAAAATATGTGTTTAAAAAATATTAAAATTGCACCATAAATTCATCCACAAAAAATTGTAGGCTTTTAAAAGTCTCCCCCGTAAAGCATAAGGCTCTTGCTTTGTTACCATTGCAAAAGTAGACTTCTTTATAAAAGGAAAGTGATACTTAGCCATAAAAGCCAATTACGATAGAATAAACAAGATGAAATCCTACCCTAAATGCATTCAAACATATCATGAAGATCTGCGCCGGACAGTGTTGTCTTGCCAGAGGTCATAAATGAAATATAAACTCTTCATTTAAAAATATGTCAAGACTCTGACTACGAATACGTTCTTTGGATTCATATTTTAAACCAAAAAAGAAATTAGGGCAACTAAAATATATTATTTCACATTTCTTTATTTTTTTTTTATTCCGTAGAACTAGGGATTTGGTTTTTCTGAAATTCAATACAACATTAAGTCCGTAATGCATAACTAAGATTTATGATATTTGAATATTGAAATGATGTATTGGAATTATAAATAAAAAAACAAAATCACCCATCATATCTGATTTCTTTTACGAATTAAGCGCAGATATTGTCGCATATGCAAATAAACTTATTTAAGTTCCTCTTCTGAAAACTTTTTGTTTTATATTTTTGACCTCGTTGAATTCCGCGTCCCAATAAAACATTATGTCCATAAAAGAGTAAACAATGAGACCTTTATAAGTTAGTTAATCGCTTTAATTGTATTTGTAATTTTTCATACTTTGGAAATAGGTATATGTTTTAAAAACTTTGAAAATGCTGGGAAAAGTAGGGAATGAGAAAATGTAACTCAAAATTCATATTCACAATTTTTTTTACAAAAATAATAAATGAAAATTTTGATTATGTTTGTATGATTAAGAAAAATCAATTACATTTTGTACGTTTTGAAAACAGATATACGTTTTAAATTGTAAAAAATTTCAAAATAAAGTAAAAAATAAAATTAATTAATCAAAAATTCATATAATCCAATTTTTAAAATATAGAGTATAAATCATGTTTTTAATGTTGTTGAATTTAGAAATATTGCTATGTAATTTTTTTTTAAATAGTCATGAAAAATAATAAAGTTTTTTTTTTTTTTTTTTGCTAAAGGGGAAGGGTTTGCTTCTAATTTTGTTTGAAAAGTTTATTGAAGGGTTTGTTTGTTTGATAAGTTTGAATCTAACTTTTAAAAAATATTATTTTTTTAATTAACGTCATTGTTTGTAGTTTTTTTACTTAATTTTGAAATTTTTTTAAATATGTATTACTTTTCTGTCATGTATGGATAAAATATAGCTATTGACTAAATTTTCTGGGAAACCTGTATTTGGGGAAGAGTTTGTTTCTAACTTTGTTTGAAAAGTTTATTAAAGGGTTTGTTTGTTTGAAAAGTTCGGATCTAACTTTAAAAAAAAAATTAAATTAACGTCATTGTTTGTACTTTGTTTTACTTAATTTTGAACATTTTTAAAATGTGCATTACTTTTCTGTCATGTATGGATAAAATATAGCTATTGACTACATTTTCTGGGAAACCTGTATTTGGGGAAGAGTTTGTTTCTAACTTTGTTTGAAAAGTTTATTAAAGGGTTTGTTTGTTTGAAAAGTTCGGATCTAACTTTAAAAAAAAAATTAAATTAACGTCATTGTTTGTACTTTGTTTTACTTAATTTTGAACATTTTTTTAAATATGTATTACTTTTCTGTCATGTATGGATAAAATATTTGACTACATTTTCTGGGAAACCTGTATTTGGGGAAGAGTTTGTTTCTAACTTTGTTTGAAAAGTTTATTAAAGGGTTTGTTTGTTTGAAAAGTTCGGATCTAACTTTAAAAAAAAAATTAAATTAACGTCATTGTTTGTACTTTGTTTTACTTAATTTTGAACATTTTTTTAAATATGTATTACTTTTCTGTCATGTATGGATAAAATATTTGACTACATTTTCTGGGAAACCTGTATTTGGGGAAGAGTTTGTTTCTAACTTTGTTTGAAAAGTTTATTAAAGGGTTTGTTTGTTTGAAAAGTTCGGATCTAACTTTAAAAAAAAAATTAAATTAACGTCATTGTTTGTACTTTGTTTTACTTAATTTTGAACATTTTTTTAAATATGTATTACTTTTCTGTCATGTATGGATAAAATATAGCTATTGACTACATTTTCTGGGAAACCTGTATTTGGGGAAGAGTTTGTTTCTAACTTTGTTTGAAAAGTTTATTAAAGGGTTTGTTTGTTTGAAAAGTTCGGATCTAACTTTAAAAAAAAAATTAAATTAACGTCATTGTTTGTACTTTGTTTTACTTAATTTTGAACATTTTTTTAAATATGTATTACTTTTCTGTCATGTATGGATAAAATATTTGACTACATTTTCTGGGAAACCTGTATTTGGGGAAGAGTTTGTTTCTAACTTTGTTTGAAAAGTTTATTAAAGGGTTTGTTTGTTTGAAAAGTTCGGATCTAACTTTAAAAAAAAAATTAAATTAACGTCATTGTTTGTACTTTGTTTTACTTAATTTTGAACATTTTTTTAAATATGTATTACTTTTCTGTCATGTATGGATAAAATATTTGACTACATTTTCTGGGAAACCTGTATTTGGGGAAGAGTTTGTTTCTAACTTTGTTTGAAAAGTTTATTAAAGGGTTTGTTTGTTTGAAAAGTTCGGATCTAACTTTAAAAAAAAAATTAAATTAACGTCATTGTTTGTACTTTGTTTTACTTAATTTTGAACATTTTTTTAAATATGTATTACTTTTCTGTCATGTATGGATAAAATATTTGACTACATTTTCTGGGAAACCTGTATTTGGGGAAGAGTTTGTTTCTAACTTTGTTTGAAAAGTTTATTAAAGGGTTTGTTTGTTTGAAAAGTTCGGATCTAACTTTAAAAAAAAATTAAATTAACGTCATTGTTTGTACTTTGTTTTACTTAATTTTGAACATTTTTTTAAATATGTATTACTTTTATGTCATGTATGGATAAAATATAGCTATTGACTACATTTTCTGGGAAACCTGTATTTGGGGAAGAGTTTGTTTCTAACTTTGTTTGAAAAGTTTATTAAAGGGTTTGTTTGTTTGAAAAGTTCGGATCTAACTTTAAAAAAAAAATTAAATTAACGTCATTGTTTGTACTTTGTTTTACTTAATTTTGAACATTTTTAAAATGTGCATTACTTTTCTGTCATGTATGGATAAAATATAGCTATTGACTACATTTTAAGGGCAAACTGTATTTTAAGTTTTTCTCTCATTAAATACGAGAAAAATGAATCCGAATTATACTTCGCACATTTAAAAAGCCGGTTAGGCACAGTCCCCACAGTACCGTAAAATTTGGTACGTGAATACTTTGTACGCGTGCCAGCTCGACCTGCTCCTTCTTGCGTCTTCGACAAGTAATAGATCTCTACGCACTTGTCATAAGTTTAGACTTCTTGGTATCATTTTATCTTGGACTGTTCTTTCAATCTGTTTAAGTTTCATATGCCGCAATTAAACTTTAATGGGATATTTTGAATTCATAGTAAAATCTTCGGCAAATCGTCACTTTCCACTCCACACAATTTTCACTCAAACGGTTTAAACAGTCAAGTAGTCGAATTAAATTTTAGAACTTGTCGTTCTCTTCAACTTAAGAACACAAGAACATTTTAAGGGGACTCGGTACCCCAAAATCGATGAAAAGGTAAAAAAAAAATGTATTGGTTTAAAATACCGCTTCAACCTTCTAGCATGTTTTCCCAAAGTTTCAAAACGATTGAATAAATATTAATCATATTATGGACGTTTTCTTCACTCCTTATCCAATGTGTTACATAGAGAAAGTCATAAACCGAATGTAAAAATGGGTACATCTAAGCATAATAATGTCAATATATCAAAGGATTGCTTCTACAGGACTGTTATAAAGATGTGTTACCTGCCAAACGCAAAATGCCAACGAAATTGTACACATCATCATCTAGTCCAGGTATCCCATAGATACATTTGTAAAGAAAACGCGAGTCAGTGTTTTTTTGTCAAATTGTGTATGTGAATACAACTTAGAATTATACATACTATGAAAAAGTCTTCAAAATATTTAGGCTCAGACGAGAAATTAATTTACTGAAACTCTGTGTGTGAATTGATTTGCCCAAAAGACAATAGAGGAAAAGGCGGTGTACTGCAAAATCTCTTATTTTACAATACGCCGCCTTATCAGGGATTTTGCACTCAAACTTGTAAATATTGCAATGCATAAAGAGAAAAAGTAATTTAAGAATAAATAAGCAGTAACTTATGCTGCAGGGTGCTTTAATTTTACAGTGAGTGTCATGTATAAAACCACTAAAAAATTTTCAGTTTTCCCTGCATTACACTCAACAATAAAGCAAATTATATAAATATCTGCAGTCAATTTTTGTTTCATAATATTCAGTAGTTAGGGGTTTGCTAAAAATGTATTACAAGAATAAAAATGTGCTTGACAGTGAATTATTTTATTGTGTTTTTCGAAATTTTACATGCATCGAATACTGAAAGTGACATTTTTATTTAAGGTTGCAGCAAAATAAAATAATTATTATTTGTCATTAATTTTACATAATTTGTAGGATATATATTCGTTATTTATGTGAAAAAATATTTGAGTTAATTGGGACATTTATAATAAAAAAATTTCAATACTGAAATCTTTAAATGCATTTATCTCAGCTTTCTGTTTTCGTGAACATACACTTACTTAAAATACTAAAACTCAAACAAATATGCATGAATTATCGTGAATTTTTTATAACATGTACACAAGAGTCTATTGAATAGAATTAGGGATGGAATTAGAAAAATATTAAAAACAATTTATTTAAAAAAATAAAATGTTTAGGAATTAGAGTTTTTTGGACAAAAATGGCCGATTTTTCACTAATTTTTTTTTCTCCTAAACTAAAATACTTATGCAAAATCCGATCCCTAAAGTTATTAAGCATAAATCAATACAGCTTACAAAAAAAATTCGATGCAAAAAAATGAAATCTGAAGGAGAAGAAACATTTTGAAAAATGCCTTAAATCTTCGAAAAATTTAACAAAAATTTAATTTTTGAAAAAGTTTGAAGAAATTTCAAATTTTTTTTCTTCTAAATCTTCCTTCCTGCATAGTTTACATGTAGTCATCACAAAAATATTTAATTTTATATCAAATTATAGAAAATAATTTTTGGGGTACCAAGTCCCCTTAACAACATTTATCAACATTCACGAAGCGTCGATTAGAACAGCAGGTTACAGCGGTTAAAGAGGCCATATTACGCCCGAAATTTGACTCATCTTCCCCTTTACAGGGCACAAAGAAGGCGTTTAATAACCAACCTGGTCGACGTGACTTACTTTCCTCTGAATAAGATGGTAGATCACTGATCCTCGTAAGTTGATTTCCCCAGGAGTTATTAAGCTTTGAATTATCAACATTTTTTACGTCGTTCAAGTTTCTTCCTGGGATAGTTGTAACAGGGTCGATGTTAAAGACATATTAACGTCAAAAAATACCGTATTCTAACATCCAAGATGCACAGACGCAAAACATAAAACTTCATAATAAAAATTTAAACAGATTTTTGAAACAACGCCATTTTAACTTTTACATTTTTAAATTTATAAATCGTGATATGTTACGTAGCCTTAAAAAACACTCTGCCCTTTTTTTAGATTACATTTTACACTATTACTCCATAAAATATTAGGCTAGCTACTTGTAAAATACCAAATTTATAAATAAGAAAATTCTACAATATAGTTTTACCCCACATTTTCAAAAAATGTACTCCCTAATAAAAAAAATGAAAAGAAATTAAATTTATGAAGTATGGTACTGTAAATGATTATTTTAAATATTTAAGCACAAGAAGCTTGTTTTATGGAGTTCTAAAAAAGTGGATATCCCCTCAAATATTAACTTCTAAGTACTCCCCCCGGACAGAGGCAAGCAGAAACACACACAACTGAAAGAAGGGAGCGAATTTTATTGCTATTTCTTCCTATCCAAGTTTAGAAGCAGCTTTATATAGGTCACGTAAGGCACTGTTTTTGCTTCAATATGTAATGGGCCTTTCTGAAAGTATATAAAGTTCTGGAGAAAGATTGGTACTAAGGAAGGGCGATACTACAGATATCATAAGATACCGATAATCAGGGACCGACTTACAAGCTTAGGGGCCCAGGGCAGAAGAACATTAGGGGGCCCCTCGACGTAATTCAAAATAAAACTGCTAAATTTATGCACAAGCACACAATACAAAATGACGTAATCAGTCAGCTTTAAAGCAAATATAATTTTTTTTTTAAACTACTAATTTTCTTTTTTTGAGAATTTGAATTAACGTTAATGATCAATACTGCAACAGAGATTTTTCATACATTTCTAGTTCTGTTCTTTCTTCCTTTTTAGCTTTTTTTTAGTTGAGCCAGATTAGTATGTTCTACCCATTTTATATCTAGCAAATCCCTAATGATTACAATATTAGGAAATTTGGTATAGGAAAAAAGTATCCGTAAACGACAAATCTAAGTGCGATTAGTAAACACAGCTTGTTTATGGTCGTGGACCTTGGCCATAAATTTAATTTTACTAGTCATCCAAAGTGCATATCTTTGAAAAACGCGATGCAAAAGGTGACGTACATCATGAACATCATGACGTACATCATGAACATCATGACGTACATCATGAACATCATGACGTACATCATGAACATCATGACGTACATCATGAACATCATCTGAAAAGTGAAATTAATTTAATTGGGTAAAATAATATAAGTTTTGCAAAACAATTAACGATCGATTTTTGAAAAAAAAATTTAACATTTTGATGAAAATAAATTTAATTAATTTTTTAAAAATTCGTTAGTAAATTTATTTTTAACTTTTTCACATATATTTAGTATTAAATCATTTTTGGGGGGCCCTTTAAAATGGGGGCCCTGGGCAAGTGTCCCGAATGCCCTCCCGTAAATCAGTCTCTGCCGATAATGATTCGATATTAGAGTATCCATTTCAATGCTAATGGAAATAAACATATTAAATTCTTCTATATTAAAACCAGAAAAATTAATTAAATCAAGCTGAAATAAAAAGGATATAACTAGTTTTAAAATAATCAACCTACTAATTAACACAAAATAAATATTTGAAATATCGTTATCTCTATGTTTAACATATTTGAACAATTTGATTAAATCTCTCTAACCCTTTTCACTTCTAAATTATAGAAATTTTAATTTTTTGAATCTATTTTTAAAATGATTGAATCGATTTTCAGGGGAATTTTCGCTTAAGCGAGAAATGTCGTTTTGTTGATTGGTCGGTTTAGAGCATCACATTTAAAATAGAATTTAGTTGGGGGAAATCTTGCACAAGATGGTTATAAATTGTATAGCTTTTATTAATCCCCTGTGATTCCAGTAAATTAATTTAAGCGGATTAGAAATTCTAATTTTAGTAATTAAATGGAGTTATTGTTAAAAAATAAATGAATCAATCGATGAATTAATCAGTCAGTCACTAAGCAAGAGAATGAATAATTGAAAGAAAGAATAATTCAATGAATGGAAAAATAATTAAATAAACTAAAAAATAATTGACTAAATGAAAGAATAATTGACTAAATGAAAAAATAATTGAATAAATAAAAAAAAATTGAATAAATAAAGAATAATTTAATAAATAAATGAAAATAATTGAATAAATGATCCGTTTTGTTTCAAAATCAGATAATATATATATATATATATATATATATATATATATATATATATATATATATATATATATATATATATATATATAGAGAGAGAGAGAGAGAGAGAGAGAGAGAGAGAGAGAGAGAGAGAGAGAGAGAGAGAGAGAGAGAGAGAGAGAGAGCGCCATTGAACAAAATTGTCAGAATCATCCAGTCTAAAAATGTATAGCTTTAGATCCATAAATCAAAAAGTACGTGTCTGTCAATGAAAATGGATCTATCTGGTTTAGAAACTAGACGGCTCAAATGAAAGAATAATTGAATAACTGACAGAATAATTGAATAAATGAATTAACAAATAAATAAATGAATCAACGTTTTTAAAGAACACAAGAATCACTCAACGTGTAAAATCTATCTCGGTCTATACAATTTGTTTTATTTGAAAGAAAAAAATTTACTAGTTAAAATAAGCTTTTATAGTAAATAGGATTATCTTAGGCAAAAGGTTTTTCTGTCCTCTTTAAAGTCAATGTGTAATCTAATTTTGAGACTGTTTGCATAAATAATCAAATAGAAAACCAATTTTCAGTTTCCTCTTCCCCTATAGCGCCGCATGTACTTTGTTAAGAAAAGCAATGTTAAAAACTTGGAAAATTATATTTAAACACACCTACAAGTATGCAATGCTAAACACAATACAAAGTAACAACTTTAAAAAACTTATTTAACTATTCACAAGTATAGTAAATTTAAACTTTTACTAAAATATTATAAATATCTTATTTATAAGAAAGTAAATGCTATATTTTTGTTTCTAAAAAGAATTATTACAATTATTTACTTTAAATTTCAACAACTTTAATGCTCAAAATGTTAGATTAAATTTGCTTAACTTTTAACAAGCTTTCTGAAGTATTGTGTTTAAATTAAAAGTAGTTTTTTGTTATCAAATCTTTAACGCCCAACTTTTTTTGTCGTAGTAAAAAACATTTTTTTTCCTTTAAATTATATTTTTTAGTCTTATAAATATAACACTTAATTTTTTACAGAATTTTTTAATCACTCATTTAGAAAATTAAAAGCCTCAAATGGAGCGTCGTAAAAGTTTCATGGAGCTACTTTTAAAGCATCCAATTTACATTTTGAACCATCAGGTTTCATTAATGCTTAAAATATTTACTTTATTAGAAAACAAATAGTAGTCAATAGTAGTATTAGCAAACAAATAGTAGTCAATAGTAGTATTAGCAAACAAATAGTAGTCAATAGTATTATAAGCAAACAAATAATAGTTAATAGTAAACAATATTAATATTTACTTTATTAGCAAACAAATAGTAGTCAATAGTAGTATTAGCAAACAAATAATAGTTAATAGTAAACAATAGTAATAATTACTTTATTAGCAAACAAATAGTAGTCAATAGTAGTATTAGCAAACAAATAGTAGTTAATATTAAACAATAATAATATTTACTTTATTAGCAAACAAATAGTAGTTAATAGTAGTATTAGTAAACAAATAATAGTTAATAGTAAACAATAGTAATATTTACGTTATTTGCAAACAAATAGTAGTTAATAGTAGTATTATCAAACAAATAATAGTTAATAGTAAACAATAGTAATATTTACTTTATTTGCAAACAAATAGTAGTCAATAGTAGTATTAAAAAATAAATAGCAGTTAAAAGTAAACAATAGTAATATTTACTTTATTAGCAAACAAACAATAGTAGTAAATAGTTAATCAAATATTGACAGATTTTAACAAAAATTACAATAGCAACAAAAAATATTTCTTTTGCGCAATTATTATTCACTAATATTTATAAATTAACCTAACATTTTCGCTATGCGCCAACACGCTCACGCTTCCTATTCACGCATGTGGTTACCATGGAAACCACTGGGTCTCATCCTACAAATTTGTAAATAGGTGTCCTTGTTGCGACACCACTGTGAGCTAAAGGGCTAATTAAAAATATAATTACGAGATTTTCGATTCGAACTGAACTGTCAGAGTTTTAGAACTTAGATTAAAGTTCATATTATAAGTGTTGTTGTGACTTACAATGAGAAAATATATATTTCAATTTTAAATTATTAGTATGTTTATGTATCGTAAATGACACATTTGTTTTTAAAAATTAATTATGCATACATCATTTACACAATTACATCAAACTAGCTGTTTGGCCCCACGAACCTACTAAGGAAAAATTAAGGAAGCCCCGTCGAGATTCGAACCCGCGACATATTTCTCTGAAGTCCGGCGCGCTACCGACTACGTTGTAAAAACACATTCTAAGTAAACCAAGGAAATATATTTTTAAGATGTTTCTTTATGAAATGTTTCTGTTAAACGTATTTTTAAAACAAACTATTGATAATTATTATATGAACTTACGATTCATCAATGCTCCGGAAAATTCTCCGACGAATCTTACAGCTATTGTAAATTCAACAATAGCTGTAAGATTCGTCGTCTATAAGACGCGTAAAAGGGATCTGTAGAAATAATACACACTAGCGTACCCGTGCGCTTCTTGCATGAATAATTATGTTTGGCACGCATTTTTGAGGAACCCGTTAAGACATATACAATAAAGAAAATTGCGTGGCCGTCGCTGATACTCGAACCCGAATATTTTTTTCATATGTTTCTTTTTGCAATAATTCTTTTAAAACCCTTACTATTTATGAATTGAAGGTACGGTTTGTCAAATCACCGGGGAAATTCTCGTTCTTTTGATCCTTACTTTTTAAGATTATTTGCATGTAAGATTCATAAAAGGGATCTGTACTAGAAAAATAATATATATAATAACCAAATTTCAGATGAGTCAAGCGATATAATTAAAATAAATTTAAATGAACCTGAACACACACAAATATCGATTAAATTAATGAGATATCGATTAAATTAATGATGATAATTAATGAAATATCGATTAAATTAATGATGATAATTAATGAGATATCGATTAAATTAATGATGATAATTAATGAAATATCAATTAAATTAATGATGATAATGAGATATCATTTAAATTAATTATTATATCGATAGCAATAAATGTAAATTCAACAATAGCTGTAAATAAATTAAAACATCATTTTCCATTACAACCATATTTATGTTTTGTTCATATTTGGAACACGAGAACGATTTTGAATATTTTTAAAATGATCATTAAAATTAGTAATTCTTTAAATAAATCTATAAAATTCCTCAAAGGAAAAATTATTTATATGAATCGCTTTTTGTATGACTAATTAATAACAATATTAAGAAACAATAAATTATTACAAATCTTAGATGTTTTAATGCTTTTTTGTCGTTATATAACTTACTAGCATTGTCATTTGGGTATGGTGTTTTTACACTTGCAATGGATGTAAATTAATGTAACTTTATAATTTAACTTTTTCCAAAAGTTTTAATACGAAATGAAGGAAATACAACATTTGTATCAAAATTCTCAAATGTGAATTTTAATTTATAGCGAATTATTTTAGTTTTAAAACTAAAAGTTTAAACTTATATGAAACCAGCCAAATTATAAAATAATTTGTATTTAAAACACACAATGTCATCAAAAATTTGTCAGATATAGAAAATATATATTTTTTAATAATAATATTTTTTTATTTGAAGAGCAAACATTAAAAACGTGTTTTGCCACATTCAGGTGATTTGTGGGAAAATGCAATCAACTGTTACTAAATGTATATGTAAAGATTATAATCTTTGAAAGTTAATTTCAATGGATAAAAAGGTATTTTGGACGAATTAAATGATTTAGTTTGATAGCACATCCGAAGAAAAATTCAAGGATGTAATAATCGAATTTTTTTTTAATTTTAGACGAAACACATTTTGAATGTTTGCTGCGCACCTTTACCAAGTTCTAAACAAAGAGAGCAACGCATCTAATGAAACATTTATTAAACTTTGACTATATTTAGGAAAATTAATAAAAATTTAATTAAACTTTGACTTTGTTGAGAAAAATTAATAAAAATTTAATTAAACTTTGACTTTGTTGAGAAATATTAATAAAATTTTAATTAAACTTTGATTATATTCAGGAATAATAATAAAAAATTATTTAAACTTTATCTATATTCAGCAAAATTATGTTGTTTAGTAAAAACACACAAGTTTCCCTTAGTTTCTAAGAAATTAATTTAAGTTTTTCAAACTTAAATTTCTCTTAAATTAATATAATCGCTGTCTTCACTGTCCAAATAAATAATTAAATAAACAAAAATGAATACAAACTCTTTATTTTAATATTTGAGACATTTGTGGAGCGAATACAGAACATTCGAATTCTATTTTTCAAGAAATAAAATTCTCAATTTAACTTTCGCGGGTTCCGTTTAAGCGCTCGAATTTTTTTCGAAAAGTTATAAACATTTCTAAACTTTTATATACTCTACTTTACTCTCGTGCGTGTATTTTTTGAGAATTTTTCCCAATTCCCATTTACATAATTCCCACTAAAAAAGTTTTAAAGGGAGTACGTTCTATTGGAAATTGCAGGACTAAAAGAGAACTTACCAGCATGACTGAAAGAAAAGAGATTTTTATTCAGGCGAACCGTCTTCTCTTCTGATCGTCTCACAACTGTACAAAATCAGAAAAAGACTTTTGCTGACAGCGCCATCTCGAAGTTGAAAATTTAACTACAAGGTAGCCATAAAATAAGTTCTCCTGTTTAGAGACATTTGTAACTAAAACTAATGACAACAAATTTCAAATTAATGATATTAATGACATGGGGATTTCCGTTAAAAGAAATTAGTACCAAAATACCCGATAGGGGAAACTTTGTCGCTGCCCAAGTGTAAAACAGGTATAATGCATAAAAAATATTGTGATAGACACTCAAATTAATTTAGTGATTAAACCCAAAAGAAATAATCCTTAATTCACAATAATCAGAATGCATAATAGGATGCAATTTATTGTACATAAGAATAGTCAGCAGATTGAAAATAGTCTATGTGGTTCTGGAGGCCTTGTTTCTGATGAATAAAGAGTTATTTATTTTTATTTTAATCACTATATTAGTGTGTCCATCACAATATTTTTATATATATTAGTAAACCCTTCGAGCATGAATACTAGTAGTAGAGCGAATATGACGTCATCATCGTGATGCAAACATCTCAGACCAAATCGCTACTCACACGTGACTACCTTTCAAAATTTATGAATGAAAAAACGTTCGCGATAGACTTTTGATTTCAAAATTGTAGTATATGCGTAAATTGTAGTAAAACGTTTTACGCACAGTTACGCACAGTCAACATCACCTAGACAGAGAGCCATGTTTAGTAGCTGTGTAATTGTTAAGTGGAACATTGACCATAGAATCTTAATACATCGACATACAAGCGACAAACTGCACAGTGGCCGTTTTGGCGATGGTTCGGGGCCTATGTCGAAAGAAAGACCCGGGAATGATGCCTCGTATTTTTGAACTATGGTCAGAGGAGGAGGTTTTTTTATTTTGGTTTTTGTTAATTAACGTCTTACTAGAGCTGCACAGAGGGCTATTGGCCACGGTTCGGGGCTTATGTCGAAGGAAAGACCCGGAAACGATGCCTCGTATTTATGAACCACGGTCAGATGACGCGTTTTTTTTTCGGTTTTTGTTAATAAACGTCGCACTAGAGCTGAACAGTGGGCTATTGGCGATGGTTTAGGGCCTATGTCGAAGGACAGACCCGGGAACGATGCCTCGGTATTTTTGAACCACGGTCAGATGAGTAGTGTTTTTTTTTGGTTTTTGTTAATTATCGTCGCACTAGAGCTGCACAGTGGGGTAATGGAGACGGTTCGGGGCCTATGTCGAAGGAAAGACCCGGGAACGATGCCTCGTAATTTTGAACCACGGTCAGATGAGGAGGTTTTTTTTGGTTTTTGTTAATTAACGTCGCACTAGAGCTGCACAGTGGGGTAATGGAGACGGTTCGGGGCCTATGTCTAAGGAAAGACCCGGGAACGATGCAATTGTATTTTTGAACCACGGTCAGATGACGCGTTTTTTTTTTTTTTTCGGTATTTGTTAAATAACGTCGCACTAGAGCTGCACAGTTGGCAATTGGCGATGGTTTGGGGCCTATGTCGAAGAAAAGACCCGGGAACGATGCCTCGGTATTTTTGAACCACGGTCAGATGAGGAGGTGTTTTTTTTTTTGGTTTTTGTAATTAACGTCGCACAACAGCTGCCCAGTGGGCTATTGGCGATGGTTTGGGTCCAATGTCCAAGGAAAGACCCGGGAACGATGCCTCGTATTTTTGAACCATGGTCAGATGACGAGGTTTTTTTTTGGTTTTGAATTTGGTATTCAATTTCATTGATTTGTTCGATTACATCGATTTATTAGATTTAATCGATTTACTCAATTTAATCAATTTATTCGATTTCATCGATGTTCTATTTCGTCGATGTTCGATTTCGTCGATGTTCGATTTCGTCGATGTTCGATTTCGTCGATGTTTGATTTAATCGATGTTCGATTTCATCGATGTTCGACATCATCGATGTTCGACATCATCGATGTTCGACATCATCGATGTTCGACATCATCGATGTTCGACATCATCGATGTTCGATTTCATCGATGTTCGATTTATTCGATGTTCGATTTATTCGATGTTCGATTTATTCGATGTTCGATTTATTCGATGTTCGATTTATTCGATGTTCGATTTATTCGATGTTCGATTTATTCGATGTTCGATTTATTCGATGTTCGATTTATTCGATGTTTGATTTATTCGATGTTCGATTTATTCGTTGTTCGATTTATTCGATGTTCGATTTCATCGATGTTTGATTTATTCGATGTTCGATTTATTCGATGTTCGATTTATTCGATGTTCGATTTATTCGATGTTCGATTTATTCGATTTCATCGATACAATCGATTTCATCGATACAATCGATTTCATCGATACAATCGATTTCATCGATACAATCGATTTCATCGATACAATCGATTTCATCGATACAATCGATTTCATCGATACAATCGATGAAATCGAACAACGATGAAATCGAATAAATCGAACATCGATTAAATCGAACATCGATAAAATCGAACATCGAATAAATCGAACATCGAATAAATCGAACATCGAATAAATCAAACATCGAATAAATTGAACATCGATGAAATCGAACATCGATAAAATCGAACATCTATGAAATCGAATATCGATGAAATCGAACATCGAATAAATGAAACATCGATAAAATCAAACATCGAATAAATCGAACATCGAATAAATCGAGCATCGAATAAATCGAACATCGAATAAATCGAACATCGAATAAATCGAACATCGAATAAATCGAACATCGAATAAATCGAACATCGAATAAATCGAACATCGAATAAATCGAACATCGAATAAATCGAACATCGAATAAATCGAACATCGAATAAATCGAACATCGAATAAATCGAACATCGATGAAATCGAACATCGATGAAATCGAACATCGATGAAATCGAACATCGATGAAATCGAACATCGATGATCTGGAACATCGATAATGTCGAACATCGATGAAGTCGAACATCGATGAAATCAAACATCGACGAAATCGAACATCGATGAAATTGAATACCAAATTCAAAACCAAAAAAAACCCTCGACATCTGACCATGGTTCAAAAATACGAGGCATCATTCCCGGGTCTTTCCTTCGGCAAAGGCCCCGAACCCTAGCCAATAGCCCACTGTGTAGCTCTAATGTGGCGTTAATTAACCAAAACCAAAAACCCAAAAAAACATCGTTATCTGACCTGGTTCAAAAATACGAGGCAGCGTTCCCGGGTCTTTCCTTCGACATAGGCCCCGAACCCTAGCCACTAACCCACTGTGCAGCTCTAGTGCGGCGCTAATTAACCAAAACCCCCCAAAAAAACTGGACATCTGACCATGGTTCAAAAATACCGAGGCATCGTTCCCGGGTCTTTCCTTCGAGATTGACCCCGAACCGTCGCCAATTGCCCACTGTGCAGCTCTAATGCTGCGTTATTTAACCAAAACCCCCAAAAAATATCGTCATCTGACCTGGTTCAGAAATACGAAACATTGTCCCCGGGTCTTGCCTTCGACATAGTCCCCGAACCGTCGCCAATAGCCCACTGTGTAGCTCTAGTGCGACATTATTTAACAAAAACCAAAAAAGAAACCTCCTCATCTGACCATGGTTCAAAAATACGAGGCATCGTTCCCGGGTCTTTCCTTCGACATAGGCCCTAAACCATCGCCAATAGCCTACTCTGCAGCTCTAGTGCGACGTTAATTAACAAAAACCGAAAAAAAAACGCGTCATCTGACCGTGGTTCATAAATACGAGGCATCGTTTCCGGGTCTTTCCTTCGACATAGGCCCCGAACCGTGGCCAATAGCCCACTGTGCAGCTCTTGTACGACGTTAATTAACAAAAACCAAAAAAAAAAAAATCCTCCTCTGACCATAGTTCAAAAATACGAGGCATCGTTCCCGGGTCTTTCCTTCGACATCGGCCCCAAACCATCGCCAATAGCCCACTGTGCAGCTCTAGTGCGGCGTTATTTAAGGAAAAACCAAAAGAAAACCTTTCCAAAATTATTTTACCATCTCGAAAATCCACTTACACCTCATCCTAAGCAAACAACATTTATACGACTTATGAAATTCATTCATAAAATACGGAATATTTTCATGAATAAACTTTAAAAAATTTATGAATGAAATGACGTCATTAGTCACATGTGTGTAGCGATACATGTTGGCCTCACTTTGATGTCAGCGAGATTTTATCCCATTGTTTGCTCTACTATGAAGAATCCATGCTCGAAGAGTAAACCAGTTTTCTGCTCGGACAGCGCCAAAATTCTCTCTACCGGTGAATTTTGGTACTAATTTTTTTTTTTACGAAATATTTTTTCTCATGCTTTCAATATGCTTAATGTGAAATTTTCTGTATTCCATTCACTAATTTAGCTGCAGATGCTTCTAAACAGGAGAACTTATAGGCTACCCTATACTATCCACATTGACATGCCGATTTTGAAAACAAGATAAACAGTGTGACGAAAAACGTATTATGTAGATTAACGAAACTACGAAGGAAAATAAACAAAGAAAAATTATATTTAACCAACAATTTAGATTCTATTGCGGCTATATCGGAGCAAGCTCAGTACGTGAAACAGATTATAGTGAAATAAGAATCGATCACCAATGTAAACCGTGTCAACAGAAGAAAGATACGCAAGATACGTCTGTCACAGCCGGGCGTTTTAGTTGAATTTAGAGTTGCTTTCAGAAAGCAATTCTAATCTGATGTGAAGATTCATGTGAGTTTTTCTGGGAAACAACGCGACAAAAATAAAATTTTAGAAAGTTTTTTACTCTCACTCATTGGAGTTACACAAAAAAAAAAATTGGGAGGGGGGGGGGGGGGTGAAACGAGAAATTTCCCAACTTAACGATTCGAAATTCCCAAATCAACTATTCGAAATTCCCAACTCGACAGTGCTGAAAATTCCCAGTTCCAACTTATCGATATTTTTCATCTTTTTTAATATATATTTTAGGTAATATTAAACATTTATCTCACAAGCATTGATTTGTTGCACCCATATTCGAATGCAGGGTCCGTTCTGAGGTCTAATTTAAATGTAATCTTACAAGTTAGGCGATTTCTAATCTTCCCAGGCTTTCATTTGTTAATAATATTAATTTTCTTCAGACATAAATTTTCCCAACTCGGGATTTTTAGAGTTGAAATTCTCAACTTTCAGGGTTTCCAGATTATTGGAGGGGGGAGGTGGGTCGAACTTCCCCCAAACCCCCCAGGTGCGACGGGCCTGGCCATAGCCTACATTTCCGTCATCGTGATTAAATACATAAGAATAAGAAAGTGTTGGATTTTTTTTCTATTTTTGGTAAAAACAGTTTGTGAATATTTATTCTCTTATAGAAGTTTCATTTTCATAAAATTTATATATTACACCACTTTTGTATAAAAAAATGGCGTCCCTACAAGTACATACTAATACGAGAATTTGTCAACTTTTTACTAGTTGTTCTGGGAACAGTAGGCCTCTCGTCCAAAAAAAATCTGAATTTTACATAAAAAAGAACCACTAAAACGGCCACCATATTGGAACGGAATAAAAAAAGTTTTTAATTTTCTTTTTAAAAACATACGTAGTTTTAATGCCGTCAATTTTAATGATTTCAAGGAACATTCATGCCAAGTTTGAAGAAAATTGAACAACGCGTGTGACCGTAACTGCGTAACAAACACAGTGGCGGCCCGTGGTCGAAAATGTTAGTGCAGCCGAAATCATGTAACCCCCCCCCCCCCCCCTCCCTCTATTTTCCACAGCCATACATGAAAGGAAATCCTTTATTATTTACTACTCAAATCAAAGTTTCCTTTCAATTCTTATGAAATGATAATATGCGAAAAAAAATAGAAAACACTTACTTATTTTTTGAAAATTAAAGCAATCCTCCTTTCTTTTAAATATGCGAATCGATCAATTTTAATATTAACTTAAATAACGAAACAACAGCACACAGTAAATTTATCTAAACTATTTCCGTTTGGAGAGATTCTCGGAAATTCTCGTTTCGCACACGAGCCAATCAGTTTATCGAATACCAAGTGCAGCCCAAATCAGAAAATTCATTTCGGGAATATTCATACATGCAGTGCATAGCAGAGGGGGAAATCTCCATACTACGTAAAGGTTGCCATGGCAACGATGCAGCCAATTTTGGACTTCTCTTTTTGGCTGCAGTTTTGATCTTCAAGCATGAATGGACTGTAGTAGAGAGAATATGACGTCATAATCGTGATGCCAACATCCCAGACCGGATGGCTCCAGACACGTGACTTCCTTTCAAAATTAAGAATGAAAATGTGAAAACGTAGTACGTTCAGTCAACACAACCTAGACTGAGCCATGTTTAGTAGCTATGTAATTCTTAAGTAGAACATTGACCTTAGAATCTTAATACATTGACATACAATCGACATCAGATTCTTACTGAGGAAAGAAATATTATATTTTATTTTCTGGGTTCATTTTGTCCAATTTGTTCGAAACCTTCGATTTGATCATGTTGTTCGTTTTGATCAATACGTTTGATTTATTAAATTTCTTTAGTTCATTAGATTAGATCATAAAATATATTCATTCATGAAGTACAGGATATTTTCATGAATGAACTAGAAAAAATTTATCAATGGAATGACGTAGTAAACCACGTGTTTGGAGCCATACATGTTGGCATCACTTTGATGTTAGAGGAATTATAACGTTATGATTCCTCTACTATGAGGGATCCATGCTCGAACGTTTTGATTGAATGGAGTTTTTTCCCCTCCTAAATTGTGCATTACGGCAACAGGCTTGCTATTTATCGGAGATTTTGTTTACTTACCATAGAAATTTCATTTTCAATTATAATCTTCATTTAAGAAAATTAGTAAAATATGTTATTTTAGTTTTTAAATACGCTAATAAATTTAAGTGCAGCCCAGCTGTAATTGCTGAAGTCCACGAGCCTCCACTGAACAAACATTTGCCGAAAGGTCGAGTTAAAACAGACCTCTCTGTCCGGAACTGAGCCTCGCAATATTTATATTATCTCTTTTCTGTAATGTTTATTTTGGATTGGACTAGCAATATGGTCCGGCGTTGCTCGTGGTCACTTTGCGCAGTAAGAGCTGCGCAATTTAGTTTTGTTAGCGTAGCTATCGCATATCATTCTCTGTGCACTGTGAAAAATAAACTTTTATCAAAATCTATATTTTTTAAACTACTTTGAATAGTTTTTGAGATATCTAAACCTAGTATTTTTTTAATTTTTATGTTCACGACTTTACATGTTATTGCGACTACTATTTAAACTGATGTTTTTCTAAATTGTTTATTTTTGTAATATAAAATTTTCTAAAAATTAATGATTAAAAAAGCCTTTGCGAATATTAGCCTTAAAATAATGTATTCTACAAAAATAAAAGTAAAACATTTGGCGATGTTACTGCCATTTGGTGTTGAAAACCTTATTATTTTAAAATTTGCTTTTTTTTGTATAAAAATTAATTCTTTAGTGACTATAAACGCATGTTGTAAATCATTAGTTTTAGTATAGATGTAATAATATATTAAAGAAAAAAATATTGCATTCCTCCAAATTGAAATAATTTATCGTATTGGCGAAATTTTTTTGATGCCAATTGTCGACCGGAGTCTATATATCTATCTATGAACATAATTTCTAAAGAAAAGAAATTAGGAATTATTGTTATTTAATTAGTTAAAACTTATAAATAACTGCTTACTGTGCAATTTCAGAGAATTGTAAAATATAAATTTAAACATGCTTGATAGTTTAAATATTTACTGACAATATTTCTTTTAAAAATTAATTTTTAAATATTCATTTTTGAATTTCAATAAAATGTTTTTGAGGTGAAACTTTAAAAGTAAGCTACAAGTAATATAGAAACCGTAAGTTAAACTTTTAGGGTTGCTCATTCCGATACCATAGTACTGTTCCTCTCCGTAACAAATAGCACTATTGTCATAAAAGTAATAACGTTGGATAGAAAATTAGGCACCGACGTGTTTAAAATTTTGAAATAAAATTAAACTTATTCGGGACATGAATAGATACACACAGCGTCAGACGAAAAAGCTGGTTTATCTTCCTCCTTCGGCTGGCGAGGTTTTTGTTAACGACCGATTCCTATAATCTGCTGCTCAATAAATGGATCTTTAAAAGAAAAATAGCAATAGTAGATGGCAGCCAGTATTTTAAAAAAATTATTTTGGTTGACAAGGTGGTATTTAACAATAATGTTATGAAGGAAAGTTCTACAATGTAAATTTCCAATATGAATAATATATGCGAGAATGGAAAAAAGTTCTATAACTTTTGAATGGTTGCAGATATCTACATGAAACAAAGTGCAGATGTTAAGTTAGAAGATTATTGATAAAATGACACAAGTTTCATAAAAATCCTTTCAGTAGTTTTTGAAGTAAATCCACACAAACAAACAGACAAAAAAAAATTAATGCGATTTTCTGAATCAGTGTATCGCAATTCGTGGAAAAATTAATATTCAAATTTAAAAATGATTAAATTAATCTGCTTACATAATTTTCCAGCAATACATATTTTGTTGATTATTGCAAAAGTTTTTATCGACATCACTTTGAATGTCTAAATATCAGGCTTTTTGATGTTTTAAAATAACTATAAATTAGTTATTGTTAGATATCTTCGATTAATAAACTCAGAAATTGTATACATAAATAAACAAATAAACATCTAGTTCAGTTTCCGAATAATAATATAAAATCTAACGTAAAGAAGGTACATTTTTATTAACATACGCTCTTTAAATAATATATATAGTTTAACAATAGATCATTCGAAAGCTTAGATTCCAGTCCATACTATTATAATTATTGAAATGAAGAAATGTATACTTTTATGCATTTATCGTAAAAAATGGCTGAAAATTTAAGAATTTTTAAAATTGTATAACTCTAAAACTTATTAATATTTTATTTTTTAAAAAAGAATGTGATTGACACAATATCATGTCTATAGCTACAATTTTAGAAAAATTATAATTATGGGAGGAGGGGATGCATTTCGTCTCCGTCAATACCAATATTTATTAATTGAAACATGAAATAACTTCTAACATAAGTGTTCTATTGAACACAAAAATATCCTCATTTCCTCATTGTATTCCCCTAAAATATTTCTAAATAAACCTAATGAATTTCGTTATTACCTTATATATACTTCTGAGATTATTATTTTTCAAAACTTATTATTTAAAAAAAAAATTGTGATTGACACAATAAAGTGTCTATAGCTACAATTTTAGAAAAATTATAATTATGGGAGAATAAGATGCATTTCGTCTCCGTCAATACCAATTTTTATTAATTGAAACATGAAATAACTTCTAACATAAATGTTCTATTGAACACAAAAATATCCTCATTTCTTCATTGTATTCCCCAAAAACATTTCTAAATAATCTCAATGAATTTCTTAATTACCTTATATATACTTCTAAAATTATTATTTTTCAAAATTTATTATTTAAAAAAAAAATAATGTGATTGACACAATATTGTGTCTATAGCTACAATTTTAGAAAAATTATAATTATGGAAGGATAGGATGCATTTCGTCTCCGCCAATACCAATTTTTATTAATTGAAACATGAAATAACTTCTAAAATAAGTGTTCTATTGAACACAAAAATATCCTCATTGTATTCCCCAAAAACATTTCTAAATAATCTCAATGAATTTTATAATTATCTTATATATACTTCTGATATGCGAATCAAAATATGATAGACGAAAAACGGTCTAAATTCCCGACCCGACAGCGGCAGTTGTTTTCACTTACAATAGATATAGATAAAAATTAGTTTAATTTTCTCTACACTGTAAAAAAAAAAGTTCTTAAAACTGAGTACCTGAATCTACTCGTTTTTCTTTGAGTACAATTGCATCGTAAATGAGCGATGACGTATTCAAATATGAGTAACAGTACTTTCTCAAAACTGAGCAGTGTGATTTAGTATTGCTAATCTCAGTTTCTGTTCAAGCCATTTTAACAAAGTGACCTGACAAACATCAAATAGTTATTCAGAAGATGGTTTTCCACATATTTTGATGTCGATTGCTTATATGGAAACTGAGTTATTACAACACAATTATCTTACTTCCATGCTTTTGGCACACCTTTTTAACAGTTCTTCTGTTTATAACTTATTTACGTCGCCCTAATAGTTTAACGGATAAGGCCCTGGACTGAGGTGTTTGAGGATCTGGGTTCGATTCCCGGTAAGTCTTGGTTGTAATTGTTGATATTTATTGAAAGTGATTCATGAAGGCAGAATATGTAGGCAAGCATCTGATATTTTTATTAATTTTTACACATTGTACTCATTTTTAAGTGCCTGTCTTTTCAAGGTTGAAACTTATGTATTCGGAGCCATTATAGGCATCGAATGTAATCAAATATGAGTACATTTTACTTATTTTCGAGTACATATTTTTAACAGATTCTGTACACTACATACCTATGATTTCTTCTAAATTTTGGAATTTGGAAACTTCGCAAAACCAATGTAAAGTCGGCAGTTGATGAGAAATTTTTAAAAATAAAACCTAATTTGTGGAATAGCACACAAAAAATTGGTTTATACAATTTAGAGCGCCACAAATTTAAAGCGCTTCTGTCACAAAAATTCCTTGAACCTCCCCTGGCTACAAACAGGATTTCTGGTAAAAACAACAGCAATAGAACATGCAGAAAGTTCGGAAAATGTACGAGGACGGGACCATTGTTGACGGATTGCCATTGTAAGGATGTATCACATTTATCTGTATTTGTATAATAAAACATTATAATTGCGTAACAACTTCTCCTACATTTAAAACAACTCGCTTGTTTAAAATATAAGCGAAGTAGTTGGACAAATATATTGTTTTATAATGCCAATCATCATATATATTATTTCAGTGGTAAAGATCCCTTTTGCGGGTCTCTCACACAACGGATCTTAACATGTGAGGTATAAAAAAGGAGAATTTCCCGGAGCAGTGACAAATCGTACTTTTGTCTCATGAATATTAACGTGGTTTTTTAATGCGTTTAGAAATAATTAGTTTTTTAGCAATTTTTAAACGAGCCGTTGATAGTGCTGCCATCTATGGATAGAGTTCTTTAAACGGAGTGTCATCTGTGAGTAGTTAGAACGTAAGTATGTGTGGTGCAGGAGGGTTGTTCATGCGATAATTATCGTACGGGCATGCTAGTATGTGTTATTTCTGCAATAAAGAACCCGTTTACGGCTTTGTACGTAATCTAGATCATAACACGTGATCATAACACGTAACAAAAGAAAGAGAATTTTCAGGAGCAGTAACAAATCCTACGTTCATCTCATAAATATCAACGGATTTTTTTAATGCGTTTAAAATAATTCATACGTGTTTCTTTAAACAAACCGTTGACAATGCTGCCATCCATGAATGAGCAGAAGCGTTAAACTTTTATGAATTTTTGGCTATAAGAAATAAGCTAATATATTTCGCCCTTACAACGAATGGGAGTATGGGGGTATTCATGCGATAATTATCGCAAGGGCATGCTAGTACAACTAAATGTGACACAGCCAAACAATGATCATCCATCAATATTTTATGAACACCCTGTATATTGAATTTTTTTAATGTAAAGGTTCAATGTACAGGTTTCCTGCACAGACTGATACAGGGAATGAAGAGGGCTCTGAATCCCTCAAGCTTTATATTACGTACGTCATTAGACATAACATTATTTCGAATTGCACACCATATTATATTTTCCGACCCAAAAAGAGGTCTGGGCCCGCACTTCTTTCTCTAAGGAAAACTTGCCTTAACATAACTGGACGAATTCCAAACTGATACTCATACTAAAAGTAGCAAAAATCGATTGGGGAATCAAGATTACACTTCCGAAGGGACAACATATCCCTAAATAATTAAACCTAAAAATACACATTATTTGGCGCTGAATTCTTTTTAAGAATCCCCATTGGCGCAATTAAAAATCCTTAATGGTGTTAGGACGGTTTACTTTCAAAGTTGTTATCAGTTATTATAGTGGCAACTATTCCCCCCCCCCCCCCCCCCCCTTTATCTTACTGACTGAGAGATCACAGATAAGTCAATTTCTAGAGAAGCGTACCTTTTCAGGTAATAAGTCATTTTATTCATATAAAAAGTGAGGAAATTAAACTTTCGGTATTTTATTTTATATAATTATTGATCAAATACTTTCATGGTATTCCAGTTTTTATATTGGAATGCCATGAAGGTATTCGAGTATTCCCTCATATCCTGTATTCTCATTCTTTTAAATATTACAAAAAAAAATTGTGTGAAATATGAAAAACTTTAATCCCAAATAAAGTTTACAATTGTTTAATTACTAATTCGTTATATTTTTAGAACATGAAATTGTAGTTATATTTTACAAGACAAATCGGTTCTAAATTGCCTTATTAATGCGAATGATGCCTTATTAATGCACTACATAACAAAAAGTTGCCATTTTACAAAATTCAGCAAAATTTTTCGGAAAAGCATAACTACTTTGTTAACATACCGTCAACTGGGTTACTTTACTCCATTTTTTTTTGTATTTTCGAACTTTAGTAAACTTTTTGAGTACCATGTAGTGTAGTGCAGCTAAAATTATGTTCTGGGTATCAATATATTTCGTGATAACTGAAAATTCCGATAATCTATCATTTTTTTTTAATGTATAGACTTCTTTACTATTATTATTATTATTATTTATCGTGGAGTAAAGTAGGAAGCAGGGTAGGATTACTTTACTCTAATATGGATTACTTTACTCTAATATCAGAAGTTTACTTCGTTCAATGGTAAAGCTTGGTTGGAGTAAATAAAACCGTTTAGTTCTTATTAAGCACCATTCAAAATTTATGTTCTATTTTTTCTGCCCAAAAAAATCCATTTTCACGACAAAAAAAAACTTTTTAAAAACCTTATATAAATGATTCCTAAAGTTCCCTTTTTTTCCAAACAATTGGCGAATTCAGATAGGGTAAATAAAAATACACGAGGAATAAATTAATAGAAAACTCAAAATACATTTTTAAGAAAATCTCATTTAAATGCAAATTCTTCTCTTACGACCAAACATCGCCCAACACAAAAATCTTATAAAGGCAGGTAACTTTTTTTTTAAATTTGCTTGACTAGTAAATTAGTTGAACATTAAAGTTTCTACAAGGGTTTACTTTACTATTGTAAGGTTAACTTCACTTCAAATGTTGAACTGAAATAAGGTTGGTGAGCAAAATGATTTGTAACCAAAATTTGAAGCAAAAGATAAGAAATCCCATTAGTATACTTTTAAATTGATTGTTACCTATCACAATTGTGCAAATACCTTATTCAGGGCACACATGGCTAACGTAAAATATATACAACTTTATCAACTGGAAGAAAACACGTGTTATACCTACACAAAAACACTTTTAGTTCTAAACTTCCCTAACAGAAAGGGAGGGGGAAAACAGGCATACCGTTGGACAGCATGGTTGCCAACCCTCACAATAAAAATATATTATTGACTTCTTTGACTGAATGTCCCGCCTTTTTTCAGACGTGTAACTTTTTTCAATAGGTGGGATAAAGTTACCCTGCAAAGAGTAAATTAACCCTGTTTTTACCACGTTGATACCCAATACTCCATTGACGGTATCTTAAAGTCAAAAAATGGGTTAATTTAAAAAGATAAAAGAAAAACGACACTTTGACTAAAAGTTAAAAAAGCATTTAACAAAAATATCATGATTCAACAACATTTTTTAAAAGTTTTCTTTTGATGACTGATGGCGTTCAAAATAGCAAATCTTTATAAATATTTTTACACATAAAATGAAAAAAAAAATGTAAGTCGGTATAAAGGTAGGATCAGAAAAGAATGTTGATGCGGGGTTCGATGAATGAATCCGATGAAATGAATCCGAGGATACTAGGGACTTGAAACACTTGTAGGATAGTCCTGGATTATTGAGAAATGTCGCGATTCATTAGAAGACACTGGGGAGATAATGGACGTCTGCCATTGTAGTCCGGTGTACTGGAGCGACTCGGAAGATGTCTGGATTTAGGAAGAGTGCCGGATACTTAAGAGGGCACCAGAACTTCAAAACTATCAGTAGAGGTTCAGTGTAATGGAGAAATACATAGGAATGTCGGATGCAAGTGGAAGTTTCTGGACTGCCAAAGAATTTTTGAGTTATACGTCCAGGCTGGCCATTATTTTGGTCTCCCAGGTCACGAACGTGTCTCGAACACTCACAACTTTCGGGGGGTCTATCTACGACGTAAATATAAAACCACCGCCGGCAAAGAACAGTAGACACCGCTGAAAACAATTACCTTCCTCGCATCTCCATGGATAACCGGATTTAAAGATTATGTTTATGAATTCATAGATATTTTGTGAATGATAATCTTTTCATTCATGCTCTTGACATATCATTATATTGTTTTTTTCGTGAGAATCAAACTCTATTAAGGAAATTTGAAGAATTAAGTGACTCTTTCGTTGAATTTATTTTTTAATATTGGTTGCTCTATTTGGAGAAACATGCTTTCAATCATACAAACTAAATTTATTCTCATTCTCAAAAAGGAATGCAACAGAAATTTGAGAGAAAAAAAAACAAGAAAGGGTTAATACCCGAATGGTCAAATTTTAAAAAAGGACTGTGTTTTCTGTTATTGCTCAATGACCTGTAACATGGTAAATTGAAGTATTAAATTTGCATTTCATTTTTTTAAATAGTATTGTTCATAACTGTCTAAAATTTGATTGGTGCAAAACTAATATATCGATAAATATCGCCCAATTTCATATTAAAAAACACTTGGATAAAGTATATTTTTAGGATTTTCAACTGGTTGTATCAAGTCTACTATAGTCCCCTTCCATTTGATATCGACTTTAGTTTAAAACATATTCAATAGTTAGACATTAAAAGCATAGCCTTTCTTGCAAGACTATGCTACTAATGTTAAGTTAACAATTCTTTGATTTCAAAATAACAAATATCAGTAAAATATATAGTTTAAAATTTTCCAAATAAATAAATGAAAAATATCCAGAAGATTATATATACTTTTATTTCCAACAGATGTAAAATACAATTTTAATATTTACAAAAATACAGCAAACACATGATTATATAATAAGTATAAGGAAAAAAATATTTGTTCACGTGAAGCACAGATCTAAATTTCAAATGTAGCGGAGATAAATAGAGAGCAAAAGAAAATAAAAATAGATAAACAACAAGAACAGTCTTGTATCACTCTAAAACAAAAATTCTGAAAAATATTTTTTTAAACAAAGTAAACTTTTATACTTAACAAATTTGCTTTTTAAAGCATCGAATAGGAATTTAGGAAGTTTTTTAAGTTATTTTATGAATAATAAATAAAAATTCAATATACTTTGAAAGATATTTTCAGAATAATAAAATACTTTGAGGGAAACAAAATAACACCGGCAATCTCACACAGAAACTGGTTCTCTAAAAATGAGATGGTTTTATCCATTTATAAGTTCCATAGAATTTAAAGCCATAATTTTGACAGAGAGCATCAGCTTCTTTTGGGCCTCGGCTGCAAAAAATAATTTATTAAAAACATTTATCATAAAATATAATTCAGAGTTTTAAAGCAAACGAAACACAATATTCATTTTGATAAAGCAATAAAAAACCTAAAAATTTTTAAACATCTAATTTGTAAATAGATTTTTTATATATATTATTTTTTATTAAAATTTTTCAAAAACAACGACCTGGCTATACAAGTTCAGACAAGCAACATCATAAAAGTAGAATATGATTTATTATAAAAAGGAAAATGTTATATTGAATTTAGGTCTTTTACAAGAAAAGTTTGAACATTAAATTATTTTCTGGAATAATAGTGGTTGGGTGAAAAAATTCACATAGTACAACACAAGAAGAAAAGTTCAACATCAATATCGTCTCAATCCTTTTAACATTCTGAGTGTCAAATCTGAAATATATATGTCTATAGATAAAGTTTTACGAGCAACGCACATAACTTTTCAATTAGCAAAAATACTGTATGTTGAAATATTTTTTTTTAATCTAAAGCATTATGGGGGCATCTTTAGAAAGTCATTACTATTAAAATAATAATTTATTATTTAAAGAACATGTGTTAAAAATATATATTAAACACTATTGCAGTGAAAACAAGTATACAAAGGTTAAGTCAACAATTATATATATATATATATGAAATGAACCACAGAGTGGTCATTCATTAGGTTAGTTGGCAGTCGTGAAATTAAGTCATGGTCGAGCCGAGTAGTTACAAAACACAAAGTTTATTCACAGAGCCAGCACATGTTCACACGACAAGAACAAAGCACAGAGTGACATCACATAGGGATTTTACATGATATGAAGAGGGAATATAGTTAATTATTATAGTGTCGGAAACACATTCGTTGATCGGGTGGAATGATGCTCCAGAGAAAAAGGGTGCACTTGAACTTAGAACAGGGTGGCAACAACATTCTAGAAAAAAATTTCCCTGATATTTCCATAATAGTGTCACAAAAATTTCCCTGATTTTATTTTACAATTACATTAAGAAATGTTGCAATACATGTTTTGTATAGAAACAAAGTATCCACTCTACAATGATCCAATAAATATATTGCATTATAAATGAAAATATATCAGCAATACTTATTGACAGTTAAAATAATAATATATGGATACTTCACGAATTATGCAATTGCGACAGGCATAATAGTAATTAAACATGTTCTCTGGAAGCAGATAATGCAAAAAAAAAAAATTCAAATTATTTCTTTTGTATATAATTTTAAATGTTTCATATGCTTCATATTTCCTATTCCGATCTTCAGTAAATCACATATTCATTAGCCTCTCACATGTTGCTTACAATTCAAAGTCTAGTGCACTTTGCTTTTGCTTCTCCAATCAGCAGTGGTTCACGTTTTTACAAAAATAAAAATATGAAAATGCGCATAATCATACTTTTTTTTTTTTTTTTAAATTCAGAACTAAAAAAAAAATAGGCAACTAAATTACCCAGAAAAGAGGACATAATACACTATAATTGCCGTTTTAATGATCCAAATTTGAAAATTTCCCCGATTTTTTGTGAAATTTTGAAAATTTTCCATGATAATTCCCGTTTTTCCAGGTTATGTTGCCACCCTGTAGAAGTCCCGGAGTGATGGGGAATGAGAGAAATATGCGCGTGGATAGGGAGCTTTGCAGAATCAGCAGAAATCACGAGAACGAAGTTATTTGTTTTGGGAAAAAGGTGCAGATTGTACTCAAGAATTTTAAGGGATAGGTGTTACGGAATTTTAAAAAAGGTTTTACAAAGGGGTTCAAGATTTGAAAAGAGGGTAGTTACAAGAAATTTTCTTTTATATATATATATATATATATATATATATATATAATATATATATATATATACTATATATATATATATATATATGTACACAGATATTATATTATATTTAAAACTTGTCATTTTATTTTCATAATAATTAATAATAAGGTTATTTTAAGTTGTGTAACTGTATCAATCTAAAAGTGAATTAATATTTAGTCAGTAGAATGTAAATTTTTATGCAAAAAATAATAATAGTGTTGCATTTTATGCTTATACAATTTATAATAAACTTCTCTAGCATATTAAAAAAAGTAATTTATCAACCAAATATTTAATAATAGTCTCCTCTATAATATGATTTCAATTAATATACATCTTTAAAAATTAAAATGATTGTTCGATTTGTAAGCAGAAAAGTTAGCACACATAAATGTCAATACATATTTCTGAAAGAAGTTTTTCTTTGAAAGTAATATTTAATATATAAAAGATAAACTTCATTTAAACATACCTTCCATAAATGTAGTGAACTGGCTTTATTTTGTCTTTTTCAATTTGATGTAACAGTGGGGTAAATATTCGCCATGCTTCTGCTAATTCATCACTTCTAACAAAATGCATTTGACTTCCACAAAACACATCAAGGATTAAACGCTCATAAGCATCAGGCATAATTAAATCCTACGAATAAAAAATATTGTATTATAAAATATCCACAGAGATCATATAGTATACTACAGTGGCCAACACATAATTTATGCTGTTCCAACATGGAAGCACCAAATTTGTTGGCCGCCTATTGTCCGAATGTGCACCTGATTAGTGGAATTTTTACACTTTATAGATTAATAAAATAATTTGTACACTTTCTAGATTAATAAAATAATTTGTACACTTTCTAGCATAGATTTCAGTAGCTAAAAAAAATGTAATTGACCGAGCACTAGCAAGGTCCTTTTTTTTTTTTAACTGGACCTTTTGGCATTTCTTCTGTTTGTCTGTTGTGTTTGTTATGCAGTTATAACCAAACGTGTTGTTCGATTTTCTTCAAATTTGGCTTGAGTGTTCCTTGAAGTCATTAAAAACGACGTATATAATTTTTTTCTGGGGTTAGGAGGTCTACTGTTCACAGAACTCCTAGTTATAAAATTATTAAGTAAAGTATCAAATAAAAAATATGATTAATTTTTTTTAATAAATTAACAAATCAAAATGTTAATTGCATCTGCCGATTTTCACAAATGATGCAAGATTAATCTATCATTATTTTCTATTTAACTTGATAATCTAACTCCATCTGTTTATAAAAATCTTCATTGATCGGTTTGATTCTGAAATTTTCTAGTGTTTTAGAATTTTAATTTTTACAATAAACAATTAGAGCTGTTGCCATTTATAACAACAAACAAAACACCAAAAGATACATAATTGTTATTAATATAAGTAAACCAATACACTTAAAATTATGAGTGGAATAGTATAAACTATCGATTTTAAACATAAACAAAGAAAAAAGCATCTGTTTAATGAATCAGCAGATGATATTTTTTATACATGAAAAAATACGGAATTAAATTATGTTCTTTTGTTTAACCTGCTAATGACATCACATGAGTAGTTAACAAAACATAAAAGTAAATATTTTTAAGAAATTTAATTTACTTCACATGAAATTTAAATTGAAAATTAAATAAATTAAATTATTTTAGAGAAATATGGTGGCGTACAGATTGGTTAATTTCTTTTCTATCTAAAAAACGTTAGCCAGTCATGTGAAGCCCATTCCAGTGCACTTTACATCTATGAAAAAATCCCACATTCATTATATAGCTTAAGTATAAATCTGTTATCCATATGAGAAATATGCTTGCAAAACAAATGTCAAAAAAATATTTTAAAAAAGAGATAAGCATTGAATTTTATAAAAAAAAAAATTACCTCGATCCGTTTTTGCAAACACAGGACATTGGACCCTGAATAGATTTAGAGAGCGGCTATAGATATATAATGGAAAATTATCTGTACTTTTACATTATACGTAGCAAGAAACGAGTACAGAGTTTTTTGTCCTTCCTGAACAATTTTGAAAACTGGAGCTAAAATGTTTTTAATTCTGTACCCATGTCTTCAATTCTTCTATTCATACTCATTTCAGCTAAATATTATTAAAATTAAGTATCACTTATATAAAATATAAGTATTATACAATTATTATATATTTTTTGTTTAATACTTTGTGGGGACTTAAAATATTTTTTGAGCCGCCTCGTTCTTACACTCACGTCTTCAATTATACTTTTAGTATTTTTTACAACTAAATTATTTTTAATCAAAATTTTCAGGATGACAATAGTTGTTTGACACTAATAATTAAGGGCTGCAAAAGCACATAGAAATAAATTGAGATACTGAAATATTCAACATAAGTATGTTTAAAATAGACAGGTTCTACTGTAGTTTGAAGAATATTGTGCAGTTTCAAATGAAATACCTACTTTGTATCTGCTATTGTAAGTTAAATCAAGCTCTGTTTCCTCCAAATCAAATGACATTCCAGGGCTTTTGTTCATTAATTTAACATAAACAGCTTCTCCTGGTTGCACTCTGATAACCAATTCATTTCGTTTACACTGCTCATGGAATATGTCACCAGGTACATCTTTAAACTGAATACGGACTTCAGCCTTTCTTTCATTCAGAGCTGGAAATACAGATATTTTTAAAACCGATAATATATATTAGAATTTAGATTTAAATGTTTAAAATTTTTGAAACTTTAAAACCCATGACTTTGCAATAAATCACAAAAACATTACTTTATACTTTAATAAAATTACATTTAAAAATATATTTGAAAAACCTCAACAAAAAAAAAGTAAAAGTATAACAACTAAACTGAGTTACAGTGCTTAAAATAAGTTTTATGCACTGTAACTCTGATATTATACTTAAAAAATGTTTCAGAGTGTCCTTACCTTGCAATCAATCGTGTATCCATTTATACGTTTAGGATTGATAATTTTGTAAAAATTAAATTTGAACTTCTCTTAAATGAAATACTGTATACTTGTAAACTTAAAAAATAATATTAAACTTGAACATTAATTATTTATTATTGGAATAAGTGTATAGTAACTTAAATCAAACAGTTTTAATAAATTGTTTAAAACTAAACTATTTTTCTCTAAAACATACTAACCTTTTCCACAACGCAAAAAGAAGGGAATACCATCCCAACGTTCATTGTTTATAAAGCAAGTGGCCATCGCAAATGTTGGAGTAACAGAGTTCTTAGGAACAGTAGGATCATCTAAATAGCCTTCTTTACCATCACCCTCCAATTCTGGATTACCAATATATTGACCCAAAACAACATCTTCAAGCTCAATCTCTCTCATTGATCTGAGCACTTTAACCTAGAATGTAAAAATTTTAAAGTAATGTAAAAAAAAGCATATTTAAATTTGATAAATTAAACAATGTAAATATTTTTCCAAGTTAAAACAGTTCAAAATAACTTTTTTGTTGAAAATTTCAGTAAAGTTTTCTAATGCATAAAATCTTCTATTTTTTTAAGTACTATTATAACCTCAACCTCATCAATGTAACAACTAATACGTATTTGACATTAATATATTACTTTACAAACTATTTAACTGTTTTTAAGGGAGAAAAATTAATAGATAAATATTTTTAGAGGGGATAACTAAGTAGATAATTAGTCGATAATTGTCACCTTAGTTTGCCGTGGTACAAAAAAATTTCATTTTAAAAATACTTAATAGAGTCGCCATTATTCTAAAAAAAGATATAACTTCCAAATTTAATTTCACTCTGAAATAGTTAAAATATTATATATATTATTTCTGTAGTAAAGATCCCTTTTACGACTAAAATACGCAACGGATCTTAACACATAAGGTATTAAAATTAAAATAATTTTCAGGAGCAATGTCAAATTGTACATTCATCTCATAAATAGCAATATTTTTTTAAAAAAGTGTTTAAAATAATTCATTTAAATGTGCTTTTTAAAACAAACCGTTCATAATGCTGCCATCTATGAATGAGCAGAAGCGTTAAACTTTTCTGAATTTTTGGAAAGGAAATAGTTTTGGGGGGGAGGGTGGTCATGCGCTAGTATAACTATAAATGTCAAAAATTATAAATATGAAGAATTTGTATTACATCAGCAATATTCACATACCTTTTCATCACGAATATCTTCTCCAGAAGTAGTCACAGGCTTCTCCATTGCAACCAAGCAAAGAATTTGTAAAAGATGATTTTGCATGACATCTCTATAATTAAAAGTTGCAGACATTAATTATATATACAAGTATAGAAAGCTTCAGTTCGAAGTTTTTAAACCGTAATGTGAATAGACATTTCAATGCTCAAGTGTGCTATTCAATCATGTTACAATCACCACACACAATCAACAAACATCCATTTTCATTTTCTTTGAAAAGCCTTACAATTAAGTTTGTAGTACAGTGAAAGCAACTTACTAATTCGAAAATAACTTGTGTGCTTGTAGGTTAAGTTGTCATTTAAATATTTCAAAGAATAAAATATTCAAAGTTAATCATTGAACAGTTTCAATTGTACACTTACCTGATGATGCCAAAATGATCAAAATATCCTCCTCTTCCCTGTGTTCCAAATGGTTCTTTAAATGAAATCATTATACTAGCAATATTTTCCCTATTCCATATAGGACCAAATATACGATTTCCAAACCTATAAAATGATTTTCAAATTTGAATGACATTCATTATTGTAAACTGTTTTAATTGAATGAACAAAAGTACTATGTTTTGAAATTTGAAAGATATCTATAAACCAACAGCTATTGTTGAAGTATAAGCAAAAGAACTGGCTTACATTCTATTATAAAGAAAACTAAATAAAAGTTCTAGTATAAATAAAGAGCAAATGTTTACATAGTGTCATATCTAAGGATTTCAAAATGGGTAACTCAAAATTGTGCTTTGTTTTTATACTAACATACAACTATGGCAACAACCCAGACTGGTCAATACTTCTTTTCTTTATATTGAAAATTTTACATATATTCAATGTTCTTTATTTTATGTATAATCAATTAAAGTAAATTAAAACAATAAAGTGAATGCCTAACATCCAATCACAACTCTGTTTCATGTTTAAAAACTATAATATATAGGGATATGCATGACTTATAACAACTGATTACAAAAAATAGTTTACTTATACAGTCTTAAATTTTTTATTAGCCAATAGTGAAAAAATATTTTCTAGATTTATTAAACTAAAAAACTAATCCTCTTTTATTAAGCCAAATTAGTATACTTTCCAGGTTGA